>OY728131.1:2010269835-2011519835 GCA_963277665.1 Viscum album | reverse complement strand
TATCATTGAATATAAACCATAATATATTCATTGATTCCTTGGAAAGGAAACAAGTTAAGGGTTTCCTAAAATTTTATGTATGGTATAACTACATACAATTCTATTATGAATAAATATGTAATAATCATCATAGAATTGTAGATAACTAAACACTCATTCTATTTATTTATCTAGATATGGAATACTAAATATGTAATTGTAAATATCTATGAAAAAATTATTTTTAAATATCATGATATATCATAATCATTATGGAGAGATATAAAAATTGAAACACATTTCATTTAATCAATATCTTGAAAATGAAATGAATATAGAGAAAATATCACAGTGAAAATCTCCAGAAGAATAACTCCAAGAAATCTAATGTTGGAAATCCATAATTTTTGGATTTGTGATATCATGAATCATTATACAACTACCATCAATATGTTTCAATTTAAAGTTAAAACTAATGTTAAAAAACCATTTAATTCCAACTTAAATTATTTGTCTCATGAGATATAATAATGCATTGAGATAATATATTATACTGGGCCACACCAGTAATAATAGTTCTAAATCATTCTTCATATATTGAATAATAAAATTAATTCATGAATAAATATTTCTTAACATCAAATATCCATATTTACTAAATGATAAAAATTTATTGATATTTCGATAATAAAACATATAACATTAAATTTAAAACACCATATGTAAAAATGAGATAATTCATCACCATTAATAATGTCCATTATATATAATATTTTTATTTAGGGAAAATGTAATGTAAAATTATCATAGGAATAAGAATATTTTGTTGTAATGTTTGTTATAAATTAATGTAATGATGAATTAATTTTCAATACTATCCATAGAATAAATAATCAAAAACTATCTTGAGGAAGAATTGTGATCATATAAAGATATTCCCATAATATTATGAAATATGTAATTTGATTATTTATTAATAAAAATACATTAAAAGTATCCACAAAACATTTTAAAGGAAAATATCATTTTCATTTTAAATTTATTTTGAAAATTCTTTTTCTTTAAAATCAATATAAAAAAATCATTAATATGGTTTCCCTAAACTTTAGAAGGAATGATTCAAATAAATTAAATTCATGATTTTGGTTAATTCCATATATTCAATAATATTTAAAAATATGATTTCTTTCTCACTGTATAATATTTAGAAAAGTGGCCGGATTAGAAAAATAAAATATGTTTCATTTAATGTTTTTGTAAAATACAAAAGTAATTTTTTTAAATGATATATGTTTAATTTGGAAAAAATATTAATAAGAAAAATTGGTTTAAAATTTAATCAATAAATATTTTTTAAAAAAATTCATTCTTTTCATAATAGAAGTACTGAAAACATGCTTTGGTATGAAAATATATTTCCGACTGAAGAGAATAATAAAGTTATATTTTATTTAGAAAATTATTAAAACATTTTATGTACTAAATAGTAGGAAATTGTAATATTGCATAAATATATCATAAATAACATGATGGGATTATAATGAAAATTCTTCATTATAGAATTATCAAATTATATCCATCATTTGATATGGAATCTTTATTAGAACGAGATTGTGAAGTAAACCATTAAAATTATCAAAACATTGAATTTGGGATTTTATAGAGAACTATTAATGTGATTGAACTTTAAATATAATGAATAATGAAGTATTAATTACATTAAATGTTAAATGGATAGTATATAGACAATATAAATGAAAATATGTGCATAACATTATAATATTCCATAATGAAATGAAATTTAGATGAAATAACTTACATTTGGATCCCTTTTGTTGAAAAAGATTTAAACTAATTTTAATGGTTTTACTAATGTTATTAACATTATAGAGAATCTTCAAAATATTTATGATATCATATATTATCATTTATAATATCATGTCACCCGTTTGTTAATAATAATTTATTATTTTCATCATTTCATGCGTTAATTTGCATGTTTTTCTAACACGTGTAATGTTAGGAAAATTCCTATTCATGTGCATATTATATAGTTAAATAATATCCATTTTAATAATAACAAATTATCTATCATATTTTAATGTCATTTTTATTTTAAAAATCAATCATTAATTATGTTTATGAAAAATTATGTACATTATTATCATGGAGATGGTAAGTCGTACATAGGCTTGAGCAACGATTCCATTTTAAATGATAATTTTGGAAGTTAGGTTAGTAATATTTTAAATATTTATAATTATCCAAACATATTATATACAATATTATAATAATATAAATATTTTACCTTTGGTTTGGTGGTGAAAAATAGAGTCAAATCATTTTGTGAAATCATTAGTCCACACGTACAAGAACAATGTCATCATGTTTACATGAGTGAAATTGAATGTATTAAAAAAATATTATCTTACAATAATGGTATATATGTAATTAATAAAATTTTTATTTCCTTTATATCTCATCTATTCATTATATTTATCTTTATTGCCTTCATTGTGTTGTGTTTGTGAAATATGAGTCATATAGCTTCGTGAGATGATTGTCTGTCATACACATGAGTGACACTATCTTTATCACCTCTAAAATAGAGGAAAAAAATATATATATGATATAGAGAATTTTTATGAATAAATATGTTATGTATATAATATATACACATTATTTCCATCCACATACACATTCTTCATAGGTGTAAATGAAAAAATGAGTGATAATGGTTTGCAAGGTGGTAGTCCCTCAAACACATGAACGATGATTCTGTAACATGTTTGATGGATGTTGAGACGTTTTAAGGAATGTAAATTATTATAAAAAAATCCCATTACATTTAATATAATTATTTTTTTATGTCTTTATTATATAGTAAAAATCAAAGAAAGTGGAAAAAGAAGATAAAAGAGAAGTTGGTTGAAGACCACTATCTGTATTTAGGTATCCTCTTTAGGGTTTCACTAAATACAAAGTATCGCTGATTTTTACATAAAATAAGTCTTCTGGTATTATATTATATAATTTAAAATGTTATTTTGTTATGTATTTGATAATGAAAATTGATTGAGAGTTTTTGAGAAGTAAGGGGATAGAGTTCCCTTTTATTGCTGAAAAGGAGTGGTACATTTGTAAATACTTTAAAGTATTCACTATTTGGAATACAACATTAAATAATGTGGATGAAAATAAATATTTAATCAGGATAATTGATGGTATGGCCTATATAATCCACATCATCAAAATAAAACACATTTTTAAACATTTTTTATTTAACATTTAATATTCCTTATTTATACCATTTTTATTTTTCAATACAGTAAATAGTTTTCTAACATAATAAATTTATCCACTAAAATTAAATTATATATTTAATTATTATATAAAATTAATCCTCATATTTTATTTTATTTATCAAAATTTATAAATTAAAATTCCATTTATTTATAATTTATTTTAACACAACTGCATATAAATTCAAAACACTATTTTAGCCTTAAGTACAATAACATTTTTTTACTATTTTTGGATCAATATAGTAATTATACATGAAAATTTGGGCACATAATTTATGATATATTATATTTATTATATTTCCAAATCACTTTTGAGAATATAAGATTTTTAGTAATTTGTAATCATATAAATAATGATTATTTATTATAGACTAATAATAATGTAAATTTTGACCATATTAATATAAATTGATATTAAAAATATCAATACATTGATATAATTTTATTTTATGAAGATAAAACTATAATAAAAGGATAATTCATTCAATTAGCTAAACATTTAATATTTTCATTATCAATTTTACTATATTAATATTAACTAAATAAATATAGTTTTATTGTTTCTTTATAATTAAAAGTAATTATTTGTTCACTACAATTTAAAGAGATATTATTTTGATATAAAAATTTACCTTTTGAAATAATTTTTATAACCGAAAACATTTTTTTTCTTCCCTATCCAAAGTCATTATTGATATTAACAAGAAGAATGGTATTCTGATTGACATTTTCGTAATATAGAATATTATATATGTCACATTCAAATGGTTATGTGGATTAACATCAATATTTTAATGAACTTAATTTTAAATTTCTAAATAAACTAATTAATTAATATTTAGATAATATAATCCATTTTCACTATTATCAATCTAGTTTAACCCTCAGAAAATCAATTTTTACCTAAATTGTGAAATTATTTTTGTTTGAATTCACTATTAAATTTGGTAAAAAAATAGGTGAACTTATTAGTGATTTTATATTTTTTATTCTAAATATGTTATCAATTTTTTAAATTTCAATTCATTGAACTGTAAAATTTTAATTTATTATTAACCATAGAAGGAAAATAAAAAAAGCGGCGTTTTAATAATATAATTTATAAAAGTGGTCAATATTTTTATATCTAAATTCAATAAAATATGAATCCAACGAAATAAATTTATTAAATTTTTTATAATTGAAAATATATTCTTTAAAACAGTTAATAATTAAATCTTAAATTATATATTAATAAATGAAAAAATATTATATATCATGTGTTTTTCTCAATTCACCACAAGTTGAAATATTCTAGAAAATTTAAATAAGATTTACCCTATGATAATTCTGATTTTTTGACTTCAAATTTTTTTTATTAATTCTTATAAATGTTTTGAATGTGAGAAAAGATAATTTTAATTCTTATGGGAAAAGGGTGACTAGACAACCTTTTAGAAAAATATATCTATTCAGAAAAAAATTCTTTTTCTTTAAAAAAATTCTTATGTTATTACTAATAAATAAGATAAACATACAATACCTAATATAGTTATTAATGTTTAGAAGTAAACATTCAATTCCTAGGTCATAAATAGTAAATTAAATAAGATTATTTTAAAAGAATTTATCATTTTTTTGATATCATTGTTGTGTTTAATGAACGTTAAAATGAATCTTTACTGTAATAAAAACTAAAATGATTATTGTGTGTAATGTCAAATAGTAGTAGTCTTTCATGTAATGCAAGATAAATTGAAATTTTCTTGTTTCATATTCTATCAGATGTTATGTTTTTATTTTATAAATTTTTTATTTTACATTGTTACAATTTGATATAAAATTTATGTCTTTTTTTCCGATGGTAAACATATATTATTTTATGTTCTTATTAAATTAGATATTTCTTTATTAATTATTTTAGATTTGATTATGATATAACCATAATGTCCTTTTTCATTTTATCCATTAATTTGTATTTGATCTTTCCCTATTCTTATGTTTCTGTTCACTAGGCTAAGAGGATTAGTAATACAAATTAGAGTTATGATGATGGTATAATATTCCCACCTTAAAAATATGTGATCCCAAGTACTGAAAATTAATATAATCATGTTCGAATTATTTAAAGGAACTGATCATATCTGTCTTTGTGGTATTATTAATTATTAAATTTAATTATTATATCATATAAAATATTTAAAATAAAAAATTATTTGTCTTGGGATTCTTTTCTGGTATCAATGGAAAATATTATTTAATTATTAATAATATATAAACTATTTTTAGAAATAAGGATACAAAATCATATTAAAAACAATAGGGATGAGTCTTTATATAGATGATATCCTCATATATTTTTAAATTATTTTTTATGTGGTTCTATTTTAAATAAACCCCTTCTTATATATTAAAAGTGGATACCAATTTGAAATAGATGGACCTATGGGTAATCACCCAAAAAAAGGTTTGTGGAGCATTGACTTGGTCATCAACCCGAAGCACAATGAGTGGTCCTAAAACTATTCATAATGATTTACACTCCTATAAAATATTTATTTGTTAATCTCATACACATTACTTACATTTTTTGAAGGATTAATTTCCGAGTTATGTTTAGGGATTTGCTTTGGATACATGAGAAAACCCGAGTTTATGAGTATCAAATAAGTATTTATTTAAATTATAAATAATTATATACTAACATGATAGTTACAAAGATTATGGAATTCAATTATATAATTTCTTTTATATTATTTTTCCCTTATTATGACAATTTTAAAACAATCATGTTATTTTTTTAGTAATGGATTTAACTAAATGGAATCCACATAATAATGTTAGTGAGGGAAAATGGGATTTTCCAAAAAAAATTAAAAACATAAATGAATGAAATCTAATATATAATAACTCTTATGAATATTAACTAAGTTATTACATTATATGAAAAATAATGTTAACAATGATGATCCTTTGAACCAAAAATGGAGGGAGTATCTTGCTATTAAGGCTTTTATGAACTACCACAAACCATTTTTCTATTGTTATTCAAATAATCTTTTCACTATGTAATGGATTTTTTAAATGGAAATATACTTCCAATTTTTTATTTAATAGAACATGATAACATTTTTTGTTGTTACTATTTGGTGGGGTTGGATGACCAATGAAAAACAATTAATAAAAAATCAAATAATAAAGAATATATAGACTCAATGTAATTAGAAATGTATAATAAACCATTTATAACAGTGCATTTTTATCTAAATATTCCAAGGTTGATGGAAAAGGAATTCATGGATTTTAAAAAAATGAGGATTAATCAATTAGGATATTTGAGTAAACATCATGAGTCTTAAAAGATACACTTATGTTTATACCATTGGTATTAAAAGTAAAATTTATATTTTATTTTGGGATTAAAATCATAGTATTCAAAAGTAATTTTCTATAAGTAAATTTGAATTTAGGAAATGATTGTTTTATGTGTTCTATATGTGGAGATGGAATTTAGGGTTTTTTGTACTTTAGTGAGGGAAAATCAATATAGAATATCATGTGTTTCTTGATGGTATGTCATATATGTGTATGAAATGGTTAACCCATACTTACCAATGGTGTATGAGGAAGAACCTATGAAATTAACATAAATGGTCAAGGATGTTTTTTTATATTTGGTAAATATGGAAAACCAACTCACAACTACTAGTATTTGGAAGAGTAGAAGAGTATCATAGAATAATATTAGAATATCCTTGATAATGATCAACACACACTACAATGCTTCAAGTATAAATATTTTTGGCATTATGAAAATCAATTTTCCAAAACATGGTCTAATAAAGAAAATAGTCACCATAATACATCTAAATAGAGGGAATAGGGAGTGATATTCATGATAAATATCACTAATTTAAATAATTATGTCTATGTGATGTGATTTAAACATAATCCTTATTGTAAATCTATAGTAACCTTACTTATTTCAGGTTCAACGCAATATTGTATTTAACACACATTTGTTAAGAATGTGGAATCACCACCTCAATAAAAGGATTTAAATTATCTATACAAATTCAAGGTTGAACAATTATAATTACTATGATATTGCAATTTTCCCAATTTAATATTATCTGGATGATAATTCTGGAAAATTTAATTATTCTACCATTGGTTGAATTAGATGTGATTAGGTATGGATTGGGTGTCTATACATAGATCCTAAATATTTTTTGGGGAGATTGAGACCTAATATTTTATTTCAGACTTTATTATTCTCATGTATTAACATAAATATGACCAACCCCAAGATGAATTTTATGTATTATATGTTATATTACCTAACAATACAGGAATCACAACTCAAATAATTTAGTATGAGGAAAATAATTATGACAATCCAATTGTATGTAAATATTATGAGGTATTTATAGTTGAAGTACCAATAATTTAACTAGATATTGATTTTGAGTTACTGATATAACTAATAACTAGATAAATATTTATCTCAAAGTATCCAGACAAAATTGATCACATTTAAATAGAGTAATTATAGAAGAATGTAAATAAAAATTTGGACAAGGGTATTATCTACACAGTGCTTCACTATAGGGGGAACTAGTGACAAATATAAATAAGAAACATATATAAATGTGTATTTTCATTGAATATTGTGTGTTTATCTAGATCAAAATTATGAATAAATAGTATTTACCCTATGTTACTGATATTTTCATTCAAATAAATGGATCTCACTAATTTTCAAGGAATTTCAATTAATTTGGATGTCACTAATTAAGGTTAGGAATAATATTGTTACAAAAACCAAATTCAAATCATGGTATGTACTCAATGAGTTTATGGTGATTCAATTTGGATTGACTAATTCCCATGTTATCTTCAAGGATCGAATTAATATAGTCTTTAGGGACTGTCAAGATAAATTTTTTGGATGTCTTTATAGATTATATTTGTATATAATGAATGTGTATATAAGATAGTAGAGATAATTTTTAAATTGTGTTGAAGGGATTATAAAATGAGAATCTTTATACGAATTTTATTAATTTTGATTTCTAGATATAAAAGGATTCATTTTTGGGTCATGTATCCACTAATATAGGAATATATTAATATCCTTAATAATATATTCTATTGAATAATGACTCATGAAAACCTTTATAACTGAGATATTTAGTTTTCTTATGATAGTGAATGATAAAAATGGTGACCAAAAACATTTTTTACAAAAATATTTTCTATTATTAACTGAGTAATCAATTTATATCAATATGATCCATACTAAAACCATAGTGGAGTATTTTATTCTAAAAAATTATACATAAAATCTTTTAAATTATAGTTCTATATAAAATTGAATTTAATTATTTATTATTAGAATCCTTCTTAGAAATATCATACATAATAACATTCTTCATAACTTAGGGAAGGGATACATATGAAAGGGTGAGATCAGAAATAAAATTAGGGTGAACATAAATTTTATGAATCAATAATCAAAAGTGAACATATGATATTAATAATTGTATTAGAACGTGTTCATAAATTACAATAATTGTACCAACATTATTAATATCATTAAACATGAATAAATTCAAATGTTTTTTCAATAAAAATTCATAATATATAAATCTGTGAAATCATCAATAAGTAATCATAATCTCTGATAGTGTATCATAAGAAGAAGACATAAGTGTCTGGAATTCCCATCAGAATAGAAAATTTATTCTATTATTATTGTTTAGCCACAATACAATCATTATTGAAAAATTTAAGTAATTTAAAAGCTTACATAGTCATTTCCCATATTCTATTGGAAGTAAAAATATTTTACTTATCTCTATCATCTCTTATATGTTTTATTAACTTCATAATATTTTATAATTTTATAAAATCCGTAATCATTACCCAGATCATTAGTGGGCTACAATAGTCCCACTTTTCCATGGTGTATAATGTGACCTCATGTACTAGTTTTATAACAAATCCACCTAACAAATAATCATAATCCATTAATATTTTTTCCATATATTCATGAAAAAATTTATCAAAGAATTATGTAGGAACCCATGCAAAGGAAAAAATTTTTGATAAATATTTTACTTTATAATAATTAACAATGTAAATAAAGAATAAAGATAGTAAAATTTGATTGTGTCCCTAATATAGAATATGTAATGAAAAATTATTTTTTAATATTATAAAATACCATAAAAATATAATTGAAACATTTCTTGTGGAAATTATTATATTCATTTATAAATAACATATTCGAAATCATTAAATTTCAAAAATATTATTCATAAAATATTATTTTGAATGAATAATTAAATTCAGAAAATGTAATCATTTAGTAAAAGAGTATTAATTTTATTGGGGAAATTTTTTTCATGTAGTTGAAAAAAAACTCACATTCCCATTTCCCGTAAATTATTGAAAGTACCTCATTCATAAAATTAAAGAAAACATTCCATTAAATATTTTTTATAAAACAATTAAAACCACTATAATAATATATTTAATAATTTTTTATTAAATTTAATAATTTAAAATGTAATTTTGCTAAAGAAAATGTGGACATGGAAGAAAAAAATACTTCACTGAATAGATAATGTATGTTGATTTTCGTTATAAATATTCTTTTGTTCAATTGAGTATATTAAGAGATGAAAATGAAAGTGAAACATGTAATGTAAAAAGACAACAGGATACTAAAATAACCAACAAAATGTAGATATATACCATATTATCTCATCAATATAAATCATGAATAAAAGATAAATTATATTTTTTAATCATGTGTGAAAAATACAATGAAAAATCATTTATGAAAAATATATTTTTATAATAAAACATAATTTACATCCATTATATTCTTTTTAAAACAATTTATTAGATGTTAAAATATATTATTGAATATATTTAATACAAATTTAATTTTTAAAGACATGTAAATTCCATGTAATTTTTTTTATAAAATTATATGGAATAATAAGTGTCCACGAAAATTAACAGTGCATGATTCTGATGCCCAGTGTGCCGAGAATGAATTTATGAAATTTATTTTCGATTACCTTCATAAACATGTGAGCGGGTTGTTGAAACATTTAAAGTAGTGATATGAATTGAAATCTGGGGACACTGCTGAACTCAGAGCCCCAGTATTCTCTTAAGGATACCATTACCTCGACCACTTTAGTTTGATGGTGAAAGATGGTTTTTCACTTTATCGTTCGAAAATAAAAATAAAATTATTTAACATTTTATTTTAATTTTTATTGAAACCGCCCATGTGATTTTTATGGAGGTGGGGAACACCAAGAATAAAACATCGCAATTTGAATTCTATTGGTGGGAACCACTTAAACCCCCTTTAATGGGAGAAAACCTCTCAACTCATTTACTTTAATTATTCAAACACAATTCATTTAGTTGATCCAATTAATTTTACAAACACTCCAATTTATTATTTGAGCTATTAAATATTGTGGCAATGTAAATTAAATGTATAAAAATACATTATTTTATGTTGGCTCATCATTTTATAGTTGGGGGGAAAATTGTTGGCAAAAGGGAGAGTGGGAAGAACTTTTGAGAAGCATTCTCCACCGAAGAACTCTTCTCCTTCGAAGAATATTTCTCTAAGAAGAACATCATCGAAGTATCTCCAATGATGAATGAACTGATGATCGAGGAATCACCAACATCACTAACATCACTCTTTCCTCTCCTCACTAATCATAACGAGTAATAATGGTAGGGTTAAATGTTTTCAGTACCCCTTTATCGTTATTGATGTTCTTCACACAATATTTATTTAGCTGATTTCTACCACCCTATCGCGGATAGTGTAGGCCAAACAAACATGGCCCAACCTCTCTGCAATTTCAGGAGGTTCTTGATGTGTTCCTCGCAATAGAAGAGGATGAAGACTGGTGCCAGTGAATGGCACCAGTGGGACTCGTATACGGTGGCTGGCACACTATCAACCGCGATGAAGATGACGGTGCAACCACGCTGCCCAACAGAAGAGAACCATTGCATGTGTCGTAGCAGCGAAGGGATGACGGGCGGCCAGGCCGGCCTCCAGTGAAGGTGCGGCCCGCATCTCACCTTCCATTCGTGGACCGCCGCACCGTGGACGCCCTATCGCACTGCGGATTCCCCATCGCACTGGCGCACCCCGCCGCAACACGGCCGCCTTGCCACACCATGGCCACCCCGCACCGTAGGTTGCCCAGGCTAGGCCTGGCTAGACCCAGCGGGATGGGCCACATCGTGGGCTGGGCTGGACCTAGCATATCGGGTCGGGTCGACCAAAATAGGGTTGGCCTAGGCCGGGTCTGATCAGACCGGACCCAGACCAGTTTCGACCAAATACATTCTTTTGGCCATAACATTGCCACGGAGTGTCCATTTTACTAACCGTCTCTAGTTAAAGAATAATTTGAGTGAGAAGGACCTTTTGGTGTACCCCACTTGAGATTCGGATATGGTTGGGGGAATTTTCAGATTTGATCGAGCACGAATCCAAACGGGCCCTCGGAACTAAAAGGATAAGAACATACAGAACATGCATCCGATTGACGCACCATCTGTGGCGTTGAGACACCTATGATGTGGAGGTGCTTTGGGATACTTCTTCATTGGTCAGAGTGATAGTTATCGTATCAACCAATGGTTTGAGAAGAGGAAACTCTAGGAGACTAGCGAGCTTAGTGCGGGAACCCTATAGCTGGATGTGACAATGTACTAGGATCTTGTGTGAGTTTGACGACGTACTGATGATGTAAAAGGATCATGTATGGGTATTACGACGTATTGATAGTGTACTAAGATGATGTGTGGCTCTGATGATGGACTGATGGTGTACTAGGATCATGTGTGGGTCTAAAGACATACTGACGCTGTAATAGGATCATGTGTGGATCCGAAGATGCACTGATGGTGTATTAGGATCCTATGTGGGTCAGATGATGTACTGACGGTGTACTAGGATTCTATATGGTATAACAATGTCTTGATGGTGTACTAGGATCCTGTGTGGGTCTGAAGATGTACTGACGGTGTACTAGGATCATGTGTGGGTCTGACGACGTACTAACAGTGTACTACGATCATGTGTGGCTTTAACGAAGTACTGACATTGTACTAGAATCCTATATGGGTATGAAGATGTACTTATGGTGCACTAGGATTTTGTGTGGGTCTGACAAAGTACTGACAATGTACTAGTATCCTATGTGGGTCTGACGATGTACTGATGGTGTACTAGGATCCTGTGTGGGTCTGATGACGTACTGACAGTGTACTAGGAACCTGTGTCGGTCCATCAACGTACTGATTTTGTACTATGATCCTGTGTGGGTGTGACAATTTACTGACAGTGTCGATGTATCATTTTTGGGTCTGACGATGTGCTGACGTTGTATTAGGATCCTGTGTGGGTTTGATGATGTACTAATGATGTACTAGGATCCTGTGTGGGTCTGATGATGAACTAGGATCATATCTGGGTCTGATGAGGTACTAGGATCCTGTGTGGGTCTGACAATTTACTAGGATCCATTGTGGGTCTGATGATGATTTAGGTTCCTTCTTGGGTTTTCCTATTAACAGATTAAGATGACTTAGTTGTTACATATAATCATCTCAACTAATTTACCTAAGTTATACCTGGTGTGAGATGAGTTTGTACCTGTGTGGTAATTTTATTTTTTGTTAATACATTGGTGGTATTATTCTATGTGGAATACCTATGTGGTACTTACATTAGTGGTATTTCTTACTTTGTGGAATGGTTGAGCTTTGGGTTTTGATTTGAACTCGGTGCTTTCTCCTGATTGAGATGGGCATACTTGATAACATAGGAATATGTATAGGAATATACCTATGTAGGGTTGTCTGTTGATTTCATGCATTATGGTTTATCCTTTGTGGATTTTATAAGACCGTGAGGGTATTGGGGTCCCTACTGAGTACTGTTAGACTCACCCCTGCATGGGCTATAACAACACCTTTGTGTGTTTGGTGTAGATAATGGACAACGTTGATTGAGGACGAGAGTACAAGGACTAGACAATACCTGGAGGGGGACCATAGGGTATGTCGGTACGCAGAGGAGAAGGGTAGATGCGGAGTGCTGATAAGGCGATCTGTACCTACCCTTCAGGGTGGAACCTCAGAGGATGACCCATTATCCCTCTTTATATTTCTTCATTTTTATTTTATTTTCCAGTTGTACTTGTACATTTTCTGTTGGGATTGTATTCTGACACATTTTACTTTCATCACACTTTTTGTTTTACAGTTTACTTGTGTTCATATCTTTCTGTGTGATTGGTTGAGTTTGTATACAGGATATAAAGGTAATGTCTTTCCAAATTTAGGGAATACGCCTTTTGGTTCTAGTCGCCAGCACATGGCTTATAGAAGGCGATCTAGGGGTAGTCTCGACACGGGCCCCGAGGGACGGGTCATGACTAAATGGATTCATAAGAGTTTTTTCTACGGTAAGACATTATACTTTGATCAATTTTTAACGGAAATAGTGTTTAGTGTAGTGAGTGTGGTTATTAGTTTACGAAATCCAATGCTGGTGCAGCAGCTGACCTATCCATACACGAGGACCCTGAATTCTGATTTCCGACTCAGTGTACCAAAACACTGATTGTGTGTGTGTTTCAAATGTCTTCCTTTTGATTTCTTTGAATCACCGCACCAAATATAACTTATTGACTGTGGCACACCTATTTCATTTCAGGATGCCTCCACGCATACAAATATCTAGGGTTCTGAGTATAGTACGCACTGATAGACCACTGAGAAACGATGCCTCGATTCGGGGCCCTCTTCTTGTAGAGGCCCCAACAGAGACACATGTGGTACCATTATTTGTTGATCCACCAATTCCCCCAGCCCCAGCAGCAGAGGTCGTACACTGCTTGGGCACATTCCACGAGTTCTAGTGCCAGAGGCCACCCAGGATTATGGTATAGACGTACCCACATGCGGCTAATGATTTTATGGAGTTCGTGGTTAGAGTATTCCATTTGGTAGGGACACCGGCTGATCTCATGGTGATCCATGCCGCAAGTCATCTATAAGAAGCATCAGGAAGATGGTGGAGCTTGATTCTCCTAGTCCACGATGAGGTGTCTCTTCTCTGGGGAGAGATATCGTATTTTGAGCAGATTTTTTCCCAGTGACTCTTCATGCAGTGCGCATTCAAGAGCTTATTCATCTATAACAGAGAAGTATGGATGTGTATCAGTACTCAATGAGGTCCACTGACTTCTCATGATACTCCACTAATATGGTGTGAGACCCATTCTTTAGGTCCCAAACCATCGAGTATAGACTCAGGAGGGAGATTAGGGATTCGATGATTTCACTCAGCATCCCGCTGTAAGTGGGGGTGTTAGATCGATCACTCTTAGTGGATAGTTTCCTTACTGAGTAGTCACCGGTAGTGAGACCCACCACCAGACATCATGTACCAGAGTCATCTGTAGATAGAAACAAATGGATGTCACATAGGTCCAAGAGGACTAGACCTATAGGTGGTCAACTACATGAATCAGGATCGGTTGTTTGGGGTACCAGAGACAGAGCCAATCATGAGAAGAACAAGCAATGTTTCACAAGAGGCGGGAAGGGTCACGTGGCTCATGACTATCTGAGCCTTTGTATAAATATTCAGAAAATTCTCGAAGAACCACCATAGTATAGACAGAGGTTCAGCCAAGGAGGTCCACAGGGAGCAGGAGAATGTGGCAATGGAGCAGGCCGTGTAGCTAGCGGTGGAGGTCAATTTGAGATGTTACTGCCACCACCACTTGGAGGTCCACCCAGACCGTAGGGAGTAAGAGGATAAGGTTGAGCTCAGCTTTAGGCAGTTGAGGACAATGATCACGACACTTCAAAGATGATATGAGGTTTGATCTGTGTCTACTCTTCCTTAGTTGCAGTACATATAGACAAATGTTCTGGACATTCTTTTATTTTCACTACACTCATTCGGAGCTCATAGATTCTGATGGAGCCGTTTTATCAATCCTTAGGGATAGAGATTCATATGGGAGAGGGTTTTACAATTACACATTGGTGGTGGAAGTGTGAGCATTCTCTAGGAGGAGAGATCTTCGACTGGGATCTCCTAGTAGCGACATCGAGGCCTTATGACATCATCTTGGGTATGGACTGGTTATCTATAATCCACACTCACATAGACTGTATTAGGTGCAAAGTGTGGTGTTTTCTCATGGATGGGAAAAGTTTTACCATCACCAGTGAAAAGGAGCCTTTGCAGAACATGATGGACATACCTGGGGGAGAGTGCAGCCGATCACTCATCAGTTGGTTAGCCTTACCCTTGGAGTAGTTGACGTGGATAGTTTGAGATATCCAGTAGTTATGGACCAGTATGGATATGACTTCCCTAATGATGTTCCAGGTCGACCTCCTCAAAGAGTGGTGGACATTTACATTATCTTGTACCCCGAGACGACATCGATATCAATACCAGCAGATCAGATGGCACCCACGGAGCTTCATGAGCTGTGGGTACATCTGGAGGACTTACAGGGGAAGGGATTCATTTGGACCAATGTTTCTCTTTGGGAAGCCCCGATATAGTTCACCATGAAAGAGTATGGGTGCTTGAGACTTTGTGTCAACTATAGGCACCTGAACCAGGTAATCGTGAAGAACAAGAACCCACTCTTTAGAATTGATGGCCTCATTGATCAGATGATGGGATCACGGTGGTTCTCAAAGATATACCTCATATCATGCTATCACCCAATCGGAGTGAGAGACAAGGATGTCTTGATTATGGCTTTCATATGTCGGTATAACCTTTATGAGTTCTTGGTTATGTCGTTAGGCGTAACCAAAACCCCAGAAGTGTTCATGGGAATTGTCAACAAGATCTTTCATCTGTACCTTGATTGCATTGTGTTGGTATTCATTGATGAAATTCTAATATACTCAGCTTCTGAGGAGGAGCATGAATATCATTTTTAGATAGTTCTGGACACACTCCGAGAGCATTAGAATTGTGTTAAGCTCTCAAAGTGAAAGTTCTAGGTCTTAGATGTTCATTTTCTGGGACATTTCATATCGGAGGCTAGAGTTGCAGTGGATATAATGAATATTTAATAGGTACATGCTTGGGAGCCACCCTAGAGTGTGACAGAGGTATGTAGTTTTTTGGGATTGGATGAATACTATAGGAGGATTCTGCATGATTTCTACAGAGTTGCATCACCGTTATCATCACTGACGAAGAAGGGGAAACCCTTCGTGTGGTCGGATAAATGCCAATGGAGTTTCCAGGATCTGAGTCAAGTGCTCTGATATTGATTCTTTTGGATGAGGGCATAGGGTATATAGTCTATTGCAAAGAATTAGATACTAGGCTCAGTTGTGTTCTGATGCAGGAGCTAGTAGTGATAGAATATGGTTCTCAACAGCTGATACAACATGAGTAGAACTACACTACCCATGAGCTAGATTTAACAACAGTGGTCTTTGCCGTAAAGATGTGGCGACATTACTTGATGGGCGATATTTTTACAGTATACTCATATCACAAGAGTCTCAGTTATAACGTCTCTCCGAAGGACCTGAACCTAAGATAGCGACGTTGGCTTTAGTTCCTCCCAGACTATGAATTCAAGATAGTCTATACTCTTTGGAAGGGAACTATAGTAGTATATGCAATTTGTAGGAGATCTGGTATAGAGCTGTGAGGTGAGGCGATAGAGTAGATGGCTGCATTGCAAATATCCTTTTTGGATCAAGATTGAGCATCTTTTCTATTGTCTCATACAGTCACACCCCCACTCCTTCTGCGAGTCAGGGAGGTGCAGTGCAGGGACACAGACTGCGAGGCTCAACATGCTTAGATATCGACATGACATGCACCTGATTGATTTCATGAAGGTGGGGAGCATGTCATCCTCTTCATAGGACGTACTATGGTACCGGTTTCACTTCTGGAGGAAGTGTTGAGGAAGTTCCACACATCCCCTCTAGCAGTACATCTAGGAGTGGAGAATATGTACCAGGATCTCCGATGATAAAACTGCTGGGAGGGAATGAATAATGAAATAGAAGAGTTTGCCTCTTGGTGCCTCACATTTCAGAAAGTAAAGGCATAACATCAGGTAACATCATGCTTAGTTCTTCCTTTAGAAGTCCCATAGTTGAAGTGTGATGGGATAACCATGAGATTCATGATAGGACTTCCATGTATATCCGGAGGTCATTATTCTATCTAGGTGATCGTCGACCGACTCACCATGTTGACCCGCTTCTTATCGATCAGAGAGCAAGGATCAATAGAGGGCTTGGGATGCCTCTATGTGCATGAGATTGTTTGACTACATAGAGTACCCTTGATGATTGACTCCAATCCTGATACAAGTTTCACTTCCAGAGTATGGAAGGGGTTGGAGGAGGCATTCGAGATACAGTTTCATTTGAGCACTGCTTTCTATCCTCAGATGGATGGTCAGAATGAATGAACCATTCAGACCCTTCGGGACATTCTACATTCTTGCGTCCTCGACGTCTGTCGAAGCTGGTAGGATCACTTGCCTTTTGTAGATTTTTCATACAACAATACTTATCACTACACCATTGGGATGGCACCTTTCGAGGCCTTTTATAAGAGACCTTGCATATCACCTTTGTGCTGGATAGACCCAGGGGAGTCAGCACTCGTGGGACCAGAGATGGTACTGGATACCACAAAGAATGATCAGATCATCTAGGAGTGGATGAATACATTAGATATTAGGCTTAAGTCTTATGTGGACATGAGATAAAGACCATTGGAGTTTGAGGATGCTGACCACGTCATTATAGGTTCTCTCCCCGGTGATGTTTGAAAATATTTGACCAAGGTAGAAAGTTATCTCGGAGGTTCATTGGACCCTTCTATGTCCTCTGTAGATTTGGATAGGTGGCTTGCTGCATGGAACATCCCCCTTTGTTGCACCGGGTGCACGACGTCTACCACACTTCCTAGCTGAGGAGATACGTGCATGACCCTTCTCACATCATCAACCACAAAGAGCCGGACATCGATGATGGGGAGACTTTTATAGAGGTTCCAGTAGTGATTCAGGATTGACAGGATCGAGAACTTTATGGGTGGTTGATATCTCTGGTGCGCGTTAGTTGGCCTCATGGGAACATCCAAGAGAGCACATGGGAACAGGAGGCTTTGATACAAGCCTAGAACCCCCACATGTTTCCCTAGTTTTTGTGATGTGGATTTTAGGGATGAAAATCCTAAAGGTGGGGAGAATGTAAGGACCCATAAATTTCATGTAATTTTTTATAAAATTATATGGAATATTACGCGTCAGAAAAAATTGATGGCACATGATACCAAGGCCCAGTATACCTGGAATGAATATCAGAACATTATTTTATGGTACGTTCTGTAAACGTGTGGGCAGGTTTTTGAATCTTTTGAACTAGTTATTGGAATAGAAATATAAGGACAATGTTGAAATCGCAACGCCGATATTCTCTTAATGAGTCCTTTACCTTGACCATAGTAGGTCGAGGGTGAAATATAGTTTTTCAACTTTTATTGGGAAAATAAAAATAAAAATATTTTATATTTTATTTTATTTTTTTAATCCTCCCATGTGATGGTTATGGAGGTGGGGACCACCAAGATTAACACCTCCCAATTTGAATGCTAGTGGTGGTGACCACCCGAACACCCTTTAATGGGAGAAAACCATTCGACTCCCCTACTACAATTAAGCTAACACAATTCATTTAATTGAGGAACATATTTATTCAAACTCTCCATTTAATTATTTCATCCATTTAATTTTGTGCCAATGTAAAATAGATGTATAAACCTACATTATTTTATATTTTCACTTCATTTTATCATTGAGGGAAAAATTTTGGAAAAGGGAGAGTGGGAAGAAATTTTGACAAGCATTCTCCAATGAAGAACTCTTCTCCTTCGATTATTATTTTTCCAATGAAGAACTGCATCGAAGGATCTCCAATGATGAACAAACCGATAATCGATGAAACACATACGTCACCAACATTACCCTTTCCTCTCCTCACAAACATCAATGATGAATCATAGAATGGTTTGATGTTTTGAGTTCCCCCTTACCGTTCATTATGTTCTTCATACAAGATTTATTAATCCCCTTGCTATCACCCTAACCTGGATGGTGTAGGCCAAACAAACATGGCCCGAACTCTCCGTAATTTCTTGAGGTTTCTCATGTGTTCCACGCAATGGAATAGGGCGGCGACTAGTGCTAGGGAATGGAACTGGTGGGACACGGATACAGCGGTTGGCACACCACCAGCCGAGAGAGCACAATAGCGCTACCCGATGGATGTGAACTGTGGCTTGTGCCGTGGTGGTGAAGGGAGGAAGGATGACCGCACTGGCCGCTGGCAAAGGCAAAGAGTGAATTCGGCCCACCATCTACTGGCAGCCACACCGTGGCTGCCCAGCTGCACCTTTCCCACCCCACCACACCGCGGTCGCCCCACCGCACTACAGCCTCCCTACCACCCGTGTCGCCCCACCGCACCGTCGGTCGGACCACCCAACGCGGGTCAGGACGCCCAGTGCAGGCCCGGTGGGACCCAGTTGGCTAGGCCACGCATCGGCCATGGACAGACTTAGAGGGTTGGGCTGGATAGTCCTAAACCGGGTCGGCCCAGGCCGGGTCAGTCCGACTGGGTCGGACTGGACCTGGACCTGTTTGGACCTTATACGTTCTTTTGGCCATAACTTTTTTACCAGGTGTCCATTTAACGAACCATATACGGTGATAAAAACCATAAAGCGAGATAGACCTTTTGGTATACCCCACTCAAGATTTGGATAATGTTGGGGTATGGTATGGTTGTATCGAAAAAAAATACATCTGGGATCTTGGGACAAAAAATCTAATAACATACAGACTGGGTATCTGATTGATGCCCCATCTATTCCATTGACACCCCTATAATGTGGTGGCCCGTTAGTAGACATCTTCATGGGACTTCAATATAGATAGAGTATAGAAAAGTGGCTTGAGGAGTAGAACCTCCTAGAAAAGAAGGGATCTTAGTACGGGAACCCTGTAGTTAGTTGTGACGATGTACTAGGATCTTTAGTGGGTCTGATGACGTACTAACGGTGTACTAGGATCCTCTATGGGTCTGACGACGTACTGACAGTGTAGTAGTATCCTATGTGGGTTTGACGACGTACTAACGCTGTACTAGGATTCTGTGTGGGTCTGAAGACGTATTGACGATGTATCGGGATCATGTGTGGGTCCGAAAACGTACTAACGGTGTACTAGGATCCTGTGTGGGTCTCAAAATGTACTGAAGGTGTACTAGGATAATGTGTGGGTCTGACGACATACTGATAGGATCATGTGGGTGTCTGATGACATACTGACAGTGTACTAGGATATTGTGAGTGTCTGAGGACGTACTGACGGTGTACTAGGATCTTGTGTGGGTTTGAAGATATACTGATGGTGTACTAGGATCCTGTGTGGGTCTGACAATGTACTAACGATGTACTCTAGTCATGTGTGGGTTTGAATATGTACTACAATCTTCTATGGGTCTGATGATGATTCTGGATCCTTCGAGGGTCTTCCTCTTAATAGAGGAAGATGAATTAATAGTTATATCTAATCATATCTACTACTATACATAAGTTATAACTGGTGTGGGCCGAGTCTATACATGTGTGGTACATTCTATTTTGGTAACACCATGGTGGTATTCTTCTTTGTGGATCATCTATGTGCTACTTACCTTAATGTTACTCCTTCCATTGTGGAACAGTTGAGCTTGGGCATTTGAGTTGGACTCTGTGTTTCCTCATGATTGAGATGGGAACACTTGATAACATAGGTATTTGTATGGGAATATACCTAAGTAGGGTTGTCAGTTGATTTAATTCTTTGTGATTTATCCTTTGTGGATTTTTTGTGAGACCTTGAGGGTCTAAGGGTTTCTATAGACTATCGTTATACTCACCCCTAAATAGGCTATGCTCGTAACTTGTTGTGTTTGGTGCAAACGACTGGAAACGTCGACTAAGGACAGGAGTATTAGGACTAGACCGTGCCCGAAGGTGGACCATATGGCATGTCATCACATAGAAGAGATGAGTAGACATGGAGTGTTGATGATCCAATCTTTACCTACCCTTCAGGTGGGAACCTCAGAGGATTACCCAATAGCTGTCTTTATCTTTAATCAGTTGTATTGTATTTTCCAGTTGTACTTGTACGTTTACTATTGGGCTTGTATTCTGTCACCTTTGACATTCAAAACTCTTTTTTCAATAGAGTTTACTTGTGTTTATATATTTTTGTGTGCTTGGTTGAGTTTGTTTACAGGAGATAAAGGCAATGCCTTCCCAGTTTTATGGAATACGCCTTTTGGTTCTATTCGTCAGCCCCTGGCCTATGGAAGGTATGCTATGGGTAGTCTCAAAAGGGGCCCTGGGGTATGGGTCGTGACATAATTAAAACTATTAATCAAAAGTGATTAATTTAAATAATAATGATAAAACACATTGTACATATATAAAACGTTTTTAATGTGTTTTAATGACCCAAAATTAAATTACACCAATATCAAATATTATGAAAATGTTAATGTTATTAATTATTTTAAATATTAATCAAAGTCACTTAAATTTAATTATGGTCAATATTTATACATAATGGAAAATTTACATTACATGAAAAGAAAGTTTTTTTAAAATTTAACACATTTCATTAATCATTGAAAAATAATTCATTTTACAAAAAACCTAAACATTCACCATTGGATAAAAATTAAATGATGATTTTAAAAAAGTTATTAATTGTATAAAATTATTTTCATAAATATTTTATAAATTCTATATATTTTCTTAGAAAAAAATAAAAATAAACATATTTATGATGAGGGTAATTTTTTTAGCATAAGATATCATTAATGAGATTTGAACACATATTTATTTTGAATTAAACCATAAATATGCATTATATAAAATTATTATACATATTTTCCATATTATTATTTATACCTTACAATTAAAATTCTAGTTTATAATGTTTCATTATAAACCAACTTCTTTAGACATAGAGTTTCTTGTAATGAAAGAAATCAAGCACTTGTAAATTATTTAATGAATAATATATTATAAAATTTCATGGTGTTTCATTATATACCACTAAATAATTTCCATCCCTGATTTTTTAGCATGGTAATAAATGGTTTGATATTAAAAAATAAATTTTTTGAAAATCCATATTTTCAACGGGAATAAAAATACTTCTTTTAAAAGGAATGTGAGAAATTTTATTACAATAAATAAATCATAACATGGCTCTCAAACGAGGATGATATTGTTGAGATGTGAATATATGAAAATGGAAGAGAATGATAATGTATAGAAAATAATGAAGTTTATTAGAAAACATGTTCATTAGAATGATAATATTTATAAGACAAAAAATTTAAATTGGCTGAAAACTAACATCAGTACAACCTAACTAAATATAAAAATGAAAAGTCAATTCATGATAACCTTTCTTAATATTGAGTTATTACCACAAATTCCATGATATACTCGAATCAATCATAAGAAATTATTTAAAATGGAATTAGAGTCAAGAATTACACGGGTTTATTAGAAATATGACAGTGTATCACTCCACACATATCTACATCGACCATTGTCGCAATGTTTCATGGGGTCATAAAAGACAATATAACTTTATTTTATATGACATTCTTTTTAACAATGAATTTGAAAATCTATTTCCCTCTTTATATACATATGTGTCAACTAATAACATGAATTATAACCCATAGTCCTGCCTCATAAGGTGCTCCATTTCCAATTTACTGACATAACAATCCTTTTAAAATTTTAAAATTTGTACATAATACACATCCACAACATGAATTCCCTAGATTTCTAGAAGCAGCACCTTCAAAATTGAATTTCATCCATGAATTGGTTTATGGAAACAAGGATTTGTACTTAATTACATTAGTCTTCCTCAGCTGGCTTGTAACACCTAGTATTCTGATGATTTTTAGGTCACTTGTATTATTTTCAATCACCCAAACCTTCACCACATATGAATTATAAATATCAATTTGTATATCATAAATAAATGCATGGTTTTATTGTGATGTGAATAAAATAGAAAATATTTTTTAGAATCCCAAAAAGATGAGAATATTTATTCCACCACTACCAGGAGGAGGTTCTTCAAAAATTCATTGCAACCCACACTAATTATGAGTTCTGGCTGATCTGAAATGTTTATATTGGTTTCATATGTCATACTAAAGAAGTCACATGTATTGTCCCAAAGAGTCTGTGAAAATTCACAAGTAATAAACTGATTTTGTGCATTTTCCTCAATCTTTAAACATATATATCAAAAAGATACAATAGTCTAGATATCCCTTTTGTGGTTTCCATGTGTGGGGAGTCTTTTACTCCAAATCTTCTAGATAAGAAAGAATCTAGTGGCATGAATAAATTTAAATCTATATATTCAGTGAAGGAAAAGTATAAATTTTTCATTCAAGAAACACTACAATTAAAATTTAAGCGACTGGATGACCTATAAATGAATGAGAAGAAATTTATAATGTTTCATGATTTTACCAAAAACAAAATTTTTAGAACATGTTATCCAATATGAATAAATTGATATATGATTATATAATACAATAATATATATACTGTCAACAGAAACACCCAATGTCAAAATTAAATCTTGTCATAAATAGTTAACATAAATAATCCTCCAAAATATGATTAGAAAATTTGAAACATGAAAAATTAAATAAATGTAACTAAATTTAATATACAATCATAAATTTACACCCATATAAACATAAAGTATCTCTATCTGTTACATACTTATCATTTGATTATGATTATAATTTATTCTCTTAAAAACCTGGAAATCCATTTCCAAAATAACCTAAATCACAATAAATCCTCAAACAATAATAAATACATAAAAAAATTAAATATATCCTTATTACATATATAAAATTGTAGACTGTCCAAAATATTCCATAAATATAAAAATGTAATAAAGCTCAACAAAGATAAAATAAATTAATTTTTTGATCAAATCACTGATTAAATTGAAGGTCAAAATCGTATCAAAAGTATTTATCAATATCTATAATCACTTTATCACAACAAAAATTATTATATAATCCTCTGCCAAATTTTATTTTTCATATATTCCTCAATAATTTATTATCCATGAACATAGACATACAAAAATTTACTTTTAGAGGTTATCAACACTATTTAGTGTATTCTTTAAAAGATATAATGAAAAACAATAATTATTTTTATTATTATTTTATATTACTTTATGATTTATTACATAAAAGTAAAAATAATAGTACCTGGATGATTGAGTTTTCTAGTGTATATAAGAATTATGTTTATTACATAAGAACATTAAAAAGGAAAAACATCTTCACTGAAAATAGAATTTACATTCTCTCACATAAAACATCATTAAGCAACTTGGGGAAATACATAAGGATAATGTGAGATATAAATCCTAGTGAGGTAAATAAATTGTATAAAATGATGAATATAATACATTATTTACTATAGTTATATCGTTGGGATATAAAATGGGGGATAATCATCAACATTAAAAATTAGGAATGATATATCATGATAATCCAAAACCAAGCATTGGAAATGTGGACACAACATAAAACAATACATCATCAATAAATTGCAAGGAAAAATATTAATACATAATGTTGTAAAAATTTTCCCAAAGGAATCAGGTTTTCTCTTTATCCCATCATGATGTTTTCTTAGACCAAACATTACCCAATTCATTGGAATGTTATATTTTTTAGGGTGCACCCATCATGTTCATTTCATTCTCATGATTAACTATTCCACGTATATCATACAAAACATATTCATTCATTATCAAATTTTATTACATCATCAAGATGTTTAGAATACATAAATTTATGTACATGGTCCAAGAATTGTAAGTGTATAAAGGTGGTAACACTTTATATGAAATGGGTATGATATTCCATACATAATTGTTATTTTACGGAAAATCGCGGTAAAATTTTGGCATCATAGTGAATTTACATAATCATTTATAAAATTGGATGATCAGAGTGAAAAGGAAATTATATAATAATTACATAAAATGAGAATTAATATGGACATGGAATTATATATCCAAACATTAGGAATTCTAAATTGAATACATAAGATAGTAATGAAATATGAATAATTAAGAGAAGGTACAGATCCCTTACATATGTGTGGGACAACAATTGTGTGGGTGGAGATTTTTGAGATATTGGGGATTATTTATAATGAATATAAAGAGGTGATTCTTATATAAGGATGATCTAAAATTAATTTTTTTTCGTTAAATTGAAAATTTTGTTGGTCTGTGTTGCAAATGAAAGTGGAAATAAATATTATATCTCAAAGATAGGTTTTATCCCGAATATAATTAAATAACTAAAACAAAAAACTATACCATAGTTTTCACTATGGATTCATCCAAACAGATGTGGTTTTCATTAATTTATAAGCACAATGTATTAAATTAATAAAATTTTGCACTTGATTATATGAAACCGAGTCATGATTTTAATGAAATTATTATGAAACTTTGAAATATATTAATTTTTTTAGAAGATTCACATGTGATTTATAAGATAAATTTAATAAAAATAAAATAAAATTATTTAATAGGGAATATATATGGTCTTTTATACCCATTATATTAATTAATATATCACTTTTGGGTCATTATGATTTCATAATACACCATGTCTATTTATATGTTATTTAATTTTTTACAAAAAATATCGATTGTCTAAGAAAATTATGAATTTTTTTTTTCAAAAAATCATGAGGTATTGATTCAAAAAATAATATTAATTATATAAATAATATTCTAAATATGTTCTTTTTGAATTATCAAATAAGAATTCATATTTAATGAGAAATGATGGACTTTTTTGAAAATAACAATTTTCATACTCATAATATGTTATATTTGGTGACCTAAAAATAACTTATTATATATATTAAAAATAATATTTTATTAAAATATTTTTTATTTAAAATAGTCATTCATTCATTAATATAAATCCCTTAATTGATTTCAAATATTAGAAAAATATTACTATTTTTGTTCTCAAGTATCAAAATAAAAGTCATTTATAATGTAAAAATTTTAGGATGATATTATATTAATTATTATATAATAATATTTTACATAACCCTATATCAAGGGTCTTGATACATATTCCTTTAATAGAACATCGAACAACCAAAGGGTAATATTCGCGACAATGATACATTCATAGGGTGGTTCAATGAACATGCTTTGTGTTATGAACTCGATGAGATTGAAATTATCCAGAAATGGATTTATTTAACGCTTTATATATTAAATTTATTCAGGGAATTGGTCCTAGGAAAATAATAATTATGTCATTTGCCTCAAATGATCTAAAAATGGGATTCATATGGTACAATAATATTATTCAAGGCCATCACTTACTTTTTATGTGTCAAAAGGATTTTTAAAAAACAAATATTTATATTAATACTAAGATCAAGGATCAATAGCTATATTATCAATGTTAAATAAGTTTATGGGTAATTTAAATCTGATAGGATATAATAAAACCAAACATGTTCTTGCATTTTCTTATAGACATATTACATGATACCATATTTAACTAAATAATAATTGTGGATTTATTTATAAATGTACAGGTCATTATAATCATCCCACCTTCATATGTTTCACCCACATAATATTCATTTACCACACTATATTATATGAGGGTATCTCTGTTTCTTCACCTCCATAAGCTCCAATTTCACCTCATAAAATATTTGGATTCTCTGCAACACTTTTATAAAGGGTTTTGACTTATTTCATAGAACATTATCTCTATGATCGAATATTTTAAATACCTACACTTCAAATAATTATCATTTTCAATGGTATCACCTCTAAACTGAGTACATTATAGGGGTCTGGTATGTACATATTCATGAGTGATAAATAGAATACATTATGTACCTGGTATAAGATGGGTTGGAGTTCTAATCGATAGGCTACATCTCTGATTGGATCAAGGATTTCAACGGGGTTGAAGTATCTTGGACAAAGCTTCCCCTTATTCCTAAATCTCATCACCTTCTTCGATGAACATATGCAGAGTAATACCATGTCTCCAATATCAATATCTATAACTCATTGATGATTTTCATCATAGTTTTTATATATGAATCTAGGAAACCCTGATTTGCTTCTAAATGGTCATAATCATTGCTCCCACTTCCTCAACCATTTCAAGACCTATCAGTTTGTGTTTCCCTGACAGCATTCCATCATGAATTTGTTTTTAAGAACTTACCATAAAGGAATTCATCAGGATCCATTTTATTGCTAGAGTATATATTTCCATTGTATAATAACATGACTAGAGGAAAATGTTGGTACCATCCTCCATTATTGTAATTTTAGTATTCTCTCAACATGTCCATGAGTGTGTGGATTGTTTTTTCAGTTTGTCGACTAGTTTATGTGAGATAAGTCCTACCTATATTCAACATAATATTTACAGCATGTTGGAGACTCTAATTTAATTTCATGATTAATCATGGGTATTGATCAATGTTAATTTATAATGGTGTTTTATGAATCCTCACAACTTCTATAATGTATATCATTTCATGTTTATCGAGTGTGAAATACTCACAAATCATAATGATGTGTATAGCCTTTGTAAGATGATCCACCACAACCCATATAAAATTATTCTCTTTGGATGTCTTTTGAAGACAAGTGAAAATTCTAATGTGATATTTTCCCATCTCTAGGTTGGTATGGGTAATCGTTTCATCATCACTTTGGATTTCATAATTTACGTGTTTACTTACAATTATATAAGAAATATTGCTGCTTATTTTTTGATATCCTTCATTATATTTTCCCACAAATAAATATCATAGAGATCATGATATATCATTGAACTTCCTGGGTGGATGGAGTAGATTTTGTTAGGTGAATAATCTAATAACTCATTATTTAATTAAGTATATGACGGTACAGATAATCCTAAAAACATTTCACAAATCATTCTTCACTAAAATTTTATTCGAATGATTCCCCTTTTCATATATTTTCCAATTTATTCTGAAAATAGACCTCATTTTTTTGAGCATCCATTATCATATCTACAAGGGACGAGTGATAAAAAATTTGTTAAAGGAGTGATGATATTCTTTCCATTATGGTTACCTTGTCCATCCTTTTCAAATATACAAATATTGTATCCCCTTCAATTCTCATCAAAGATAAAATTAGTCATCCCATACATCATAGAGAATTCAAAAATTTATATTATTCAACAGGATGGAGTGGATTTAGTTTTACTAGTCCCTGATCATATCTTACTATCATCATTAGTGTATATTCACCTCTTTTATCCGAATATATACATGAGTGCTTTTTGAAAAATATATATTTCAAAATTTTCACCAGAGATATAATGATGCCATATTTTCAAAGAGAGGATCTCTACATGCATATGCAGATCATGTTTTGGTATTTCTATTTGTAATAATTCAAATAACTCCAAACATATGATAGGAATATATAATTATACACTAACAAACATACCAATACCTTCTTTGATGCATCAATGAATACCATTAAATGTTCCCTTCATGTTGGTAGTGTGATTACATGGGTAGTTATGAGCCTCATTTTACAATCCTTTATCCTCTCTTCAAATTCTTATTTTAAGGAAAACATGACTCCCTTCAGAGTTATATTGGTTAATGATCTTTATAATCCTGATAAATTTCACACAAATCGATGATTGTACACAGAAAATATTAAAAAATTATGGATATCTATCATATATATTGGCTCCAACCATCCTTAAATTGAATCTATTTTTGAAGCTTTTAGAGATAACCCATTGCAGGTTATGATATTCCATAATAATGAGACATCCTTCAACCAGAAATCACATTTTATGAACTTTTCATAATGCATCTCTTTTCAAGAGGACTTTAGAAGAATTCTCATATGCTTCTCATGATCCTACTTTTTTTAGAGAATATTAGAATATAGTATATAGTGACTACAATAATAACTTTTTATTATTTATAGACCTTATTTATAAAATAAACAATATTTTCTTAGAAGTAGGGAGTCTAAATTGAGTTATAATGAACACATAGTGCCCGTACCATGTATGAAAAGTAGTCTCTTGGACACCCCCTTTCTTCAACCTTTTATTGTAATATCCAGAACAAATATCCACCATTGATATGTATTGTTCTCCAAGTAGCTGATCTAAAATGACATCAATATGTCGATAAGGATAATTTTTCTTTTTCATGATCTTTTTGATATCACAATTATCAATGGAATAGCACATTGACCCATCCTTACTCCTGATGAAGAGGACGGGTTCACCCCATGGTGAAGAACTAGAGTGCATCAAAATTTTATATAGATAATCTTATTGTTTTCTTCATCTCATTTCTTTAGATAACATCTATTATATAAGATACATGGGATAATAGTAACACCCCAGATATATGGTTGATTTAAAATTCAAACACATTACTAGGAGAAAGACTAGGAAATTCTTTTGGAAACACACCAGCCCATTCCCTAAAAAATTGCATGTATTAAAGGATTATTATTTACATAAGATAAATCATTTGAACTAGATATTATTTATCATATGTAAATTGAATAAATTATCAAGATTTTGGTGCTATAAAAGATTAATCCTCTTCCTTTCAATTGTACAAATCATGGGATGATTTTCGATACAGAGACTGATTTCCTTCTAATGGTTATTTTTGTATGATCTATATATGGAAAGTAAATTTTGTAAAGACTCGTAAATTTCAATGGAAATTTTTTTCTTAATTTTCTTTGGGATTTTACAAGAATGCGGTTTCTGACGGCACTTGATTCTGAGGCCCGGTGTGCCCGGAATTTCTATCTGAAGTTTAGTTCGAGTACCTTCAGTGAACGAACGAGCGGGTTTTTCAAGCGTTTGAACCGGGCCTCAAAATCGAATTCCGAGGGCACCGATGGTTTTGTAGTGCCGGTAATTTCTTAGGAACACTTCTTCCAGATTTGCGTTTACACGAGAGAAGTTGATAAAAATTGTGGAAGTTAAAATAAAAATTTATCTAAAATGGTTAAAGCTTCGGGTGGAAGTTAGAGAAAACCACCCAACTTCCCATGGGAGGTTATGAGAGTGGTGGGGCCCACACAAACACCACCCCTTCATGTTACCTAATTCCTTCAACTCACCATTAATTTTGATAACTTATGTTTATTAAATAGGTGAGCTTAGTTTGATTGTTTAAAATTCAAATACTTAAGTTATGTTAATAAAATAAGTAAGGGACTTATTTTATTTTTTTGGGGTATTTTTGCTTTGAGTGTTGTTCGGAGAAAATATTTAGAGCTAGAAGAACTTTTTCCTCTTCGATGAAGAACGCAAAGAATGCGAAGAACGCCGGATTCCTCGGAGATCAACGACGCGACGCCGTCCCCGCGACGCGACTCTCTCCTTCCGCGACGTCTTATTCTGCGATAGTTATTTCCACGACGAAACTCCGTTCAAGCTATTCTCGAGGTAGGGCAATTATTATTTCGTTTGTTCCTGATTACTTTATCATTGGCTTATCGTTTATTTGGGGCTTCCTGTTATCGCATTAATGGGAGGAGGTCAGACCGCACGAACACGACCGACTCTCCTCCCCGTTTTGGTTGTTGATATTGATGCGACACGAGAAAGGCAACGCGGTGCCAAAGCACCACGTGGGAATTATTATGGGAAGGTAGAGAAGTGCAGCGCTGTCATTCCACGCCGTTGAAGATGAACCAAAGAAGCAGAGCCAGAGAACCACAAAAGCACCGCGGTAGGAGCGGGGCCGCAGCGGAGGAGCGCGGCGCCGTCGCGACGTGCCAGACAGACCAAGGCCACAACCGATTCCGGGCCGTGGCAGAACAAGGGAACCGGCGGCCGGTTCAAGGCCACTGGCGTCGGAGTAGGGGGACCGGCCTTGCCGGTCCCGTGGCAGCAAAAACCGGCTGGCCAGGGTGGCCCAGCCGGACAGGGGAAAAGCCGGGGGTTACAACCCCCGGCTGGCGAGCTGAGTGGCCCCATAATTGGGGGTCGCAGTTACAAAATGGGGGACAGGTGCCTCCCGTAATCCGCTCAGCCAAACGGCCAAGCCCCTTGCTAGCGCCAGCGCGCCGGGCCGGCGGCCCTGGCCGGTCCGCCAAACCGGGCCGCCAGGCCGGGCTGCGCCCAGGCTGGGCCGCGCCGCGCCCGCCAGGTCAGGCCACGCCCAGGCTGGGCCGCGCCGCGCCCATGCCGGGCCGGGCCCCGCCCAGGCCGGGCCGTGCCCAAGCGGGCCATACCCGGACCCGGGACGGCTCAACCCGGTTCGGGCCGACCCAGAGGGTATCGGGCCGGGTCGGACCGGGCCCGAACCCCCTTTTACTGTACTGTTTCGCTCTGTTTCCCATAACTTGGGCTGAGGACCTCCGATCGACGCACCATTAGTGGCGATGTGATCCTTGGAACGAGACAGTCTTTTTGATATATTACACTCAAGGTTTCAGAGTACTTCGGGTTTGTCGGGATTGGTTCGTACGCGAAACCAACTGGGCCCTCATAGAAGAAACGCTTATAACTGGAGCTTCAGACGTCTGATTGACGTGCCGTCGACTTTGTTGGATTCTTCTAAGTGAGATGGACCTTTTGGATTACTCCTCTCGAGGTTTGGAGGCAGTTGGAGTACGGTAGGGTAGTTTTTTACTTAAAAACCAACTGGGCCCCTGGAACGAAAAAGCCAATAACTCTCAGAATGGGCGTCTGAATGAGGCGCCGTCTGTGACGTTGAGTTCCTGTTGACGATTTGAAACTTTTGGATAAATCAAATCCGGACTATGTGTCAGTTGATGTATCAGCCCTTCGGCTCATGGAGCGGACCCTCCTGAACGAGAATGCTGTGTGCGGGAACCCTAGAGCTAGCTGTGACTATGACGACGATGACGACTGTGCAGAAATCCTCCGTGGATTCGACAGCGACGACTACAGCACTCAGTGATCCAACGTGGATCAATGCTACCGATTCTGTGTGGGTCAGATCCTCTGTGGGTCAGCGCTCAACGGTCCTGTGTGGGCCCGCGCCTACAGATCCTGTGTGGGTCGGATCTTGTGTGGGTCATTGCGGGGGTTAGTTACCTATCGATCCATTGTGGGTCATTGCGGGGGTTAGTTACCTATCGGTACTTTGTGGGTCATTACTGGGGTTAGTACCTATCGATCCTGTGTGGGTCCGACAGATTAGATGAATCAGTGGAAATATCTGATCATCTCTATCGTCTTATAAGGAAGTATACCTGTGTGAGCTGAATATAAAATTTAATTCCTTATCGTCGATAAGATTGACTTGATATACTGTGTGGATTACATTTTGCTTTACGTGTGGAATGGGTTGTGTTTTCCTGTGTGGACTGGGTTGTACTTGGGCTCGGATATTGGAGCCAAACGAGAATTCATGGCTTAGGTATATGTATGGACATATACCTAAGTAGTGACGGATGTTACTTCATGATTGTATCTTCCTTTGTGCATTATCCTTTGTTGATTCTGGGAGACCTTCGGGAGTCTCGGTTTCCCTACTGAGTAGCTTATACTCACCCCTGCATGGGCTATGCCCGCACTACGTTGTGTTGGTTGCAGACAACAGACAGCGCTAATCGTGGTTGAGGATTGCGGAGCAGGACAGTACCTGGAGGTGGACCACTGGGTGAGACGTACTCGGCACAGACGGCTGGACCTGAGGAGCTGTGGAGGCTATCTGTACTCACCATTTAGGTGGGTCTTCTAGTGGACAGCTCGAGGATGCGGCTTTACTTTCAGTTGTTGTTTTCCCTTTCCAGTTGTACTTTACTTTCAGTTTGGGTTTGTATTCTGGCCCACTTACTTCACCGCACTTACTGTTGTACCAAGTTTTTACTTCTGCTTGCATGCTCTGTGGTGTTTGTTTAATTTACAAAGGCAATGACTTCCCTTTTATCGGGAATTAAACCTTGGTTCTAGTCACCAGCCCCTGGCCTATGGAAGGTGAGCATGGGTTTGTCATGGCACAGGCCCTGAGGACGGGTCGTGAAAAATTAGAATCAGAGCAGTTCGGTTATACCGCAGAACTCAGGACTCTGATCTTTTTCTATGTGAAGCAATAGTGTTAAGAGTATTGACTATGGTTATCAGTCTAGGGAGTCCAGTGTTGGTGCGGTGGATGACGTATCCGTACACCAGGACCCTGACTTCGGATTTCCGACTTAATGCACGAAAACATTGATTGGATGTGTGTTTCAAGTTTTCTTTGTGATTACATTGTGTCAACTTACCATGTATACTGTTTGACCATGGCGCACCTGTTACATTTCAAGATGGCCCCACGATGGTAGCTAGCTAGGGTTCCGAGAGTTGTGTGTGACAACAGCCCAATGAGCGATGAGGCCTTGGTACAGGGCCCTTTGACAGCAGAGGCATCAGCGGTACCTCTACCCGCCGAGCCACCGATGATACCAGCCCCAGCCGCTGATGATGCATGTCACCTTAGTGAACAACATGAGTTTTAGCATCAGCGACCGCCCATGATTCGTAGGGAGACAGACCCTCAGGCAGCTGAGGATTGGCTGGAGACTGTTTTACAGTTTTTCTGGATAGTGAGGACACCAGCGGACCTCATGGTGATCCTTGCAGCGAGCCTACTGCACGCGGTAGTAGGAAGATGGTGGAGCTTGATTCTCCAGGTGCACGATGAAACATCTCTTCTCTGGACGGACATTGAGAGCCTCTTCAGCTCAGAGTTCGTCCCAGCCACCCTCCGTGCGATGCGCATCCAGGAGCTTCTTCAGCTGAGGTAGGGCAGCTTGACGGTCGCCCAGTACTTGGCGAGATTTACCGATCTCTCGCGCTACTCGACAGACATGGTACGGGACCCATTATTCAGAGCCTAGACCATTTAGCAGGGATTGAGGCATGAGATCAGGGCATCACTGATCTACCTCAGCATTCTGACACAGGCAGGAGTACTGGAGAGAGCCCTTATGATCGAGAGCTTCTTTGTTGAGCCTGCTTCAACAGTGAGACCTACCGCAGGGCGGCACGTAGCAGAGGCTTCTGCCGTAGGTAGTAGACGGATGACTCATGGTTCTAAGCAGAACAGACCCTCAGACAGATGACCTCAGGACACTGGCTTAGCAGTGCGGGGCACACAGTGCAGAGCCAGTCTTTCGAGAGGCAGACAGTGCTACGCATGCGGAGGGTAGGGTCACATGGCTCGTGACTGCCCGACCCGCCGTGCAGAGTAGCAACAGACAGTTGAGGGACCACCCATGTAGAGGTAGAGGGTCGACCGTGGCGGTCCGTAGGGAGCAGGCGGACGAGGCAGAGGAGCTGGCGGGCAGAGACATGCACAACTTCTGGCAGTGGAGACCTACGACCACAGCGCGCCCAAGATTATTCGAGGTACTATCTGTGTCTATTCCACCCTTGCTATAGTTCTTATAAACACAAGAGAGAGTCAATATTTCATAGCCACTACCCTTGTTCGGAGCTCAGAGATTCCTACAGAGCCGTTTGCTCGATTCTTACGGCTAGAGACTCCTATGGGAGCAGACTCGACGATTACGCACTGTTGATGACAGTGTGAGTTTACTCTAGGAGGAGAGAGCTTTGGCTGGGATATTCTTGTAGCGGCTTCAAGGCCTTACGACGTCATCTTGGGCATGGATTGGTTATCTACAGTCCATGCTCAGATTGACTGTATTAGGAGCAAGGTGTGGTGTGTACACACCGACGGGAGTAGGTTCATCTTCACCGGTGAGAAGGGATCCTTCGCAGCACAGGATGGACTCCCGCCGAGGAGAGGACAGCCCATCACTCATCAGCTGGCTAGCCTCATCCTAGGAGCAGTTAACGTTTGGATTCCTAGTTTTCCTGCAGTGGTGGATCAGTATGCGGGCGTTTTCCCCGACGATGTTCCAAGACTACCTCCTCGCAGAGAGGTAGAGTTTTATACTGATCTGTAACCCGGGACAACCCCTATATCCAACACAGCATATCAGATGTCTCCCGCTGAGCTTCGAGAGCTACGGGTACAGTTGGAGGACTTATAGAGCAATGGATTCATCTGACCCAGTGTTTCACCCTGGGATTCCCTGATTTTGTTCGCCAAGAAGGCGGTCGAGAGCTTGCGAAATTATGTCGACTATCGTCGCCTGAACCAGGTGACAGTGAGGAACAAGTATCCGCTACCGAGGATTGATGACCTCCTCGATCAGTTCAAGGGAGCACAGTGGTTCTCGAAGATAGACCTCAGGTCAGGCTATCATCAGCTCAGAGTTCGGGATGAGGACGTGCAGAAGACATCCTTCAGATGTCGGTATGGCCACTATGAGTTCTTGGTTATGCCATTCGGCATAACAAATGACCCATTAGTGTTCATATCCCTCATGAACAGGATCTTTCAGCCATACCTAGATCGATTTATCTTGGTCTTCATCAACGACATTTTGATATACTCGACGACTGAGGTGGAGCACGCCTACCACTTGTGGGTTGTACAAGACACACTCCGGGAGAACCAGCTTTATGGAAAGCTCACGAAGTGTCAGTTATGGATACGTGAGGTCCACTTCTTGGGACACATCATCTCTGAGGCGAGAGATGCGGTGGATCCTACGAAGATCGAGGAAGTGCTAGCTTGGGAGCCACCCAGGAGCGTGACGGAGGTGCGGAGTTTCCTGGGACTAGCTGGATACTACCGAAGATTTGTGCTAGACTTCTCCAGAGTTGCGACACCACTCTCAGCCTTGACGAAGAATGGGAAACCCTTTGTGTGGTTAGATAGTTGTCAGCAGAGCTTCCAGGAGCTGAGATAGAGATTGACCAGTGTGCCTATCTTGAGGCTACCAGAGGAGGGAGTTGGATACGTAGTTTACTGCGATGAATCAGGGACTTGACTCGGATGTGTCCTGAATCAGGAGTGGGCTGTGATCGCCTTTGGATAACGTCATTTGAGGCAGCATGAGCAGAACTATGCTACCCATGACATGGAGTTAGCAACAGTGGTATTCGCTCTGAATATGTGGCGAGACTATCTGACGGTAGAGTGCTTTACAGTCTATTCTAACCACCAGAGTCTTAGGTACATCTTCTCGTAGAAGGACCTGAACCTGAGACAACAGTGATGACTCGAGTTCCTCCAGGACTATGACTTTGAGATAGTCTATACTTCTGGAAAGGGGAACGTGGTAACCGATTCTCTCAGCAGGAGGACGGGCATTCAGCTACATGGGGAGGCGACAGAGCAGCTAGCTGCTTTGCGGATATCCTTCGTGGATAGAGATGGAGCATCCTTACTTCAGTCAATCAAAGTCACTCCTCCACTACTACAGCAGGTCAGAGAGGCACAACGTAGGGATGCCGACTATGAGACACGGCGTGCACAGATATCCCCAGGATAGGAACCTGATGGATTCTACGTGGGAGGAGAGTACAATTTCCTTTTCAGTGGACGTACCTTGGTACCAGTAGCTTTACGAGAGGAGGTGCTAAGAGAGTTTCACACTTCCCCTTTGGCGGTACATCCTGGCATGGGGAAGATTTACTAGGATCTCAGACAACAACACTGGTGGCCGGGCATGAAGAAGGCTGTGGCAGAGTTTGTTTCTCGATGCCTCACCTGCCAATAGGTGAAGGCAGAGCACCAGGTACCAACTGGCTTGGTACAGCCCTTGGAGGTCCCAAAGAGGAAGTGGGACGGGGTATCTATGGACATCGTGACTGGACTTCCATGCACATCTAGATATCACGACTCCATTTGGGTGATTGTCGACCGACTAACCAAGTCATCTCACTTCTTACCCATCAGAGAGCATGGCTTAGTGGAGATCCTGGGACGTCACTACGTTTAGGAGATTGTGCAGCTTCATGGTGTTCCATGATCTATTGTCTCCGATCGAGATGCTCGATTTACTTCCCGACTTTGGAAGGGGTTGCTGGAGGCATTCGGGATGCAGCTACGTCTGCGTACCGCCTTTCACCCTCAGACAGAGGGTCAGATGGAGAGGACCATTCAAACTCTTGACGAAATGCTCCGTGCATGTGTCCTCGACTTTGGTCGCAGCTGGGAGGACCACCTACCATTTGTGGAGATCGTGTACAACAGTAGCTACCACTCCACTATCGGGATGACACCATACGAGGCGTTGTATGGCCGACCTTGTAGGTCACCTCTGTGATGGACAGACCCTGGGGAGTCAGCACTTGTGGGACCCGAGATGGTCCAGGCCATGATAGAGAAGGTCCATGTCATCCAGGAGCGGATGATGACAGCTCAGAGCCGACAGAAGTCTTATGATGAAAGGAGGCGGAGGAAACTAGAGTTCGAGGATGGTGACCACGTCTTTTTGCGGGTCTCACTTCGATGTTGTATACAGAGATTTGGCTAAGGAGGAAAGTTGTATCCATGCTTCATCAGACCATTCCAGGTCCTTAGTAAGATTGGAGAGGTGGCTTATCCCCATGGCTCTACCACCTCAGTTGCACCGAGTGCACGATGTCTTCCATGTATCTTAGCTGAGGATATCCGTGCTTGACCCGACACATATCATTGACCATGGGGAGATGGAAATTGATGATGGGGCGACTTTTGTGGAGGTCTCAGTGGAGGTCAAGGATCGACAGGATCAGGACCTACGTGGACGGTCGATTCCCCTAGTGCGCATCAGATGGCAGCACGAGAACATCCAAAAGAGCACTTGGGAGCGGGAGGCTCATATGTGTGCTCAGTACCGACATTTGTTTCCCTAGTTAATTATGTATCTTTAAGATGACATAAATCCCTGAGGAGGGAGTAATGTAAAGACCCATAAAATTCAAGTAAAATTTTTTTTCTTAATTTTCTTTGGGATTTTACAAGAACGCAGTTTCTGACGGAACTTGATTCTGAGGCCCGGTGTGCCCGAAATTTCTATTAGAATTTTAGTTCGGGTACATTCAGTGAACAAACGAGCTGATTTTCTGACTTTTGAACCGGTGCTCGAAATCGAATTTTGAGGGCACTGATTGTTTTGCAGCACCAGTAATTCCTTAGGAACACTTCTTCCAGAGTTGTGTTTACACGAGAGAAGTTGATAAAAATTGTGGAAGTTAAAAGAAAAATTTAACTACAATTTTTTTATAAGTGGTTAAAGATTTGGGTGGAAGATGGGGGAAACCACCCAACTTCCCATGGGAGGTTATGAGAGTGGTGGGGCCCACACGAACCCCACCCCTTCATATTCCCTAACTCCTTCAACTCACCATTAATTTTGATAACTTATGTTTATTAAATAGGTGAGTTTAATTTGAATGTTTAAAATTCAAATGCTTAAGTTATGTTAATAAAATAAGTAAGGGACTTATTTTATTTTTGTTGGGGTATTTTTTCTTTGAGTGTTTTTGGGAGAAACGCTAAGGAGCTTGAAGAACTTCTTCCGCTTCGACCAAGAATGCGAAGAACTCTGGATTCCTCGGAGATCGACGATGCGACACCGTCCCTGCGACGCAACTCTCTCCTTCTGTGACGTCTTCTTCTGCGATTGTTATTTCTGCGACGAACCTACGTTCAAGCTACGGTCGAGGTAGGGAAATTATTATTTCATTTGTCTTGGATTACATCATCATTGGTATATCGTTTATTTGGGGCCGCCTATTATCGCATTAACGGGAGGAGGTCGGACCGCACTAACACGACCGACTCTCCTCCCCTTTTTGGTTGTTGATATTGATGCGGCACGAGCAAGGCAACGATGTGCCAATGCACCTCGCGGGGATTATTAAGGTAAGGTGGAGAAGCACAGCGCCGTCGCGCCGCGCCAGAGAACCAAAAAAGCATCGCGACCAGAGCGGGGCCACGGTGAAGGAGCGCGGCGCCATCGCGCTATGCCAGACAGACAAAGGTCGCGGCCAGTTCTAGGCCATGGAGGAACAAGGGAACCGGCAGCCGGTTCCGGGCCGCCGGCATCGGAGCAGGGGGACCTGCCTTGCCAGTCCCGAGGCGGCAACAGCCGGCTAGCCGGGGCGGGCCAGCCGGATAGGGGAAAAACTGGGGGTTACAACCCCCGGCTGTCCAGCTGAGTGGCCCCATAATTGGGGGTCGCGGTTACAAAATGGGGCGCAGGCGCCCCCCCTCCCCCCCTCATTCGCTCAACCAAACGACCGAGCCTCTGGCTGGCGCCAGCGCGCCAGGCCGGCTGCCCTGGCCGGTCCACACCCAAGTAGGCTGGACCCGGACTCGAGAAGGGTTGACCCGGTTCGGGCCGACCCAGAGGGTATCGGGCCGAGTCGGACCGGGCCCGAACACCCTTTTACCGGACTGTTTCGGTCTGTTTCCCATAACATGGGTTTCAGACCTCTGATCGACCCACCATCAGTGGCGATGCGATCCTTGGAACGAGGCGGTCGTTTCGATATATTACACTTAAGGTTTAGATGTACTTTGGGTTTGTCCGGGTTAGTTCGTACACGAAACCAACCGGGACCTTGGAGCGGAAACACATAAAACTTGAGCTCCGGACGTCCGATTGACGTGATGTTGACATTGTTGTATTCCTATAAGTGAGAAGGAACTTTTGGATTACTCCACTCGAGGTTTGGACGCTGTTGGAGTACGTTCGGGTTGGTTTTTACTTAAAAAAAAGCAGGGCCCCTGGAACGCAAAAGCCAATAACTCTCAGACCGGGCGTCCGAATGACGCGCCGTCTGTGACGTTGAGTTCCTCCTGATGATACAAAACTTTTGGATACATAAAATCTGGACTATGTGTCAGTTGATGTATCAAACCTTCGGCTCATGGATCGGACCCTCCCGAACGAGCTTGTTGTGTGTGGGAACCCTAGAGCTGGCTGCGACTGTGACGACGATGATGATTGTGCAGAAATCCTCCGTGGATTCGACGGTGAAAACTACAGCACTCAGCGATCCTACGTGGATCAGTGCTACCGATCATGTGTGGGTTAGATCCTGTGTGGGTCATCACTCAGCAGTCCTGTGTGGGCCAGCGCCTATAGATCCTGTGTGGGTCTGATCCTGTGTGGGTCATTGCGGGGGTTAGTTACCTATCGATCCTTTGTGGGTCATTGCGGGGGTTAGTTACCTATCAATCCTTTCTGATTCATTACGGGGGTTAGTACCTATCGATCCTATGTGGGTCTGATGGATTAGGTGAATAGGTGGAAATATCTGATAATCTCTATCGTCTTACAAAGAAGTATAACTGTGTGAGATGAATCTTGACTTTCAATCCTTAACTTCGATAAGTTTGACTTGATAACCTGTGTGGATTACATTGTTCTTTCCTTTGTGGAATGGGTTGTGTTTTCTTGTATGGATTGGGTTGTACTTGGGCTCAGCTGTTGGAGCCGAACGAGAATTGATGACTTAGGTATATGTATGGGAATATACCTAAGTGGCGACGAATGTTACTTTGTGATTGTATCTTCCTTTGTGGATTATCCTTTGTGGATTCTGGGAGACCTTAGGGGGTCTCGGGGTCCCTACTGAGTAGCTTTTACTCACCCATGCACAGGCTATGCCCGCACTACATTGTGTTGGTTGTAGACGACGGACAACACTGATCGTGGTTGAGGCATGCGGAGCAGGACGGTACCTAGAGGTGGACCACTGGGCGGGACCTACTCGGAGCAGACGGCTGGACCCGAGAAGCTGTGGAGGCTATCGGTACTCACCCTTCAGGTGGGACTTCCAGTGGATGGCTCGAGGCTGCGGCTTTACTTTCCGTTGTTGTTTTCCCTTTCAATTTGTACTTTACTATCAGTTTGGGTTTGTATTCTGGCCCACTTACTTTTCTGCACTTACTGTTGTACCCAGTTTTTACTTAGTTTTTACTTATGCTTCCTTGCTCTGTGGTGTTTGTTTACTTTACAAAGGAAATGCCCTCCCTTTTATTGGGAATTACGTCGTGGTGCTAGTTGCCAGCCCCTGGCCTATGGAAGGCAGGCTTGGGGTAGTAATGGCACAGGCCCTGAGGACGGGTAGTGACAAATTTGTTTCTCTAATTTCATCAAATTCATCCAAAGTTTGTACAAAAAGGATCAATATGAAGTCCATCAACACATTTTTACATGTGGGAGCTATATAAATGGGATGTAATAATTTAACTATTTCTTGTTTTCACTGATAGCTATACTTCCATGCTTTGTGGTGGTGTTTGAACAACACTTGTAGACATTCATGATATGGAGGAATCCAAATAACCAGAATCAAAATGTGTGTTCTATTTTAATTACTTAATAACTAAAATATTTATCACCATTTTGTTGTTAGGATCCTCCTTAGTGGTTGTGATGGAAAATGATCTCCCTTGATGTATCATAGGTTGTTGGATGACTCAAAAAACCCATGGATTAGATAATTTTTTTAAAGTGTAATAGTTCCTTGCAGTTGAACCGATGAACAATTCCTAGAAGATTGATCGTGGAATTAGTTTTCTCAATTACACAAGTGGGTTTCTCTTATTTTTATCCACTAGCTAACTTCCCTTAATTACCACACCTATATTATTTTCTCATTACCATTATGCAATTATTGTGGAGTTTATTCAGCACCATTGATAGTGGGATGTTATAATTCAATATAACCTTTGGATTTCACCCACAAACCAACATAATTAAACTTCACATTCTGGTTCTTACCCAATGATAACCTTGAGATTTTATACCTAAAATTTCAACATAATGGGATCATATTATAAGTTAATTATATTGAGAAATGTCTTGGATCATCATGGATTTTTGTGTAATTATGTTTTATCTCAAAATAGAAGTAAACCATACATTTAGTGGTAACAACAATTATAATGTCGTTTCATGCAATTCTTTTTATGTGTTCCTCACACGCCCTAATAGATTACTTGTAACTTTCCTTGACAAATATTAAATACCTTTCTATTTTATGTTGTACATTACAAGGAAAATATTAATTGGAAAACATTTTCTAGAATGAATTCAACCACCTAACTTTGATATCTTCCTAAATATTTGTATTTTTAATTAATATAAATCACTGATCAGCTTCTCCACAAATATTTTAAGAAACCAATAGAACCTTATATTTTTTTAACATTTATTGATGGAAAAGATCCTCTCAAAAGACATGATCTATTTTTCCACTATTAAGGTATCATATGATCCATTTAATGTTTGTGACCTCTTTTACATATTGGTTTTCATCCTAGTTTTCTATCTCTTAGGTGGATTTTTATTCCCTTCTTGATCGATGTTTCTATTAAAAACCTTAGTCCGCTAATAGAATACCATCATAATGATTGTGATTATTTCTCCAATTGGGTTGAGAATCTTGTTGGGTTGTTCATTACATTTCCCTTCACATTTTTTTACCTAATTAATCATATTTCAATCCATTTTATATAGTAAATGGAATATCATGGATGACTATTTTTAGACTATTTAAACACATAAAGCGGGAATCTAATGAAATTAAATGTATGCCTTATAAACTACTTATATTTCTTAACATTTTAAATTTTATTGTTAAATTTATATTATCCATTATCTATTTCCTAAAATATATTCTATTGGTAGTTTTAAAATTATAATTTTTCATAATGAGAATACATATTTACAATAGAATACATTCTTCAAGTGTGAAGCCATGTGTCTATAGTGACATATTATCATGCCCCAGTTCCTAGTCGAGTCGAGATCAATGTGATGTTTTGGGTTTTACCCCTATGTTCATCTATTATAGTGCCACACCCACTTAAAATTTCCATGTGGGTGTTTGTGTTCACTATAAACCATTTTATCTATACATAAAAAAATCCTAGATTTTTTCTTAAACTTTTTATCCCTATGTATTTCATGGTAGTTTTTTGATCATATTAAAAATAATAACTAAAATTTTCATTTTATAAAATCTATAACAACTATTCGTTCTATTTCAAATTAATATTATTATTTATTAGATAAAATTATTCATTATAAAAACCTAGAGATCATGAATTATTCTATATTTTTGAATTAGATATATTACAAAAAAAATTAAAATAAGGAAAAATATATTCTTTATTCAAAGCTTCTATGACATGGTCCCACTTAATACTACATCAGAAAACCAAGGGACATACCTAAGAAATGGATTATCTATAATGCCTGGTAAGGAATAATCATGGTATAAAATGAATAAGATAACCCATTTTTCACAATAGAAATATAAGTAGGGAATAAAATTTGTGAGAATCATAACAGTTAACAATGAGGCATGATATAGCCTGATAATCATAAAGGAAATATTGGAATGTGGTAATATCTTTAAATTTTACATCATAAACATATGAAAAGGCTAGCTTCCAATACATCATGAGGTAAAAAGGCCCATAAACGAATCAGGTTCACTCTCTTTTACAACATGATGCCTCATGAGACTAATCCTTATCCAATTAATTTGAGCACTATATAATTTTGGGTGCACCCATCCCTTTTAATTAATTCTCATTCTTATATGTGGAACAGAGATAATACAACATATATTCATTTATAAAAATATTTTTTCCCATGATCTAGGAGTGTGGAAGAAATAAATTTAGTTCACATGTAAAATAAGAATGTGTGTATAGAGGTGAATTCCACTGCTCAAAAATTGTTATAGTATTCATTAAACAATTGATTCGGCATTGTCAATCCTGATGATATTTTGGTAGTGCCGTTGTGTCATATAAAAAATCATAAAATGGGTTGATGAGATCAAAAGGTGACTATATAAATTTAGAAACCAAATATTATATAGTGGGGAAATAGAAATTCATATCCCACCATTATTAATTTTAAATAGATGGAATAATATGGTAATGACACTTGAATTAATAAGAGAAGGTAAGGATCACTTAATTGAGTGTGTGACTCCAAATTCATGGGTGCAGCTTATTAAGAGCTTGGGAGAACCATGTGATGACATTAAAGAGGGGATATTAAAGAAATGGCATGATCAAGTGATTTTTAGTTAACATAAATGTGATATTGGGTGGTCTTATATAGGAAATGATTAGGAATTTCATTATTATTTCTCAAACATTGATTTTGACACTATTTAATAAAATTATCAAAACCACAATACTTACTATGGTTATTTACCACAGTTTATACAAAATGGTATTTGTTTTAATGTGTTATAGATTCCCAAGTCTAGGATTAATAAAATAGTACCATTTATTATTAGTATTTGAGTCATACTCTAAAAATAAATGATTTTAACACAAAAAAATATATTATTTTTTTGGGGGATTCATTAGGGCTTTATACTATTAATAAAAAAATCATATTATTTTAGATTTAAATCAAAAATATGTTTTTCTATACCCTTTATAGTTTTTACAACATCCTTTTTGGTTCTTTATGATACCATAATACAAACTGTATATTTCTATAGTATATAATTTTTTACCTAAAAAGTGTACTGTCTAAAAAAATTCTATTGGATAACTTCATCATTCTAATTAATATATTATATTTTCTTTTATCAAAGTTATTTTATAAATATTTCCATTTTAAATTTTAATATAATAATTGAAATTTAATAAGAAATGATGGATTAAATTAGGGTGACAGTTTTTGAACAATTATAAAAAATATATTTTTCTACATAAAAATACTTGATCATATATATTCATAAATAGAATTATTATAATATTATATGAAATAATTATTTAAAAAAACCATTAATTCGTAAAAAATATTATATTAAATTTGAATCTTAGCGAAAATTATAATTTTTATTTTATTTTATCAAAATCATAATCATTTATATAGTTTCAATAATAGGTTGAAAATATATTAATTATTCTAAAAAATATTGTACATATTCATATTTATATGGTCCTTATATAGCCCTTTAATACACCAAAAAACCTACTAAGGGTAAGGTGCGTAATATTGAGAGTTTCATGTGGTGGTGTGATGATCATGGATTGGGTTGTGATCACGATGAGCACGAACTTCTCCCATAGACGGATTTTCTCATTCCTAAATTGTTTTATCATTACTTGAACATGGTCCAGGGAAAACTAATGTGAGTTTATCTCCCTCATAAATATAGATAAATGGTCTTAATGGGTTATGATCCTACTTGTTGAGTTCATCTCTTCATTTTCTTGAGTCAATTAGATTTTTTAAATCTATATATTTATAGGAATCATGTTATATCTATTTAACAACTACATTATTAATCATTATGATATTTAGTGGCCTTTTAAATAAAATATTATATAATAAAACAAAATATGTTATTTTGATTACATAACCATATACATAATAATAAATTTAATTAAATATAAAGTGGACTTTTATTTATAATTTTTCAGGTTGTTACAACAACTACTATGGAAAAATCAATAAAAGCTTCATAAATCATATACCGAGAATACAATTAATAAAATAAATCAATAACATAATTACAAAATCCAAATACTAAAATACTATATTTATTTCACATAAAATATTAATATAAAATATTCCAATCCTTCTTTTGGGTGTTATTCTATTAATTAGGGCATCATCCATGATAATTATAATGCTTCCCCCGCATATTCCATTGAACAATAAATAGATCATTGGAATTTCTTTCATTTCCTTCAATTAATGTCTTAGTTTTTCCTCAATATTAACTTACCCTATGATGTTCTTTTCTATAATAAATATCTTCCCATTACTTTAACACATATCATCTAGTGATTCTTCTTACAGTATCAAAATATTGGATATTAAATCTTTACTCTTCTGTAATCTTCATGAATCACTAATTGTCTCTTATTTGGTTAATTTAGAAACTCACATATGTTAATTTTTCATTTGATGTAATGTTATTTATAGTTCTAAAATATTATAATATAAAATCTTTCATATTATATTTCATTTATTTTCTCATAAAATATGTAATTGAGTATTTTTTCACATTCAATATTATCATAGTTAATTCTATTTATATCCATTGAATAAAACCAAAAAAATCATAGTTGGGGAAACATTAATCACTGTTGAATTCATATTACAAGAAGACAATTTCAATGATTTATGAATAATAACACCTTTATTTAAATATAATTCTCTTTAAGTTAATAGTAAGTCAAAAATAGTAATTATTTATATAAATCATTCGAAATGGTTTTTAAGTAAAATTATTATTAACCTAAGAATATCATATATGAGAGTGTCAAACTAGGTTGATAGTAGGGTTCCATTCAATGTGTAATAGATTGATTTCCAAGATATACTCAAAAAAAGTCTTTTCTAGGTTATTACCCATAGATTCATTTATTACCAAATCGTTATCAAATTATAGTTTCCAAACCAGGATATGTTTTCATAATAAAACCACACGCCTTTCTTTACTATATATTTTTATTGTATCTCAAAAAAATGATTATCTTAAATATTGACCCATGAATTTTATCATCCTAGTTTCTAAAAAATAACTAATCATCCCTATAATACCAAATATGGACAACAAAATCTATCAATACATAAATACTTTATCATATTATATGAATAATTATTATATTTTAATATAATCCATGACTGAACCATAAAGGATTAGTTTCGTTGGAAACATGGATATATAAAAAACATTTCCATAAAATAACTACATTATTTCCCATTATGATATTCACAAGCAGTACCCTTCAAATACATATCATACATAACACATATCTTTTCAACCATTGGATGAGATGTAAAACAAAGGGTGATACCAAATTATCATTATGTATGAAAAATAGTTATAAATATTTGATGATAAGTTATATTATTATAAGCATAATGGTATTAAAATATGATCAAAACATATAATATCCATACATAGTAAATCAATTATTTTTAAACATGAATCATTTAATTTTATTTCTCTCAATTTCAGTATAGAATACTTAATACATGATAATCTAAAATAAACAATTATAAGATATGAGAACATAACATTAATATATGAAATATGTTTTTTGTATTAATATAATCTTATAGAATCTGTTACATGGTTTGGTGTTACTCCCAATAAAATCATTGTGTAAAAAATATCATAATATAAATTCCCACCCAATGATTTCAATATTTCTCTTAAGACTTAATTTCAAATAGTTAAAATCGTCATCTATTAAATGTTTATCCAATCTATTATGAATAACCAATGAGTTTGTGGGATATGGTGGACCCACTCATCTGGGGTTTACAAGATAGCCACCCATCTATGGATTATAACCAAACCACTTATCATATAATTATAAATCATTTATATATATTTCACATGATAATGGAAACATTTTTTCATTAAATCAATGAATAACACATGGAATATAAAACGTGTTTAATTAATATTTCACCATCATAATCGTAAAATATATGGTGAAAAATTTAATATGGTCACATTTGATCACATACCTAGTACAGAATATGAAATATCAATGGATTGTTTTATTGAATAAAATACGAATAATATGATCACATAAATATATAATTTTTTTTAAATTACTTATATAAAATCTAAAAATATCTATTGTTTCATAAAAATAAATATTTTAAAATTAAGAATTAATAATATAACATAATTTCAATGTAAATTTGTATTAATTATTCTATCCAAAGGTGTTCATGTGTTCCATGATAAAAATATTTCATTTACATTTTTGGTAAAAAGAAAATAGTTCCTTATTTGGAAAAAATAAAATATTCCATTAAAATTATTAATAAAAAATAAAATCATTGGTGAAAAATTATTTAATAATTTTTTATAAAATGGTAAAACAATTAATGAAATGATTTTAATAAAAATATGGTCATGTAATAAATGATTCCCATATGAAGAGATAAATTATGTTAATTTTCCTTTATAATTATTTTTCTCTTGTGAGTAAATGAAGAAAAATGAAATAAAAACATGTCATAATTATCAAAACAACATGAGAAGTTGATATGTAATACATGTGAGATATATATCATAAACATTCATTATAAAAAATTATGTATAAATAATCCCAGGGAACATGAGAATGTAAAATAAAATCCTTTCTCATTAGGAAGCATTTTATTCATAACCCCAATACATGGAATAATATAATATGAATCATTGAACACCATTATCAGTTGGATTTAAATTTCTCAATATATCATATGGTTATTCGATACATCTCATAAATTATGATTTGTTTTTAACTTATAACATGTGCTAAAGATGGAAATTTCAGATGACAAACCCTTAACACATTGATAAAATTAAAATCCAAAACCATTGCACGAAATAATTTTTATCCTAATGTTATATAACATGACTTATGAATGACTCAGGTTATATCATGTTAATGTATTTTTATATACTTCTCTTGATCAAAAACTGGTTCATAACCTTAAACATGTCCCCAAAAAATAAAATTTGGTTGAATAAACCTTATTGATTTTATAAATATTCAGCCAAAAGCATTGAAATCAAGAAAATAGTAAGGATATATAAATTAAATGAATTTAATCTTGAAAAAAAAATATAATTGGGTATTATATACATCAAATAAAATAATTCATCAACAACCTTATAATATGAATTAATGGTGAAGAATGAAGACTTAAAAACCCTTAAATTATAATTTAATTGATAAATAATAAATTTAAACTCCTTTATAACAAATATTTATTTAATATAATATTATTAAATTATCATATTCAAATATTTAATATAATATATCATCCAATCATATAATTTTGATACTCATTTATTAAAAATTATTTATTAAATTCAGTATTTTTCTTATTTACTAATTCATTTTTCATGTATGTTTTGGTTCATTGGTAATGGTATTTGAACATTTATCTTGGTACATCAATATATAAAAATATTTAATTATCATATATAATCATTTTATTCAAATTTATATACATCCTTATTAATTAGAGATGATAAATTGACTACATGAATTCCCGAAGATGATAACTTGTACATACAAATGAGATATGATTCAACATTGTGGTGAAGGATATGAAAGAAATGTAAATAATAATTTAATTATAAAGTGTATTTTTTATATAATTAATTCCACATATACTTTTAAAATATATCTCTTAAACGATCCATGTATAGTGGAAATAATAATGAAATTGCATCACTTTGTGGAGGTGATAGTCGACACATATGCATGAGCATCATTATAATTCACTATTGGATCATAAGATAATAAGTAAAATATGATATTATAATTCTATAATTATTATTACTTTATAAATATAATATATAAACTTTTTCACCTTTATTATAACGACAATTTAAATATGGTATTGGGAAATTAATTGTATCTCTAAGTGAAGGTGGTTATTCACATGTACGCCCAAATGATAATCTTATTTCCCAATTGATAATGATTATGGGGGGAATGGTTGTTTTATAATCATAATAACATTAAAATATAATTTTCATTAAATATTCATTATATTTTTATTGATTTAACTAGTATTTATAATTATAATAAAATAATAAAATACAATGATATTTGATAACATTTATTACCATCAAAAAATATTTTTCCTCAGTCAATTCACCAATATATACACAAGGGAGATTTTATGGATATTGGAGTACAAATATCTATTTCATATCCCTACTATTTAGGTTTAGGACATGGTTTTTGATAAGTATTTTTTATGAATTTGAGATATAAATGATTTTTTAATATTTTATATCCTTTTAAGACATATTTTATTTCAATGAGGGAAATACAAACACTATAGGAATTACTAAGATCATATTAATGGATTTCTTATGATGTTTTTACAAATACCTTACCCTAGTAGAGTTCTAATATAACAATTAATTTCATTCTAGATCTTTTATTGAACCATATAGGGTTATGTATGTGAAGAGTTATAAGACTCGAATATATTTGGAAAATTTTATAGAGACAAAGATTTTTGGTCTTTAATTGATCTATGAAATGATTGGGAAGGATAAATCTTTCAGTAACATATGAGAGTGAAAAAAATTAGGAGTATTTAAATAGATAATCTTTGATGAGATATATATAATAGAGTTTGTGATAAGTTGCCTCATTAAGTATCAGCATGGAAATCGTTTTTGTGATTTTGGAAAAACTAAAAAATATACCTAGGTATACCTATCCATTTGAGATCATTAGCCATTTAGAGGTTGTATCTTATAAATTAACAATCCTTCCTTGTCAAAACTAATATCACTATATGTTCCATATATCACGTCTATGAGTGTTTATAAAAACACCTTCACATATGCTACTATTGGAATCCATTCAAATAAAATTTGATATCCATTATTATTAAAAACCAATGAAAATCATGATTAATGATATAAGGTGTTCTGGAATAAGACCACAGATCTAGTAAATGTTCTTTTAAAAATCATAAGCACATGGGGGCTACATTAGAACATGAGGATTAAATGACAGAAATTACCAACACTTGTTATGTTATTCATAATTACCTTGCTGTTATTATTTTATGGGGTAAAATGTAATGAACAATGTTTTTTCTTGTTTATTATATGTTTTATTCAATGTATTTCTCTATACAAAACATCAAAACTATAAAAATCTTGACCAATAAAAGGAATACATAATGTTAGTATGAGTAAATATTGGTAATAGAAATTTAAAAAAAATATATGTATGTTTGTAAATATCTATAAATAAGAATAAAATAATTAAATTCACACTAAATATCAACTCATTTAGCAAAAGACAAAATATAATAATATATTATTTTTATCAGTAAAATTTATTTTATTAAAGGGAAATTTTTTATGTTTGATATGTTTATGATTACCAGTAATCTCAAATATATAATAAATATAGGATGAAATTAATTTCTTTTAAAAATTAACATGTCATGATGCAGTATATATTTATTCTAATATTAAATGAAAAAAATATTAGGGTTTTAATTTGAAAAAATAAAAAAAATGTATAAACCATGTCCATTTTAGTATAATATGAAATTTTTTAATTTTTATAAAAAGTATTATTTTTTTGGAAATAGTGTAAATTAATGTTTTTACAAATAACATTATTTTTTTAAAATTATTAGTATAATATTAAAAATTAAAAATTTAATGATCATTTTTGTACGAACAACTATGTATGTTATATGTGATGTTGAAACACTAAAAAATATGGATGAAATTTTAAAACCAATATATTAAATTGGATAATATAATTTATATTTTTTAGAATAAATATTTTGATTATATTATAAATTTATTATATTAAAATTGAATTTAATAACATATAAAAATATAATAAAACATTTATTTTGAAGTTTGAATTATTAGGTTTAAAATATATAATAAGTAAAATTATATCTCTTTGAATAAATGATAAATTACATTATTAAAAACTATTTACAATGGGAAAAAATAAAATAGTAAAAATGAGTAAATGTAGAGGGAAATGGAATAACATGTTTTAAACATGTTTATTTTTTAATGATAGATTTTTTTTATAAATTTTTTCTTATATCCAATTCATTTTAATGAATTTTAGATGAAATTTATTTTATAGTGACTTCTATTATTTAACTATTTTTGTTTTATAAAAAATGTCACTCCATTTAAGTAATATAATGGAAACTACTCCCCTAAATTCATACCCCTTAATGTTTGGGAACAAAACAACCCAATACTCTCCTCCATTGTCTTATCTAGATTAAGGTTGTCCTAGTCGTATTAAAACCAATAACTTGAAGGATTGTCCCATTTTTTCACCTTATATAACATAAGAACTGAGGAAATAAAATCCATTCCATGGAATACAAAGATAATGGTATGTGTTTTTCACCTGAATTTATATTTTCTTGGTCTTGTTTATATATTATGTACCAGTTTATATCTATATGCTGTACAAATATCCTATACTATATTTTTGAATACTCCATGATTTACTGAAAGGTAATTAGTAGTCCTTTTTTATTAAATTATTATAAAACAAGTAAATTTGGTTCCATAATAAACCACGGATAAGTGGCCACATTAAAAACCTGAGATGGGTGGGTCCTTTAAATTCTTCCAATGCATTGGGTTAATGGTTATATATTATGATATTTATATGTTATTTTAATTTCATAATTAGTAGCTTGGTTTGAAATGTATGATTATGATGATATATATCATTACTCAAAATTTTATAATTGAATATCTTAACATATAGAAAGGTTCATAAATGATATGTGTGATAGTTTTTATCTCAACTAATAATTATAATAATTCATAAGATCACGTTTAACCAGGTTCATGAGGATAATAAGTATAATTTATATTATTATTCAACATTAATTTTTATGTCTATGGATAATGTTATATTCCGAATGTTGGGTTATTAAATTCCATTGCTAAATAATTATCATTTGAAAAGAATTTTATATCATTATATTTATCCTTTAAATTAATTGATTTATGTTTACTTAAATGATATATTTTTTCTTTATTCATTCCATTACATATGTTTAAAATATATAAAATATTAGATTTTTTTAATTTTTTCCATTTTTGTGTTGGATCTCACCCCTTTCTTATGTTTTCATTCCACGGGGTTATAGGATGGGTCTTACCAGTGACATTTCATGAATATGGACTTTCATGGTGCCTTTATGGATATGGTCTCGCATATATTATAAGTTAAGATTAATATGTAGCTAGTTTCTAATAAAACTGATCTGATTGTCCATTTTTATATTATTAATTATGTAATTCATTGTTTATATTATTTAAAATATGAGAAATAATTTCCTTAGTATCTTGGTTAAATATATGTTGGTCCCAAAATTGGATGGAAGTTGTTTTTACACATTCCTGTAACATCCATAGTAGATATAAATGTTCCCATATAGGTGGGATATATTTTTATTTGTTTTTATTATGTATTGGAAATGTTATAACAAATTTTTGATATTTATATATTTATTTTTTATGATTTTATATAAATTTATATAGATAATGTGTTCTTTCTTCATCTGTTGTATGTAGGCTGACATTACATATGAATTGGTGTATGAGGGTAAATATGATCATTTAAAATGTTTTGGTAAAGGGAACATAGATGATTAATAATTGATATTTATTTTTACTTTTATCCCAAGTAAATTATTTTATTCATTTTAATTAAATCATCATAGAAATGTTGTTTTTATATGAAATATCACTGCTTGTCTATTTGGATATGTGATTGTGGTGTGCCAAAAAGATTATATGAGGATAAATGCGTTTTTTCCTAGTTCGTTGTTATGTGGAGGCATTAGACATATCATTTTTTGTATTATCCTCGATATAATGTGAATAGAAATATTCTAAAGATGGAATCGGATACACGGTGGATTAAGAACCCTTTATGATATATATTATTCTATATATGAATCCTTTGGTATATATGAGAATAATGTAAAAATATGTGACTATGGATATCTGTTAGAGATGATGTGGATATTATTTTTGATATTTCTAGAATTATTTTTCATTCATCATTTCATAGTGATGGTAAGACAGTGTTAATGATAAAATTAGACATTGGTTGTAAAAAGGTATCATAAGATAGGATTTCTACTTATATAGGTATGATTTTAAACCCCTTAGTGTGGGTTTTTTTATCCCTCTTATCCCATAGGGTAAGAGTGGATGGGTTCGAATAGATTAAATGGAACATGGATGACTTTTAATTATAAATCACTATGTGTGTAATATCTTCCCAAACATATAGGTAAGAGAGTGTTTAGTTATATAATGTATAGGGTTATTGAGATGAATTTGTCTAATCATGTCTAACTGGTTATATACTTCATAATTTTTATTATATTTTTTATTTGTTTAAGTATAAAAATATAACAGAGGATGTAAAATTGAAATTAAATATTGAGAAATAAATATTTTTATTGGTAATGGTTGAAAATTATAGGGAACTGTGACTGTTTTAGGGGATAGTGTTACATGAATTTTATAATAATAAATAATATGATTTCTATGTCTTAAGTGCATAGTTCATGTTCATATTTTTTTATCTTGTTATGATGGTTATTTTTCATTTAGATATATTTTCTATAGATAGTAAATTGTGAATGGGATAATGAAAGGTATATGATGATTAATATATAATTAATATTACCATTGGAATAGACCAGGACATATACCTTCATGATAACTATTGATGATCAATGAAGGAGAAGAAAAGGAATTATGAGTTGTTATATTTTCTAGAGTGATCCAGATAAATTATTGAATGAGGAAATGAGTCTTATAAAAAAAATAATATTCAATATATGGTTCTGTTAGTTAGGATAATGAGGGAAATAAAACTTATTTGTCATGTGATGAATTTGGAATGTAAGGCATTAGTGTGCTTGAGGAATATCAGGATAGACTAGTTGGAAAATAATATTTCTCAAGCATAATGATTTGAAACATCCATTTGATGTTTTTCGAGGAGAGTCATATTGAGGTATGCAGTGTATAATACATTTCCTACTTGTATCAAGTCACAAATTCAAGTGTTGATTTATTCAATATACCATCAAATTGAAAATTTATATATAAATGTTTTAAATGTTGACATAGATGGGTTTTCTCAAATACTCAATTCTATATGTATGATTTTCATTCATAAGTATTGAGGATTTTTATTAAGGACGGTTAATGGGGTTTTATACTAGTTTGATGGAAGACTATGTTTCTTTCAGACAATAATACAAAGCATGTCGGATAATCATAAAAGATAATTTTACTCATGGATTGTGGGTGGTAATTTTTAAACGATTTATCACTTTTGTTTTCTATATGGTAAAAGGATGATAACATGGGAAATGATTTTATGAGGAGAACCCTATAAGATTATTTATATAAATACCTATAAATTTGATATAGATTTACTTTGAGGGTAATGTGTGTTGAACATTCTATACAGTGGAAAATGGTTTTGTTCTTTTGATACAAAAAATGTACCTGATGAGTAATATATGGTTACAAATAGAATATCTAACTCTAATTTTGATTGGTAATATCTTGTATAATTCAATGAACATGGTTATAGGAAAGGTATGGATTTAAATTAATATTAATTATGTTACTCGATATGGTTAAATTCAGAACTCATAACAGGATATGGTAGTGTGTTTTTGAAACTATATTCTTTTTACTAAAAAGAACATTATGGGAGAGACTACAATCATGTGTGCGTAATTTTAATAGTATATAACAGGATTGGTGAAAGAAAATTTGTTGTAAAAATCCATGTATTGACCAATCTCTTTGACCATTGGTTGTCCATTATAGTGGTTTAATGATCAAATATTTTTAATATAGGATTTAAAATTATATAAACTCCAGGTAAATTTATTTGATGGGATAATGAGTGATCTAGTGGATGATGTAAATGAATTTATAATTGGAGTACTAATTAAAACTTTTCAAATAATAAAAGATATTATTAAGATCAAATGAGTGGGATAATTTATGGAAGATTCAAAATGATTTTTTTCAATGATAAAAATACATATATTAGAGAGTATGTACTGAGTTGTATCTTCTTATATTAGTGAAATACAAATTCAACCAAGATCAAGTGGAGTCAAATGAGAAAACGTTTTTTTGAATTTTTTTAGTGTGATGTAATGAGATTATGAATGTATTTAGGATGTTATAATTGTGTTAATGTATGGGGTTGTGTGTTTTGGAAAATGATAAGGGTGGTCCTTTATCCTAAAAAATGGAGCACCTAGTATAGTACACTAAATCCAGTAAACACTAGATTAATAGTGATATTTTATTAGGATTATAATGGTCTTGGTAGTGAGATTTTCTATCTAGCCTTACCAATAAAATTGTATTGAACACTACCTAGAGATTGATAGTGTTCCCCCCATATAGTTTGGATGAATTATTAAATATTTTAGTATTATATTTTCAAACAACTATTTGTTTTCTATTTCTTATCACATGAGTGAGGGGAGGGTCCATCCTTTACATTAATTTACTTTTCACATTATCCCATCAAATTCATATTGATTTTATAGTTGTCAATCCTTCTATTGAATTATTTTTCCACCCATTATTCCTTCATAAATCATAGTCATTATTATATAATGACATATAATTTTATGGGATATGGATAGGATATTATATTTACATAGATTATGCTGAATACCATATTTATATGTAGGTATTTATTAGTGTTGATTATAAGTGGAATTGGGAGGTTGAATGCAGAAAATTACTCGTAATTTAATTTAATTTAATATTACTATATAGTGATTTTATGTCTTTAATTACTATTTTGTTTTATTAGAAAAAATTATTTCTTTATAATGGAAACATTTATTCATGGAGTACTAAAATATTGTCGTATATCATCCAAATACTATTGGTTATGATATTAGTATCATGGTTTCTCTCAAACGGTTGTCATCATTTATCCCTAATTTTAAAAATTATTCAAAATTAATTATTAAATTATATCATTACATTTTTTAGTATTGTTGTTTGAGATAGGTGATTTGGTTCAGGGATGAAGACCAATGAAATATATAATATAAATTTTTATTTCTATGGTATATATCACTTCTACTATTATCTATCCTAAAATTATTAATCCATGTTTTATTTATCATTTCTCTAGATGTCTAATTTTCAACAATTAGAATTGGGTTAGAGGGGAACTATTAGAGACTAGAAAGAGAATATTATTTATGATGGAATACATAAAAATGATTATGAATAATATTATTGTTATATAAGTCGGGAAATTATTTATATTCATAGTGGTTTCTTCATATTAAGATCCCTAGGTTTTTTCAATAGGAAATATTTAATCGTATTTCAAAAAAAATTATGTCTGAGCCTCCTATGATAATATCGTCTATCTATGTGAGTGAAAATACTAATATTATTTAATGTTATTGTTGATTTATACATGGTTCTCATTGTGGGTAATGGTTCATAATGATATATTTATCATGGTATTAGGACATATTTTATTACAGTGGGAGAATATTTATTGGGGTATGAGTCGGATTATGAGATCATTTATATAGAAATAATAGGTTAATGGAAATATTCAAAGGATAAAATAGTTTATGAATTAAATGATTAATGATATTCACATGATGTAGATCATAGAGTTGACACTTGGATAAAGGTTTTCCTATGGGAATTAATTTGAGCAAAGTGTATGTAATGTACTGGGTTCTTGGTTGTCCATTACTTAGTAAATATCTGATGTGGGGTGTTCTGGGCAGTCTGGGAATGTTGTCGAGGCTTCTCGCTGAAGTTGACCCCAAATAGTAGCTCACACTACCGGTAGCTCAGTCTACTGGTAGCTAATGCCCACCGGTATCTCGGCCTACTGGTAGCTCGGTCTACCGGTGGCTGTAGCCTACCGGTATCTCGGCTACCAGTGGCTCTTGCCTACCCCCATGGGTTTTCCAGTAGCGCCTCTTTTTTTCACAAATTGGGTTTTAAACCCTATTTTGACCCCTTTAAATTGTTTTAAAGCCCAGTAACACCCATGAATTGCATTTAATTAAATGTTTAAGAGGCACCCTAGTGTGTGTTTCGGTTTAAACCGCCCCAAAGGCCAGGACCCATTTAATGACGTGTGGGGCTGCATGGTCAACCCACGACCCCACTCCTTACACGGTCTCACGTTCTTATCTCAACCATCCTCGTCCCTTATATAATAAAGGGTTCTCCCTGGGTTTATGTATCTCGATCACGCTCGCATCGATTCTTCTACTCGTCCTTGAGTTCTTGAGACCCCACCCCTGCAAATTGTGCATCTTCTGTTCCTGGCGCGTAAAGATAAACTTCGATCATCGATTAATCAAGTAGGGAATTTCTCGTTCCTCTCTCCCTTTTGTGTGTCATGTGGGGTGGGAATGATTTTGATTCTGTATAATTGGGTGAACCAAACCTAAATGAATATAATGAATTGATTTTTAATATAGAATGAAGGGGGAGGGGTGTGATCATTTATGCTGCTTTGTTTTATGATCTTCCATGATTAATGATTTCTAAATTTTGCAGGCTTAGGCCTACTAAAATTCATGGCCGTTGGTTTTATTTCTCTGTGAACTAACGAACCCTTACCTCTGGTGATGTTTAAATGGATTGTATTGTGTTTGTGAACCCTTGCTGTGTAAAGGAATTTGGTTAATTGTGTACATCCGGCTAATAAACTGAAATCACCGGGATCAATCCTTTCTGTGATAACCCCGGTTAAAGAACAACGAAGTTGAAATCCTAGAGTGTGTTAAATCCTTTAAATCTAAAAATACAAGCATGGTCCTGCTTTGTGTTGGTGGTGGTGGTTGGGTTGTTTGTTTTTTCTTCACGGGCCGATTGATGGGTGATGTGGGTGGGGATGGGATCCCCTATTGGTATGCTTCTAGTGGTTGAGAATTTAAGACTGGGTCGTTACATTGATTATATTGCGAATTGGGGTGGAATCCTATGTTGTAGAGGAACCATTGGCTCCTGGATTATGGGAACATGGGGTAGTATCTTGGGTTTTTCCTTGGTTCTAGTACTTCAAGGGATCTCACTTATCCCTTTGTAGTTGTGACCTTACAAGAGAACTAGTGTGAATGTTTAAGTTGATGTTTGACTGTACTCTTTCCTTTGCTTGTGCTTATTCTTTCTATTTTCCTAAGTAGGTGTAGAAACTTATTTAAACAATATTACCGAACTTGAAAACAAGAATGGGACAAATGGGTTTGGTTTGGTGTGAGGTGTGACTTGGTCTTGGGTTCTGATTGTGTTCTTTAGGTAGGCTGAAGAAAAACCTATATTTAGGTGAGTGCCTGTTATCTATACATATACTTTTAGTTTTGTGTTTCTTGTTCGCACCCCAAAAAAGTTGAGAACTTAGTGCCAAACACCATAATTTCATGGGGGAGGGTGTTTTTCCCAACACTTCTATTAGTGGCTGGTTATTAGATCCTTTCTTCTCCCTTTCCCAGATATCCCAAGTAACTTCCGGTAGGCTGTGATGGCCTGAAGTCCATTATTAGCCCATGAATTTTCGGGCAGGGTAGTGTGGTGGTTGGCCATGGTTTGTGCAGGCAGTTGGTTTCCCAAGTTTATTCGGGATGAGGCCCAGCTGTATTCGGGTGTGGAATTAGAGCTTCTAGCCCAGGTGTCTTCGGGCGTGGTGGTGGTTGTTGTGGCACAGGTGTTCGCGGGCGGGGTTTGGCAGTGGGACTGTGTGAGGATATGGCCTAGGTGTGTGTAGACGGGGTGTAGCAGTTGGACTGTGTTGAGAATGGAGGGATTGATTCGATGCATAGGATGTCTTCAATAATCAGTGGGAAAGCGGCGCGGGGTACCCAAACAACGATGTGCTTTTACTATACTTTACTGCTTGCATTATTTGGTGAGTGTGGCCTGTGAGTAGCATGGGTAGACTCCTCGATAGTGTTTGGTTTTTTGCTTCTCACGGGACTTTAGTACGTCTCCCAACTTGTGCACGATAGCTTTAGGTTTTTTCCCTACTGAGTATACTTGTATGATCACCCTACGTATGTAAAACTGCATTCAGGTTTCTAGGAGGACATTGAGGATCACGCAGGACCATACTAGCATGCTCCTTTGGGACAGTTGCTGTTGTTTCTTTTCTTTTCTTAGTATTATTTTTACCTTTGGGGTTTTGTGGCTTGTATCTTTTACCTTTTGAACATGCATATGGAAATGGTTTATTTTCAGCCGTACTAGCACTTTATGTTTTGGTGTTGTGGGATTTTCAAACTTATCTCCCAATCCTATTAAAAGAAAAAGGGTAATGACTTTTATCAAGTGTTTGATTCTATACCATTGGTGTTGGTCTCCACTCCTGGACCTATTGAAGTTTGGTTTCATGGGTCATTATCTCTCCTTCAACTTAAAGAAGGAAGGGCCTGGAAAATCGCTGACCGTTCCCTTTTTTTGTGTAGGTGGGTCGGGACAGAATGGTATCAGAGGAAAAGGTTGAGAGATATTATGGAGTATGGAGTTAGGCACAGTGAGGATTGCATGGGATGGTAGGGCGACAGTGTTGGGTGACCTTGGTTCGTGAATTAGGCCAGGGAAGACTGGCTAAGACACGGGATTTTAGGGGCCGTCGTTATCCGATGCAAGTACTCTGGGGCTACCGAAGGACCAAGTGAGGCCATGCGGATTGCAGTGTAGAGACCCTAGGAAAGGTACATGCATCATAATGACTTGTGTTCTCATGTTTCTGGGGTGTTTTGGGAATTTGAAACAAATAAGAAGTTTAAGAAGTTTTAAAAACAAATACTCTTCACTACTTGGACTTATGCATTCTTAGTTTATCTTGCAGCCATGGCACCTGGGAGACGACCATGTGTGGTGCGGGAGATCGAGGCCCATGAGGCTACCTTGGCTGATCGACAGTGAGTTGATTGAGAGGAGGAGGGCGACCAGTGGCAGAAGACGCTTCGGGCCTTCTAGCGACAGACCCTCAAGAAGTATGAGGGCAGCACCTCTGACATGAAGACAGAAGGCTAGCTAGAAGTGATGGTGATAGATTTAGGCCTGATTCAGGCCCCGACTGAGTACTGGGTTCTACTTTCCGTTATCCAGATTTGGGGAGCGGCGCGTCAGTGGTGGATGCTTTACCTGGGGGAGAGGAGATAGGTTGAGGTGACATGGGTTGATTTTGAGAAGGGGTTCTGGGCGGAGTTCCTCTCTTCTACAATGAAGGCTGAGAAGAGGTATGAGCTACTCTCCCTCTAGCAGGGGAGTATGTTAGTAAGGGATCAGGGAATCAAGTTCAAAGACCTCCTATGTGTTTCTCTGGACCTCTTTCCAGACGAGGAGTCTCGGGTGAGATGTTTAGAGGAGGCACTCCGACCCTACCTCTAGTATGTTGTTACTCCCTTCTCCCTTCCGACATACATGGAGGTCCAGAAGAAGGCTGAAGTGGTAGAGAGGATGCATGCTCTAGGATGTGTGACATGAGAAGGGATCCAGCTGAGATCATCTTAGGGTATGGCCGTCAGCACCAGGCCTCCAGCGTCGGGACCCTCTCCGTTTCGACCAGTAGGGAGCAGGCCACAACAGTTACAGTTTTGGTCCACATATCCTCTCCCTTTCACTTTGGGCCCAGGACCGAGGTGATTTGTCTATGGGAGCCATGTAAATATATTGAATCAGTGCCCAGACCGAGTTTAGTATGGCAGTGGCAGATATGCTCAGCACCCGCCTCAGCGGTAGATTCTAGTTAGGCCCTTCCAGCAGTAGTAGTAGGGGAAACGATCTCCCGCACCTTCAGGGGCCGACATTGCAGGGGGAGGTCGTCCTCAGGGCACTCATCAGTGACCTCGACCTGGGCGTGGTCAGGGAGGCAACCTACAACCGAGGGGAAGAGGAGATGGGCATGGGCCGTTGCACGTTGTGGAGACAGCAGTTCCAGTGGGACCAGAGGTTGTTCGAGGTACGATCAGTTTGTTCAGTACCCTTACTTATGAGTTGTTAGATACCAGAGCTTCGCACTCCTTTGTTGTACCCAGTCTGGCCCGTGCTCTGGGCCTAGATGCCGAGAGACTTCCAGTTCCCCTTGTGCTGAGCACACCAGTCGGAGGTCAGACCGACTTGTTATATGTCATTTGAGGATGCAGACTGATGATAGGGACACATCTTTCGGTCATGGATCTACTACTGTTACAGATACAACCATAAGATGTCATCCTAGGTATCGACTGTTTGTTCTCTGTGTGTGCCGTCATCGACTGATTCTGAGGAAGGGTTGTGTTCTCAGACATGGGTGGCCGTCATGTTACTTTCACCGGCGAGCGGAGCAGTCGGAAGGGTAGAAGGCGAGAGGAACCCCTCCTCTCCTTTTTAGCTGAGCTGTCAGTAGTGTTAGTAGATGCTGAGATTGTAGAGGTTCCAGGAATTGTCAGTGCGTTTATTGATGTATGTTCTAAGGAGGTAATGACTCTACCACCTCGACGTTATATCATGTTTGGGATATACATCCAGCTTGGTGCTCATCCGATTTCGATGGCTCCTTACCAGATGGCACCTTCGGAGCTACGAGAGTTGCAGATTTAGATTGATGATCTGATGAAGAGAAGTTATGCTCGACCAAGTGCGCGACCATGGGGTGCTCCAGTCTTTTTCACAAAGAAGTCATATGTTTTTCTCAGGTTCTGCATAGACTACAGGAGGCTCAATCAGGTGATGATCAGGAATTGATACCCTCTTCTGAGGATAGACAATATTTTTGGCCAGTTGAAAGGATCAGGATGGTTCTCGAAGATTGACCAACGATCTGGATATCACCTATTGAGGGTGAAGGAGGGCGAAATCTCGAAGACTGCCATTATGTGCAGATGTGGAAACTTTTAGTTCGAAGTCATGCCTTTCGGTGTTATGAATGCCCTGACTGTGTTCATGGGGATTATGGACTCCGTCTTCCGAGAGTACCTGGATCGGTTCGTAGTTGTGTTCATCGACACTATCCTGATCTATTCAAGATAATAGGAGGACCACGCGGAGCACCTGAGGATGGTTTTGGAGGTCCTCCGACATCACCGGCTCTATGTGAAGTTGTCGAAATGCAAGTTCTGGATGCGAGAAGTACACTTCCTTGGGCACGTAGTGTCCGAACATGGGGTAGTGGTAGACCAATCTATGGTTGAGGCAGTTGTTTCTTGGGCAGCACCCAAGAACGTGGCGGAGGACCGTCGTTTCCTCGATATGGTCGGTTACTATCGGAGGATTGTACCCAACTTCTCACGAGTTGTAGCCCCTTTGATAACCTTCACCAAGAAAGGATCAGGTTTTCATGTGGAGTGAGCAATGTGAGGTAGCCTTCAGCTATCTGAAGGTGAAGCTGGTTAGTGCCCAGTGCTGAGACTACCAAAATAAAGGGCGGCGTATGAGGTGTTCTGTGATGCTTCAGGGAAAATCCTCATATGTGTGTTGATGCATCACCAAGGGGTGATCTCTTATGGGTCTAGGAAGCAACGCAATCATGAGTGTAATTATACCACCCATGACCTGGAGCTTGTAGCGGTTGTTTTTGCACTAATGTTATGGCAGTATTACCTCATCAGAGAAGAATTTGTGGTCTTCACAGATCACAAAAGCATGTGGTATATCTTCTCCCAATGAGACCTAAACTTGCGATTGCGAAGGTGGATGGAGTTCTTCCAGGATTATGACTTCGATATTTCCTACACCTCCGTGAATGGAAACGTTGTGGTTGATGCCTTGAGTAGGAAGTCACAGAAGGATGTGGCCCGAGAGTTGGAAGACGCCTTGAAGGCAATGGGGGAGTTGGATGCCTTGCACCTGGATGCAGGGACGGATGGCGGTAGACGTTTCCTGTATCAGATGAAAGTGCAGTCATCTTTGTTGCAACAAGTGGAGGATTCTCAGTGGAGAAACCCTAAGTGTGAAGTGATGCGTGACCGAGTTGACCAAAGAAATACTCTGAAAGGGTGGACGGAGGATGGTCATAACTGGATTCATTTCTGATGAAAGCTGTTTTGTTCTAAGGGCGATGCGTGGCATGTTTCTTTGTGAGTTCCTCAAATCACCCCTAGCAGTACACCCATGAGTTTCCAAGATGTACTAGGGTCTGAAGAGACATTTCAGGTGTCTTGGAGTAAAGCGTGCAGTGGCAGAGTTTGTCACCAAGTGCCTAGTGTGTCAGCAGGTGAAGGATGAACACTGAGTTTCAGGTGGCCTACTGCAGTCTCTAGATGTCCCCGAGTGGAAGTGGGAGGACATCTCGATGGATTTTTTCACGGGACTACCCAATGTTCAAGGGGGGTATGATGCCATCTGGGTAGTAGTGGACCGGTTGTCAAAATTGGCTTACTTATTGGAGATTAATGAGTCGGGTTTTGTGGATTCTTTGTCACAAAGGTATGTGGATGAGGTGGTGCGATTGCATGGAGTTATGAGGTCCATAGTCTTGGATAGGGATTCACGGCTTACCTCACTAGTCTGGAGAGGATTACAGCATGCTTTCGACACCCAGCTATGTCTTAACATTTCTTTCCATCCCCAGACAGATGGACAAATAGAGAGCACCATCCAGACCTTGGAGGATATGCTGATGGCATGTGTTCTAGACTGAGGAGGATCATGGGTGCGGCACTTACCATTGATATAGTTCTCCTACAATAATAGCTATCACCCCAACATTGGTATGGACCCATTTGAAGCCTTGTACAAGAGGCCATGCCGCTCACCTGTGTGTTGGACCGATGTCGGAGAGGCAGACATCCTTGGCCCGGAGGTTTTTCAGATCACGACGGAGAAAGTTAAGCTTATACGGGAAAGGATGAAGGCGGACCAAGACCGACAGATTTCATATGCTAATACCTGGAGAAGGCCCTTGGAGTTTGAGGTTGGAGACCACGTGTTCTTGAAGGTCTCCCCTCAGCGTGGACAATAGAGGTTTGGCAAGGGGAGTAAGCTTTCTCCCAGGTTCATCGGACCCTTCAAAGTGTTGCGGTGGGTCGGTGAAGTGGCCTATCAGCTAGCGTTACCACTACTGCTACTGAGGATACATCACATCTTCCATGTGACCCAGGTCTGTTGGTATCTTCATGATGATTAACACGTCCTTGACTGGGGAGACTAGACATCGAGGATGACGTGACATTTGTGGAAAGACCAGTGATGAATGAGGATCATGAAGAGAAGGTGCTTCTTGGGAGAACTATTCCCTTGGTTCTTGTGTTATGGAGACACGGTGGGCTTGAGGATAGTACGTGGGAGAGGGAAGCACAAATGTGTGCCCAGTACCCACATTTGTTTTGAGTTTTGTGTTGTTCTGTTTATACTTAGTGGACCGTTTTACCTTGTTGGCTATGAAATATGTGTTCTTATTCTTTCCTCTATGAATGTGTGTGAAAATTCGTGGCAATAGTGGGGGGAGGATCCGACCCCTAATCAAAACGCATTAAGGTGGATGCTATTAAACACGTGTGGGCGAGTCAGTGCCGCCCAAAGCAGATAGTATCTTGACATGGGGAAAGTGACTCCCCAACCCAAATGACTGGGCAGTTTGACATGGTATGCTGCTTAGTTCTTAAGAGGAAGGTGTTTTTAGTTAACAATGAGGATCACTCCTGAGAGGTATCTTTCAAACTGGTTTTTTGGACCCTCTCTTTCCTCATGGGTTGTTTTGATTAACGAGGGTGAGAATATTTTGAGTGGTATCTGATGTAATGGACCGAGTTCTCTGAGGTCCATTACTTAGTAAAAATCTGATGTTGGGTGTTCTGGGTAGTCTGGGAATGTTATCAAGGCTTCTCAGTGTAGTTGACCCCTAACGGTAGCTCGGACTACCGGTATCTCGGTCTACCGGTAGCCGAAACCCACTGGTAGCTCAGTCTACCAGTGGCTGTCCGCCACCGGTAGCTCTTGAAAACCGGTCGTTGTAGCCTACCGGTAGCTCGGCTACCGGTCGCTGTCATCCACTGGTAGCTCTCGGCTACTGGTCACTCTTGCCTACCCCCACGAGTTTTCCAATAGCGCCTCTTTTTTTCACTAATTGGGTTTAAAACCATATTTTGACCCCTTTAACTTTTTTAAATCCCAGTAACGCCCATGAATGGCATTTAATTAAATGTTTAATAGGCACCCTGGTGTGTGTGTTGGTTCAAACTACCCCCAAAGGCCATGACCCATTAAATGACGTGTTGGGGCGCATGGTCAACCCACGACCCCTCTCCTTATGCGGTATCACATTATTTTCTCAACCGTCCCCGTCTCTTATAAACTAAATGGTTCTCCCTAGATTTATGTTTCTTGATCACCCTCCCATCGATTCGTCTACTAGTCCTTGAGTTCCCGAGGCCCCACCCCTCCAAATCGCGCATCTTCTATTCCTGGCGCGTGAAGATAAACTTTGATCGTCAATCAATCAGGTAGGGAATTTCTCCTTCATATCTCCCTTTTGTGTATCATGTGGGGTGGTCATGATTTTGATTCTGTATAATTGGATGAACAAAACCTAAATGAATATAATGAACAGATTTTTTATAAAGAATGAAGGGGGAAGGGTGTGATCGATGCTGTTGCTTTGTTTTATGATCTTCCATGATTAATGATTTCTGAATTTTGTGGGCTTAGGCCTACTAAAAATCATTTCCGTTGTTGTTCTATCTCTGTTCACTAACAAACCCTTAACTCGGGTTATGTTTAAATGGATGGTATTGTGGTTGTGAACCCTTGTTGTGTAAATGAATTTGGTTAATTACGTACATCCAGCTAATAAATTGAAAGCACCATGATCAATCCTTTTTGTGATAACCCCGGTTAATGCACAACGATGTTGAAATCATGGAGTGTGTTAAATCCTTTAAATCTGAAAATACTGGCATGAGCCTGCTTTGTGTTGGTGATGGTGGTTGGGTTGTTTGTATTTTGCTTCACAGGCCGATTGCTGGGTGTTGTGGGTGGGGATGGGATCCCCTGTTGTTATGCTTCCAGTGGTTTTGAATTTAAGGTCAGGTGGTTACCTTGATTATATCATGAATTGGGTTGGAATCCTCTATTGTTGAGGAACCGTTGGCTCCTAGATTTTGGGAACATGGGGTAGTATCTTGGGTTTTTCCTTGGTTCCAGTATGTCCAGGGATCTCACTTATCCCTTTGTTGTTGTGACCTTACACGATAACTAGGTGTGACTGTTTATTTTTATGTTTGACTGTACTCTTTCTTTGGCTTGTGCTTATGCTTGCTAGTTTCCTAAGTAGTTGTAGAAACTTATTTAAACGTCATTACCAATCTTGGAAACAATTGGACAAATGGGGTTGGATTGGTGTGAGTTGTGACTTGGTCCCTCGTATTGATTTTGTTCTTTAGGATGACTGAAGAAAAACCTATATTTGGGTGAGTGCCTGTTATCTATACATATACTTGTATTTTTGTGTTTCTTGCTTGCTCCCCACCCAAGTTGAGAACTTAGTGCTGAACACCCCCATTTCATGTGGGAGAGTTTTTTCCCAATACTTCTATTAGTGGCTAGTTATTATCTTCTTTTTACTGCATTTCCCGGATATCCCAAGTATCTTCGGGCAGGCTGTAATGGTCTGAAGTCCATTATTATCCCAATAATATTCGGGCAGGGTAGTGTGGTGGTTGTCCTAGGTGTGTGTGGGTAGGTGGTTTCCCAAGTGTCTTTAAGATGAGGCCTTGGTGTCTTCGGGCATGGCAGTAGATCTTCTAGCCCAGGTGTCTTTGAGCGTGGTGGTGGTTGTTGTGGCCCAGGTGTTTGCGGGCGGGGTTTGGTAGGGGGACTGCATGAGGATATAGCCCAGGTGTGTGCGGGTGGGGTGTGGCAGTGGGACTATGGTGAGAATGGCAGGATTGGTTCGATGCATAGGATGTCTTCAATAACCAGTGGGGAAGCATCGTGAGGTACCCAAACATCGATGTACTTTTACTATACTTTACTTCTTGCGTTATTTGGTAAGTGTGGTCGGCGAGTGGGATGGATAGACTCCTTGATAGTGTTTGGTTGTCATCTTCTCATAGGACTATAGTACGTCTCCCCACTTGTGCACAAGAGATTTATGTTTTTCCGTACAGAGTATTCTTGTATGCTCACCCTATGTATATAAACCTGATTTCAGGTTTCCAGGAGGACTTCGGGGATCGTGCGGGACCATACTAGCGCAGACTTTTGGGACAGTTGCTGTTGTTGCTTTTCTTTTCTTAGTATTCTTTTAACCCTTGGGGTTTTGTGACTTGAATATTTTACCTTTTAAACATGCATATGGCAATGGTTTATTTTCTGCCATACTTTCACTTTTAGTTTTGTTGTTGTCGTATTTTCTATCCTATCTCCTGATCCTATTAAAAAAAGGGTAGTTCTTTCCATCTAGTGTGGGATTATATACCCTTGGCGCTGGTCACCACTTCGGGACCTATTGAAGGCGGTTTTCAGGGGACATTTTCTATCCTTCAACTTAAAGAAGGAAGGGTATAACAAATCGCTGACCCTTCCCTCCTTTTGGTGAAGGCGGGTCGTGACAGTGTATAAAGTGGGATTAAGGGATTGTGTCTTTGATTCATTTTAACGAAACAGTTTAAAAGATGAATGAGTAGGGTCATTCCTGAACTAATGTTATGACTTAATATTATGTGGATTATTTATCCTATTATTTATCTCCTTTACTAACTTGTGAGAGGGTATGGTACTAATGAGTTAGGGTCTAACATATGAGTCTTCAATATATATGTGACCATGGAGTGTGACAAGCTACATTATTCTAGGTTAATATCCATTTTGGTGTACTAGATCACAAGACACATATGAATCATTTTGGATTATATGTGTGCTATGTGGAGTGTACTATGGTATACAATGATATAAATTCAGCGATGGATAAAATATGGATAGAACTGGGAAGTGTGATGCTTCTTTTATTGGATAATTTTTTAATAGTTGTTATATTCTAAGGATCGAATGATATTTCAATCTACCCCAATATATTATTTATTGAGAGGAATTGGATGTTATGGGTCCTATTTTGGTTCCAAGGTTCATCCAACATGAATTATTATTGATTAATATGAATTATAGTTTATCTATGTGTTATTATTAAGGAAAATATATATATGGGATTGAGTTAGATTACGAACCATCAAATATTAAAAATAATTTTCCTTCAACGTTTCAGTTCCATTGGATGAAATTTACTTTTTTTATCTATATTGAGGTTTTTTCTTAGGCGATATTGCTTCGATACAACCCTCCTAGAATATGAATAATAGTTTTTGGGTGTTCAACCAAATTGGGATACAATGTAAACACCATTTTAAGGACTTTTTATAATGTATACATTAAACACCAATTGTTCAATGTATGATTAAGTATTATGGATATTTCATTAGTATATCATATCATTATTTTTATGGAAATTTTTAGTTTTTTGGGATTTTTTAATTGTTTTAAATATTCCATGTTTGTCTGTGTGTTAATATAAATTCTAGTGGATTTTTTTGAAGAGACTTATTGAGATTAATAATGACTATTTACTCACCCACGATGGTAGATGTGAAAATATTTTATTTGAGATATGTGTTTAGGATGTCTCTGCATATTTATTAGCATGACATGTATGGGAGTTGGTATAATAAGACACATAATCCATTTTTTTAAAAAAAATATTCATTGTAAATTTCAATTATTTCCACATTTCTAGGTGTATGATTGAACTATTTTGGGTAATTTATTTTAAAAATGAATATTATGTATCCATCAAGTGATTAAATTGTATATAACATATGTAGTATAGATTGTATAACACCACAAGATTTTATGAAATTATATTTTTCAAATTAATTTGATCATTTCTATATTTTTTTGACATGTAACACAAAATTTTACTTGATTTACATGTAACACATACTTTTAAACTTATTTCATAAAACACGTTGTTTTTCTTATGCTATAGTCAATACTGCATTTACCTTGTTTTACACAAAACACTATGATAAAAATAAATGTGAAATACAATTAAAATGTTACTATTTATTTTGATAGTTATTACCAAGCCATTGGAATGGTTGGTAAGATTAAGATTACCTACATTATGAATGTATTGTTTATAAATTAATATATATTTAATTAATTGATGACAAATTCATTATTAATTCAAATAAATATTATTTAAAAATAATGAAAAACCATTTTGAAAAAAAACTACTCCATATGAAAAAATGTGGCCTGCCTCAATAAAATAAACAAACTTGTTTGTTAAATTATTCTTATTACTTATATATAGTATATATATTCATCCAAATATTTAACCTTCAAATTATGTGTTTTATTTAGAATATATTTGAATAAATCCAATTTAATGCATAAAAACTATATTTTACTAAAAAGTGTCATTTTCTCATTTTTTTACTACACTTTTTTAAATCTGAAATTATTAATTTATAGAAAATGCATTTGATAAAAAAATTAAAAAATTTATTAAATCCTATCTTAGGGTGAATGTCTTCTGTAAGGATTAATTTTATAATGTGTAATGATGAAAAATAACTTTAATTGAAAAAAAATTATTTATTTTAATTATAAATTTAAATGATATTAAAAATATCATATAAATTAAAATTATTTAAACTGTTCATAAATTAATCACGTTTAGTTAATTTTCATTAAATTCATATTAAATTGGGATTTAAATACATTTTAAACCCTTAAAAATTTTTACTTTAAAAATATGCTTCCCCATTTTGTCTGTGAGATTATTTTTAAGATTATTTTTTAATCATATAAGAAACAAACTTTTAAAAATAAACTCCATATTTTGAATGGTCATAATTTATATTATCTATCAAGTTTAACTTATTTTTAGACCAATGTAAATAGTTAATGACATTAAAAATAATTACTGCATAAATGATAAAAATCAGTTTACTGGCGGATTCAACTAAAATGATACGGTAATTTTAAATTATAAAAATAAATAATTTTTATGGAAATAACTATACCATGAAACTGCTATGATTGTTTATTTTTCCATTTTAGTTATTTTAATATATGAATAATATTGGAGAACTATGTTATTTTGAAAAATACCAATTGTGTCATCTCCCCCACATAGAAATGGAATACACTTCTCCCTGAACAACTTAAAACCTATAAAATTAACAATATATAATAAAATCACATCAAAATTTTCATAAATATATATAAGAAGACTTATATTGGTCATAATGTTACCGTTTTAATGATTTTAAGTAAATATAAAGGAGGATACTAAATGGAAGAGGAAACCGTCATCAAAAAACATTGTTTTTTGTTACATCATAACCCATTAAATTACATTTATAAAATGATAATATAATAACCACCATATCTCACATATAAATATTTTTTTATTTACATTTCTTATATACATCTCCACTTATGTCAAATGGTTTAAGAAATCATTGTTAGTATTTACGGGAGACTACTACATTACAACCAAATGTCATTCATTTTCTATTAAAAACTCTCACGAATGCGCATAATGATAGATATATTTTTCATATATGTTTAATATTATATTTAAAATTTTATTATGTTATTTTAATTAATATATCACACATACCAATATATGTTCCTTTTTTTGGGAATATAATGATGTCATTCTTGTTTATGACGAACAATCATCTCATGAAGCGAATTGATTCATTCAAGCTTTACAAAAAAAGGTAATAAGGATGAATTTAAAGAAAATATGTGGGATCTATGACATAAATAATATTCAATAATGATGATATATATCAATTAATTTTCAATATTTCAATATAACCTAAAAAATTGGAATAACAACCATGTGAATTCATGACCATCCGTCTTCATTAATAGTGTATTTCATTTTATATAATTAAAATTGATTTATTAAAATAAGTAAATATATAATGAATTAATATGATATATATATATATCATTTTTATAAATTTTGTTATTATTGAACTGTGGTCAAATTACGTGGGCCAAATTATAATAAATTAAAATATATATGAAAAAATGGGTTATTACCCAAAATGTAACATTTTCATTAAATCATTAACAAACTACTAATAAAAGGTCATGATAAAATCATATATGGTATGATATATTTTAATAATTTTATTTAATGTATGTATAATAAACTTATAATTATTATACATGTTTTTTGAATGAGTATTCTAGATGTTTATACCTAAGGTAAGGGATTTTTGTCTCACTTATATTTTATGTGAGACAAATACCAATTCACAATGTGTTTCTTTCCCAGGTTTTTTATAATATCCATGAAATATTTTCATGACTATCCTCTATAATTGTATTTTCATTCATACAAATATTTAATGATATCTATTTCATGGGTTTTACAAAATCAACGTTATCAATGTATTATAGGGTCATTGTCTCAATTTTTCTTCTTTCAGACATAAGCAATGTTATGAACCAATATTACTTAACGAGGTTTATATAAATTCAATTTTACATGATATATCATAAATTTATTTATCATAATTTTATATTATTTTCCATTTTACTTTATTACATCATGTGGGTTATTAATCAAGGATAACAATGTGGTAACAGTTTAATGTAACTATCTCATTATTGATCAATATTTTATATGATTATGTCTCTAATGATTAAATATGATGATATCCCTCCAAGTAAATATAATGAAAATTATTATAATCTAGTAGGTAGTGAAATAGTAATTTAATATTACCCTATTTTCTACTCTTTGGAATAAAATATACTTGATAAAATCTATTTATGAAAAGTCCTCTTTATTTCTCTCTTCAATCGAAAATTTATTTTCTTTCAAAATGATATTTTATAACAATGATTAAAAATGATTTATTATAATATATTGTTTTTAAATAAATTTTTATATAATATATAATTTTTACCATCAATTTTAAAATTAAACTTCATTTAACATTAAAAAATCCCATTTTGATTTTACAAAAAATGTGAAAATCTTTTTTATTCTATAACATGAATGGTATGCACATTTTATAATGTTTTCCTAAATAAAAAATTATATCAATCTTCCATCACATTTTTTAAATATTATTTTCAATTAATTTTTTTCCCACTATTTGTGAAATATTTATATTTACTATAATATATTTTAGTATGATGTTATTTAGAAAAAGTTTTAGGTTTTTTAAATATTATCAGAGTAAATATGATATTTAATTAATGAAATGTTTTTAGCCATATTTCAAAATTATTTTTCATAGATTATGATATGTGTTTGTGTTACCTATTTAATAATCGGAATATTATCAAATAATATAGGATATATTCAATCTTTGAATGGTTTATGTTTTGATGGAATGACGTTTATGAAACCATTTTCTCGAACACTAGTTTTACCATGAAAAACATCTTATGAAACCAACATATTTTTATGGGTTAATATATGATGTAATGATTAATAATCCTTTATCTTTTCATAAATTTATGATATGAGGAAAATATTATCATATTCATATAATTTCATGGGTTATGATATGATGAATTTTATCAATCGTGTTGCACGCACATATAAAATTTCATTATGTGACGAGATGAACATATATCTTCCTCTAATGAATTGGGTAACCATTATATCTCATGATAAAAAAATTAAAACAATCCAATATACTTGATCTAAAAATGGAAATTGCGGTACCAAATCCACTATAGGAAACATGTGCCTCGGAATCCCCTATGGGAAATAGGTTTTCTTTGATCAAGTACAAGAAAAAGTGTTTCGTATTCTGATATGGGATATATATAATAAGTATTGATCCACTATGTTTATATTATTGGTAGTTTAAATGAACATAGGAAATTTTATTATATATTTATGATTGTTCCACACATTTATGTTATCATCTTATAGTTCATGATTTTTTATAATGATTCATTACTTCTATGTCTTGTGAACACTATAATGATATAGTGTCATGACTCATGCTTATGATCTATTATAGTTTGGGTGTGAATTTAAAAATATTCTTTTATAAACACATACCAGTATTCTAATCATAATCTTTTTATATGATCATATGTTGATATCTCTAACGTTTACCTTTTTTGACCATATGAGCTCATCCTTTCTTCCATTTGTTTTCCCTAATATATAATGAATTTTTTTGTAGGGTATGAATATCAATATTACTAAATGAGAATAAAAATATGGGAAAAATTTAAGATATTTCACCAGATTATAAGATTATATTGTTATTTTCCAAATACTCTAAACAATTATGGTTCTAGGGTCCCTATATCAATAATTTACTAAATATTCATTTAAAAAAGTAATATCCATTTTTGAGAATATTTTTTATCTATAAATGGTATCCATATAAATGTTTAGATAACCATTAGAATATATAATTAGAAAGACTTAATTAGATACCTAGGGATATTCCAAATGATATTTCTTAGGATGTGTTTAATGATAGTTCTAAAGGTGATTTAAAGAATAGGAAAATATATTGAAATTAGGTAAATAATTGTATAAGTGGTTTCCAAGAAAGAAAGTCCTAGTATTGATAATAAAAAGGGATGTGGATATGAAATAGAAGCACCTAAAGGTATTAAATCTGAAAAGGGGATATTTTTATGGGCTCGAATATCCCCTGGTTCATGAACATAGGCCATGTTGCTCACCTAGTTTGTCACTCCCAATGGATATGATTTGGAAATAAATAATTTCATTATAAACAATAATGATAGATTAAAATACATAACGTTCCTATGAAAAAAACTTGGTGTTATAGATTAAAAATGGATTTATGATTTAAACATGAAATATGTGAGTTTTTCAGGATTATTTTCATTTCTGATATGATTTCATACTCACACTATGATTCTTAGTTTTATTAAATGGTGAGAACCATATGGAACTCTATTAACATTGAATTTGGTTGACATTTTTATGATGAGAAACCAAATGGAATGATGATTGGAGTGAAGGATTTTTTGATTATTCTAAATTTGTCTTCACTGAACATGATTAAAAATGTGTACCCTAAACAACACTAATAATCAACAAATAATATAAGAAAATTTTTCACTAAGAGTTCAAGTAGTATAGACCATGGAAAGATGAATATTTAGTTCCTTATATGTTCATAATGTGGGACGAAATACCCAATAATATGTCTTAGAGGAATGATATAATGTTTTTTAGTTGGAGAATAAATGTAGAAAGGAATAACCAAAATGATAAAATGAAAATATAATATTTCTCAGGGATAAAATAAGTTTTTCCCTATGATAGGACCTAAATTTCAGTCCATTAATTTTTGAAATAATTAGAATTGTGAATATCATTGTTATTAGCGGAACTCTTGTGAAAAAAATAAGCATGTCTATACCCGTAATGGTTATATTTATAATGATGAATAGAATAATAATATCATATGAAATGAATGTGGTTTTAATGAATGAGATAATAAATAATTGTTAATTATATAAGATTTATGTGTATGTAATGAAGTGTTTAGGTATTAGAGTTTAATAATTATGTTATATAAATCATGAAATATATAATGATTGTTTATTATACTTTTTCTGTTCAGAATTTGAATGAATTTGTTGAATAATTTGGATGAGCTATAAAATTATTTTAATGGGAAAGTGTTATTACTATAAAATTCATTATTAAGGTAAAGATAACCCTTAATATTTTATTGATTTTTAAATAATTATTTTGGGATACAGAGATAATTGATATATATAAATTAAATTAGATAGTATGGATGAACATGTAAATTATTAATGATTTGTGTAAAATTTTGTTTTTGTTAGAATTTATGGACATTACAACATTATTGGATCTATGTAATATGTACAATAATTCGTGTTCTTACACAAGTAATGACGAAGCATTCAGATTTTTAATGACATTTTATGCTAAAATATTTTATTACCATGTCTCCAGAGAATACATGATGTGGTTATTCACTTGTTTTGTAAGTGATAATTAAGAGATAATTCATATTTTATATGGAAATTATGATATAAAAATTTATTATCCTTATTTATATTTTTTATGTTATATTATTTTGGAAGTTTCATAAGGATAACCATTTATTAAATGGTAAAAGTTGAATTTTAGTTGAGGATTCCTATTTTAATCTATTGTTTCATCATGGTTTTATTTATGTATAACTTATACTAACCATTTTTTGAGATGATAACTAAAGATATATGAAATGAATTATCATTTAGTTTATAGATCTTTTGGTTTGTTAGAGAATTAGGATTAAAAAATCCACCTTCATTTCAGGGAGTAAGAGATGATATGGAAATTGAATAAGTCACAACCAAATTGGGAAAATAGTGCTTATGAAATGGAATCAAATAATGTATGTATATATTATCATGGAAATTATACTATATTATAAAAATTTTCTTGCAATAAAGTGTCATCATGTTATTGAATTTTTTTTATTATATCAATGACATTTATAAAGCCTATTTGTTTTATGGTATTGTGGTTGATAAATTTCAATGTGTCTCCCATATTCATGTGATCATGGATCTCTATTAGTCTGTATAATTATTTACGATTATCTTCCATGTCCTAATCATACTATCCACCTATGATCTCCAATGATAAAACCTCGTTATAAGTTATTTTAAGTAAACCTTATGTTTCAAATCGTCACTTTTTATGTGTTTTTATTATTATTAATTTTTATGATTTCAATTTCTATGACAGAATTTTAAAGTGTTTAACCATTGATTACTGAGATTTATTCTGATGGAATATTCATATTTAAGGGGTAGAATTCAAAACCCCTATATTTTGTAAAATTATTTTTTTCAAATAAATTTTATTTTTTTGATATTTTTTTGGGACATGAAATTATAATTCTTTATTGAATTTAAAGAAACATATATATTAGATTTTGTTTCATAAAATACAATTTTTTATTGTCATACCAAAATTATCGATTTTATCTTACATTACACACATTACCGATTATAAACAAAACATGACATAAAATAGAAATATTATTATAGACTATGATTGTTATCATAATTATATTCAAATGGAGGGTATTAGTAAGATTAACATAATTAAAAAAATTACCCAGGTATATATAATCAATTATTTGGAGACCACTAATTTATAAATAAAAATTAAATTATTTGAAATGAAAGGAAAACTTTCTCTAGAAAAATGTCTTTCCTGAAAACAATTATCTATTACCACAAAAAATAAACAAACTAATTTGGGGGCATGATTTTATTGAAATTTACATATTATATGTATTAAATAAACTATTTAACATTAACTCAATGTGTTTTCTGTAATAGATATTAGATTGAATCGATTTTTCTACATAAAAATAATTTTTTCTAGAGAATCTATCATATCCCTTTTTGGAACACATATTTTAAAATTTACGTTTGAACCATTTATAATTTGAAATGGAGAAAATAAAAATAAATTTTGTTTCTAAAATATATAATTTATCTTACAATTAATTTTTCATATTTAACTCAAAAGATTCATTTTTTGATGAATAGAGCATAATTCAAAATTTTAATTAAAAATGAACATTTTAAATTATTTTATAAAAATATATTATATTTAAAATTGTTAGTAAATTAAAATCACATCAATTATGAATAAATTAATCTAATTTATGTCATTAGAATAAAATTATCATCAATTTTTTATATAAAAAGATTGTGAAATTTTGATCATTTTCAATTTAAATATTAACATTCATATCTCATTTATGGGATTGATTTTATATTTATTTCCATCCTTATATATATTAAATTAGAAAAAATAGATTCCATGTTTTGAAGAATATTTATATATCTTTTCTAATATGGTTAACTTAATTTGGGACCAAACAAAACTGTGAATGCTGTAAAAACTAATTTCTGTTGTTAAGGTAAAAATGAGATTATGTGGGGTTAAACTAAAATATAATTTTAAAAATAAACTATAAACATGGATGAACACTGTCTACTATAAATAATTCTAATATGAATCCTATAAGGATCTATAATAGTACATTTTTTAAACATGTTACTATTTACACCCTCAAATGTTCATCGATAAATTTATAAAGGAAAACCCCTAAATATGGGTATTATCCTCCCAAAAAAATATAACGGATAATTTGCCTAAATCCTATAGATCAGATGAGATTTCAAGGCATGCTTGATTAGTTGATCATCATGGAATTCTGTGAAGATTCCATTAATAGTGTTTAATATGAAAAATATCCCATGAAGAACATTCTGATGATCGTTCTCCTCTCATTGAGGCACTCCTTAAAACTAGTGGTTATGCGGTGGAAAAAAGGTAATCCCTACCAGGTCATGGGGATTTTCAATGCATAGGTGACACCCAACCCAAAAAAAATCCCTAAAATTTTTGAGAAACATGTTCAAAAGATTGTAATCTCTTGTGGTTTTATAGATCGAATGATTCATCATTGAATAAGGTGATGATTTTCCTTGAAAACATCAAATTAAACTCATTAGAAACTGAATATTTACAAAATAATGTAATTGAAATAAAAAATCAAGATGTGGGAAACACTTTCCATTATAAATTTCACTCGATGCACACCGAGTTATCAATAGGACACTGTGAGTACTGAGTTGAATGTCTACCTTAACATATGAAAAACTGCTAGCAAGTCATCCTCATCATGTGATTAGCATTGGGTATGTCTAGGTTACTGTGAAATCAACATTTTTATCCTTAAGAAAAAATAGTTTAAATTATCCATAACATTCTTAAATATATCTAATAGAACCAATATTGGCCTTGCGACACATCTCCAACAAATAGAGAAATTATCCTTTATAATACTCATGTAAACTCACATTAACTCCAAAGGTTCCATAATTATACAGAGGAAATAAAAAGTAGAGGAAGCGAGAACCTCTCACTATTTTAAAACTATCATAAAACACAATGGTGTCACACATCAGGGTCTCAAAACCCCCCTCTTCACGACAGACTGGTCCTATGAAGGCCCCTTGACAAAAAATTTATTCTCATGTAAATCCACATAATTGTCACACGAGATCATCTGAATAAATTTTGATCTGAACCCTGATCTCGTGAAATCAATTAGATATAATGATATTCCAATATAAATATCCCATCATTTATCTACATAATTAAAAAAGTCCCCATAAATTAAAAATAATCTAATAAACGGAGTGTTGATGGGAGGGACTTACAATCCCAGAATATAAAGTGACTACCTAAAATTGATCCACGACAGAAACTCATGTTTGTGCATGAAAATGAAGCCCTTCCTCAACTTCATCAGGTATATATGTGATATATGTCATGTAATAGAGCATAAAAATGGGTTTATGAGGTCTTCAAATCCCATACTCTAGCAAGAAAAAAGGGCTTGACTATCACACATATGGAATAGTTGTCATTCAGACACACCAATAGTAGAGAATATTTCTCAATGTAGAAAATACTATGATAGAAAAAGATTCATGAATTGTCTGATCAGGGGAACAAATAGTGTGATCATGAAAAATTCATAAACACTTCATGTGATCAACATTGATCACACGATGGTCCTCTGGAAAGACAAGATAAAAATGTCATGTCCATCTTTTATTTCATTCACGACTTAAGATAATCATACACTGAAAAAATATAAATAATTCACTATATAATGATTGGAATATCAACTAATAAAATGGGAGACATTTATTCAATATATATACACTGGTCCTCATGTGATTATCATCAACTATCCAATACATGACACAACACTAGGATATTTCTCCCATATCATGAAACTATAATTTACAATACTTATTTGATAATGAAAAGACCTCTTCACGTATCAATGAGTGTCTCATCAGACCCCAAGGGCAGAACAACTGAGTCTCAAGAATAACTTTGGAATTATCATCCTGACATCATGATATCCTTCAATAATTCCTCTTAACTCATATGTTGACACCAGTGTATGTCATCTAAGACTCTCAGCGGCACCAAGGCATGTCAACTAGTAGTCACGATTCCATTTTGACATGCCATCTAGATCTTGTAATTCCACTCAGTCATTTTATCCAAGATAGTAGATCCCCCCCTCAATAAAAGTTACATTAACTCAAGATATGTCTTCCACATGTGTTATAAAACTTTAGAGATAAAATAAATACATGTCGTGGGTATCACGCGACACCCTCTAGACATGTAAGCTAGTGTCATGTGATGTATTATAGAGAAAAAATCTGGGTATTGAGATATCCATGGAACTGGTCATCCTTGATTGTGTGGAAACTATGAGTCATTCTATCAAAGATACCTCAAATAAGTTAATTGGTTCATGTGATCTTCCTAAACATTTCAAGAACACATCTATAAACATTTTAACAAGGAAATCATTGAATATTGAAAAGAAAATCAATGCATTTATGTTAGGAAATCAAGAAATATCATATGTACAACCTAGGAAAAGATAACCTTTTTCACCCTTAGTGTGTAGGCCTAGATGATAGGGGAATACATCATTTGATGGACTATGGAAATTGAAGTATAATGACTGTAATTCGTTTTATAACATGGTTACGTAGAACACCTTCCTAAGGATCAAGCACCACATTAACACACTCCAAGGTTAGTACCAACTCAATTTTCCCACACCCATATGCAATGAAAACGGTAATTTTCGACACTTATTTATCACTCAGAGAATATCACGTGTTGTATTAGTGAGATTCAATGATCATATCATTTTCATCATTAACCTATAAATGGTTGAGGTAAATGTAAGTGTCTAATAATATATACTATTTAAATATAAGTACTCTAATTGCATCCATAATCAAGACCCATAGTATGCCTTCTTATGGTCTGAGACCAACTTAAAATGGGCATCACCCTTGTTGTAATCATTTCAATGTCTCAAAAATTTCATTCATCGATAACCAAATCCTTCTTATGATAAGAACAATACCCCATCCCCCAACAGACTGACAAACAAATAAAGTATGATGACTCAGATTCCGACTATAATCAGTATATTTAGGATTCATTACTAATGCACGACCTCATATTAACATATCCTACGGTTTTTCCTAGCACAAAAGCCCCACATTCTTATAAAATTATGATGGTCAATTGTTATCGATTGTTTCTCATTGTATAATAGTAAACAGTTCCTTTGTAAATTCCAATAAACACCAAATTAGAATCAAGACGTTCCCCCATCCAATTCTATTCCAACATGTAATCCCCAATGATTAGAATGATATAAACCTCCCCCATATGAAAATATCAACCTTGGGGACCATCAAAATGGTGCAATTTAACTATTATAACTCTGATTCATTCAATAACTAGGATTAATCAGACATATCTTCTAGACATATGCTCAAGTAATTAGCACCCAAAATCCAACAAATAATTCCTCTCCTCATGATTTTATATTTCAACGGTGTTAAATAAAATCATAGGTTTTTAGTCCTAAAATAACTAGGATACATAGGATTCCTCATAATGGCTCAATTCTGTCCTCAAAATTTTAACTACCACCTCTATCGAATAAAATTCTAAAGGATTTGGTTCAATGACACCAACATATAAATAAGCTATTCATTACTGGGTAATTGATCAATGGCCTAAGATACATACATATTGATTAAATAAATAGATTACCTCATTCTTTTGCGATTCTAGGTGATTTAACCTATAATTGTTTTGTTAGGGTCACTAGTCATGTATCGGGGTTTGGAAGAGATTCATGGACATATCCAATATCAATAAGAGAGTCCTAGAGTACGAAAAATTCCCCACCAGTAAAATATTTCTATACTGATCTCCCATCCACTAGACTAATACAGTCCCTATGTGTCATCGGTTCTGAAACTCTAATTGACCACCTAACTTGGGAAATCATTTTGGGACCCAGTTATGGATGGGGTAGCCATTGGTAGTTTCTATTAAGAAGGATAATGAAAAAATGATGTTAATGATTGTGTATGAAATTATCTACCCACAACCAACTTTTGGGGAAAATAAAATATAAACCAAGTCACATTTTCTACATTAAAAGATGTGGTGAACCGAATGTAAATCTCCCAATAAATAGTGTATAATCCATAATACCTCTTTTTTCATCCAACTATATTAAAACTAAAATGGTGAACCCACCCCAAAACTTTTCAATAAATTAGGAATTGTTAATAATTATTCATGCCAATTTTTTATATCCTATATTTACAAATCTAGTAATATAAGAAAAATATTATAGTTTATCTTTAGAAACTGGGGTTGTCAATAAATATGTCTATCCTAGAATTGGAAAGACCATATATGTATAAAGGATATATCATGAATAATATGAAATTTGTTTTCACTATGCATATCTAATTTTTCACATTATTGCAATGATATTTCAATAATAGGTAAACATGTTCATTATTTTATATGTTAATAAATATAATTCTCTCATCAATAGAATCTCTGACCAGAAAAATTTATTCTTCATATAAAGATCACATTAGCAAATCAACTACGTATACAATCCCTATGGGTCCAAAAATGATCTGACCTGCTAAAAAGTTCTACCATATAGTGGTGAACATGATTTTCTCGGAGAACTAGTGACATGGTACAATTCTAATAATAGATGATTCCATTCAGGTTTAGAAAATATTAAAATCTACAAGTTGTCATATCCCATGGATATAGGTATCTATGCTCATGGAACTTCATTCCATGGAAAATTGCATCTGGTGTCTATAAAAATGAGAGTGTAAACATCAACATTAAATATCTTATGAATATGAAAATGAAATACCAATATAGATCCGGTCTAATTCATGTCACACCAATGAGGGATGCATTTAACATCCATTACCAACATCATCCCATCTGTAACCACCTGTCCCCTGGTAAGGGTATCTCCAGGAAAAATACATCCAATGATTCGCTTGATTGGTCAATAAGGACGTCTCATAAGGTGACAAAAGAACCGAATAATAAGGGATGGGATCATGTCCCCACTGCTACTAGTGATTCCAATCAGCATATGATGACATTATTTAATGATCATGTGAATTTCTATGCCACTTTACATGCCACAAAGAAAAAATAAATTATTAATCTCATCCTAGATGGTTATCATTATATCCTGATGAATGAGGAGGCATCATACAACACTCATATTATTTTTCTATTGGGGGATCACTAGGTGATAGCATCACATGCCTCCAGACAGGGGTGCATTACTTTCAATGAATTTTGGATGAATATTCCAAAGATCCAATATTGGGATCAGAATCTCATTCGTGCTGGGGATCACGATGGGAGAGGAGAACATGCCTAAGGATAGGCTCACATTCTTATCAAATAATTAAAAAACATAATCCAAATCCATTGGATTAGAAATATGTCATTATTATAGTCTGGGATAACCATGTGAGAATGGAACAAGCCTCATGAAAATGACATATTATTTTTATGGAATCTTCAAGGAATATTATAGTAGATACCAGATTTCAGGTGCATATTCTTAATTATACCATTGAATGACTGACCAGCATTATTTCACGGAAAAAAAATAGGAGGCTCATATCCCTTATCCCTTTCTAGAGGTTAGTCATAATATTCCGTAGGGGAATTCAAATCAGAACAAGGATAATATTATTGCAACAAAATAGGCTTACAAAAAGATAATAGTACATGACTCGAGGAAAGAATATACTTCATCAAAGAATAACTAGGGAAATATTCAGAGGTATTAGGATCTATCTCATACTCAAGTCTTGTCCATGGATCAGAAAAAGAAAATTGAATATTCCTCAGATAGGCTCATATTCCATTTAATAATGAGATATCTCTGGGATATATTCCATTCCCTACCCAGTATAATGTTCATATCTACATATCACAAGATGGTTATAAAGATGTTTTGATATCCATAAAATAGATGGATCATATCCCAACACAATTCCAAAAGGTTGGTCATCATATTTCGACCACAATGTGGAACATTTCCAATATCCCTAACTAGATTAATAATTGTGTCCTTGAGGCCATTTGTGCAACATTCTCAAAAACATAAGGATCGATAAAACATCCAAAATACTAGAAGATGATCATTTCTACACTATTATTCCTCATGTTAGTGTGGAAATGGAGAAAAATGACTCTAATACTAACAACCATCATGGTCAACCACCCAAACATGATATAAAACCAGGACACAGAAACCCTCCAATTTCCGAAACAATAATATATAGAGAGTTTTTCAAAGAAAAAAAATCTTTGAATAAGGATTTATTCCAGGAACTAATACCATTTTATATAGTGGTTCTCAAGACAATGGCTTCAACCACATATAGTTCCCCATCAAAATTCAGTAGCACTATAATCCAGTAAAAAAGTTACCCTCATAGGATTCTTATATGGTCTGAATGGATGGAGGCATGTACTTATAATGAGGAGGAGGATAGAATTAACATATGGAGAGAGCTATCCATAAAAAACATCCCTATATTTTTTTGTCCCCTCACCACTTTATACTATACGATCCCCAATGAGTTAAAAAATATTTAATGATTTTGTCTACTACAGAATATCATTTCTACTCATCAATGACTGAAGGAAAGACACATACAATATCTAGGATATGCGGTTCAACCTAATACTATCTTGATACACTTTTTTTATCCAATCAAGGATTCAATATCCATAGTGTGGGATCCAAAATTCAAAAATCACAATGGAAAACAACAACATACTTCCCACCATTTCAAAAAAACTCTTCAATAACTAATCACTGAATCCACTTCATGAATCCACAGTAAAAGATGGGGAGTGTATTGAGAATTATACTTTTTCTCACCCCTATAATAGAAGAACCACACAGATGTGGAGTCTTGTAATGTCATATCCTTTGAAAGAATTTGGTGACTTGTCAATGCCTCGAACAATTAGTCACTACAATGATATTACCCCACTTCCATTATGCCCAAAAATTTTGAGTAGAGGGATAAGATAGCCCAAATTACTTCAAATAGGAATTCTCAAAGAAAAAGGAATGAATTTCGGACATGTTAATAAAGGTTACAATCAACTAGAACAATTAGTATAAAGAATATATTCCATTATAGGCTATCATCGTTCCCATCTCCAACATGGGAACATCTATGAAACATCAAATGTTACACAGTAGAATCTACCATATTAGACATTCATGAGATAACCTAACCCACCATGATGGGGGAATATCAACCAGCACCTTCACCTCTCAGATAATTAATTATAGTGAAGATTCAGGACACATCGACAATAACATCAATCAAACCCCATCCCACTAGGACTGAAGAAAATATATATCAATCAACATCACTAGGTTCATCTTTCCCTAAGAGGGACCTGGGGACATCAAAGGTGATTCACGTTTATCCCCAACCCACTGGGATGGGGGAATATAAATCATCATATCTATCTTAAGGAATATAAAATTCCCAAACAATGTAATTGGATCCACGAAAAAAGACAATTGTATGCCAATTTTGGCACTAAAAAAACCCCACCCCATTGGAAAAAGGGAATTTTCATCATCATCACCACCCTAGAGAGAATTAGTGTTACCCAATATCGTGAAGATCAATGGTTATAATCCCACCTATTCCTCCCATCATAAGAAAACCCTTAGATGGTTAGGGCCAACATATCAATCATGGCCAAAAACACCCTCAATATTATCATTAATAGATCTTGATGAGAGTGGCACACAGAGAAGGTGATAAGACACTGTAGGGAAACAAAGACCAAAAGACCCAATATATCCAAGGGTTCAAACAATGAACATGATAAAAGATGTGCAGAATCAGCTTGCTGAGTTGATTATATAGTTACACAAACAATTTACTGATACGTCTTTGTGAATTTATTCATTGTTAACATGATAGACATTTTTAAATAAAAAAATGAAAAGTGATGAAACATAGAAAATGTATTATGAGAGGAGGGTGATTTAGATGCCCCAGCTAAGGAATCACGCACCCAGAACTATTGAAGGATACAAAACATGGAACCTATAAATAATAAGATTCGACCTATTCAGTGTATCTCATCCCAAGAAAAATGGAATGATGTGGCTACATCCTGATCACCATCCATAAGAGTTAAATTTATTTCTATAGATGAATAGTTATTATAGTATAATAGTGAGATAAAGAACTTAGACAACCCATTGAGGAGAAATTCACAAGAGATATTCCAACTATACCTCCCCAAGATTCAATGGTATGCTTCTCATTGAATAATACAATAGCGTGTGTTGTACGAAACGTTGAGTTCTAACACACCACAACTAATCAAACTAGCTGTTACGAATAATAATACAAACTTTTTGAAATTTTATAAATTTTATTGTTCAAAATGGAATTCATTTTTGGATACAGATTATCAAAGTTACCCTAGGGTGAAGTTTTGGTATTTTTCTAAAAACATTCGATTTTTGAGGAATAGTGAAAAACACTGAGTTATAGTTTAAAACTGAATTTTTATTTAAATAATAATTTATTTTAGTTCAAAATATAAATTTAATACCTATATAAGTTCAATTTAATTTATTGGATTCATTTAATAAAAATGTTGGACATATAAGAAATTTATTGTACTTTTTACCGTCTTTTACCCACCTCCTAGGAGCATTTGCAAATTTACCTAGAAAATAATTTTACCACTTCTGTGAGTTTAATTTCACAAATTTTAGAGACACGGTTGATATCATTACATAAAATTTGGTTCAATAAGATGAAAATAATTTTTGGTTAACAATGTCTTTTTACTTTTATTTACCACGATTACAATTAAATAGGGTAATTAAGGGAAAAAATGATATTATTATTTCCCTAAAAAATGTCCAAATTCTATTAGATAAATATAATTTGACCAAGAAATCCTTAGGAATAAAATATGAACCGCTTTGGTCCAGATGGATTAGATTAGGACATTATTTATTATTTAATTCAAGGAATTGTTAAAAGAGTTAAAATCAAAGTTTAAAAAATAAAACATTTTTAATATAGGGTTACACATAAGACAAATTAGACTATAAATATTCCTTAGAAATATAAAAATATTTCCTACATAATAGTATTTTACTTATATTTTTTATACATTAAAAAAATTAATTTATTTATGACACAATTATGAGGCAGTAATTACCAAATTAATGAAATGTTAAAATAAGTGATATTATAAATATCGAAATAATTGTAATATAAGACTTTTTATAAATTAAAATAATTTTCTAGGTTAATATGATATATTAGGGTTTTTTAGAGGAGTTTTTTCGATGTAATAGTGATATTATTAATTTAGAATAAAAAATCTACCAAATAGTGTCAAAATGGCATAAAAGAGTTTTTAAAACAAATATTATTTTGTTAATTGATATTATTTTCCTAAAAATCCAAGGTTCGGAAAAAAGTCATATAAAATGATATTTGTATCATTAATGAAGCACATGAGGTTATCCTAGATGTATATAGTATGTTTATTAACCATATAATATAAAAATAACAAAAGACAAGGAAAATGTCAAACTATTTAACTAAGAGTTAATTCTAAAAGATAAGGTTAATATAGTGACCCAAACCTATCTAAAACATATTGGTTGAGTGGTTTTAGACACATCCCCACCTTATACTTTATCTAATCCATTTTGGAGTAATTAAAAACAGAAAATTATTTTATTATAAAATAATATTTATAACTTTTCCTAAGGTGCCCACACCCCTCTTATAAGAAGGGAACTCCACCTTCCCTCAAATTCACACCTTCAATGCCATTTGGATCAGCCATAACCTGCCCATATACCATATAAACTATACTAACTTCCTCCAAGAAGCCTTATTTTAGTCAGAAATCCAACATAAGGAGCCATTTTGATCAAATCAAAATGAAGAACCTGATGAAGAGGTAAATATTTCATCACCTCTTTCAAGTTTCTTTCTTCTTCCACTTCCTCTTTCTTTGTTGTTTCCTTTAAAAAATAATAAATCAAGTTTCTTATATATACTGTGATTTTATTATAAATATTATAAAACCATATTCATTATTCTATCCATCCTTTGAATGACATGACACCATACTTGCGTATGTACGGCTTACTGTCTTCACGTCGTGGTGTAATTGTAATTCAATACATTATTATTTGGATGGGTATAATAATGATGGATAAATGTTGTAAATAATAATTATAACATGATAATTATTTTCTATATAGGATATAACATTCATTTATATATTATTTTAATATCAAAAGAATGATATTGTCGCTCTTGTGTACGTACGGATTACCATTTCCACGAACGCGATAAGATTCCTTTCCCATCGTATCCAATCAAGAATAATTCTCATTTTATGATTACAAATAATTATAATAAAGATGATATAAATTTTATATGAATATTATAAATCCCATACATAACAAATATAAATCACATAACAAAAAATATAATGAAAAACAAATCTGTTAACACCTAAAACGAAGATAATACTAAGATATTATTAACAAAGCAATGTTAAAAGATCATATATGATATCATATTAATGTATATGATTCGTGTATAATTTAATAACAATTATTTCACCTTTATAGAGGAGGTTAACCTACCCTCAAACAAGGAAAATTAAAATGTAAGGGTTAATTCTACAATCACTTTATTATCCGAGGACATTTTTATGTAAGTATCTACTGGGACCTCTTTATCATCCACATCTATGATTCTTAATAATATATTCCAAAACAATTTTTATATATACTAGATAATGGTTTAAAGTCAATTATACCATTATTTGACCTTATATTTTCTTAAAGAAGTATTTCTGTCATTTTTCAAACAAGGTACTTTATAACCTTTTCGACAAAATTATGGTAAAAACTTTTTTATAACTTATATGGTGGTTGTGGCTATTTTCTGCCATTATAACATCATCGAAGCTTCTCATACAAGCTTATGAGAATATTTTCAAAATAATTCTTTTCTTTATAATTATTTCACTATGAAATTATTTCAAAATAGAATGAGATATTTCTATAAAAATGGCTTTGATTTCATCTATGTCAACATTGTTTGGTGGATTTTAAGATTATTTGATATTGATTTATTATGATACAAAAAATCCATATTGTATTGAAGGTTTTGGGATATCTTTGATTGTGTATGTACTATTTTTATTCCATTCATGGTTTATGGTTAACGTATATACATTTCAAATGCTAGTTTTACTATGAATGTTTATGTTATATTTCAACATTTTCATATGAGGAATGTATTGGACAAAGTAAGTTACGAGTGGTGACCGCTATAGATCTTCAATGTATCGGTAGGTCTAATGAGAAAACTATACGTGGAATTTGCTGAGGCCTTTCCCAATCTGATATATGGTTTTGGCTGATGCCTTAACCATTTTTAGACTTCTTGGCCGAGGCCTTGACAAAATGTTTCAGAATGTCTGGCATTATACATTCCCTCATTATGAAAATAATATTGATGGTTCATGTCATCATTAGACTAGTAGAATAACCATGATTATGTTTTACTATGGCATTATTTACTCATATTATATTCCTCCCATAAATTTATTCATGTTTATTAGTAAAGGAATGTGGTTTCAATTATTCACCATTCTTAATATTTATGTTATCTTCCACTATTTTGTTTACCCTTACTGAGCATTTTAGATCTTCTCATTATTATGTTACATTTTCCTAGGATATGATGAAGTTAGTTATGAGTGACTTGAATGTATAATATAGTTGGCTTGGATGTTTCTAATGGAATAAATTCGTGTAGTATTTTTTTTCAAATTTTAATGTTGAACATATATATGAATATTGTTTCCAATAATACTAAATTGATCGGTCTTTAGAGGCATGATTTCCTTGTGATCATGCCAATGTTTTGTAATATTGCACCAATTCTGGGTAACTAGGGTTGGGGCATTACAATTGGAATCAGAGGAAGATTTGTACAAACCATGGAAGCTATATTTAGATAAGCTCTGATTAGAGCACATATCCCTAAGATAAACATTGAGGATTAGGATATAATAACATCCTATATTGTTGGTATTGTAGAGATTTTGTGATTTTTTCAAGAAATATATCCCTATCTGGATACTAGTAGGCAGAGGCTGCTGTGGCATAGATGTACCTAGGGGTAAAATCCAAAAACACTACTTTGAGCTAGACATGAATGGGAACTGGTGCACGACAATGGGCCTTGTTTTACTCTTGGTTATGACAATCCTGAGAGATATGCTAAGGATAATTATCAATTTCTTTAAAAAATTATGACGGTTTTATGACTATATACTTCCTCAATGAATTCATTTGTATGATTATGGATTATATCCATAAACTGTTCAATTTATGTTATGTGTTTTACAAGTTTGGAATTATGTATTGTGATTCATAAACTAAACTAGTGTATGCCATTGTTTAGAAATGGCACCCAGTGGAAGGAATAGAAACTGTATCAATGCATGCACTCCATGTACACATTTAACTCCTACTCAAGATAATTATATTGGAGCGGGTGATACAACTGATGCTGATCAGCATATCACCATACTAGGACAACTCGCACAGTTTATGAATAATAACCATACCCGTATGGAGCACGCTGATCCACAACGCCAAAGATAAATGTTAGACCGCTTCATGAGGAAACAACCACCAACATTAAATGGTTGTAAAAATCCATTAGTAGCTGACCAATGGATAAATTATATAGAGAAAATATTTCATTCCTAGGGGAGTAGCGAAAGGGAAATGGTTTTCATGGGAGTTTACCGCCTCACTGAAGATGTTTATCAATGTTGGTCATTGATTCTAAACAAAAATGAATATGATGAAGTATCAAATATGGAATGGATGGAGTTTAAAGGAATTTTCCTAGAAAAATTCATTCCTCATTACCATCGAGCAGATATGGAAAGAAAATGTCTGAGTCTGAGGCAAAAGGATGATAAGAATGTCGCAAAGTATGAAGCTAACTTTACAAGGTTAACAAGGCATGATTCATGTTATATTCATAACCCAAGAAGTATTATTGACCATTTCTTATATGGGTTAAAACCATTTCTCCATTGATCATTAGTATCACAATCCTTCTCATCATACAAAGATATGGTCTCGTGTACTATCAAGATAGAAAAGGAATTCTCTATGTATTATGACATTAATGAAAATCAAGAGAAGAAGAGATATGTTGAACGTTTTGAGAAAGGAAATAAGGAAACAGAGAATAAGGGAAGAATTTAATTTCCACACTGTGATAATTGTTGAACGAATCCCCCTGGTGCGTGTCTAAAAGTAAAATGAGAATGCAACAAATGCAGATAGAAAGGCCATCTTGCTGGTCATTGTATGAGAAAGAAAGATGCTACCAATGTTCAATGCTATAATTGCAGGGAGATGGGACATTATTCAAATGTATTTCCTAAGTGTTTGGAAAACATACCTATGAAAAGGGAATGGGGTCAAGGGCAAGCTTATGTGATCACTACTACTGAGGTTGAAGCCCTAAAATACGTTGTGGTAGGTAATTTAATGGTTTCCTCAAGTTTAGCCAATGCTTCATTTGATTCTGGTTCATTCCATTGTTTCATATCTTCTTAGTTTTCTAAGAAAATTAAATATTTTCAATTTGATTTAACATGGCAGTTTACATTAAAAACTCCTTAGGGAAGTATCATTGCTAAAAAGGATTGTGAATCAGTTCCCATTAGGTCATAAAAATGTTCTTAATCTGCTGACCTCATCATCATACCCATGATTGTATTTGTTATAATACTCAGTATGGAATGGATTTTGGACCATGATGAAATAATTCATTGTATAATGTGGGGGTTACTATTTTTATGATAATTTTAAAAAACACCTTATTTTAAGAGCAGAATCTTCACCACCTAATTCTTATCAAGATCCACCACCAGTAGCTCAACTAAATTCAATTATTGGGGAGGAAGAGAATAAAATAACTGTGGGTGAGGAAAATATTTTTCAAATAGTGGATGTACATATTTTTCAAGAGTATTATGATGTATTTCTAGAGGATTTACCTGGACATACTCCAGAATGAGAAATTTAGTTTTCCATTGAGTTTATTCCCGGTTCAATGCCCATTTCGAAGACCCCTTATAGAATGAAAACTATGAAATTAGTGTAAATAAATAAACAACTAGATGAATTGAGTAATAAGGGATTTATTAACCCTATTTTGTCTCCATGGGAAGACCGTATCATTTTTTTATGAATATAGATGGATCTATGAGGTTTTTCATTAACTACAGGGAGATAAATGCAATAATAATAATGAAAAAGTATACCCTGCCTTACATTGAAGATTTATTCAACCAACTTCATGCTTTTGAAAGATTGAACATCGATCTGGATATCATTAGTTATGTGTGAAGAAGGATGACATTCCAAAAACTGTATTTTGAACTAGGTGCGGGCATTACGAGTTTAAAGTAATTCCTTTTGGATTGACTCTTTCACCCTCTATCTTCATGGATATAATGAATAGAGTTTTCAAGGAATATGTTGATGAATTTGTAGTGGTCATTAGTGATGATATCTTTGTATCCTCCAAAAGCTATGAAGATCATGAAAATCACTTGTGCATTATTTTGAAGTCTCTTAGAAGTCACGAATTATAAGGGAAGTTTAGAAATTATAAATTCTAGCTTCTAGAGATTTCTTTTTCCTGGCCATATAGTCTATAAGGATGGAATCTCTATTGATACTTCTATGAAAAGATCAATCCATGAATGGCCATCACCAATGAGTATAACTAAGGTACGCAGGTTTATTGGTTTAGCAGGTTATTGTCAGCGTTTCTTCTAGAATATTTCCGGATTTGATAACCAATTAACCAAGATCACACGTAAAGTGGGTAATTTTTTTTGGAAAAAAGCGTTTAAAGAATTTTTTGAACAATTAAAGCAAATATTAGTCAATGCTTCTATCTTTACTCTACCATCATGTAATGATGGGTTTGTTATTTATAGTGATTCTTCAATGAAAGGACATGGTTGTATCCTTATACAGAATGATAGGGTTAGTGCCTATGCATTCCCATATCTAAAAATTCATGAGAATAACTATCCTACTCGTGATCTTCAGTTAGAAGCTGTAATCATTGCTCTAATTATTTGGAGACATTATCTTTATGATGATAAAATTTTAGATATATATAGATCACAAGAGTTTAACGTATATTTTCTCACAGAAATAACTCAAGATGAGACAATGGATATTGCTTGAAATACTCAAGGATTATGATTTCATGAAACACTACAACCCAGGGAAGGAAAATAAGGTGGTAGATTCTTTGAGAAGAAAGGATCATTGAGTTTTGAACAAGATGAGAATTTAATGGGGTCCTATTTTCATGGATCTAGTAAATATGGATATGGTAATAACAACGGAAGATGAAACATAAATTCATTTTCCAATGGATTCCAAACAATATTTACTGGAAAGGATAAAGAGTTATCAGACCAGTGATGAAGAGTTTCAAAATATGATTAAACCTATGAATAATGGGATATTGAGTGACGTCATATATGAAGATGGAATTTTTAAACATTGGGAATAGAATTTGTGTTCCCGATATACCTGATCTAAAAATAGAATTGTTGAATGATGGTTATAGCTCCTATTTCTCAATTCACCCTGGGAGCACCAAAATATAAAGAGATTTGAAGGAACATTTTTTGTGGAACAAAATGAAGAGAGATATAGCTGATTTTCTTTCCAGATGTATGGTTTGAAAACAATTGATACATGGAAGGTAACATCCTGGATGAGTCATGAAACCTCTTCCCATACCTGAGTGGAAATGGGATAATATTATGATGGAATTTGTCATGGGACTACCAAACACTCCTAGAAGGAATGATGCAATATGTGTCCTTGTTGATCGTTTTACCAAGTCAGCACATTTTCATGCTATAATGGAAGATTTTCCATTTAAACTTTTAGGAAGAGTATATATTAATGAAGTTTTTAGACTTCATGGAGTATCAATATCAATTGTTTCTGATCATGATCTGCATTTTACATCAAGATTCATGAAATGTCTTCAGAATTCCCTGGATACGGAACTTCGTTTGAGCACTTCCTACCACTCCTAAACTAATGGAAAATCAGAACCGACTATTCAAACATTATAAGACAAGTTGAGATCATTCTCACTTGACTTTCAAGGTAGGTGGGATCAATATTTACCTATGGTAGAATTTTCCTATAACAATAGATTTCATTCAAGTATTCAGATGGCACCATATAAAGCATTGTATTGAAAGAGGTGTCGCACTCTAACCTTTTGGGATGATGTTGGTGAAAGAAAACATGTAGGCCTAGAACATATGGAGGAAATTATGGAAAAGGTGAAGGTAATCAAAAACCACATCAAAAAACCTCAAAGTTGGCAGAATAGCTATGCTAATTACTGATGGAAGGATTTGGAATTTCAAGTAGGAGATCATGTTTTCTTGATGGTATCTCCATGGATGGGTGTTATATGTTTAGGTAAAAAGGGAAAATTATGTCCTATTTACATCGGATCATTCGAAATTATTGAACAAATTGGGGTTGTAGCTTACCGTTTGGTAATGCCACCAAGTCTTTCGAAAGTTCACGATGTATTCCATGTATCACTGTTGGGAAAAAACATGCCTGACTCATTGTTTATAATCACCTATGAGGAATTATAACTCGAACCCGATCTGTCTTATTGCGAAGAGCCTGTTAAGGATATTGATACAAGAGAACAAGTGTTGAGAAACTGGATGACTCATCTGGTAAAAGTTCTATGGAGAAACCATAAGATGGAAGGGGCAACGTGGGATCTAGGGGAACTTATCATGAAGAACCACCTGAGTCTTTTTACGTTGTAATACTCTAGAAATTTCAAGGATGAAATTATTTGAAGGAGGGGAGAATGTAACACCACAATCTTCCATGGTAATCTTCTCATTAATTAATACAATATCGTGTCTTGTACGCAACTTCGAGTTCTAACACAACCCAACTAATAAAACTAGTCGTTATGAATAGTAATACCCACTTTTTGAAAGTTTATAATTTTTTTCCTTCAAAATGGATTTCATTTTTTGATTCGGATTATCGAAATTAGTTTAGGGTGAATTTTTGGTATTCTTCTGAAAAAATTCAATTTTTCATGAATAGTGAAAAACACTGAATTATAATGTAAAACCAAATTTGAAGATAAATAGTTAATCTTTTTTATATTTATTTTAGGTCAAAATAGATACATAATACCTATATAATTTCAATGTAATTTATTGAAGTCAGTTTATAATAATTTTGGATGTATAAAAATTTTATTGAACTTTTTACAGTTTTTTACCCACCCCTAGGAGCATTTGAAAATTTAAATAAATCATAATTTTACCACTTCTGTGAGTTGAATTTTAAAAATTCAAGAGACATGGTTGAAATCAGTATGTAAAATGTGGTTCAACAAGATAATGTTTTTTGGTGATTAATAACTTTTTACTTTAAATTACCATGGTTAAAAGTAAATAGGGTAATTAGGGATAAAAATGATATTATTATTACCCTAACGCATGTCGTAATTCAATTGGATATGTATAAATAGACCAAAAAAACCTTATGAATAAAATATGAACCCCTTTGGTCCACCTGAATTATATTAGGACATTTATTATTATTTAATTCAAAGAAGAGTTAATAGAGTTAAAATCAATGTTTATTAACTAAAGTATTTTTAATATAGGGTTAGACATAAGATAAATTAGACTATAAATATTCATTGGAATGATAAAACTATTTCCAACATAAGTTTTTAATTTAGATTTTTATGACATTAAATAATTTAATTTATTTGTGACAGAATGATGATGTCATAATTACCTAATTAATGAAATATTATAATAATTGATATTATAAATATCCAAATAAATTTATTTCGAATATTTTTATGAATTAAACTAATTTTCTAGGTTAATATGACATATTAGGGTCGGTTATATGATTTTCTAGAATTAATAATGATTTTATGAATTTAGACAAAAACAAAATACAAAATTGTGTCAAAATTGACATAAAAGTGTTTTTAAAACAAATATAATACTATTAAGTGATATTCTATTACATAAATTCTATGAATTGGCCAAAAGACTTATATAATTATAGGTGTATCATTAATGAACCACTTAATGTTCTCTTGAAACTATATAGTATGTTTATTTACAATATAATATAAAAATCGAATGAGATATGGTAAATGTCAAACTATTTAACTAAGAGTTAAATCTAAAAGATAATGTTAATATAGTGAACCAAACCTATCTAAAACCCATTGGTTGAGTGGTATTCGACCCATCCCCACCTTATCCTTTTAATAATACATTTTGGAAACATTATAAAACGAAAAATATTTTATTATAAAATAATATTTCTAGCATTTCCTAAGGTGCCCCTCACCCCTCTTATAAAAAGGGCACTCCACCTTCCCTCAAATTCACACCTTCAAAGCCCTTTGGCTCGGCCAACCCCTACCCATATCCCCTATAAACTGTACTACGTTCATATTACATGCCTTACTTTTTTCATAAATGAACCCTAAAGAGCCCTATTGATCAAATCAAAAGGAAGAACCTGAAGAAGATGTAAATATTTCATAACCTCTTTCAAGTTCCTTTCTTCTCCCCCTTCCTCTTTATTTGTTGTTTCAATTATAAAATAATGACTCAAGTATCATCTATATACTATGATGTTATTATAAATATGGTACAACCATATTCATTATTCTATCAATCCTTTGAATTACATGTCACCATATGTGTGTACGTATGACTTATCATCTCCACGTCGTGGTGTAATTGTAATTCAAAACATTATTATTTGTATGGGTATAATAATGAAATGTAATTTATGTAAATAATAAATATAACATGATAATGAATCTATATATATATATATATGATATACCATCCAATTATATATTATTTTAATATCAAAAGAATGATACTGTCACTCGTGCGTACGTACGGATTACTGTCTCCATGAACGCAATGAGATTAATTCCCCATCATATCCATTCAAGAATAATTTTCATTTAATGATTAAAAATAATGTTTCAAGACATTATATCATTCTAGATATTAATAATATACATCCCATTCATAACAAATATGACTCACATATCAATAAATATAATGGAAAATGAATCTGTTAACACCCGAAACAACGATAATACTAAGATATTATTAACAAAGCAATGCTAAAAGATTATATATAATATAATATTAATGTATATGATTATTGTATAATTTAATAACAATAATTTCACCAATATATATGTGGTTAACCTGCCCTCGGCAAAGGACAAGTACAAGGTAAGGGTTAATTCTACAATCTCTTTATTATCCGAGGTTGTTTTTACGTAAGTATCTACTAAGACCTCTTTATCATCCACATCCATGATTCTTAAAAATGTATTTAAAAAATTACTATTTACTATACAATAAGTTAATGTCATTTATAATATTATTTGACCTTATATGTTCTGAAAGGATTATTTCTGTCAATTTCCAAATAAGGTACATTATGACCTTTTTGACAAAATTAAGGTAAGATTTTTTTTACTTATACTGTGGGTGCATCTATTTTCTTCCATTTTAACATAATCCAAGTTTCCCTTACAAGTTTTCAAGAATAATTTCTAAATAAATGTTTTCATTATAATTATTTGACTGTTAAATGATTTCAAAATAGAAAGAGATATTTTTCTAAAAAAGGTTTCGATTTTATCTATGTCGTCATCTTATGATGGATTTTATGTTTAGTTGATGGTGATTTATTATGATACAAAACATCTATATTGAATGTAAGGTTTTTTGATATGTTTGACTATAAATGTTCTATTTTTATACCATTCATGGTTTATGGTTAATGTATTGACATTTCATATGATATTTTTAATATGAATGTTTATGTTATATTTCAACCTTTTCATATGAGGAAAGTATTAGACTTAGTAAGTGACGGGCGGAGCATGTTATAGCTCCTAGATGCATCAGTAGGTCTCATGGTACAACTAGATGTGGAATTGTCTGAGGTCTTTTCAATTTTGATATATGGTTTTGGCTGATACATTAATCATTTTTAGACGTCTTTCTGAGGCCTTGACAAAAATTTTCAGAATGTCTGGCATTATACATTCCCTCATTATGAAAATAATATTGATGGTTCATGTGGTCATTTGACTAGTATATTATCCATGATTATGTTTTATTATGGCATTACTTACTCATGTAATATTCCTTCCATAAATTATTCCTTTTTATTGGTAAAGGCATGTGGTTTAAATTATTCACCATGATTAATATTTATGTTATCTTCCAATGAATTGATTACCATTAACGAGCGTTTGAGCTCACCCCTTTCTTATGTTTCATTTTCCTAGGATATGAAGAAGTCAGTTATGTGTGACATGTTGGAATAATCTAGGAGGATTGAATGCTTCTAATGTAATAAATTTGTGTTGCATTTCTTTTCAATTTGTAAAGTTGAACTTACGTATGAATATTTTTCCAATAATACATAACTGATCAGTCTTTAGAGACATGATTTCCTTGTGATCATGCCAATGTAATGTAATAATGCACCAACTCTGGGTAACTAGGGTTGGGGCGTTACACCCACCATGTACAATCTTCAGTAGGAGACGAATATTCTTCCTCTTATAGCCAATATACCATCAATAGTGGTATATGAGCATCTGATTGGCTATAGATCCTGGTATCTAGTATACATAAATGAGAAAGTAAAAATGATCATGAAATCTTATCTTTACTACTATAGATTGTCTGTCTCTTGCATAATTAAACAATATTATGACAATTCGAGAATCAACAGGAGGAGAAACAGCGGAAACCTCATCAACCCCAATAGTTTCCTTGTAGATGGATGGTGGATAAGAAAGGGTACTCGAATGAGAGACATGGAAGGCCGACACAAACATATACAACTAGAGATATTTTTTTCTGAATGAGTGGACAAAACTCTGCCCAATACTAGTTTATGAAATCCTACCTTCTCCACTTATGATAGTGCATGTGACCTTAAAAAGCATCTCACACACTTAGTATCCAGATATAAGTAGATGATTTTAAATCTATATCAATAAGAGGATGTAATGAAGTGGAGTTTCATATAGAATACAACATGGACATCCTCTGTATGGTACAACATCTTGTCGGCCTGATCCTTTACATGATAGAAAGTTGTTCTTTATTAATTATTTCATCAACTCAGCTCCACATTGAAGAATATGACAATAATTGACATGAGTAACAAAAAACCCCAATGAATGAGAGATTTTATTACTTCTTATCTAGGTGTAAATGTTTAAACTACTTGCTCAGTATCCCTCTATAAGAAGAGAGTCTTCTAAAACTCTATGTTGGTAATATATGGGATGAGTTACAGGCAAATCAAATCCCAATGAAGTATCCAGGTGGATTATGTAGGTTCATATAAATTGCCCACCATATGGAGTAATCCATTCAACAAACCAAATCTAAATATATAATCATGTGAGTAATATATGGAAAAAGGATAGGCAATGAAAAGGATGTAATAGTCACCCTCATGATAGCAACAATACCCATTCAAGCTCTTTGGTAGGTCCCTACTACCTAGTACCACATACCAAGCGACATAAACAACATAATACACATCTTATAAAAGAATAATGAAATTTGGGTTCTCCGATATTTGAGTAATATATCAACAAGACATACTCCTTCTAGATTTAGAACGTCTCAGTATTTTTCATGTTAGCCATAGACAATAACTTGCTCAGGATTCTGTAGACAAGGATGCTCAATGAGGTCAACCTCACCGACCGTGGTGAGTACCTCCATTACCATTTAAGAGTGTGTAATAATATCTAGTCTAGCATCATCTTCAAGTAAATCCAACACGGCATGGTCAATTCAGGATCTGTGGTGTTAGGAAACTCCCCTGAGCTGGTGGAGTTAATAACCATTTTCCCATAAAAATAAGAAGTTTGTTGGCCGGAACATCTAGCTAGACAAGATTAATTGTATGAAAACTAGATGACTCAAAAAATGATTGGTCAGTATAATGACACCCTAATAGAAATTATACACATACCCATAATATCTCTTCCACCTGAAAAGGTAATATAAAATATGCCTCCAAAAGGTTGGTAAGATGTCTAGAAAATGGATGAAATTTATTATGATGTGTCATATTCTGATCCAATGAATGCAAGGAATCTTGCATATTTCTCCCCTACATTTTCTGTAGCTTGGGAACCACTGATCAAATGGAATAAAAATATTAAGAAGAGGTAATATATAGTCATTTCAATATGATACACATCTATAACACATTCTAATATGATAAATATGACAAATATATGAGTTTCCTGCACATAACAAGAGAATGGGAGGACGAATGTGCCAGAATTGAGGATACATGGGACCAAAAAAGACATAGTCGAACCCAATATTTTATTCAAGCCCCCATGTAGAACATATATGTAGTAGAAACCCAAGGGAATGTGTTAGAGTAGTCCCAATAGTGGAAGGGGTTTCGCTAGATCCCTCCATTGATTATCCACACCCTATTTTCTTGCATGACTGCTTAGTGGGGGACCAATTGTATATTCTACTAGGATAATGAGGATGTTTTTTCATGACCTTCACTTCTAAATATATATGATAACATGACTTATGTAAAAGAACTAGAACCATCCTCCTTAAATACCTTATTTCTTGAACAAAAATTCCAGGAGAAACCCCACATTGGGAAGAATCAACCTATATCACAAATGTATGATGTCATGAAATAATTGGTCATTTTCCAAGAAAAAATCTCAATCCATAATGTGCATATTTTTTCTAAATAAATCATGGAGTCGTTTTTTGAATCCCAATAAATCCTCTAACAGTTTTTTTGATACAATTGAGGTTCATCTAGTGGATACCATGTTAGTAGAATTTCATATCTATATCGCGCTCACTGTCCATATGTCATCCCCCCAATTTATTACATAACTTTTAATTACATTTTACACACAAAGTATCTTTAAAGTCTAGTGTCTTGGAAATCAGGAACATAATACATGAAAAAAACTTTAAAAATCCTTTTAATAAACTTTTATGGATTCATCATAGGTTCATCCTATGTACAATTACTGCATCAAATAACATGGAGACATACATCAAGGAAAGGGTGAGCAGAAGGATTAGTAAGGAAAAAAAGTGAAACAGTTGACATGTGATATTGAGTAATATTAAAATAAGTATGATAAAAGTCATAAAGACATGATAAATTTAAGAATATTAATATCAGAATAAGAAGAACATTAATAATAACATGAACATGTGGATACAACATTTCATTTATACATTCATGAACATATCACCATGGTTTATCCATGAGGTGTCAAAAAAATTACCAATGTTGTTCACCAAGGTATCGTGAAACTTTTCATCTCTAGAGATTAATTCATTAACCAATGAATTTGAGTGCTATCAGGGTGCACCATTAATATTTCTTTACTTTCATGTGATCCACATATATCATAACCAAACATTTTATAAATAACCTATAGAGAATATATGAAATGGGTTTCCTTTCAAAATCACGATGTTTTAAATGTTCTTAAAAATAAGATCATTATATCATTTACAACCCATGGAAAGTGAATGAGGGTTATATGTATGTCCATTACAGAATGAAATATATCATTTTTATATATTTATGAACACCGAAAGAAACGAAATAGGCCTGGGTATTTACATAAATAAACAGTATAATTTCTTGAGAAAAAGAGAGAAATTTTGAGGCGAAATATCTTCAGTATAACGGTGATATAACATGGTTTTAGAAAAAAATCAAAAGATAAGGTACAAGAGTAACCCACTAATAATATACTTATAATAAATTATAAATACAGAATAAAATGAAGATAAGATTATGTTAGGGGAATTTGAATGACGTACGACATGAAAATGAATGATGAGGGAAAAGAGAAGAGGCGATTCCTTTTATGAAAAATTCAGCAGCTTAACGACGTCATATAAAAATTCAGAAAATAATTTGATGAGAGCATAAAGCATATCTCAAAAAGTATACATGAAATGGAAAAAAATGAGAACATATAAGTAATATATGGAAATTAGATGACAGAACATAAAGGAAGTCATGACTTAAAAGAGGAGGGTGAAAGGATCCCTTACCTTGAAGAGTAGCTTCGAATTCTTGATGTTCAGGACCATTGGAGGTTTGAGGGAACCTTGGGAGGACTCCATGGGATGTAATGAGACTAGAAAATCATTGAGGATGATTTTGGAATGAAATGAATGTGGTAAATGGCTTAGAATTTATAGGAAACTTTAGTGTATAAATTATTAATTTCCAAGGGACAGCTCATCGGTGGTATTTGCAAAACCATGGGCTTGCCCATGGTATTTTCCCATGGTATTGGCCACATCGGACAGATCATATCACATCTCACTATTAATAAGTAGACTATAAATTTTACAACATTATTACATCATTAATGATTTCATTAAACACCAGAAACTCAAAACATCATTTTTACTATTCATTGATAATTCAACTATTTTAGAAGAATCCCAAAAATTCTCCCTAACCTAATATCAATGCTCTTAATTCACAAATTAACTCCATTTTATGAAATTAATTCTATAAATATTTATAATTTAATTTTTAAATAAAATAATTATTTATTCCAAAAATACTACTTTAAAACAATAACTTATTTTCTAACACCATAAAAAAGTAATCAAGGTCCCATAAAAATATCATATAACCATAAGTCAATAAAGTAAAAATTTATGATTAATTTTTTTAAAAATAAATTTAGATTTTAAATTAAAAAATTAATTATAAAATTGAAAATAAAATATTTATGGCATACAAAAAATACCAAAGCTTAAACTATTATTGTTTTTTCAATATTAATATGTCTAAAATGTATTTATACATTCATGGGTGAAGTTTCTATTTTTTTGGTCAAATTACTATTCATTACAATTCATTACTGTTTATATGGGTACATTACTATTCCTACTTTAATATTCACTAAAACCATGTTGATCTTATTAGACTCTAAATTTCTCACTATTCACAACTCTAGAAAACCATTTCTTTTAAATCATTTCACATTATTAATGATTTAATGAATAAAAAATATTTTAAAATACCCTTTTTTTCTAAAATCATCAATAATACACATAATATATTTTTCCGGATATTTGAAATTCACAAACTTGGTCATAATAACAAATAAAAATTTATTTATATAATAAGATTACACAAATAAGATGAGGTCTCATTACATATCCTCTTATAACACCATCATAGGACCTAAGTGTAAGGTGTGCTATGGTGATAGAATCTTGGGGTGGCTCGGACAAAATTTCCCAAGTGGTAATTTCTATCAGCTTGTACTTCTTTCATAGATGTTTACTTTCAAGCTTCATACATTGAAGTTGAACTTGGGTTTGGTACAGAGTAAAGCCCAGTGATGCTACCTCCTTCACAAGCTATGATAGATGGGATTCATATTTCTTGAGTCTATGGGATGAGGCCATTCAATCTTCATTCTATATTAATTATCCAAGATAACTGTATTTATAAAAACACAAAGTTAAGATTACAGTTTCCAACAGTGATATTAACCAATAGTCATATAATAGTCGAAACCCAATGGTCACATTTTAATTATACCCACTTCATTAATTATAGGATATAGTTTTGTTGAGTATAAAATAAGATAACACACAAAAATAGGAAACAAAAATAATAAAAAAGTTCGGGTCGTTAAATTATTCCCCCCTTAAAAATTTTATTCCCATGATTTTATCTGTGGAGACCCAAATCTTGACGTACATAGTCATTACATTACTTTTGGGGAATAATTAATACATAACAAAAACATACACACAAGGTCTGTATTAGTTTAGTGTCTTGGGAAACTCGGAAAATAATCTTCCAATCGAGGTGAAAGATCTTCAACATCTCCCATAAAGATCTTCCCCTTTTTTTCTTACCTAAAACCTTTCTTTTATATCCTGAGGAAAATAAAACATAAAATGGGTGATCTAAAATGCTCATTAAGGGTAAACATATAGAATATAAAACAATACTTATAAATTTGAATGTAAAAAAACATGAGCATAAAATCTAAACATCAAATCTTGAGCAATGACATATACCATGGCAGTATGTAAGGCATAGATCATGAAGAAAAATTAATAATGATAAATTATCATGGGAAAAACATGTAATTGTAGAAACCATTAAGAACATGATATGATTTCCATAGTAGGCAAGGCATTGTTGCCAAGACCATCTTAGTGGACAAAGTCCTTTTCTGAATTTAGTTCACTCCTCGTTCCAGTCCTGTATTACAAAACCAGTTTAACTTTCCATTCCAGCCATGTCTATATCATGAGATATAAATCATTACCCAATGCATTAGAGGGATATATAGGTCCCAACCATCTCATAATGAGATCATTCTTACTTGTGCCACAAAATAAACGTACATCATTCAAAATAAACCAACAAATAAAATGGGCTCCATATACATCAAACCATCATCAGATAATCCATATAAAAGAAATGGATATAATTTTATAATAAGAAAAGTGAAACCATGTAAATAATAGAGACTTTATACTTCAAACATACACCTATTAAATAATGTCATCATAGATGGAAAATGGTTATGATAAAACACTTGAAATGAATTCTTGAGGAAAATATCCTTTCTTCTTCAGAATCATTTTCTTTTCACAAAATGTCATGCAATATTAAAAGAAGATGATTTTGTGGAAAAGGGTCATGAAATATTTTGGAGGATGCTTCTTGAAAATAATGCTTTATAAAACTTTAAAAATCCGTTCACGCCGTATAAGTTAAAAATAACAATATCCATGTACTTTTGTTGGAAAAGTCAAAAAGTACCTTATATGGTAAAAAAAAGAAATATACCTTCCATATGATGTGGTAAAAGTAAAAAAAGGTAAAAATGTCTTAAAAATACATGGAAGGAATGTAAAAATTTTATGAATACATTTTGAGAGCATATGGACATAAAAATAACCCCCAGTAAATACTTACGAGTAAACAATCTCGGATAAAAATGTGATTGAAATAATTATCCCTTTCCTTAGGTCCGATAAGCTTTGTATGTGTCCGAAACTCCTGTATAATGATTTAAATAATGTCATTTACTTATTTATGAATCATATTCATTTTTATGATATCATATATGGTTCACCTATGACTTTATATTACCCGTTATTTTGTAAATTCCATGTTAAAGCAGCGTTTTGGGTAAAATCATTTCAATTATCCTATGTGTTTCGACTTGTCATTTTTTATATTATTACTTATATCATGATTTAAATAATTTCAGAATTTAAAACATGATTTATATATAATATATATTCATCATATACATATATATAATATATCGATAAAAGGAATGAAATACACCGTTCATGGAGACGGTAGGCCGTACGTACGCAAGAACGATGTTTTCATTTCCTTATTGAATTGAATGAAACTAAATAGTTGACATAAATATATATAAAAATAAATCCAGTAGAATTATTATTTCATATATTTCATTATTATTCATTATATAAACTTTATAATCATTCATGTATGGTTAACATGGAGAATGAATCTAATCGCGTCGTGGAGACGGTAGTCCATACGTACACACGAGCGATGATATCTTTCCCATAATTATTGAATAGAATTGGAGTGGATGGTATAATATATCAGAATAATTATGATGTTATAATAACCATATATAGTTATTCTTTACACCATTATACCCATTCATGTAAGGAGTTTGTGGAAAAATAGATTTCACCACGGCGTGGAGATGGTATTCCGTACGTACGCACGCGCGGTGATTTTGTTTTCCGTAGGATGGATAGAAGGTGAAATAGGGTTGTTTCATATTTATAATAACATATCAGTATATGAGTTATACTTATGTTATTATTTCATAATGAAACAACTAATTAAGAATAAGTGGAAGAAGAAATAAAGTTGAACGAATCGGTAACGGACATTACCTCTTCTTTGAAGCGCCTCTTTGAGACCTCCTCTTAGGGCACTAAAATTGGTGATTGAAGAAGACCAGAACCTCTAGGATGTTTCTATCTAAGTGTAGAAGAGAATGTGGCAGGAGTTGTCCGATCTTGAAGTCTCAATGTGGTGTGAGGAATATAGGGAGGTGGTGCCCTTTTATAAGGGAGGAGAGGGGCACCATTGAAAAAACTAAAAATATTATATTATTATAAAATCATATTCGGTTTTTAATAGCTACAAATTGATTTATTTCTGAGATAATGTGGGGATGGGTCGAATTACTCTCATCCAATAGAATTTAGACAAGTTTAGGTTTCTCTTTTAACCTTATCATTTAGATTTAACCTTAATTTAAATAATTTTACTTTTACCGTGTCTTCTTGTTTTCTTACACTATATTGTTAATAAACTTACTATAACCAGCCAAAAGAACCCCAAGTTGTTTATTATTAACATAAAAATCTTTATATAAGTCATTTTTCTGAGCATTAGATTTTTAGGAATAAAATAACAATTAATAATATAATATTTGTTTTAAAAACTATTTTATGTCAATTTTGACACTATTTGGTAATTGATTTTTCTGAAACTCATACCAGAATGATTAGTTATAAAAAAGTTAACTAAATCAATAATAACATGTCATATTAACCTATAAAATTAATGTAATTTATAAAAAGTCTCAAATTACATTTATTTGGGTATTTATAACATCAATTATGTCAATATTTCATTAATAAGATAATTACTGCATCATCTTTGTGTCATATATAAATTAAAATATTTAATGTCTACAAAATATAAATAAAATACCATTATGTAGGAAATATTTTTAGATTTCTAATGAATATTTATTGTTGAATTTATCTTATGTATATCCCTATATTAAAAATTATTTACTTATTAAACTTTGATTTTAACTATTTTAACCCTTCTTTAAAAAAATTAATATTAAATGTCCTAATCTAATCCAAGTGGGCATAAATGGTCATATTTTATTTCTAAGGTTGTTTTTGGTTGAATTAAACATATTCAATAGAATTAAAACATGATTTAGGGTAATAATAATATCATTTTTACCATTATTTATCCTATTTACTTTTAACCGTGGTAAATAAAAGTAAAAAGTTACTATTCACCAATAATTATTTTCATCTCATTGAAACACATTTTAGTCCTTGATATTAACCATGTCTCTCGGATTTTTGTAATTCAATTCACCGAAGTGGTAAATTTTAATTTAAATTTAAAAAAGTCAGTTTATTAACTACCACTAAGTGGTTTCACTATTCATCAAAAATTTATGTTTTTTCAGAAAAATACCAAAAAATCGGCCTAAGCGTTATTTGATATTCCGAATTCAAAATTGATGTCTATTTTTTCAAATTCATAACATATAAGTGGCATTAATTAATTTTAAATTTAATTCTCGTTATCAAAACAAATAGCGTGTTTTTAAGAAACAAAAACTATCAAAAGATTAATACTTGTTTATATCCAATTTCAAAGTGAAATTAATTCCAATGAACAACATTGGATTGAATGGTAAATAAATATTATAATTACACATTAAAACCAATTAAAATAATAATAAAACCATATAAATTATTGCGATGAAAAAAGTTGTTTTTAATTAAAATATAGTGTGTTTTTACTATTCATTAAAATATGAAAGTTATCATAAAAATATGAAAAATTTATCCAAAGTGAATTTTTATATCCTGATTCTAAATAAGAATTTTATTTTGTCAAATTGAACTTATAGACATGTCAAAAACAATATTTAACGTGGGGGCGTCATCAAAAGGTGGGAAAACTGCAATTTTTAAAAAATACATATTTTACACGAAAAATTTATTTTGTTCTCATACCATATTCTAGAAAATGTGTAAGATGAATAATAATGTTATAAAATTCAAAATGTAACTAATACTACTCATAATGGCTAGTCTATAATAATATTATAATAATATATCTTTGTTTAGTGAAACATGGTATTGCGAACAACACACGTTGTCGAGGAAGTTCGTGATAGCGTGTAAGCAAGCCATGTCAGGGTTGCGTGTTGTGCAAGACTCCTCCGTTGTTTCGTATAATAGAATTCAACCATATTTAATTTATAAATTTAATATATATATATATATATATACTCAATGTTTCGTAGAATAAATACTATCAAAATTGTGTGTAACATGGTCCAAGAATAGTGTTGTGTATACTGCAAGCTCATACGGTGTTGTGTATAGCGCAAGGCAATCTTGTTGTAACTTACAATACAAGACATCAATGAAATTAAAATAATATTTTTCATAAAATTTCGGGGTGTAACATTCTACCCCCCTTAAAATGAATTTCGCCCTCGAAATTCGTCGGGGTTATAAATCGTTTACTATTTATAGAAACCCACATCGTAAAAAGGAAATACTAAAACTTTATTTTTAAAAACTAAAGTATGAAATGTAAGGATTACCCAAATAAACTCATCACTGGGTTTCCATATAGGAGAACGTTGGTGTAAATATGGATATGGAAGAAAAATCTAACCATAAAGTTCTGATTGAGAGTGGTAGAGAACATGGATATGAAAATGCCATCAGTCACAAAGCCATAGATTTGCGATTATCTAAGGTACCATCTGATTCATCGGATATAACAGAACTAGGACACCATTTTTGTTTTTCAAGATCATTTCCCTAAAGTTGATGAAATTGGAATTAGAAGATATACTTTCGTGATTTTGGTACAATCTCGTTGTTGTTCGTTCTTTGGACAATTTGAACTTCATATCTTAAAGAAATGAAGTTGAATTTGTCATTCGTGAAGTGTTAGCAAATCATGTGATAGAATTATGGGTCATTCCATCTGTCTCAATCAAAAGGATATAAAAGTTATCAAAGATACATAAGTCCATCTATAGTGAGATTAATCATATATGGTTCCTAAAATGGACTTATACATCATATATCATACTTATTAATATAATAAAACTAGTTTCTACTAAACAAGGACTTCCTGTAGGCCAGTGGTAGGCGATAAAGGCTAGTCTAACTTCGGTTGTGGGTTCGATTCCCAAAGCCTTGTCTGACGTGATGGGCCGTCGCCCATCCTGTAGGTTGTCCTTTTTCTAAAACTTCATTACTATAACATCCCATCAATAATATCGAAAAAAATTCTATCCTTAAACAATACTAACTTATGTTCAACATAATCCATTCCAAACTGTAGGCTTATCCATAATAATGCAATCCACTCTCATATTATAGTGAAAACGATTACCAAATATTTCATATAACAATCATGTTAATACCATCGTTGATCCCCATATATCATAAGATATGTCTTGTTGGTCACATTCCAAACATTCTAAGGCCTTAATCATGTATTCTGTTGAAAAAAATGAATACCCATTGAACCTTAGTGAAAACATGAATGCAGTTAAAATTTAACACTGTCCACATACAAAAATCCTCAAAATTATATATACTCAAACCATGATATCATTTAGTCCATATATAAATCATGATCTCCTGAATACTGTCAAACATTTCATTTTCTTCTTATCCCTTCATTATGCGCATATCATCTTCTTTCCAAAATATTTTAATCACTTTTCATGGTTACCGGTACCATAATGTTTTTGAAAACCACAATAGACTAATACAAAAAATATTCTAATACACCATAAAAGTACCTCAAAAAAATTATTCTTGAATACCAATACATAAAAACTCAATCCATACTCTTAAATGATTGTACTGGAATAAGTCCTTCCTTGATTTAGAAGTAAATTTTTAGGTCATGGCATTGAGTTTGGTAATGCCCATGTTCTCCACAAATAAGACATTGAACTCCATAACAGTATGTCACTCTATTACCATTTTATCCACACAGATAAAATCCTCTCCTCTATTTGAGGTATTCCTCAAGGTTCTTCTTCCCTTCTTTAGAAATCTCAATCTTTCTTTCTTTATGCTCCTCAACATGCGAACTTGTATAAAAGATTACCTTCCTCTTATTTGATGAATTAGGCATACCACTAAATTTCACCTTGTTAATCATATATCACGATGACTGATTCGGCATAATCACAATATATTTCTCTCTAGGAATTACGCAATTTTTTTGCTCATAGTTACCAATTTGTCCATTGGATTCAATGTTAACTGAATTCCTTCTGGTTCCCTCCATTGACTAAAACAGAAAAAGAATTTGGTGAGAGGAAAAAATCATGCTAGGGAAAAGAACATAGTAAAGGTGGAGTACCCTCAATTTCTAACATCTTCGGTTAAATTCTAAGATCTTTACCATAGTTCTAGGACTATATCCTATACGTATACTTAACCTTAGGGACATCCCTAGACACACCTTAGACATATCACTAGGGATCTCACTAACGTTTGCGCATCCTAGTTTCCAAAGTTTAACTAAACCTCTCCTCTGATACCAACTGTAGAGACCCAAAGCATGACGTACATGGACATTACATTACTTTTTCAAAATAATTAATACATAACAAAAACATAAACACATGGACCATAATAGTTTAGTGTCTTTGGAAACTTGGAATATAATATTCTAATCATGGTGAAAGATCTTCAACATCTCCCCTAAAATATCCCCTTTTTTCAAAACTAAAACCTTTCTTTATATCATAGGGAAATGAAAACATAAAATAGGTGAGCTCAAATGCTCAGTAAGGGTAAGAATAGAGAACATAAAACAATCCTCAGACATTTGAATGTAAAAACATACATGAGGATAAAATCTAAACATCAAAATCACGTGCAATGACATAAAACATGGTAGTACGTAAGGAATAGATCATAAAGAAACATTAATCATGATAAATTAGCATGGGAAAAAACATGTAATTGTGGAAACCATTAATCACATGATATGATTTCCATGGTAGCCAAGGCATTGCTGCCAAGACAATCTTAGTGGGCAAAGTCCCTTTCTGAATTGAGTCAACTCTTCATTCTAGTCCTGTATTACTGAACCGGTTTAACATACCATTCCAGCCATTTCTATCTCATGAGATATAAATCATTACCCAATTCATTGGAGGGAGATATATGTCCCACCCATCTCATAATGAAATCATTCTTACGTGTTCCACAAAATAAACATACATCATTCAAAATAACCCACCAAATAAAATGTGTTTCATAAACATCATCCCATCATCAAATAATCCATATAAAACAAATGGATATCATTTCATAATAATAAAAGTTAAACCATGTAAATCATAGAGACATTATACATGAAACATAAACATATGAAAAATGTCATCTTAGATGGAAAATGGTTTTGATAAAACACTAGAAATGAATTCTTGAGGAAAATATCATTTCTTCTTCAAAATCATTTTCTTTTCCCAAAATGTCTTGCAATATTAAAAGAAAATGATTTTGATGAACATAGTTATGAAATCTTTTATAGGAAGCTTTATGAAAATAAGTCTTTATAAATCCGTAAAAATCCATTCACGTCGTATAAGTTAAAAATAAAAATCTCCTCTTAGTTTTGTCGGAAAAGTAAAAAAGTTACTCGTATGGTAAAAAAAGAAAGATTCATTCCATACGATGTGGTGAAAGTAATAAAATGGTAAGAATGTATTAAACATACATGGAATGAAATTTAACATTTTAAGAAAACATTTTGAGAGAATATGGACAGAAACATAACTCCCAGTAAATACTAACGAGTAAACAATCTCGGATAGGAATGTGATTGGAATAATTATCCCTTACCTTAGGTCCAATAAGCTTTGTACGTGTCCGAACCTCCTGTATAATGATTTAAATAATGTCATTGAATTATTACATAATCATATTCATTGTTATGATATCATATATGGTTCACTTATGACTTTATATTACCCGTTCTTTTGTAAATTCCATGTTAAAGCAGCATTTTGGGTAAAATCATTTCATTTATCGTTTGTGTTTCAACTTTTCATTATTGATATTATTAATTATATCCTGATTTACAAAATTCCATAATTTAATACATGATTTATATATAATATATAATCACCATATACATATATATTATAGATCGATAAAAGGAATGAAATACACTGTTCATAGAGACGGTAGGCCGTACGTTCGCATGAACGATGTTTTTGTTTCCTTATTGAATTGAATGAAACTAAATAGATGAAATAAATATACATATACATAAATCCAGTAGCATTATTATTTCATATATTTCATTATTATTCACTATATAAACTTTATAATAATTCATGTATGGTTAACATGGAGAATAAATCTCATCGCGTTGTGAGGACGGTAGTCCGTACGTACGCACGAGCGATGATATCGTTCCCATAATTATTGAATAGAATTGGAGTGGATGGTATAATATATAAGAATTAGTATGATGATATAATAACAATATATAGTTATTCTTTACACCATTATACCCATGCATGTTAGGTGTTGGTGGAAAAACAGATTTCACCACGGCGAGGACACGGTATTCCGTACGTACGCACGCGTGGTGATTTTGTTTTCCGTAGGATGGATAGAAGGAGAAATAGGTTGTATAATATTTATAATAACATATCTGTATATGAGTTATACTGATTTTATTACTTTATAATGGAAAAACTAAAGAAGAATAAGTGGAAGAAAAAATAAAGTTGAAATAATCGGTAACAGACATTACCTCTTCTTTGAAGCGCCTCTTTGAGACCTCCTCTTAGGGCACTAAAATTGGTCTTGGAAGAAGACCAGAAACTCTAGGATGTTTTTATGGAAGTTTAGAATATCATTTGTTAGGGTTTGGCCGAGCTTGAAGGATCAAAGTTGTGGGAGGAAGATAGGGAGGATGTGCCCTTTTATAAGGGAGGAGAGGGGCACCTTTGGAAAAACTAAAAATGTTATTTTATTATAAAGTCATATTCGTTTATTAATATCTCCAAATTGATTTATTTCATAGATAATGTGGGTATGGGTCTAAATCCTCTCATCCAATATAATTTAGACAAGTTTATGTTTATATTATAAACTTATCATTTATATTTAACCTTAAGTTAAATAATTTTACTTTTACCGTGTATTCTTGTTTTCTTACACTATAAGGTTAATAAACTTACTATAACAAGTAAAAAGAACCCCAAGTTGTTAATTATGAATATATATAACCTTATCTAAGTAATTTTTCCGATCCTTAGATTTTTAGGAATAATATAACAATTAATAATATAATATTTTTTTTAAAACTATTTTATGTCAATTTTGAAACTATTTGGTAATTGATTTTTGTGAAAATTATAATAGAATTATTAGTTCGAAAAAAGTTAACTAAATCAATACTAACATGTCATATTAACCTAGAAAATTAATGGAATTCATAATAAGTCTCAAATTTCATTTATTTGGGTATTTATAACATCAATTATGTAAATATTTCATTAATAAGATAATTTTTGCATCATCTTTGTGTCATAAATAAATTAAATTATTTAATGTCTAAAAATTATAAAAAATACCATTATGTAGGAAATTATTTTATATTTCTGATTAATATTTATAGTCGAATTTATCTTATTTATAACCCTATATTAAAAATTATTTACTTATTAAACATTGATTTTAACTATTTTAACCCTTCTTTAAATAAATTAATATTAAATGTCCCAATCTAATCCATGTGTGAATAAATGGTAATATTTTGTTCCTGAGGTTGTTTTTGGTCAAATTAAACTTATCCAATAGAATTAGTACATTTTTTAGTGTAATAATAATATCATTTTTACCCACAATTATCCTGTTTACTTTTAACTATGGTAAATAAAAGAAAAAAGATACTATTCACCAAAAATTATTTTCATCTCATTGAACCACATTTTAGTCCTTGATATTAACTTTGTCTCTCTGATTATTGAAATTTATTTCACATAAGTGATAAAATATAATTTAAATTAAAAAAATTTAGTTTTTTAACTACCACTAAGTGGTTTCACTATTCATCGAAAATTGAAGTTTTTCAGAAAAATATCAAAAATTCAGCCTAAGAATTATTTGATATTCTGAATTCAAATTTTTTTTCTATTTTGGGAAATTAATAACATATAAGTGAAATTAATTAATTTTAAATTTAATTCCCGTTATCAAAACAAATAGCGTGTTTTTATGAAACAATAACAATCAAATGATTGATACTTGTTTATATCCAATTTCAAAGTGAAATTAATTCCAATCAACAAAATTGAATAAAATGGTAAAAATATATTCTAATTAATCTTTAAAACCAATTAAAAATATAATTTAACCATATAAATTATTGTGATGAAAAAAGTTGTTTTTAATTAAAATATAGCATGTTTTTACTTTTCATTAAAATATGAATGTTATCATAATAATATGAAAATTTTATCCAAAGTAAATTTTTATATTTTGATTCCAAAGAAGAATTTTATTTTGTAAAATTGAACTTATAGACATGTCAAAAACATGATTTAAGGTGGGTGCATCATCAAAAGGTGGGAAAACTACATTTTTTTAAAAATACATAATTTACACGAAAAAATTATTTTGTTCTCATACCACATTCAAGAAAATGTGTAAGATGAATAATAATGTTATAAAATTCAAAATGTAGTTAACACTATTCATAACGGATACTCCATAATAATATTATAACAATATATCGTTGTTTAGTGAAACCTGGTATTGCGAACAACACACGCTATCGAGGAAGGTCGTGATTGCGTGTAATGCAAGCCAAGTCAGGGTTGCATGTTGTGAAAGACTCCTCAGCTGTTTCGTATAACAGAATCCAACCATATTTCATTTATACATTGAATATATATATATATACACACTCAATGTTTCATAGAATAACTACTATCAAAAATGTGTGTAACATGTTGCAAGAATAGTGTTGTCTCTACTGCAATCTCATACAGTGTTGCATATAGTGCAAGGCAATATTGTTGAAGCTTACAACACAAGACAGCAATGAAATTAAATGAATATTTTTCATAAAATCTCGGGGTTTTACATTATCTCATACCCTCTGATGGAAAATGGTGTGGGTACTTCTGTATCATGGACTCCCCTGGTTCCCACGTGCTTCTTCACATTTGTGGTTCGTCCACAATACCTTAACAAGGGGGGTATACTTTTTGCGTAGAACCTTTTCTCTATGATCCAAGATCTCCACCGGCTGCTCATCATAAGAGAGGTCATGTTCTAGTTGTACCACTTCTGGATTTAGAACATGTGAAGGTGCATGGATGTACTTTCTCAAGAGAGATACGTGGAAGACATCATGAACTTGGGCTAGATTTGGAGGAATTGCAATCTGATAGGCCACTACTCCCACAGTGTCAATGAATTCATAGAGGATAATGTACCTAGGGATGATCTTCCCATTCTTCTAAAACCGCATGACTCTCTTACTAGGTGAAATACGACGAATGACTTTGTCACCAATATCAAACTCCAAGTCCCTTTGACCGTTGTTATCATACCTATTTTGCCGACTCTAAGCAGCCTTAATGTGTTGTTGGATGGAATTGGGATTTTATGTCATCTCTTGCACAATATCAGACTCAAGTAGCATTCTCTCACTAGCTTCATCCTAAAAAGAATGATTTCTACATCACTTCCAATATTGAGCTTTATATGGTGCCATTTGAATGCTCGATAAGAAGTTGTTGTTGTAAGAGAAATCAACTAAAGAGAGATTTTGATCCCATCCACCTTTAAATTCAATTGAGAAAGTTCTCAGCATGTCCACAAGTGTTTCAATAGTCTGTTTATATTGGCCATCAGTTTAGGGGTGATAGGCTTTACTGAAATTCAATTCAGTTCTCAGGGATTGTTGAAGACTTCTCCAGAATTTTGATGTAAAACATGGATCACGATCATATACGATAGAAAGTGGAACTCCATGCATCCTTACCACTTTTTTCGTGTAAATTATGGAAATTTTATCAGGAGATAAATCTTTGTGAGTGGAGATTAAATGGTCAGTCTTGGTGAGACGGTCCACAATAACCCATATCGCATTATTTCATTTTGATGTTATTGGGAGACCAGTGATGAAGTCCATACTGACATTGTCCCACTTCCTTGCTGGTATGGGTAGTGGTTGCAATACCCCTTTATAAAGTTGTCTCTATTCCTTCACTTGCTGACATACCAGGCACCTTGAAGTGTAGTCAGCAATATCCTTTTTCATATTATCCCACAAATAATAATCACGAAGGTCCCAATACATTTTTGTGCTACCAGGATGAATAGATAATGTAGACATATGAGCGTCATCCATCAGTTCCTTCTTTATTTCCGAAATAGATAGAACACATTGTCTTGTACTAAATTTCAGTACACCTTCATTATCCGTATTGAACAAAAGAAACTTCTCATCCTTCACAGCCTCAAAAATCTTCTGTAATAAACGATCTTATTTTTGAGCTTCTTTTGATCTTCTCTTGTAGTGACGATTGAGAAATAATTTGGGTTAGGGTTGATGATGTCCCTTCCTTTATAATTCCCATGTCAAATTTTACTAGTTCATTGATCTAAGGATCTCTTTGAATCCTCATAATGGAAAGAACACCTAGGTCTTTCCTGCTTAGTGCATCAGCAACTTTGTTTTCTCTTCCAGGATGATAATGAATTGAACAATCATACTCTTTAAGGAGTTCCAACCATCTCCCTCGTATCATGTTCAATTCCTTTTGCGTGAAAATATACTTCAAACTTTTATGGTCTGTGCATATATCACATTTCTCCCCATCGACATAATGCCTCTATATCTTTAGAGAAAAAATGATCACCACCAGCTCCAGATCATGTGTATGATTATTCTGCTCATGAGTCTTCAACTTTCGAGATGCATAAGCAATGACCTTGTCATTTTTCATGAGGACACACCCTATCCCATTCAAAGATGCATCGCTAAAAATAACAAATCCTTCTCCACTTGAGGGTAGAGTTAACACATGTGCAGTATCCAATCTCTTCTTCATCTCTTAGAAATTTTCCTTACACTCATTTGTCTAGATGAACTTCACCCCTTTTTTGAGTTAACTTGTTTAATGGGTTATAAAGTCGTGAAAAGTTTTTCAAAAACCTCATATAATATCTCTCTAATCCAAGGAAACTATGAATATAATTTATTTTTGTAGGCTACGACCACTCCTCTACAACTTTTGACGTTGTAGTGTCAACTGTGATTCCTTCATTGGTAACAATGTTCCTCAACATTGAAAATTTTTGTAACAATAATTCACATTTACTCAACTTTCCAAAAAGTATCTTCTTCCATAGAGTTTGAAAAATAACCCTTAGATGATCCTCATGCTCCTCGTGACTTTTAGAATATATCAAAATATCATCAATAAAAACAACTATAATGTTATCAAGGTAGTCTTTAAAGACTCTATTCATCAAATCCATAAAAATAGCTGGTGTATTAGTCAGTCCAAAAGGCATAACAACAAACTCATAATACCCATATCTTGATCAGAAGATAGTTTTTGGAATATCATCTTTCTTCACCATCAATTGATTATTACCATATCGAAGATCAATCTTAGAGAATAATTGATCCCCAGGAAATTGGTCAAATAAAACATCAATAAGTGGAAGGTGGTATTTGTTCTTTACTATGATTCCGTTCAATTCTCTATAATCAATGCATAGTCACATCGATCCATCCTTCTTCTTCACAAAGAGAACTTGTGCTTCTCAAGGAGGCCCACTCGGTTAGATAAACCCATTCTCCTAGAGATCTTGTAGTAGTTTCATTAATTTCTCCAGCTCCATATTTGACATCCTATATGGGGTCTTTGATATTGGAATAGATCCACGTACGTGTTCAATGGTGAACTCTACCTCTCTTTCTGGGGGAGTTCCAGGAAACTCTTCAAGAAATACATCAATGTATTCCTAGACAATGGGTACATTTTATATCCTCGAACTCTCATTTCCTTCTTCTTCTTCTTCACCGATCAATTCCATAAGAAGGATATAGGAGGTTCTTCTAGACAAAGAGCATGTTGAGATATCTATCCTTGTAAGATAACTGTAGGTTTTCCATTCAAGACTACTGAGATTTCCTTACTTCTGTATTTGATATTAACATTATACTTTGAGAACAAGATTATCCCTAGTATAATGTCTAATTCCATCATGGGAATGACTACTAGATTTCCAATAAGATTGTGTTAACCAAAGTAAATACTAGAGTTTCTAAACACTGATGATGCTTGGATAATCCCAACAAGGGTCTTGAAAGATAACTCTACATTTAGAAAGTTGGGGGTTGATTCAAATTCATTGATAATATGGAGGAAATAAAGGAATTCGTAGAACCATAATCAAATAATGTACTTTCTAGCTTTGATAGAAAAACAAGTGTAGCTGCTACCACATCATTTGGAGCTTCAACTTCATTTGTCGTAAAAGAAAAAGCACGACCTTGCTCCCTTGGAATTTGCCGAGGATGATGAAGGTTCCCCTCCACTACCCTCGGATTTGGAAAATGATTGGAAAAGTTCCCAAGATGTCCACACTTAAATCAATATACATCAGGTAGGGCCTGCACCGTCATCCCATTGTATTTTGTGTTTGGAAGTTGAGGTTTCACCTCACTATGATGATTCCTCGCAATATGTTCATCTCTTCCACACTTTTAGAATTTCCCACTCTCGAGAAGGTAGTTCCCCAATTGCTTCTTCCCACATTTATTATTGGTATGATGTTTCAATTTCTTGCCTCCTCTTCCTTGATCAAAGGTCCTCCCTAAGCTGGGCTCCATCGATATCTTTTTGTCGTTTGATTTATGAGACCATTGCGTCTCACCAAACACCAGTTCGACATCCATCGCACTCTGCATGATCTTCTCATAGCTATCATATTTTCAGTTGTCTAGATTCTTCCACATATGAGGTCTCAGTCCACCGAATAATCTATCAACCTTAAAATTTGGATCCATGAAAAATCTATAGGTATATCATGAATTTTGTGTCAATTTCATCTCATAGCCGATGAAAGATTTTTTCTCCTTCTTCTTAAGCTTTAGAAACTTATTCTACATTATTTTTCTTATGGAAAGAGGAAAATACTTAGTGAAAAGGTTCTGTCTGAACTCTTCCCACTCCAAAGCTTCAACTTCCACTCCAATCATTGTGATTTTAATCAGTTCCCACCACTGATCATCTTACCCTTCTAAGCGATAGACGGTGAGGGTGACCTTCTCTTTCTCTGAACAATGGAGCACAGAAAAGATATTTTCGATGGAGATGTTCCACTACTCAGAAATCAAGGGGACAGATGATCCACTAAAGGTTGGTGGTCGTTAAGCCATAAAGGACTCAACAGAATTTTGTTCCCTTCAGGTTGAGATCAGTCTCTCATCATGATTCAAATTTCTCCCATAACTTGAGTCAATTTTTTCATCATTCATATAAATGTTTCCATTTTGGATTCCATCGGAGGGTTGTCAACGAATTGTACATTGCTGTAAAAATTTTCACAGTTCCTCCTATTGATCTCCATTTCTAAAAGAATAAATCCTTAATGAGAAACTTATTTCATTTACTAATATTTTAACTATAAAGGATTTATGTCTTAAAACCTATTTAAAAAATTAAATTTCCCTACAAATCCTTCATAATGATTCATAAAAATCTTATCATTAACCAAACATATCCCCCAGGAGTGTTGTAACCAAGAGTATAGAAAGAACCATTTTCGTGCACCGGTTCCCGTTTGAGTCTAGCTCAAAGCGGTGCTTTTGGGTTTTAACCCTATTTACATCTGTGCCAGAGCCACCTCGACCTGCTCGTATCATGACAGGGATGTATTTTCTTGATAAACCACTTACTTAATAGTCACCAAAATACCAGGATGTTTTCCTATATTTAAACATTTCAATACGATTCTTCCTAAACATTTTATAGCCAAATTCCTATAAATAACTAAATTATCATTTGATACCAACTATGGAATCCTGCCATTTTATTACATATCTTTTCATTACGTTTTACAAATAGAGGATCTTTAAAGTCTAGTGTCATGGAAATCAGGAACATAATTCATGAAAACAACATAAAACATCCTTATAATACACTTTTACGGCTTCATCATAGGTTCATCCTATGTACAATTACTTCATCACATTACTTATAGACATACATCAAGGAAAGGGTGAGCAGAAGTCTTAGTAAGGAAAACATGTGAAATTGTTGACATGTGATCCTGAGAAATATTAATAAGAACATGATAAAATTCATAAAGACATGATAAATGGAAGAATAGTAATATCATAATAAAGATGACTTGAAACAAAACTTGAATATGTGGCTACAACATTTACTTTATACATTCATGAACATATCAGCAAATTTTATACCCGTGGTGTCATCAAAATTACCAAGGCAATTCACCAAGGTATTGTGAAACATGTCATCTCTAGAGATTAATTATTTACCCAATTCATTGGAGTGCTATCAAGGAAAACCATTAATATGTATTTACATCCATGTGTGCCACAAAGATCATAAACAAAAATTTCATAAATAACCCATTGAAAATAAAAGAAATGATTTTCTTTTCAAAATCGTGACGTTTTCAAAGTTCTAAAAAATAAGATCATTATATCATTTACATCCCACAGAAAGGGAATGAGGGTTATATGTATGTCCATTGCAGAATAAAATATATTGTTTTTATATTTTTATTAACACCCATAGAAACGAAATTGTTCTGGGTATTCACATAAATAAATAGAGTAATTTCTTGAGAAAAAGAGATAGAAATTTTTAGAAGAAATTTCTGCAGCATAACGGCTTTATAACATACTTTTAGAAAACAATAAAAAGAGATGTTACAAGAGTAACCCACTCATAAATAACATATAATACAGTATAAATACAGAATAATATGGAGATAAGATCATGGTATGGTAATTTGAATGACATACCACGTAATAAGGGAAGATGAGAGAAAAGAGAAGATGTGATTCCTTTTACGAAAAATTCATCAACCTAACGGCGACACTTACAATTTCAGAAAATAAATTGTTGAGAGTGGAAAGGGTCTCTCATAAATTCGACATAGAATGGAAAAAAATGAGAACATATAAGAACATACCCTCGACATAAATATTTGGAAATTAGAGGACACAACATAAAGGAAGTCGTGAATTAAAAGTGGAGGGTGAAAGGATCCATTACCTTGAAGAGTATCTTCGAAATCTTGATGTTAGGGACCTTGGGAGGCTTGAGGGTACCTTGGGAGGACTCCTTGGGAGTTAAGGAGAGCATACCTTCATTGAGGATGATTTAGGAATGAAATGAATGAGGAAAATGGCTTGGTATTTATAGGAAATGTGAGTGAATAAATTATTAATTTCCAAGGGACACCTCATCGGTGGTATTTGTAGAACCATGGGCTTAACCATGGTATTTTCCCATGGTATTGTCCACTTGGGACACCTCATATAATATCTCAATATTCATAAGTCGACCTGAAATCTTACATCATTATTACATCATTAATGATTCCATTAAACACCCGAAACTCAAAAATGCATTTTTACTATTCAACGATAATTCAACTATTTTAGAAAAATCCCAACAATTCACCATAAACTAATATCAATGATCTGAATTCAAAAATAAACTCAATTATATGAAAATAATTTTCTAAATATTTTTAAATAAATTTTTAAATAAAATCATTATATATTCCAAAAACAGAAGTTTAAAACTATAACTTATTTTGTAAAACCATAAAAAAGTAATCAAGGTCCCATAAAAATATTGTATACCCATAAGATAATAAAAAAAATTGTGATTAAATTTTATAAAAATTCATTTCAATTTTACATTATTAAATAAATTATAAAATTTTAAATAAAATATTTATGGCATACAAAAAATACCAAAACATAATCTATGATTGTTTTTTCCCTTTTAAGATGTCTAAAATGTATTTATACATTCATGGGTGAAGTTTCTATTTTTTTTGTGAAATCACTATTAATTACTATTCATTTCTATTCATATGGGTATGTTACTATTCCTACTTTACAATTCACTAAAAACCAAGTTATTCTTATTAGACTCTAAATTTCTCACTGGTCACAACTATAGAAGGCCGTTTTTTTAAAATCATTTCACATTATTAATTATGTATTTAATACAAAAATATTCTAAAAAATCCTTTTCCCTAAAATCATCAATAATACACATCTTATATTTATCCAGATATTTGAAATTCAAAAACTTCGCCATAATAAGAAATAAAAAATTATTTATATAAAAGGATTACACAAAGAAGATAAGGTCTCATTACAGATCCCCTTATAACACCAGCATAGGAACTAAGTGTATGGTGTAATGGGTTGATAGAATCTTGGGGTGGCTTGGAAAAAAATTCCCCAGTGGTGATTTCTATCAGCTTGAACTACTCCCTTAGACGATTTCGTTCAAGCTTCATATGTTGAAGTTCGACTTGTGCTTGGTCCAGAGCAAAGCCCTATGATGCTACCTCATTCCCTAGCTCTGATAGATGGGATTCATATGGTTTGTGTTTACTGAATGAGGTCATTCAATCTTCCTTCTGTATTAATTATCCAAGATAACCGTATTTATAAAAAAAATGTTAAGATTATAGTTTCCAATAGTCATATTGACCAACGATCATATAACACTCGAAACCCAATTGTCACATTTTAATTAAATACACTTCATTAATTAAAGGATATGGTTTTGTTAAGTATAAAATAAAATAACAAAAAAATAGGAAACTAATATAATTAAAATGATCATGTTTTTATTGTCCAGTAGCATGACATGGTCTTTCATAGGCACATCAATCCCCTATATTATTTATGTAGACTAAATAATGAAAATTTAAAAAGGGATCTGATTGATAATTTTTCGGGGTCAAATATTATCATTTTCCAAACCCTCCTTTATTTTTGTTATTTTGATGTGGACATGACACCCATAGATTTGAACATTACAGGGTATGAAAAGAATGTATTAATAACTATAGGGATGCTTAAACTCGATGATCATTTTGGGGATCTCACCTCTAATGGTGAGTTTATGGTTTTCCAGAATGAAACCTCATATGATGTCTTTCTTGGATGCATATGGCTTCATAGAGAAATGGATGTATCATAAAACTCAATCATTGTTTGGAATACCCCATTAAAAAAGATCGGCATATTAAAAGGTGGGAATTTCACCATAAAAACCAGTGGGGCCACAAATGATGAAGAATATATATATATAATAGAAGAAAATATCAAATGGAAGATGATTATATATTGGTTATAAGACCCAATGGTTGGGGATTACACATGCATATCCCTATAGTATGCTCGACAGTGAATATGTGCTCCCCATATATCTCATTTAGGTGATGTGATTCACCCCAAAGGCCCATGATCCTTATGTACTAAGTGAATGTGCCTAAAATCATAATCTCTAATATATCTCAATAAAGACACAAGAAACAAGGGATGATATTGTCTCTTCATATGCCCCTCTCCCCACAATGTTGACAATGAAACCCCCAGATTTTCATCATTATCTAAATATATCTTCATAGACTCATTGGTGGAAGATGATGAGGATAACCTTATAAATTCCCATCCAATACTTGATGAATCTTTCTCTCACACAATTGATGAGCTTAGGATTGCTAAATGGAAATGTAGGAAGACCTACGACCTATACTGATTTGTACCACCATTCTCATCAAAGACAATGATTTTTATATTTCATTTCTGAACAAAAAATGATATTTGTTCTCTTGGAAGAATATTGAAATTACAAGATATTATCCTGATGTTTCAACTCACTTTCTCATACTTCCCAAAGAGAATATATTATTCCTTCAAATCATAGGATGATGCACCCCTCCCACGCATCCAATGTAGAGGTTGAGGTCGATATGTTGATCAAATCCATTATTGTCCTAGAAGTTAAATACCCATGATTACATTCCAGCATCATCGTATTCTGGAAAAGAAATTGGAAGATTATGGTCTTCATTGATTTCAGATACTGTAATCAACATTTACCAAATGATTACATCCCAATTCTAACCACATAACTCTTGATCGATGTGACTTGTTGCGTATAGTCCCTTTTCTTCATGAATGGGTTCTCCGGGTAAATTGAGATATATTTCAACATTGAAGTCATAGAATCCACTGCCTTTAGAGTGCATCATGGAATTATATGTTAGTAGGTCATAAACTTTGGTTGTTAGTATGTTGGTTCTACATATAAATGTTTCATACCTGATATTTGTATGACATTATTTGTAATGATTTTATATTTTTATGTTGATGTTATTGACATAAAATATGAATAGATATATGATCACTTCACAGATCTCTAAAAAGGAAAAAACCGTGATAGCACAGTCTGAAGATGAATCCACTAAAATGTGAATTCATGATAAAATCCAGGCAGTTCATTGGATTTGTGGTTCTCCACTACGATATCAATGATAAGTCAAATAATTTCTATTCATTCCATGTCCCACCTTTAAATCTCAAATAACCGATGGTTATCCAAGGGAACATCCCATACATTCTGCGTTCCATTGCCTATATGTTTGCAAAATCACTACTTTCACAAGGGAAACAATGAATGTAATTTCCTCAAAATAGGATGATGACTAAAAAAATGCATCCAAAGTATTATTCATTATCTGTTGTACCAAATTGTCCTGATGTTGTTTGTTCCACAAAATCCATTCTACTTATATGTAGAAGTAATTTCATTCTCATTAGGCACCATCCTCATACAGAAAAATGGCACGAGGAGGAAAAATAGTTTCTAGTAAGTTAGAAAGATTGTACTAGGTTCTAAGACCTAATACACTAAGGTCAAGAGTAACTTCATTTCACTCATATTTGTTGTAAAACATTGAGGCATTACATTACACACCTCAATTTCCATATTGTTTATTATATAGACCATCCCAAGTACATCCATTAAATCCATGGACATCCCATGTTTATTGGTAATTTTCAAATATGGGAAGTCATTTTTTATCGGTACGTCATTCAGTTCATGTCATAGAAGTTAGTATAGTGAACGGCCTATCTAGTTTCCATACATCACATCCTACCCCAAAAAATACACTTTTGGGCACCAACATTCTATATGAATATGCCTTCAATGCCTTTGAAACCACCCATACATGGGATTTTTATTTTGATGGCCCATCTCGGTGTCATATTGGTAAAAGGATAGAATAGTTGGGGATCAATCATGTTGGTCTAGGGATTATATTTTATCTCAAGAAAATCTTGTTTCTCTACTCTTTCTTACTATCTAAATGATGAACAAATAATGAGGAAGAATACAAATCCCTCATTTAGGGCATGGAACTTGACCTATAGATACAAATTGACAACCTGAATATCAAAGGAGATTTGGAACTATTAATTATGTATATCAATGGTGAAAATTCCATAAAAAGGGATTCACTAGACCCTATCACTGTATACATCAGAGGAATGATTTCTGAGTCCCTTTGAATCATAAATTACATCATAGTACCTAATCAAAAAATTCTCATGTGGATGCATTAGAAAATAAATCCATGTTCCTTCCAAACACTGGTCAAGATGAAGAAAAAATACTTACACACATCAATGGATGGTATCTCTATTCAATGAATGTTATATTAAATAAATCAATTAGGACATCACCAACTCAATGTGTGATGAGATAACATCCACCCATAGATGGATGAATCTTATAATCAGTTATATTCAAAATCATGAATCTTATAATCAGTTATATTTAAAATGGACTCTTCTAAAAGATTGATCCAGAAGGGGAATGGATTCAACACTTTTTAGTGAAATTTACCATGCATAATGATCCAAATGAGAACAATGTCATATAAAATAGTGGATTTGAATGAATCCTTTTTAAATGTATAGTAGAGTAAGAGGTTATCACATTCATGAAAGAAGTACATGTATGCTATTGTGGTGCCAATCAATCTGGAACACGGTTCTCCAACCAAATCAAAAGGATGGGATATTAAAATGAAAAATTAATATAGTAGTACTATAATTCACCATGAAATTTCATGTCATCCATATCATCAAAAACATCATCCACCAAACCAAAAAATTGCAACATACTGCTAAATATTGATAGTCTCTTATAGATTGGGAAATGGATGTTGTGTAGAAATATCCCCTAGACATGATTAGGTATTTCAAGTACATCTTTTCTACTATCGAAATATTCTCCAAATGGGATGAGGCCATACATATCAAAGAATTATAGATGAAGAATAATATCATATTTATAAAACCCCATATCGTCACAAAGTTTAATGTCCATCACACAATACTAAATGAAAACAATACCAACTATTGATCTTTAGAATTGATTAAATTGTATGAGTACTATAATACCAAGTCCAATAATTCATCTCCCTATAATGTAGTGGAAAATTGAATGATATAGTTCATAAATAAGGTTCTAAATAATATACTGTATAATATGGTGAACAAGTATATGAAACCCTAGTAAGGGAATCTACTCCATTATTTATGGTCCGATCATACCACCACATTTATTGTTGCACATGGAACACCACACTCATTTGTGTATGAGATTGAGGAAGTAAAACCTATTCAATTCCATCTAATCTCTCTATGAATATCTATTTGATGAAAATTATTAGATGATACGAAATTAGAGAAGCAACTAGACGAATTGGAGTCGATCGATCAGAACAGGTTGAGCACATTGCTCATCCTTGAGGTTCATCAGAATCCAATCAAGCGGGGCTTCAATAAAAATGTTATCCTACATTCATTCCACCATGGAGATATGTCATTGGCTCTTAGAACCCCAATAATAATAGGGAGTAAATATCCCATAATTTAACCCCATTGGGATGTTCTGTACATCATATATAAGGTTGACCACAATGGATCATACTCATTGGCCATAATTTTTTTGGGGGGGGGGGGGGGGCTGTTACACCCCCCCCCACCAATGTGAGATTTCTCAAGAAATATATTACATGATTTTCATCATCTATGTTATAAGTATCCAAACCGAAACATTAATTAATATTGAGTTATGTAATTACTTCTCATTGAGAATATTTTTAGGTTTAGATATTAAGATAATTAGGCCATAATAATTACAATACATCTCAAATATTTCAAAGTAAAAAAATTATACATTGTATGAATTTTTTAATAAAATCAAAAACTCTTAAAAGAAAATAAGAATAATTTTCTTCATATAAATTTTTTTATTTAGTCATTTCTCATGCTTTGCCTTATAACATTCTAAAAGATTAAAAAAATATGGTATCAGCATAAAAAGATCAGTAAGGGTTATAAAATAAAGACTTAAATCATTAACCCCTCAATACATACAATACATAATCTCTTCAGCCCACCAAAATAAATAATATGATTTATTAATAACACATAGAAATCAAAAATAATAAAAGATAACTTATAGAATCCCTATCAACCATACATTGTAGCCTTCACATCTATGTAGGAAGTTACATTTGGAATACTCATCAAAGAATATTCTTTAAATCTCTTAGGAGAAACATTAATGGGTATCTCTATGATGTTACCCAATGCCTTAGATAGCTATCTCAAGACCACCTTCCAATGTATTATCATGGAACCACCCATATAATTAATCAATTCCCAAGAACTATAACATATTAATATTACATAAAACAAGTATAAAAGAAAGATAACATTTCAATATTTAAATCACAATATATCATTTTAGGATATTGAAATAATAAATTCTTACTCAAAACCATTTTCAATACCAAAATATGTAAAAAGTGCATATGGGATTTATTTTCCTTTTAAAAACAATACTGCTTGTTAAGAAATTCAAATATCAAACAATGCTCACTGTGGCGGAAAGGTCATTTTCACCATGTACATTAAAAAAACACCCCCTTTATCATTTATTAATACTATACATAGTATATTGATTCCATTTTAATGAAATTAAACAAGAAAGGGTTTTATTCACTATATAAAAGAATGTCATGTATAAATCAAAATATGCCTCAATGAAAGGGGATTGAAACAAAGTCCCTTACATCATGTCCAACTTGACTCGTTCATTCGTTAATATCTAGAATAACAAAATAATGTTAATTTATAATTTTTAATAACCTTCTTCATTTTTATTATTTCTTTTATATTACTTATTACCACATTATAAACATTAAATAATCATTTATGTTAATAACAATCATTTTGTCGATATTTAGATGTTGAGTAAAAAATGAACTTCTCATATTTACAAGTTGTCACTGTTGTCAAATGTACATTATCTCTAGATTTATATTCAGGATTTTTATACCATATATATCATATAAATTCATAATATATATGTGTTTATAATAGTACATAACATTTGGATATAATAATTGAAATGCATCGTTCATGGAGAGGGTTAGTTGTACATATGCATGAACTCTACATTCATTTCAATTTCGTATTTAATTTCATAAAGACTAAATTATAAATATGTATATTATAATTAAATTATAATATAATATATAATTTCAGTAACTCTATCCTTTATACATTCCATATATGGCATGAACAAGTCATATCACCTTTCGGGGGCGGAAGTCCGCATTTCCTCAAATGAAATTAGCATATTTATCCATCAAGGAAACAATAAAGGTATGCTATAAATTAATAATAAATAATAATAGAGAAAATATAAATATAATATATATCACATATAAATACATACAATCATAACGGCCACTATGAAAGGCGGTCGGAGATAATTGAACAATCATCATTTCGTGAGGCAGTAGTTCAACGTCAGCAGAAACAGTATGTTCATATCCATTAAATGGAGGTGTGTTGACGTATACTTTTAATAAATCTCAAAACAACATCTTAATATATTTATTATACTGGTGTTTATATACAAGAATGGAATAAAGAAAGTTTAGGTTGTAGGAGAAAGAAAATAAAAGAAAAGAACTCCAGGGAATATTTTTCCTTTAAACTATGTAACTCCCTTTGAATTGATCCAAAGGGTTTATTGAAGTCCCTTCTACATAATTTAAAGCATCTAGGTGGAAGAGGGAAATTTTGGGAGTGTATTTGGGAAGATTTTTGATCTTTCAAGGGGGCATGAGAGTTGTGAGTACGGGTTAGAGGAGATTACTTTTATATGGGGTAAGAGGGTCTTTTTAGGAATGTTTGAAAACATTATTTTATTATAAATAGAATTTCAATTTCAAAAATACCCAAAATCATTTAAATAAAATATAATGTGAGTATTTTTCTATATACTTGTAGAAAAATGTTTTTATAAAAATTTACGACATTAACATAACCTTGTATTTTAGCTTTAACATTCAGTTAACTAATTTAACTTTTACCCTGTGCTCTGGTATATTTATACAATGTTGTTAAAATAATTACAATAAAATTCCAAGAAACCCAAAAATGGATCATTAATGACATTAGTAACATCATATATGTATTTTGGTCGAATCTAAGATCTCTAGGACTATTTTATCATTTGATAAAATATTTATTGATTTAAAAACATCATTATGTAAATTGATAAACTATTCATATCATGTCTTTTAAAAAATCATTAAGAACAATATTATTTCGAAAAATAATAAATTTATTAAAAGATAAAAAGTTATAAAAACACATTAAATTACTGGATGGCATAAAATGTATCAAAATAAATTTATTTCTTTATTTCTAGGTCTCATTTATTTAAAACAGTCATTAATGAGGTAATCAATACATCATCATTATGTCAATGATAAAATTATTTTTTATGATGTATAAAAATTATAAATAAAATATTGTGATGTAGAAATATAATTAGATTTATAATTACTATTTATAGCCCAATAATAAAAATTATATTACCCATTATAATTTTATTTTACTAAGAGATATACGTTTATGTTATATTTTCCATAAATTTAAATTAATTTTCATAAAGTGACATTTTTACAAACAAGTGGCTCCATGGGGTCCCCAAATCGATCCAAAGATTTCTATGGTCATAAATGTATCATCAAATAGGATTAAGAAGTGTGTTTGGGTAATTTATTATTATTATAATATTAGTTTTTCCCTTATAAACATGATTTACCCTTTAACCATGGTAAATATAATATTTACATAAGATATTATTCATAGTGTCTAAGAATATAATTTACCTATTTACATAATTTGGACCTCGTGATTTAAAATATGGAATCCATTTTTCCAATATGAAGACAAAAAATATGAATGAAATTAATTTAAAATTACTTCTCGTTGTCAAAACAAAAATTCTGTTTTTTAGAAATAATAACCATCAAATGATTGAGACTTGTTTATGTCAAATTTCAAAGTAAAATTACTTCTACTAACCAAAATTGGGATAAATGGTAAAAATATACTCTAATTACATTTTAAACCCAATTAAAAAATATAATTTAATGATATAAATAATTTATATTAAAAGGAATTTTTAATTAAAATACACCATTTTTTACTATTCATTAAAAATTATCTTTATCCAAAAAATACCTAATTTTCCCCAAAAGTAAATTTTTTTGTCCCAATTCAAAATAAGAATTTTTTTTTCAAATATAATATATAAAAGTGACAAAACTATATTTAAAAATGGTTCTCCATCAAAAGGTAGTAAATGGGCCTTTAAAAAATATTAAGGTATTTATACTTAAAATTGGATTAATTCACATTTTAAGACTACATCATTTATTAAATAACTTTAAAAAGATTTAAAAGATATATATAATCATATTTTAGTTAGTTATATTCATTCCCAGCAATAAAATATCAAGTTGTTAACTACAATTTAAAATATTATTATTTTATTATTTTTCAATATGACTCATTCTTATGTGCAACCAGTTATTTTCAGAAAAACTAATTATTACATGTCAGGTAAGACATAAAAAATAGAATTACCATTGAATAAAAAATATTATTTAATTAAAAAATATTAAAAAATATGAAAATATCATATTTTTTATATACTTGGGATGTTACATCCTTCCCCCCTTTTGGGAATTCCATCCCCACAATTCTATTCACTTATCAAATAATTGTGGGTATTTACCGAGCATAACTTCTTCAAATTCTGACATTTACTTTCCAACCATATGGATTTTCGACTGAACATTTACCTGATGAATTACATTATTCCACAATAGTTTCTTCCTTCGGTCAAGAATATGGACTGGTTGTTCTTCATAAGAAAATTTCTCATTCAACTAAACTCACTATTGACTAAAAACATGAGATGGAACTGGCATATACTTTCTCCAAATTGATTCCTGAAAAACATTATGTACCTAGGATAAAATTGTAGGTAAATACACTCTATAGGTAACCAATCCAACTTTCTCCAAGATTTCATAGGGTTCAATAAACCTCATACACATCATTCCCTTCTTACAAAAACACATCACACAATTCAATAGAGAATCTTTTAGAAAGACATGATCACCTACCTTGAATGAATGTTCCTTCCTTTGGTTATCTGTATAACATTTCTTTATTCCCTGAGATGTTCTCATGTTCTTTTGATTCAGCTCAACTTTTTCTGTAATCTCTTCTACTAATTCAGTTCCCATCAACATCCATTCACCTACTTCATCCCAAAAAATCTTGACTTTGACACTGCTTTCTGCATAATGACTAATATATTTCTATCTAAATACTTAAATGAATAAAGATATTATTAGAAAATTTTACCAAAAAAATAATTTGGTCGCAAGAACCCTAGTAATCCATTGAAGAAGCATGTGTCATATTCACAAATGTATGAATTGTTCATTCTAACATCCCATATGATTGAGGATGAATATAACTACTAAAATTTAATTCAGTAACTAAAAACATCATAAGGCCTTTCCAAATGTTAGATGTAAACATGTGATCATAGTCAGATACAACAGAGAGGGGAACTCCATGCAACCGAACTACATTATTAGCATACAACTGAGAAATTTTAACTAGAGAAACATTATCTCAAATAGGAGGAAAATGAGAAGATTTTGTCAATCGATCAACAAAAAATAAGATTCAATTTTTACCTTCAGATTTTTTCTATAATCCCTCAACGAAGTCCTTGGATATATTTTCCCACTTCTAATATGGCACAGGTAAAGGCCTAAGAAACACATTTTGTTAACTATTTCAATACATTAACCTATTTACTAGTCAAACACTTCATCGTAATGTTATAAAAATATCTTTTCATTCAATCCTACCAGTAATACTCCTAATGATCAATGTACATCTTAGTACTTCGAGGATTTACTGAAAACAAAGAACTATGGGATTTACTTAACAACTCATTCATCAACTTTGAATCCAAGGGAACATATAATATCATCCAAAATATAAAAATAAAATAATTATCAATGTTAAATTGAGGAAACATACCCTTATAAAACAATTCTACCATTTTCTTCAAATCAATGTCTTCCTTCTGCACATTCTCAATTCTATTTTCTAGGGAAGATTTCACTAACACCTGAAACAAAACATAGTAAGTTATTTCACCAACAACTTCTATAAAAAAAATTATCGAATAATTAATCAGTGGATCTTTTCCAAATTGTAACATGGTTAATGTAGCATTACTCTTTCGACTCAAAACATCAACCCCATTATGTTCCTTTCCATGATTGTAATGAATCGTGCAATCAAAATCCTACATTAATTCTAGCCATCTCTTCTATGTCATGTTCAATTATTCCAGATTGAATATTATAGTACCCCTAGTTTCTAGCATATAACACTTTCTTGATGATTTTCTTGTTTTTAATGTTAGGGTTGGCGAATGGGAGAGTCGAGAAAACTTTAAATGATATTTTGGAGGAAAAGGGTAAGTCGCACAGGCGGCGCACGGGTTGTCTAAACCGTGCGGTAAAACCATGTGTAGTTGGTCTCAGAGTTATAAGATTCCGCATGGGTGGTGCATGATTTGTCTAACAGTGTGGAAAAACCATGCGTGGAGGGTCTGTCAAGGAAGTGGATAATGCACGATTAGTGCACGGTTGGCATAATCGTGCGAGAAAACCATGAGGACACTTAAATGAGATATAATAAAAGTGGATCTCACTCATTTTTCATCTATGTGCCTTGTTTTTTCTACAAAGAGGCCCTAACCTGGGATTTTGTGTTCTTCTAATGCCAGAAAAGGATCTCGCATCATTCCAGAGGAAATCCAAAGGCTTCTCTTGGTGAATCGTAGCCGGATTCTTGAGGTATGTGATCATTCTTCTTTGTTCGTGATCGATTTCTTAGATCTACTTAGATATAGTTCTCGACTTCTCTCGATTTCTTAGATCTATGCCTATTATGGTTATATCTATGTGTGTGGATGCCAAATATGATGATATTTGGTCTTGATCATGCTAGGAGAAGATATCTAAGGTGGTTTTTTGGAGAATCGATATGGGTTTCTTGAGCGTTCTTCGACTGTTGTGGTTTTTTTCAAAACCATTGAGGTAGGTGGCTTCACTCTCAACTCCTATGGTTATAATTCATTGGCATAGTTTCTAATTGTTTTTTAATAGATTTTATTGTGAAACGCATGTAATAAATCTTATTTAGTGAGGATTTATGGTTTTGATGTAATTGTTAAATCATGGTGAATTGTTGTGCAATGTGATTTGACTTATTGAATTTAAAATGTTGATTTTACATTATGAATGCTGAAATGGAAATGTTTTGGAATATAAATGGTTGAAATTGAAATGGTTTTGATGGAAATGGTTTTCAATAAAAATTTGTTTTTAATGAAAGGGTGTTTTTTCATGACTGTTGGGAATATGTAGTGTGTGTTCATGTTTCATGTACAAAGTTTGGTTAAAATATGGCCTTGTGGTCGGTGAAAAACTTGTAATGGCATAATTGTAAATATATGTACAAGGCCTGGTCAGAATATGACCTTGTGCTCGATGCCAAAGGTGTAATGTCACATGGGATACAATTACCTTGTGACGACTTGGTAGATCGACAAGATACCACTCATGAGTATGGAACTATCATAACAATACATGCATTGTTGGTAGCATGGTCTGGGAAATGGTTGGGTATGCCTAAAATGTTTTTGTGAAATGATTCTTAAACTTGTTTGGTGATTTTTTTGGAAAAATAACATGCTAAAAAATTGGTTTCAATTGCTCTTCGAATGCCTTTGGTTATGAATTATTTGGAAACTTGTTTATATTTAGTTATAAACTGCTTTTGAGAAGATGTTTTATATAATCTATTTTTATATAAATGTGGATAACTATTATATCCCATTGGAATGAGTAGGGAAGTCATTGGGGAAACCTATTGAGTTTTATAATCACCCCTACTTTGGCATAATAGTGCTTTTGAGGATGTTGTTTTCTAGGACACAGGTAAAAGTAAAGAATCTTCTTGCTAGTGGCTTGGGGTGATTCATGGGAGATGTTGTGGAGCTTGAAGCATGTAGAGCATGGAGTTGTAGTGAATTTTGAGAGTCTTTATTTGATCATCTTTTGTGTACTTTGATGCTTAGTTTGGTCTTCTTCTTTTGTGTACTTTGATATAGTTTGATATAAATGATGCCTTTCATTTTTTTCGTGCATAATATTGTGAATGATTGGTTATGGTTGGTTCATGGGTTTATTTCTTAAAGGGTAAATCTTCCACCACTTGTAGTTGAAACCCGTCAGCATTTATTTCCAGCCTTTGGCACCTTGGGGATGTCGTTTAAGGCCTAGTAATGATGCGCTGAACTCTCATGACAATGAGAAATAGAAGTTCATTACAAATGGTATCATCTTGTTTGGTCCTTTCCTAACAGGTATTCATCGATTTTCTTGGTCTTGGAGTTGAAATTTTTTTCATGTCTATTCTTTGGGTAAAAATGTTATACATTAGTAGGATTATCAGAACTTGAAGTGTATAGAATAAAAATACGTAGCTAACCCATTTATGATGAACTTCAAGTTACCAGGGTTTTTGGTACATAACTGTTTTGGATACACTTCTAGAATTTTGGGAAATCTCATTGTCATGGGTTTATCCAAGGAGATGAGCATGACATGCCTTGTAGAGGAATGAATTCCCACTAGGATTGCATATCTCATTATGAGGACTGATTTGTGATTTTGTGAAAGGTGATTTTTTTTTGAAAAATGATGAAATTTTTTTCATGTAAAAGAATTCGAAAATAGGGTATTTGTTTTATTTAAAAAATGGGATGATTTTCAAAAGGAATGAAGAATGTTTTCAAAAATGTTTGAACAAGGGATAAAGGTTGTTTTGTAAACATTGTTCTGATAGATGATGTGATAGAATTTGAAATGACAATCCATCAGTTGCTAAAGATTGAGATTGACGGAGGTTGTTTTTGGTTTAGAAAAGGGAACCTAGTAGGCGTCGTCGGAACCAACCCAAAGAGGCTATAGAGAATGTAGTTGCACCAGAACATCATGTGAACCAAGAGCTAGTTTAGATTATTTTTCATGGTTTTCATGCTTTGGATATAGGGAACCGGAGGAATGAACCAAGACTTGTGGATCATACCATCCAATTCATGAAGCAGAATCCACCACACTTTCAGGGTGATGCTGAACCCGAAAAGGTGGCGGTGTGGCTAAGTAGGATGAATTGTAACTTCAATCTCATCGACACACCATCAGAGATCAAAGGTAAGTTGGCGACCTATATGCTCGAGGATCATTCAAGTCAGTGGTGATATTTAGCGGTGCAGGATAAATTGGTTGAAGGCCTTACATGGGAGGATTTTGAAGAATTGTTCAACAAAAAATTCTATCCTCACACATTCAAGATCCAAAAAACAACAGAATTCTTTAGCGTGAAGAAGGAGACACTCTCTATCATAGAGTATGTGGCTAAATTCATGAATTTAGTCCGTTTTTCACTAGAGGGTGTGACAAGTGCATCGTTGAAGGCATGCATCTTCGAATTTTGGAAAAGGAAAGATATTCGATCAAAGATTGTGGTGGTATGTATTACGGATTATACAGAGATATTGAATAGAGAGACTTTTTCTGGACGTGATATATCAGGATCAATAGGAGGGGGAATAATGATACCTATGGGAAACTGTGGGAACTCAACCATTGGGACCAAGAAGAAAAGGGATAACTATTTCCACTGTGCGAGTGAAAATCAGAATGAGACAACGGGATTAGTGAACCTTCCTCCATGACCCTAGAGGAATGCAGGTTGCTTTCAATGTGGATCGATTCACCACATAAAGAAATAGTGTATGGAACAGCCTAGAGCATGTCACAATTGCAAGAACATGGTGTATCTACAATGCTATTGAAGGAATTCTCTGAGGTTGGGTGCACGTGACACTTCTCTGGCATCACAAACATCATATGCTTCCATAGGACAAGGATAGCAGAATCAGTCTCTTCTGCATAATAGAGCTAGCCAGGGTGATTCTAGAAATACCATGACTCCTCAACTATGGAAATCTGAGCAGGGGAATAAAGAGAATAGTTTAGTGATGAGGCAATTATATGGAGCTGAGAAGATGATGGCTGATGATCTGGTAGGACCATCTACTGTGAGAGGATTGATTCTTTTGAATTCTACTCTTGTGAAAGTTCTATTTGATACTATTTCATCGCATTCCTTCATCGATTCTCATACTGTTGATTTTATATGTTAAAAACTAGAAATGATGCTTTCTGTTTTGAAACTAAAATCTCCTCTTGGTGAAAGAGAATCTCATGAAATTGTGTGTAGAACATGTGCTATAAATTTTTATGGAGCTGAGTTAAAATTGGACATCTCGATGTTGAACATGGTTGTCTATGACGTAATCCTGGTTATGTATTGGTTGACAATGTTTAAGGCTCACATCGACTAATATAGGAGAACAGTTAGTTTCACGACCGAGGACGACATCAACCATCTCTTTAGAGGAGAGTGGATGGTAATGAAAGGTAAAATAAGCTTGTTGGAACCAATGGTGGGAATGATCTCTTACAACATGGAAGTGTTGAATTTGGCATCAATGGAAGAGATTGAGGAAAATATTTTTCCAACTATTGTGGTTCAATTTCTAGATGTATTTCCCAATAACATCTCAGGGTTTCCACCTTTAAGGGAATTGGAGTTTACGATTGATCTCCTTCTGGGGACTAGTCTTATTTCCCTTCTGTCTTATAGGATGGAACCAACAGAGTTACGGGAATATAAATTGCAGTTAGAGTAGCTGGAATGCAAGGGTTTCATTCAACCAGGTACTTCTCCATTGGTAGCATAGGTGTTGTTTGTGGAGGAGGCAAATGGAACTATTCGTGTGTGTGTGGATTATCATACGCAAAACAAAGTTACGATAAAGAATAGATATCCACTTCCTTACATTGATGATATGTTCGATAAATTAAGGGGATCTTAGTGGTTCTCCAAGATTGACATGTCATCTGGATATCACCAATTGTGAGTTCGGAAGGTGGATATTCCAAAGACAGCTATTCGAAGTAGATATGGCCACTATTAATATGTAGTCATGCCTTTCAGTCTAATGAATGCACTAACGGCCTTCATGGATTTGATGAATCAGATATTTCAGCAATATATGTATTCTATTGTTGTGGTGTTTGTAGAAAATATCTTTATATATCAAAAAACAAGGGTTGGTCATGAGGTTCACCTAGAAACAGTGTTACAATTCTTGAGGGATCATTGTTTGTATGAAAAATTATCAAAGTGTGGTTTTTGAATACAGGAAGTACGTTTCCATGGCCATAGAATTTTTGAGAAAGGCGTTTCTATTGATCCTCAAAATATAGATGCCGTTATCTCTTATAAACCACCAAAAAATGTGTTCGAGATATGTAGTTTTCTTGGTCTACCTGGTTACAACAGATTATTTTTGAATGATTTCTCATTACTAGAATCACCAATGACATATATGACTAATAATAATGCTCTCTTCCAATAGGCAAGAAGAATTTTGGAAATCCTTTCTGGAACTGAAATTTATGCTTACATTGGAACCTATCATGACCTTTCTAGAATCCGGACAGGGGTATGTGGTGTATTGTGATGCTTTGGGATAAGGGTTGGGTTGTTTTCTCATGCACAGAGACCATGTGGTTTATTATGGTTCAAGTCAGTTGAGGGTGCATGAGAAGAATTACCCAATACATGATTTGGATTTAGCTGCAGTCATCCTTTCTTTGAAAACATGGAGACATTACCTCTTTTCTGAGAAATTTACTGTGTTTACGGATAAGAAAAGCTTGAAACACATTTTCCCACAGCACGATTTGAAACTCAGGAAAATAATATAGATGTAGTATCTTCAGATGATTGACATTGCCTTGATGTATACAGCAAGAAAAGGGAATTCTGTGGTAGGTCTATTCAGTAGAAAGTCATATGCTTAGTTGGAGAAAGAAGCTTCAAACAAATGGTAGTTGTTTTCAGTATTAGCTGACATGCTTGTGGAATGTGAAGACAGAGGTGATGTTGTTGTTTTCTTTTCAGCTACACTTTTCCTTGATTTAGTAATGATGATCAATGAAACACAAAAATATGATGCATAATGTCTATATATATGTACAAAACTCAATGGTGGGGAGACCATTGAGGGCTGGAAACTTGATGGGGGTTCAGTTTTCTGCTTTAGAGATTAGATGATTGTACCTATGGTTTTTCATGAACTCCTTCATGCTTACCACCATTCAATATGGGATGTACATCCAGGTACACGGAAGATGTTTAAGGCTTTGAAGGCATAGTTTTTGTGGAGAGGCATAAAAATGAAGGTGGCCGATTACATCTCATGGTGCTTAACTTGTTAGCAGGATAAAGCAGAGCATCAAAGACCTACTGGTATGTTACAATATTTACCTATCCCAGTATGGAAATGGGATATGATAGCAATGTATTTTGTTACATATCATCCAAAAATGGTCCGGAAACAAAATTCCATTTGTCTTATAGTGGATCGTCTAACCATGTCGGCCCATTTCATCCCAATTTGTGAAACTCACATGGTTGAAGATCTTTCAAAACTCTATATCCTAGAAGTGGTAAAGAGGAATTGAGTACCAGTGTCTATAGTCTCAGATAGAGATCTAAGGTTCACTTCTCATTTTTGTAAATCATTACAGTAAGCCCTCAGAACTCAGTTGACTATGAGCATAGCGTATCATCTACATACGGATGGGCAATCCGAGCGGACGATAAAAACATTAGAAGACATGTTTCGGGCTTGTGTAAGGGATTTAGGTTTCTCATGGGATGATAATATACCCTTATTGGAGTTCTCATACAATAACAGCTATCCAGCCTCGACATGCATGGCTCCGTTTGAAGCATTGTATGGGCGTCCTTATCGTTCTCCACTATGCTGGGTAGAAATGGGTGAGTCTTCACTAGTCGGGCCAAGCCTTGTCCAAGAGACAACAGAGTAGATCCAGTTGATTAGGAAAACAATGGAGATGGATCAAAGTCATCATAAATTATATGCAGATCACTGTCGAAGACCATTGTCATTCGTTGTGGGTGATCTAGTCTTTTTGAGGAACTCTACAAGGATTGGACATTGTCATTTCAGGAAGTAGGGAAAGTTATCTCCTATAAACATTATCCCTTTTGAGATACTATAACGGGTTGTAGAAGTGGAATATTGGTTGGAATTACCACCATAGTTCAGTTAGGTGCATAATGTGTTCTATGTATCTCAATTGAAAAAGTATCAGCCTGATCTTAATAATCTGATTAGATGGGATCACGTTGATCCAGAGACAAATTCTTCATTGATACATATCCCGTTACAGATTTTGGATAGGCTAAAAAAGTCTTGTGTTGAAAAATCATCAGTCTAGAGAGGCTTTTATGTTAGCATGGTTAGATTCAGGAAGAGACTTGGGAATGTGAGAAGGAAACAAAAGAGCAGTGGGAGGAACTCTTTCAGTTGGGTGAAGGTTTTCTACATTATGAGGAAGGAATGACCAATGGTGCGGAGAATGTAGTACCATAGGATTCCAATATGTAACCCTTTCTTCATCATTTTTCTAGTTTTAATGTTTAGGGTGATGAATGGGAGAGTCGGGAGAACATTAAATGATGTTTTGAGGCAAAGGGGAAGTGACACGGGTGACACACAGGTTGTCTAAACCGTGTAGTAAAACCGTGCGTAGTTGATCTTGGAGGTAGTAGCTTCCACACAGGTGGCCCACGGTTTGTCTAACTGTGCTGCCAAACTGTGCGTAGAGGGTCTTTCAATGCAGCGGCTAACACACGGTTAGCACACGATTTGTCTAACCATGCGAGCAAATCGTGTGACCACTTAAATGAGACCCTATAAAAGTGGATCTCAATCATATTTTCCTCTATGTGCCTCATTTTTCCTCATAAGAAGCCCTAACTTGGGATTTTTCTTCTCTTAAGGCCAGAGAATGTTTTTCCATTATTTTAGAGGTGATCCAAAGGCTTCTCTTTTTGAATCAATGTTGGACTCTTGAGGTATGTGATTGTTCTTCTTCGTTTGTGATCGGTTTCTTAGATCTACTTAGATCTACTTCTCATATTCTATCAATTTCTTATATATGTTCCCGTTATGGGAAGATATATGTTTGTGGATTCCAAATATGATGAGATTTGGTCTTTATAGTGCTATAAGAAGAGATCTAAGGCGGGTTTTTGGAGAATCGACATAAGTTTCTTGGGGGTTATTCGATGGTTGTGGTTTTCATCAAAACCGTTGAGGTGGGTGGCTTCACTCTCTACTCCTATTGATAGAATTGATTGTCTTAGTTTTAAATTGGGTTGTTTGAATGTATTAGATTATTAAAATCTTGGAATGAATCTTCTTTAGTGATTTTTTATGGTTTTGATGTAATTTTGAAATCTAGGTGAATTGTTGTGCAAAGTGATTTGGCTTCTTGAATTTAAATTGATGATTTTAAATTATGATTTCGGAAACTGAAATGGTTTGAAATTGAAATGGTTGAAATTGAAATTGTTTTGATTGAAATGGTTTTCAATAAAATGGTGTTTTTATTAAAAAGGTGTATTGGCATGACTGTTGGGAATATGTTGTGTGTGATCATGTTGCATGTACAAGGATTGGTTGAAATATGACCGTCTAATCGGTGCCAAACGTTTAATAGAACAATTTTAACTATATGTACCAGGCTTGGTTGAAATATGACCTTATTCTAGGTACCAAAAGTGTAATGGCACAAGAGAATCAATTACCTTGTGATGACTTGGTATATTGATGAGAGACCGCTCATGAGTATGGAACTATCATAGCGAAGCATGCATGGTTGGTAGCATGGGGTAGGAAAAAGTTGGGTATGCCAAAAAGGAATGTTTGATAAATGGTTCTTAAGCTAGATTGGTCATTTTTCTGGAAAAATAACATTCTAGAAAATTGGTTTCAATTGCTCTTGGAATGACTTTGGTTATAAAGGGTATGAAAACGTGTTCATATTTAGTTATAAACTACTTTTGAGAAAATGTTTTATATAAAATGTTTTTATATAAATGTGGCTAACTCTTCTATCCTTGTGGAGTGAGTAGATATGTCATTTGGGAAAACCTACTGGGTTTTATAATCACCCCTTCTTTGGAAAGTTGGTTCTTTTGTAAATTTCTTATTCTGGGACACATGTAACGGTAAATAATCTTATTGCTAGTGGTTTGTGGTGATGCTTTGGAGTTGTTGTGGAGCATGAAGCTTGTGGATCATGGAGTTGTAGTGACTTTTGAGATTCTTCAGTTGTTCATCCGGTATGTACTTTGATGCTTAGTTTTGTCTTCCGCTTCTGTTTACTTTGATGTAGTTTGATATAAATTATGTATTTCATTTGTTCATGCATAATATTGTGAATTTTTTGTTATGGTTGGTTTATGGGATTATTTATAAAAGGTAAATTGTCCCCCACTTGTACTTGAGACCCTTCGGCATTTATTTCCATCCTTTGACACCTTGGGGATGTCTCTTAAGGCATATTAAAGACTTATTGTACTCCCAAGACAATGAGAATTGGTGGGTCATTACAAATATATACTTCAAAATTTTGTGGTCAATATATATTTCACATTTTATTCAACACAGATTATGCCACAAATATTTTAAAGCAAAAACAACAGAAGCTAATACCAAATCATGTCTACGGTAATTTAACTTGCAAGGTTTCACCTTACATGAAGCATTAGTAATATCCTGATTATTATAAATTTGGACTCAACCAAGTCATTTCAATGAAGAACCTTTGTAGGTAAAAAAACTCAACATTTATGAAAGGCATTATCAAAACCGGAGCTTTCACAAATATTTTTTCCAATTCCTAAAAGAAATCATCATAATATTTTGTCCAAATGAACATAAAAACTTTTTGAGTAATCATAGTCAGTAGGATAGATAACTATGAAAAAATTTCAACAGTATTCCCATAAAAACCATATAAAATAAGAAAACTACAGATCTCGTTTATATTTGTGGGTATCGTCCATATTTCAACAACTTTTTTTAGCAGTATCAATAGTTATGACATTTTTTGAAACAATCTAACCATGGAATGATATTTTTTGTAACCAAAACTCACACATGCTAAATATCCCATACATTTTATTTTATTTTATGGTTTGCATGAAAACACTTAAATGACTTTAATGATCTTATTTACTTTTAGAATAAACCAAAATATCATCGATGAACACAACCAAAAACATATGCAAAAACTAAAGGAAAATTCTATTTATAAGATCCATGAACATAGTATGTGCATTGGATAACGCAAAAGGCATGACTAAAAATTCATAACGACCATATAAGTATGAGATGCATTATTCATAATGTCTTCTTCCTTTATATTCAGTTAATGGTACCCCGACCTCATGTCCATCTTCAAAAAATACTGAGCTCCCTCAAGCTGATCGAACAAGTCATCGATATGAGGGAAAATATATTTTTTCTTAACACTGATTTTGTTCAGTGCTCTATAATCAATGAAATGTCTCATTAAACCATCTTTATTTTTATAAAAAAAGGCAGGAGAACCAAATGGTGATGTGCTATGTTGAATAAAACCTTTATCTAATAACTCATATAATTACTTATTTAACTATAGATGTTAAATTTGATCCATATGATAAGTGGTTTTGAAATTGGCTTAGCATTAGGAACTAAGTCAACAGTATATTCAACATCATGATCATGTATTATACTAAGAAACTCATCCGAAAAAACATCAAGATACCCATTAACTACTGGCACATCATTAATCTGAATAGATCCATTGTTTTCAACAATATTTGCTAGGTATCATTAATTTCCATCTTTTACTAGTTTCCATGCTTCATGATATGTTATAAAAATTAAGGTTTCATTCCTATACACAAATTGAAATTTTTTCTAAAAATAAAATTCTTTTGCGCTGCAGTCAATCTTAGCAAGATACATCGAAATCCACTCTATACACAATATAACAACAAATTATACTATAAGAAATTCTACTAGGTTTGCAGGTAGACTCATAATGCACATAAGGACATTATGGTTCTTATACATTATTTTTTTCTCAAAATTTTATTCTTGTGTTTTAACTATAAGTTCAGGATATATATCATGTGTTGGAATTCACAATTTACTAGAAAACATATCCGAAATTAATGAATGTGTAGACCCTGAATCAAAAAACACATTGGAATAATATTAATAAATAGACAGTGTACCTGACATAACTTCATTTACATCTTCTAAAGTAGTTTCAAAGGATTTCACCAGCCATATCGACTAATTGTTTGACTGATTTCCCTTATATGAGTTCTTCGTTAGACACTCATTTTCATAATGACCCACATCACTTTCCGAATCATATATTACTGACTATAAATTAGATTTTTTCTTACCGTTACCTTGATCTTTTTCAATGAAATTACATGCCATACATCCAATTTTACCACATTAGTAGAAATTACCAACATTCAAAAGACATTCCACAAAATACTTTTTACCATAATTTTTACAAACTGTGAACTTACGTTTCATAGAATCAGTTTTTTTAAAGAGTTCATCCTTTTCATTTTCCACCTGGACATCTTATTCTGCTGTTTATCAATAAACACCTGATCATCATCAATCTCTATTTCCACCTTCTCTGAAAATTGAACAAGTTTTTCTTAAATATTGAACTCATGAGTAGCTAAATCCATTCGATACTTTGTATTTAATCCTGAGTAAAAATGATTTATTTTACTATTAATATCCCCTATGAAATATAGAGCATACCAATTCAATGGGTTGAATTTTACTTCATAAGAATCCAGTGATTCATTATCCTACATCAATTCCATGAATTTATTTTCTATCCTAGGATGACCCACCTTAAGAAAATATTTTTCAAGAAACATACCTTTGAATTCTTCCCAATCGAGAAGATTAATCTCCTCATTATCCTTGATATTTTTAACCACCGACCACCACCGACTGACTTCTCTTTCAAAAAAGTAAACAGAGGGACTATCCATTTGTTATTCTAAACACCCAAGACCTCAAAAATCTTCTCTTGTTATTTAATCCTCTCTTTAACTAGCACATGGTAAGATGATCCTTTAAATGATGGGGGTGTTGCCTCATGATGTACTCACTACTAACATGTTCTTTTTTTTTATCTTGATAATCGTGTGCATGGATACCACAATCATTTGTATCCTATGTAAAATATTTCATCACTACATAAAAATGCTCTGTTCAGATTCAAACCATCTTAGGTTACTGATTTAGAATGTTGTTTTCCTCTTTATGTTGTCCCATCAAAGCTACCATGATTCCTATACGGAAAACTATTCTGAACACAAAAATCTCTTATGTGAAGAAATATGGTAATCTTTAAACGCTATCTAATTTAAATCTTACCATAAATTAATTTATGGATATTAATTTAACAATATCTGAACTCCTAAAGTTATCTTAGCCGACCATTGATACCAACTTTAAGGACCTGACCTTAAACATTAATTAATCATGATTTATGTTAAGAATTCACATTGAGGATATTTTCATGTTTAGAGTTTTAGATAATTTGGCCATTATATATACATTAAATATCAAATATTAAAAGTAGAAACATCTACTAAGAATTCATTTTTTCATAAAATAATAACTTCATAAAAGAAAACAAGAATTTTTTTCTTGATATAAATCTCCTTGAATTCTTATTTTCACTTACCCTGCCTTATATCATGTGAAAAAATTTAAAAAACATCGGATGAGCATAAAAAGCTCAGTAAGGGTTTTGAAATAATGAAAGGCATCATTATCCCATAAATACATACAATACATAATCTATTTAATATACTTCTTGAAAACATAAGATTTATGAATGAAACATTGAAATCAAAAATCATAAATGTATCTTGTGGCATCCATATCAAAGTAACATTGTAGCTTTCTCAGCTATGTAGGGAGTTATATTTAGAATACCTATCATAGTATATTCCCTAAATCTCCAAGGAGAAGCATTAATGTTTACATCAGTCAAGTTACCCAAATCATTGTAGAGAAATATCGGGATCACCCACCGTAGGGTTATAATAGAACTAACTATATACGTAAACAATGCACAAGTAACATAAGATATTCATAACATATAAAACAAGAATTAAAGAATGATAAAATTTCAACATTTCAATCACAATATATCATTTCAAGGTATGGAAATAATCAATGCTTTTATAAATTCATTTTGAATACCAAAATACATAAAATGGTATTTGAAATTTATTTTACTTTTAAAAACATTATGACTTATTTTGAAATCCAAATATTAAATAATGCTTTCAAGAGTGGAAGGGTCATTGTCACCGCATACATTAAAAAGAAACATTCCATTTTTAATTTAGAAAATCACTACATAGAATAAATATTCCCCTTGAATGAAATGAATAGTTAATGGGTTTTATACACTGTGTTGAATAATGTTGTGTATCAATCAAAATATGCTTCTTTGAAAGGTGATTGAAATGAAGTCCCTTACCTCGAGTTTGAATTGACTCATTCGTTCCTTAATCTACCGAATAGTAAAAAAGTGTTAATTTATACCTTCTTGAAAACCTTTTTCATTTTTATTATTCCATTTATATTACTTATTAACATGATATAAACATTACATAATCTTTTAAGTTAATAATGATCATTTTTTCAATATTTTGTATTGAGTCAAAAATGAACTTCTTATAATTAAAGGTTTTCAATGTTGTCCAAATTACATTATTCTAAAAATGATATTCAATATTTAGATATAATATATATCATATATATCAGGTATATATATATGTATTTATTTATAATAGTACATTACATTTGGAGAAAAGAAATCAAATGCACCAATCTTGTATACAGTAAGTCGTACATACACATGAACGCTACATTCATTTCTATTTCATATTTTATTAAATGGAAAAATAATGATACATACGTATATTATAATTATAGTATTATATAATATATAATTTCAGTAACACCATCCTTTATATGTTCCACATATTTCTTGAACAAGTCATATCACTTTGAGGGCGCGGTAGTCCACACTTTCTTCAATGAAATTATCGTATTTACCCATTATGGAAACCATAAAGGAATGATATAAATGAAAAATAATGAATAATATAAAAAATATTAAAATAATATATATTACATATAAATACATTTCTATCCTAATTTTCCTCATGAGTGGTAGTATAAGATAATTAAACAATCATCATTTCGTGAGGCGATAGTTCTCCATCAAGAGAAACTATATGTTCCTCTCCATTGGAAAGAGGTGTGTGGAAGTGTATTTCAAATACTTCTCATAAAAACATCAATTTAAATTTAATATACTGGTGTTGTTATAGAGTAATAGAATAATGTGATTTTAGGGGGGTTTATAAGGGAAATAAAGGAAAATAACATAAGAGAATACATCACCTTTAAATTTGGAAACATTTTTTGGTTTGAACCAAAAGGCTTTCTTGAAGTTCCTTATACCTATGTTAAGGAATTAGGTGGTATATAGGGATGTTTGTAGTTAATTTTATAAATGTTTGGATGAGCCATGGGGGCTTGGGAGGTGTGACTAAGGGTTAGAGGTGATGAATTTTTATAAGGGGAGGAGGGGCTCTTTAGGAATGTTTGAAAATATAATTTTATTATAAACAGAATTTCAATTTTAAAAGGTCAAAAACACGTTTAATTCCAATATAATGTTATTATTGTAATAAATACACTCATCCAATGGGTTTTATACATGTTTGGGGCATAATATTAACCTTATCTTTTAGAATTAACTTTTTGTTACCAAATTTATCTTTTACCATGTCCTCGTGTATATTCATACTATATGGTTACTATATTTACTATAAAATTAAAAGAGACCCAAAACTGGATCATAAATGAAATTTGACATCATATATGTCATTTTTAGGAATCTTATATTTTTAGGAGTATTTTATCATATAATAAAATATTGATTGATCTAAAAACTCATTTATGTCAATTTATAATGTATTCATATAAATACATTAAAAAAGTCAATTAAAACTTTATTATTTCTAAAAAAATACATTAAATCAAATATAACAAGTTATATTCATCCATAAAATTTATGTATGGCATAAAAAATTTCATTATAAATTTATTTTACTATTTATAATATCATTTATTTGAAACATTTGTTAATGAGGTAATCATTACATCATCTTTGTGTCATAAATAAATTTACTGTTATGATGTATAAAAATTATAAATAAAATTACCTGATGTAGGAAATATCTTCAAATTTTTAATTACTATCTATAATCGAAAGTATCACATATAAAACCCATTAGAATTTTTTTTACTATGAGATATATGTGTTTTTAATATTTTACTTTACATTAAATTAATATTTATATAGTGTCATTTTCACTTACAAGCAGCACCATGTGGTCCCAAAATCATCCAAACTAATTCCATGGTCGGAAATGTACAATAAAATATGATTAACTCAATTGTTAGTGTAATTTTATATTATTATATTATTATTTTTTACCCTTATTTACCAAATTTAACCTTTAACCATGGTAAATAAAATATTTACTGAAGTTAGTATTCATAATGTCTAAAAATAAATGATATCTATTTACACATATTCTACCACTTTATTCAAAATATGGAATATATTTCTTCAATTTCAAAACAAAAAAGTTGCAAAAATTAATTTAAAATTAATTATCGTTTTCAAAACAAAAAAACATGTTTTAAAAAAAACTATAAAAAATTGTCACTTGTTTAGGACCAATTTCAACGTGAAATTACATACAATGACAAAAAATGTATTAAATGGTAAAAATATTATAAAATTAAACTTTAAAATAAATTTAAAAGATAATATAACCATATTAAACAATTATATTAATAGACAGTTTTGATTTAAAATATTGTATTTTCACTATTCATCAGAAATAGAACTGTATCAGAAAAATACCAATATGTCATCCAATGTTAAATTTTATGTCCGGATTTTAAAGATTAATTTTAGTTTTTAATGTATTACATTTAAAAGTAATAAAATCCAGATATAAAAATTAGTTGTCATTAAAAGGCAGTAAATCGAACTTTTAAAGAATATTAGAGAATTAATGCTAAAAAATGGATTCATTAACATTTTAACCCTGTAAATTTTATTGAAAAAATGTTAAAAAATTTAACAATAATGTTTAATCATATTTTAGTTCATTATATTCTTTAATTAAATTATATAAAAATATTCACATGGTTACATGTTGTACGATGATAAATTGCATGGTTGATTTCCCTAGAAAGGTGTTAAACTGCAAATTCCCATAGACTCACCCTAGAGGACAAAATATTTGGTGTCAGTATCTTATTTCAAAACTATTCAATAAATATTTATGGCATCATTCTTATCATGAACGTATATGTATTGTTTCCTATATATCTAATATTAGTCCTAGCTATAACAATCAATAGAAATAATTCCCACCTATAAGTAGTAGTCAAACCTACTAAGAGAGTTTCCAATTGAAGAACAAGGTCTAACATGTTTCCAATCCTTACAGGATTTGTATCAATTCCTAGATATCCAAATCAAGGTCCAATCAGCATATGAAATTATAAAAATTCCATTCTCTCTATTTACAGTTCATACCCCTAATGGTATCTTTCTTAAGATGAATTTTTTTTATTCTTATCATGATGGGATATGTTGAGACAACCATAATTTGGTTCATGGTCCCATCGAAAACATTACCAATTCCTATTACAGAACCCATTCCCATAGACTATAATGATAATATCCATGAATAATGTCTTTACGACATGAACATAAAGTACACGAAACACATCATTACTACAATATGTTATAATAAATGGTAAATTCCAGTACCATATAAAAATAAATTGCATAATACATTTCCTTAATGCAAGATAATAGAATACATAGAAAAAAAACCTTACTACATGAAAAAAACTTCATGTAACATGTCCTTACTAGACGACATTAAAATAAATGGAGGAAAATATGTCACCACTATATGAAAATTAATTTGAAAGACCATCATCCTCTATTATCCCTCATCAAAGGACCATAAAAGCCTAACCACGTTCAAATAATGTAAGAGGTGCTTCCACCATCCATTAAGTTCCTGAATCTACAAATCATACATCATGTCTCATGTACCTCAATTTTCCAGAAATCATCCATGGACCTTGTAATAGATAATCTTCATCAAGGGAGTCTTTTCGTGATAATTCATATATACCTTGGGATAATGCATATTTTCTTATGATCATAAACCAAATGCGTCACTCTAAAAAATGGATATTCAAATCTAGGTGATCCATTAAATTATCTTTGTTGAACTAAACACCTCATTGTGATATGAACCAATCTTGGTAAAATTGACCCATATTATTAATCACAACCTGAGAACATCCATATATGATTAACAAAATTTTCGTCTCCCACTCAGAAGGATTAGGGACTACCCAGGGCCCTAGTTATCCTAATTAGGATATTGCGTATCAACTACCATACATTTCCATGTGTGTCAAAAACATAAACTACAAGCACATTGGGTAATTTTTTACAACCTTAAACACTATCCTATAATGGTACATCTTGAAAAACAATAAATTTGTTATCTATGGTGTGACAAAACATTTCTGGTTCAAAATCCACAAAGGGAGGCCTGATCAAAAGTCATGTTTTTTCTTGCTATGCTCTTCACCTTCTATGTTTTTTCCAAACCTAGAACACAAATAACTGATGAATAAATCTCATAGGTCCAACTCATTTTCACTATTAATATCCAATCTATGATCACTAGACACTCATGTTCATGAAAATGATAGATCACTTATTTTCGACATCTCATCATCATGTGAATATGTTTTCTAGGAGGTAACACAACACTTAGGGTACTCAAACCCTCCTTTGATAATACACATCCCACAAATCACTCTTCATGATTTGAGGTGTCTTGTATCACCATACACCATCCATGTTCCTACGAAATGATATTTTTATTTAAGGGGAACATTTCTTAACTATGTATGTATGTCAATGGCTCATGTGCATTCACCTATGGCTGTCAGCCAACTATGTCACTGTGAAAAAAATGGATATTCTAATCATTGTGAGACCAGACATCATGGTGGAAGAACCTCAACACCATAGTGTCTATAAACTACACCGGTTATGAATTTCCCATTTCATCTTCATGATCGAGGCACTTCGGACCAGGAATTTCAATTACCCTACCAAAATATCTAGGCATATTCGACATCATCGATATTAGGTCACCATGTTGTGTACCCTTTATCATGATATAGAGTGAGACACACCATTCATGAACCATTGATGGACCACATATCATGATTCAAAATTGTTTGATGTATGGAATGAGTTTGTAATTCATGATCTTAAGTTCCATAGTGTGCTAAAGTGATTCTTGGATATCCTTCCTCTATTCCAAACATCATCATCTAGATGTTTAAGTCTTTATAAATCATTTATATTCATCAGAAATTAGTGGATAAAATATTTATTACGATTCATTCAAATAATAATGGCCTTGAACCACCAACTAAAGGAATCCACCTTTTAAATAATGGTTATTCATTCCTTATGAGCCCTAGAAACTACATGGTGGAACATGGAATCTCTTGATTTCATGGGTCATACCTTTCATGACATCCATGTCTCATGTCCATGACTCAAACATTTGGTATATGAATTACATCACCAATATTCCAACAATATTGGAAGACCTATAATATATACTATTTCACCCCCAAACAAATATGACCTTAATAAATCATCAATATCCCTAGGGAAAGATAATTGGCTTTCAAAGACCCTATTCATGACTATGGGTGTAAGAAAATGGATCCTACTTATGAGCCTATGTCACCAAACGAATGTATCACTCTTAATAATGGGATCTATGATCATTGTAAGCCTCAAAAACACTACAAAATAGCTGAAAACCTCAATGTTTTGGGTCACTCAAAGAATATTTTCACCATATTCCATGATCATCAACGTCAAGTCGAAGCTAGAAGACCATAAACACCAGAAATATCAGGTCCAAGGAAAAATACCTTAAAATAATGAAATATTATGTCCATGATAAAAGACCCAAAACTAATGAAATGTCTGGTCCCAGTTTAAAGACCCTAAACCAAAGAATCATCATGTCTGAGTTCAATGACCCTAAAATAAATCAATATCATGTTCAATAAAAAAACATAAACTAATACAATATCAGGTATGATATAATTTACCTTGAAGGTACCTTGATTCTTCATTGGGAAACCAGAGGTTCCGATATCTTTGCAGAAATTCACTGAAGCTTTTTCGCTACTCTCTACGGCTCTAGTAGAGAAGTTTTTCTGAAGTTGGCCTCCCATAGAGGTGTTTGGTAGGTACATAAACAAGGAATGATGTTTATGTCAATGTGTGCCCATTAGGATCTTGGGGATGCGAAAAAACCACATTTTTTATGCCGACGGGGCTAATTTGGGTATGGCCTTTTCCAGATCTAGTAGATCCATTCTAGGCTTTCATTTCCACTTCCTTCACTGGTTTATTGATATTCATATGAATCGTGTCCCGTATACTTCGGAAATTTGGCCTCATCTCCTTGGTCTACCACTACCCTTCCAGAACCCATCTCTTCTATAGACAATTGTCAATTCCATCGGTAAATTCCTTTGTGGTGATTAGAAGACCACTTCCCTAAAGTACCCAATCATAGAGCACAAATGTGTTGATATGGAACTCTCTTGACCCCCACCAGAGGTGGTGTGCATTGTGATTGAGGGAAAATATAGGTACGTTCATGATATTGTTTTTGAATTTTGGACGATGTTCTATTTCTTTTGTTATAGGCAGGGCCACTGTCTTTCTAATTGCCGTAAAAAGACACTGGATCCTAGCTTGGTTGACCCTCCTGTGATGCCCAAAGAGCCTTCCACTCCGGTTGTGTTTTGTGATGCATTATTTGTTTGTGCTACTAACCCATGAGGGAACGATCAGGGGTGCAGGGAGGATGTGATCAATGTATTGTCGGGTGAGGTGTAGCATCAGGTGGCCATTCCACCTGTAGAGGTCCCTCTTGTTTTGGGGAGGGGGGACACTTCAAGCATACTAAAGAAGTATGTCCCTAAAGAATCAGATCCATGGGTTTCATAAGTCTTCGAAAGGTTGAGACCGTATTTAGGTATCAATTAATTGTCAAATGGATCAAGGATTTCATTTCAGGTGTGTGTGGTTGGTTCATAAAAGCCTAGAGTTTCATAGGATTTAGAGTAGGTTTTGTAGGAAAATTCATCCATTGATGATACAGTGAAGTCTTTTGGAATGGCCACCTACTCTTTTAATCGATTTTCAATGTTTGAAGGTGATGAGAAACATGTGATTGAGGAAGGGAATTTTGATGAGGTTGTTTATGGAGTGGTTAGAGAGACTGGCTCGAGTTCCCCTACTAAGCCAAAGTCAATAGAGATGGCCTTGGGTAGGAATAAGTATTCGAGACCTAAGTAATTCCATCCTGAGAAAAGAGGAATGTAGTAGGGCTACAATGATAAGAATTTATGGGTTCTTAAAGTCACCATGCATAATGAAAATGCAGATGTTAGATGTAATTCTACAGGTTAAGGGGAGGATAATCAAATATTGAAACCTGTGAATGGGAATAGTCAACATTTTGTGGAGGGGAATATGAAATCACCTTGCAAGGGAAATGTTTCGGTGCATGAAGGTCCTCAGAGGATGTTTGAGTTGGTGATTGTGTCAGGTAAGTGGTGGGATGCCTCCGATGATGATAAGGAGAATAAAGGTTGCATCCCAGAACACTAGGTCAAAGAATCATATATTGACTTCCTCATGAGTGGGGGGGGAAGAAAGAAAATGAGACTGTGGGAGCACACAGTGCTCCACCAATGTGGAAACCATGGAAAGATTACTCTAACATGCCGAATATTGTTTCTACTATATCCTCTATCAGGTACTCCAAATGGAAAGATATGAACAAAAAAGGGGTCGGTTCATCAAGCAGTAATATTTCATGCATTTGACCTAAGGGAAACAACATCTCATGGATAAATACATCAAAATTATAAATCAATATCCTCCACATTATAATTGGGAGTTAGTTGATCTGGATGAGTTCTCTATGGTGGTGTAGGTGAAGACTATAATCCTTTTTTATTTTCCTTTGTTGTCAGGTATGTTTAATTCTTATTTTAACATGTTTTAATTTTCACTCTTCATTATTTCATATATTTTAGGGACATGGTAGTTTTTCTTGGGCCTGAGCTTTTCTAGTATGTCCGAGCAAAAAAAACCTAAAAATAAAGCAACTTCATGTATGTTGAAAAAGAACCTAAACTAAAACAAATATCATGTCCCAGCTAAAATACCATAAACTAAAAAATATATTATGTCTGAGCTAAAATTACCTCTTAAAATAATGATACAGTCTTGGATAAAATACCCAAAATTAAATCAGTATAGTAATTTGACATAAAATAATTGATGATATCGCATGGATCATCATATATGATTTCTAAAAAATGATGTGATCACAAATCCTATTGGATTTAACAAAAGAGAGTTAACTATCTGTATGAGATGTGAAATAAACCTAATTATACCTTAGTGAAACATGTAATTTTAAGATAGATATAGTAGATATACAAATAAGAAATCTCATGATAGTGGGAAAACCTGAGTATTCCCCAAGAGAAATCGGTTAGAATTAAAATATTCAAAATCGAGTCATTTTTCATTATTATTATTATGAAAACTATAGGTTGCATTAAAGATTCCAACAATATCGGATCAATGATTAAATAATTTCATGCACATCATTAATTAAATGAAACCTAACCATGCATATATTGTTCAAAAAGTCTATTCGTTAATAGCTGGAAATAGGAGGAATTTCTAAATTATGATCTTCCGAACTGGTCAGGTCAGAAGGATCATGATGAGAAGCATCAATTGAATGTGGGACTACCTCCCACCCCATATTCTCTAATTGTACCTCAGGACAGAGTGTTTTGACTACATTTTGTACTCTAAAACACATTTTTGATAAATTTCAATCAATGATTATGATTCTAAGATATCAGACCTCAAACAGTATACAACATCATCAATCTGTCATATATGAGTGGGAAAGGTATCCATATGAGCTTGTTTGTTGGATATGATCTGATGGCTCTGGTCCAATGACTATAATACCCCTTCTTTCTACTCAGAAAGGGGAGCATCATATTCTATATTATGTAATCAACTCTTATTGGAAACCAAATCTCATTCAATCATGGTAATTTTCTTCATAATTTCATTTATTGTTTGTTAATCAATGAACCCCCCCCCATGTCACCAAAAGCTAAAAACGTTGCCCATTTTGATCACAAAATTATTCTATATGAGACTTAGTAAACATTTTTTGAATCTATTTCTAGATCCCCAAAAAATATGTATGAGAATTTATGGCCAATTGAGTTGGTTTTTTGAACCATACCTTATGATGGATGACTAATTACTTTTATATATTTGAACACCATATCTAGTTTGTCATTTCTAGAATAATGGTTCTTCTGTGATGTCTCACCCTAGTCTTCAATAAAATTCATGGTTTCCACTGATAGTGGGGTTGGTTAAAAAATGGATTTCCTACATGATGGACCCATCAGATTGTTACACCACTTATATAAGATTCTACACTTGCTTTGGAATAAGACTGAGTGAGAAAGGTGGAAGAATTCTGAGGATGAAGAATGATCTAAGTATCATTAACTTCATTTACCAACGTCATTCTAAATTGATGAATGATTACATAGTGTCACTCTCTTCGTACACCATCCATAGGAAGGCGGAGACCCTTTGGGTAATGCCAAAATAAGAACCAGAACAATGGGTTAAATAAAGAACACAGATAGACAACTCATCCACCCTGGCTACAAAAACACCATACTACAGTAATACCTTTATAACATTTCATCGACAAATTATATACCATTATCAGTGGCTATCCTAGTGACTTCATGATATAATGTGAAATCAAATATTCTAGATTGTATAATCCTGTCTCCATCCTTGACCATGACTAGTTACATTGACCGGATCCTACATATGTTCAGTAGTCAATAACTTGATAGGACATCTAGTATTGTTGTAGCATTGTAATAGTAATCTCAATAGATGTGATCCCTTATCATACCATGAAAAAACTAGAAGGGACCACATATACTATAGGGGTTCTGACTTGTGCGATATGGTCCAAGAGCTTCTAATTGCATGTATACACCAGTCCTACCAGGTTGGCACATTGCCCCTCCTCTATTTTCACTACCATAACAAGCATACAGAATCAGATTCCTAAACCATAGTCCCCATTCAATAAGTTCCATACATTTTGATACATAGACATACATCCATCCTGATTGTGATAGGGAGATATCTCCCAGTTCAAAATATACCCCAACAAAGAATAATCTGTTTCTATAATCACCCAATATGAAGAAAAATTACTGGGAACTTACTGATAAGGGAGATAATGAGGGAATATGAAAATTGGTCTAACTCCACCGCAATAGTGGAAATTATTGATCAAATCCATAAATGAGGGAGGAGAACGTATATATAGATACTTTAAAATATTCTACATAAAAATTGCAATTGTATATTTTAGAAAAACTATAGTTGGTATATGATCAATCCATAAATCATCAACCTGGAGAAACTAATTATAGATTTCAATAATGTGGGGTATCTCACCATGCTGAAAGATATCCCATAGGCTGATGCCCATTTCACTAAGGGTTACGCGGAATGTGTTGGTACCAAGACTCTAACAGAAGATTATCCCTCTTAGAAGATCAGACTCACTATAGATAATAAATAGAGAGATCTATATGGATTTATTGAGATAACCCCTCTATATATTTTCAAAAAACTCCAATAATATTTTCCTAATCTAGAATAGACATACTCATTTATCCAAAAATTCCAATCAATAATGAAATCCTATTTAGAGCAGTATACTCTTCCTAGGTTTCTCCGAGATATGATTAATTTACTCAAGTAACTCTGATTAAATGGATTATGAGTGAAATCACTACCATCCAGAACCAAGGGGGAGTAATCCAATATGTATAAGAAACCATATAATCAAGTTGTATTGAACTATCCATCTTTGAAAATGATTATTTGGAAACAGTCGAGAGAAGGTGACTCCCATCATGATGGAACATTTATGTATAGAGGAGGAATAAAAACAATATCTAGTAATCCGGACCCATATAGTAGAATTTGGTGCCATAATAGATAATCCCAAAAGATTAGATGATAGAACCCGGTTCAAAAAATTATTATTATATTCCATGCAGTATCTAGGGTAAGCATTTTAGTTTCTAGAGATCTTTTCCCATTAATTTGTTTCATCGTAGGATACATGGCGAAAACATGATGTCATTAGAAAAAAATTAACTATAATATGTTAGAAAATGAAATATTTTTTTAGATGAAATACATACAATTACAAAATCATCATGAAAATCGCATAAATTAGAAAAGGATTTTTGGAATCACATTTGGGGATCATGAGTTTCCTATCTCCCAGAAGTCTTATGGGATGAATCATTGTTGTACAACATCACAAAACCACATAACCCAAAGATGACTCATTATATCATGACCATAACATAGTCACATGAGCATCATAATGAAGAATATATCATGTAATCATCTTTGAAGATCTTGTGGAAGCCCCCAGGAAAATATCACATCATCATGGCTAATGTTCAAGAAATTTAAAAAGAAAATTATTAGATGGACGGAATTAGAACCTAGTAAAAAAGAGTTATTCTTGGAATGTTCTCCTGAGGATGGCTTGAAAAGGTTCCTATAATAGGATCTTGTGCAGTGGGCATACGATGGGGGAACTTAACCACAAAAAATCAAGGTTACTCTATAGAATGGGTATCCTATGAATCAAATTTGTCTCTTCTCCCATATATATAGAAAATTTCTGAGAATACCAAGCCTCACCCAGTAGAAAAAACACCTTCTAAGAAACTGAATTATGAAAAAGAAAGGCTCATGAAAGAATTTAATTTCCTTAGAATCGATCCCTTCTCAGTATTAACATTTCTCTTGAAGGGGGAACTTTTTGTCACCCACTGAATGAGCATCAGAAAATTGACCATGGATAAAATATCTGAATATAGGTATTATATTCCCCAAAAATAAATGGTTGGAGATGGTTTTTGAGATCCATGGATCACATGACCATCAAACAGATACACAATCAGGTGATCATCATGAGGTCACGTAAATTCCCTATGCTTAGAAGATGACCAACGATGTTTCCCATGAAAATCCATTTAATGATCTTTCTTATTTCATAAAAGCACATTAGATAACCAGTGGTTTCCACTGCTAGCCAGAAAAGCAATCCCAAGACACATGGTTTTTCAAAGTTCAAGAACCTAAAAACCCATCCAAGAATCCTTCAAAAAGATGAGAAACATGTATATATTTTGGGGGGATCATACATTCACAAATTTCACATGATGCGTCATTAAATGAGAGTATTTTTTTACTCGAAAAAATAATAGAAAAATTGTGAGACCCTTATCCTTTGTAGAATAAAGTAAGATAAATAAAAATAGGAGGAGGAATGAGCCACATGCAGTCATAAAATTCATGTGACGTTCCCTCAGAGATCCTCAAGGAATGGTATGGCCTTGATGAAATGTACTCCTTTTCTATTGAAATACCTTCGTCTTGTCATACACATCACATGAAGAGCATTGAGTATTTATAGGTGACATCATGCTCTCCCATTAGTTACTTAAGGAAAAAGAGATTGATGATTCCATAAAATGTATATGCATATCAAATAGGGAATTTATTGGTCAGGTGACACATAAACAAAAATCGTGTAAATGTCCTTGATAATACTGTGGAAAACTTGCACGATGCCTAACCTTTACATAATAAAAATTGAAATAAAAATGGTAGGATCATAAATAGTTGAAAATTTATAATAAAAATATCTTAACAAGGAAATATCTCATTATAATAATAAAATATGAAATTAAACAATTAAATATAGAAAATAAAACCCCCTAATTATCAAATAAACAAATATTCAATAATCCTTGAAATAACTCATTATTAAGCACTCATTAGCGGAGTTTAGCAATATTGACACATTCCAACATTAGAATTCATTATACATCAAGATAAACAACAAATAAATATCATTTAATTATCTATTATATACTAATTATGGTACTTTAATTATCTAGGATTAATATAATATATAAAATAGATATATCCCTTTCTCTTAACATTATTATAATTATAATAAACCAACTAATATAACACACATATGAAACCTAAAATTTAACTAGTCAAAATGGATATAATTTCTTAGAAGAAATATTTTATAATACATCAAATATATATAATAATTATTTTGACGTACATATTTTTCTTTAAATTTCATTAACTAGTTCAATTAATTTCAATTCAATATATAAAAAAGTTAAAAATAAATATTATCTCTATAGAATGTTAAATTCTTTGTATAATGTAAAAACATATGCTTCCATACCATTCATTGAGTAAGAAAAATGAAACAAATCTAATTCAAAACTACCCAGCATAAAGATAATGATAAAATAAAAAAAATCAATCAAATCATATATTTACCTATTAAATTAATATTTTTCTACAATAATACTGTCCTATAATATTTAATGATTACATTTTAAATTAATTAATTTTTTTTATAAAGTACCAATATCTATAAATCACTATATAAAATAAAAAAAACCATGAAACCATTTTTAAAGAATGTTCTTAAAAATAATATACATATCCTAAACTAGTACACCTTAAGGATTTAAAGGCATCCAAACATTTTCATATGATTGAAACAAATATTGACAGTTTTTTATGTATAATTGGGATAATTTTATCTTTAATAAATCATATTCAATAAGATGTAAACAAAAAAATTAGATATATAATATAATAATTAAACAAAATCAATGAATCATAATAGAATTAAAAATATATGAAAATATTATTTTCATGTTTATCTGGTAAATATGAATTTTCTAATTAATGGTCACTCAATATTTTTACAATATACATAAAAATTAAAAAATAATCCAAAATAAAATATAGTAAATCAATCGACAAACCCTTACTTGTATTTGTATCGATCTCCAAAACTCAATCTTCTTTATTAATTTATTTGATGCTTTCTTGTGAGTCATAATCAATAAATATATCGTAAATATAATTTTTTCCTTATAAAAATGAAATTTTATATAGGGTGTGAGTGAAAAATACTGTTGGGATTCCCTACTCAACCACTATACCATAAAATGACTAAAAATGAATACTATAAGAGTTTAGTTATTATAGATAATGAAACCATAATACACACATTTGATATTCTATAAAATTATTAAAAATTATTTATCCAAATTAGTTAACATAATAAAATTTATTCACACAACCATAGAGTCCCATATACATACAATCTCACCCAAAAACTCAACAATTCATGTTTTGGGACGATAGAAGAGTTTCATGAGAAACATGGATAATATATTAACACTGAACTAACCAATAGGAATTAGTGTTTTCCATATTATGTAAAAAATCACTACTACGTAAATTTAGTAGTCAATTTTTGAAATATTATACTATTTTTTTTGATATTGACCCATAAACAATGATATGTATCTTTTTATTTTTTTAGTATGTTGACTATTGACAATAGGTTCCCTATCTAAAATATTTATAAACTATAGTATTTTTACATTAACACATTTTCCATATATCAATAGTAATGTTGTCCTTATAACCTTTAGCTAATTGGATTTTGTGTTATATCAACTAAATAACTATATATTGGTATTGAATTTATGTATCCCATGATTCTAGAAGCACCTAAAAAAATAAAATTCTTGAAAAATGTCTATAACTTTTTAATATTGAATGAAACCCTTCATAGATACCTGATGAGGGAACCATTATTGGAATTCTTCAAACCAAATCTCATTAAATCCAGACAAGACCTTACGAAACCAAAAAACCATCATGAATCCCACTCAATGAAAAATTAATAAAAAACACAATAATTAACATTGTTTGAAACTGACATTACTCTATGGGGGGGAAATGAAATATTTATTTAGAACAATAAATAATGGAAACAAGTTCTTCAATGAACACAAATTTTAAATGAAAACCAAAAACCATTGAGAAATATTTAAAATAATCTATCATTTCACAAGATACCTCACCATATATTTATAAAAAATTATAAAATGTCATTATAGTTCCACTTACATATTATATTTATAAGAATCCATAAACTCAACCTATGAAACCACCATATAACCTATTACAATCTAGTATTATTAAATCTAATGATTAATTGTCTCTAAATCATGAAAATATCCATATTCCCTTAGACTATTTTGAATGTTCCTTCCATAAATAGTGTATCAACTTTTAACATCCCAATTTTACTGTGGATCCATCTATATGATTTCATGATATATTTTCAAAATTCTCTCCTTAACTGAATTATGATAAAAATCCATAAAATATATTTTCATTGAAAATACTAAAAAACAACACTTTAGAAATAACTATTCAAGGAATTAACCCACCCGTTTTGATAAATCTACAAATTAGTATTGTTTTAATGTTATATTGCCTCAACATGGTCTTCTAACCATGAATTCGATCATATATATCCCATATAGACACAATACTACCCCAATAGTTATGAAATTATGATCATTATCAATATATATTATATATCCAACCTTCCCTTAGAGATTAATATCTTCCTCAATCAGTCTTAAAATAACTTCTATATGAATTAATACTTTAGAGGAAGATAATTTTACAAAAAGTGAAAATTTGTATTTATCATTGGAAGTGTCCCACTAAAAATTAAGAAATCTATTTTTAATTTATCCTACATTAATTTGAGATACAAAAATTTCCCTTCAGATAAATAAAATCCTTCCCATCCTTAATGATTGTTATTTAATCTACATATGTTGTGTGCATCACAATTATTGGTTGATTTTCTGACATCCAAGCTTTAATCATTCCTCTAAATGTGAGCAAAAATTTCATTGTACTAATACATGTGTCTATCTATAATAAAAATAATATGTCTAAAAACTTTTGTAATTCATCATCCATTTTGAATCACAATGATGAGTCATGATACCCATTGTGGTACCAAAGAATCCCTTTTACTTTTTCCTAGTTTTATTTTACTATATTTTTATTGATCGTAATGATGACTCCCACACCATAAACAATGTCAAAAATTATAAAAACTATGGTATAGATGTATCTTATGACTATCAATATATATATAACCCTCTCTTGGATCACATTAACATCTTCTACTAATATTTATTTATCTTTTAATGACATGAAGTAGTATGCTAATGGAGTGGTCAAATGCTTAAATCAAAATAATATGAATAACTCCAAAAAATAACAATAGTATTGTAATTATCTCAATATAAATGGTCCAATATCTTAGTCCCTTTTGATCTATATTACTTGAATTTAATTTCCTTCCCTGTGATTATTTCTCTCGAACCTTTTTGATAAATAAATATTCATTTCCTTAACAATTTTCAATTCCAAAGCCACCAATGGAATAACATCCACTTGTAAGATATGTATTATAATGCTTCCCACATTTAAAACATTCTAATAATAGAATTTATATATAGTACTGTAGATGAAATAATTCTTCACCACTAAGTTATCGAACATAAGGTTTAATTTCGTTGGATCTTGTTTTAACCCATAAAAACTCAATTTGATTCATTACACCAAGCCTTTAATTTTACCCCAATGCCTTAAGTTTGATGATTGAATATTTCTTACTATAATGTAATACAAATCAATTCCTACATAATTTAATATTCATCATCTTATATAATCTCTATATAAACTATTTAAATAATGTTATAATTTTTCAATGCTTATTGATTAGATATTTGTTAATGAAATACACTTTTTTATATAAAAACCCATTGAAAACAATTATTTACTCATATTATTTAATACCCACCGCTCCTATATTCAACCTGGAACCCATTTTTCATCAATTATGATTTCCCATAAGAATTTTCTATTAGCTCCCATATTCTAGAATCAAATAAATATTTTATATACCCATTAATTTGTACTCCCACTATTTAGAGACCCTGAGGTTTTCCTACTTTTAAATGATCTCAATTTCTCCACCAAATTTAAGATGTATGTAGTGAATATCACATCCAAAACTCTGCAATATGATGCTTTACCCATGGTAGATGAAAAATAAACTTGTGGTTATCTCTTTTTGGTTCTTTTATTTCTTTAATTAGACATACATCATTTCTTAAAAAATTTAGTACATTAGGACATTGTAATACCAATATATTTCATCATCCTTCAAAAACATAGATCATATAATCTAATATTTTAATGAATTTTATTCTCCAAAAACTGAATAAAAAAATTTGGTGTTCCACACCATTGAAAATTGGGATGTGATGAATCATTATTCCCAACTAAGTCATCTAAAAATATTTTATTCAACTACAATAGTTTATTATTAAAGTGGAAATTTATTCTTTTGATGACATTTTATATTTCAAAAGTACAACGCCAAATACCAAAATTTTCATTTCCACATCCTATAAAGAAACCTTATAGATAATTTTCTATTCTAATTCCCATTCTAGTAACATTAATTTAGTTATTGGAAACACATTTGAAATATTTTTGGTTTGATATATAAATTTTCCTTCTAGAATATTTTTCATCCAAATGATTCTTCCCCAATAGAGTGGAAGGAATACGAGTCGCATAATAGGATACACAGTTGAAGGACTTCATCCAATGATCTTAAAGAACCCTTGAAGGTAATATCAATATTTATTCTCTCTAATTTAATGTTTTATTCATCTATTATTAATCAAAATATTATATGATTAATTATAGAAACATATTCTAAAATTGTATACAATTATTTCGATAGGAAAAATAAAATTATATATTTCCATAATCATCACCATTGTCATAACTATATCATTTGAGCTTTATTCTGATCTCTTTTATCCATAACGTCTCTCCATTTTATGAATTATTTAAAAATTTAATAGTTTTTCGAAAATGAACAGCATCATATCTTTCGGTTGTGTCAAAGATAAGTATGACATTGTATACTTACCCACCATGGGGAAAAACGGTTTTGGACCCCATAAATTTATATATATCCATTGTATCAGTACAAACTCATATATTGTTACATATTATTTGAATGATAACTTCTAATGCTTTCTAAGAATAAATTATTCACATATTCATACAATCCGATTTGTTGTTTCAGTATTCCCTTCAAATCAAGGGAATTCATTTTCATCTCACCTAAATGAATGAGAAACTAATTCATCAACATTTTAGTTTTGAATGTTGATTTTAATCCATGAATTAATACCTCTAAATTATAATGAAATACAATTTATTTCCATCACTCCTATGGTATTTCCATGGAACCCTGTGTGATTTTATACATGACATTATAAAATGTTGGGAATGAAAATACATTTTCAAACTATTTTATTATGACAATGTTCTCCCTTGAACCTGTTATGTGACATAAAAACTATACCTCCAATTAAAATATGTTTAATATTTTGTCAATAACATCATTATTTAACAAAAAATACTAGATATTCATTATATGTAAGATCAATCTTACTAAAAAAGTGTAAAACATAATTAAAAATGCATACATTGAAAAAAATAGAATAGAATGTATCCCCAAATTAAATATTACATAATTCATGTGAAGTAGAAATGCAGGAAAAGAGGTTTATATTATATTTCAAATAAATATTTATAAATGAGGTTTAACAAGAATACCCTATAAAATTGACCAAATGGTTTATATATTCATTCTTTATATACCATATCATCCAATAATATTTTCATAATGGTTTCATCCAATAAAAATATATTTAATATTCTTAAATTTCATTCATATTATACTAGATTTCTTGTTATGAAAATATGTTCTGCCTTATGTACTAAACATACATTCATTGCATATTGAGAAAAATATATTGTCAATATCATTATAAATAATAAGATTATAGACATCCTAAAAACCTAATATATGATCACCACTATAATTACCCACCATGGCAACCATCCCTATCCATGATTATATATCTTATGATAAAGGACCAATAACTACACTGTCCTTATAAAAAATCATTAAAAACCTAAAATTGAATCTTAATGGAATTAAATTTGTTAACATGATTTTCTAATAAAATTTCATATATTATTTATTACTGAATATTTACCATATTTAAAAAAATGAAAAATTGTATTCGGATTCATAAATAGGGTGGAAACTATATAAATCTACTTTGTAGTTGATTCTAGATCATAAATATTAAAATCCATATTTTCAGAAAAAATCATATGAAAAAAACCGAATTTCATCCAATAATTTTTCTACCATAGTTCTAATGATGTAATTTTTTGTTTTATTTTATTAAATTTATTCCATAGATATCCTTATAATATATAATACTCAATTTTCATCCTCTAGAATCAAATATCAGACCCATTAAACATATCAACAAAAAAACATATAGTAATATTAAATAGGTTATGTTTAATATTATAAATTAGAAAAAATTATAACATTAACGCAGGAAAAATCCTTGGTAAATTGTTTAGCATCCCATGGAGGCTATATTTCTTGAAATAAAATACATCTACATATCATGATCATAGAAGATTTCATGTTTCATTAGATTTTTACACATAGAATAGACCTATAATTATGGATTGAAACAATGTTTTTAGGTCTCATCTTGTAAAAAGTGTATTTTAATGTAATTATGTGTAATATTATAAACCTTATCATCCCATTATATTGAATTTTTTGAGTGTTTAATACATTTTGAGGATTTTTTTGGGGTGAAAGATTAGAGTTTATTCTGAAATTTCTACTATGGTAAATATTGTGGTGTTAATATAATACCATACATTGGATATTGGGGTGTTGCTATTTTGTGGTTCATCAATTATAGGGAACCTTTTGGTGTGGAACAATACTTATTCCCTTATTCTGTTCTATGTTCGATCAATATAGAATATCAGCCATATGGTTATAGCATAGTCCTTATCATATTATCATGGAGATCGTGGGTACTTCTCTCAATATATGCCTTATTAATAGTTGTCATATTGTGGTGTTTGAATGTATGTTATGGTTGGTATCATAAGACCAATTTCAATTTCATGGGGATGAATGTTTTATTGTATTCATTAGTTATTTTTATCAGACCTCATTATTGACCATGAAATTAATACTAGTATGAATTTTTTTATTAGAACTCATGTTGTGTGGGCATGGAATTTTTCATGTCCTTGTATTTTTCAAGACAATGTAAAACATTGGGGGGATCCCCAAATGTCCATTATTTCAAATTTTTTTCTACCACCTATTGTGGAAACAATGATTGATTTTGGTAGAACTTTTAGCGTATGTTCTTTTTCATTAACCAGTTTATTCAGGAGTTTAATTTTTTGTGATCTATGTTGAGTCCTTCCAAAATTCTTCTTAAATTATATATGTTCATCATCTAGTGATTTTTTTAGTTGTGTGATGTTTGTACTGTTTGAGGTTGAATTTAGTGGTTTATTATAGATATTTTTCTATAGTTTTGTGAATTTTCCATTGGTGTAATATATATTTTAGGATCGTCTCTTCCTTGCCTTGAATCCATATAATGACTTTGAATGATCTTGTTAAGTAAGGTAATTCATGAACTATCCATAATTATTTTCAAAATATTTAACATATAATAATAATATATTCCTTAACTGAGGATTATGAATTTTGCAAATCAACCTAACGAAATGTGTGTAATGAAATAGATGGGATGGGGTTGTTATGAATGTGTGTTATTTACCTATTTTTTATATTATTGGAATTTAAGATCATTGTTGTTGTTATTATAAATAATTATTGTATTTATAATTATAAAACATAATATTGAATGAATTTTGGAATTAATGTTCATAATAGTGGAAAAAATTAACGACTGTAATAAACAGATTCTGTTTGAAAAAGTACACTAAAATGATAACCATCAATTATAAAGGGAATTCATCGATGTTGACATTTTATATGTATATGTGGTTAATTATAATTTTTTGATAATTTTTCTTTTATTTTTTTGGATTTTTTTGTGGTATTAATGTTATAGGTTGTGTAAATGAATATTATTTTGGTATTGGTTAATGATGGGTAATGGGGTTCTGAATAGTTGGGTCATTGGTGTGGTTTATATAGTAGGTATATGATTGGTTATAATTATATATTTTGTGAAAAAGTATGTTTTTATTGGTTGATGGTGGTTAGGATGTTATAGTATTTAAGGGAATCATTTATATGAGAATTGATGTGATGGATATTTTTTTGACATGGTGATTGCCTTTATATTTTATTGTAGTTATAGAATAAAAATATTATTGATAAACATTGTAATGGGTTTGGTATGGAATAACATGAAACATGGGTATTAAATGATGTGTTTTTGAATGAAATAATTTTATGCATGTCTAGAATTAATATGGTTAATGTATGGAAAATATTTCAATTTAAATATTTAATTATAGTTGTTAATGAATTTAAAATTACTGATAATTATTAAATCAGGATATATGGTTTGATCAACTAGGGTTTGGTAAAGTTTATTATGTTGGTTTCTGTGGTAAATTGTGATGGTTTTTGATTCAATTGTTTCCAATAGTGGTGGTGTGTGGAAATGGAAGTTTGATGATGGTTGTAGGTCATAATGGTGTAATATTGATTTTACACCTTGAATCTGGTCATCAGTGTTGTTATACAAATATATGATTAATTTTCTTATGATTTTCTTGACCACCCTACCCATATCATATAACAATACCCACCCAAAACTGTTTCAGGCTCTAGGTGATATTCCTGTTATTCATGATGGTGATGATGGATAGCCCCTCCACCCTCTTTCCTAATCTCTTATTAGGCATAGTACAAGAGGATCTTGATACATATTGATGGTTTTTCATTGAAGGATGAGTGTTTGGTTAATATGTGTCATGTTCATGAAGTTATTCTATTGTGACTAGTTATATAGTAATGTGATATATATACATGGTTATCGATATAGGTATGTATATGTGGCTATTGATTAATTAAATTATGTTTTTTTAGACATGTGGGTGTCTTAGTTCAATTGGATTATGACTCAACCCCCATCATATGAATATATATAAAAGATTTAATCTCAATATGTTTATTGTTAGATAGATTTTTTGAGTAGAAAATTAGTGTTAAATAGGTTGTGGGGTATATGTTTCCATATTTCTTTATTCTATCTCATTATATTTTATGTGATATTTGGTGGGTAGCATTTGATGTGGCTATGTGAATGTTGACCGGACAGTTTCATACTGATTTTGTTATTTGTTCTTTGATAAATTACATTACACCTTCTATGTAATGACCCAAAAATACTATTAATGAAATGTTTCATCCCTATAATTATTTACTATTCAATAAATAACATCAAATCACATAGAGAATACAATAAAAACGTTATTAATGATGAATTAATAAAATAAGAGGAATTTTAGAAATTAAAGAAACCAATACTAATAGACTTGTGACACGAGCTTGGGAATATTAATATGACCCTTACGAATTGTTATAAATCCAACAGAATATTAAACTGAACTATGAATTCATAAACAAAATTTAGGTATTTTATGATTTAAAATATTATATATTTATATAACAGAAGATGTAAATAAAAGTTTTTGAATTGATAAATAACGTACTATTTTTATGAATCAAATGTATTATTCTTTCAATTGTACAAATAATATAATAATCCAAATGAATGTTTAATATCATAAAATAGATTCAGAAATTAATATTGATTATCATATAAATATAACATAATTTTTAGATACCATAATGAATTTTTTAAAGTGTTATAGAATCGATTATAGTATCAAAATTAGTATTTTTCATGTTAAGGATGAGTTTATTTCAAAATTTAATTGTCATATCTAGAAAAAAATATTAGACTTTTTTTCTTTTTAAAATTTGAAAAATCAAAAAATGGTTAGTATGAATTTTTGGGGATTTTTCTAAAAAAGTTTAATTCTTTGGGGAAATTTTAAATATGGTAATTTATAGTATATGTTTAATACATGCATTATTTAGTCAATGAATATCAATTAATGATTTAAGAACCATTGTATTGAAATAAAAATCACTACATATTTTACATGGAAACTATAATCAAAACTATTTTTTTGTTTTCTACTAAATAATAACCAAATAAATAAAATTATCAAAAAACACCCCTCTCATCCACAATAAATACCACCCTCACCACCACTTCTCCTCGAATATCTTATTATTTGAATACTTTCTACATACTACCAAATCCTCATTATAAATATCCTTCCATATCCATGAGTTATTTGTCTAAATAAAATAAGAAAACTAATTTCAATGAGGAGGTTTTTAATGAGAAGAATTCAAGAAGAAAAATTGTCTTTTGAATTCATTGTTTTCTTCTCATTATCTTATATTTTCTTATAAAATAATAACCTCTTAATTAAAATCAATAATGATAACTAAAATATATGTTATATGACATTATTATATTATTTTAATATAAAATCCAACATCTAGCCTCTTCTTATCTACATTTTATTCTATGAATGAAAATATTATATATGAGGTGTTGATTTATCACCTTTGAGGATGACACACTATTGAAAAAAAAAATCTAACATGTCGGAATTTTTTACATCAGTTTGATATAACCGATGTGCAATGATGAAAAAAATCGATCTCTCAAGTAAGTTATTGTGTAACAGACATGATATATCAATGAGAATCTATTTTTTACATTGTTCATTTTGTAACCGACGTAATAAAAACGGATATTAGATTTTTCAAGTTGGTTATTTTATAACTGACATGACATATCGAATCTGGGTCCATTATTACATTGGTGAAAACATAACCGACTTGATAAATAAATTATCGACATTTTCTTTTGTCGGTTATCAAACGAACGGACGTGATAAAGTGCCATTTATCATGTCAGTTATCGAATAAACGAAGTGATAAATTATTTTCTACATCAGTTATTAAAGAACTGACATAATAAACAAAAAAAATATTTTATCACATCCGTTATTAAATAACCTAAGTGATAAAGCTTTTAAATTATTTATCACACCCCGTATTGAGTAATTCTATTTTCGTTGATCAGGTGACCTACTACTTGTCTCTCTCACATAAAAAACATAGAAAATATTCTTTGATGTCATTCACTCCAGCCTCATTTTTCCAACATTTTTCATTATCTTTATTATCATCAGATCTATCAGGTCCACTCTCCATACTCGTGTAATCCTTACACGTCTTAGTTTAAGTTTTTTATTTTTCAGGATGCCCTAAACTAATTTTTTGAGATATTATTTTTCTATCTATGTTCTTATTATCATGGTATGTTTCATAGTGTTCATTTACACCATGTATAATTTTTTTAATGGTAAAATAATCCTATGGAAGTGATTTCATGAAATATTATGATTTTTGTCTGTTCTATCATGTGTGTGTGCACATGCAAGGGGATTCCTAGTGGGTGTGGGTGGTGTCCAGGGTGTATAGGGGCTGTCCAAGAATGTTGTGGAAGTCTAGGGGGTGGGATTGAGGTCTAGTGGGTGAGGGGCTGTCTAAGGGGTTAGGGGTGTCTAAGGGTGTGGGGGATGGTGTCCAGGTGGTGAGTGGTATGTTTAAGGTGATATGGGTTTTCATGGGTGATGGTGTCCATGGGGTGGGGGGCTGTCTAGACGGGAGGCGTGTTGTCTAGGGGGTGGGGGTTGTCTAGCATGGTGGGGGGTCTCTAGGGTGGGGGCTGTCTAAATGGTTGGGGCGCTATCTAGGGGTGGGGGATGTCTAGAGGGGTAGGGGTTATCCAATGGGGTAGTGGTTTCCAGGGGTGTCAAAGGGGTGGGGTTGGTGTCCTGTTGGTGTGGGGGGTTTTTCAATGGGGTAGGGGTGTCCAGGGGTTGGGATGTGTAGGGGTGGGGGTGTTGACTAGGGGGTGAGTGGGCTGTCCCAGGGGTTTTGGGGTGTCCAGGGCTTCAGGTTTCTAGTGGGGTAGTGGGCTCTCTAGAGGGGTTGGGGACTTTCTTCAGGGTGGGGTTGTCCAAGGGTTTGGTGGTGTCTAGGGGGTGTCCATGGGGGTGGGGGTTGTTTCTAGGGGTTTTATGTCTCTTTCCAAGGGGGTGGGGGTGTCCAGGGGGTAGGGATGGTGTCCAGGGGGTGAGGGTACTGTCCGGGGGTTGGGGGTGTCCTTGGGGGTGTCCAGGGTGGGTCTGGGTGGGGTGGTGTCTATGGGGTGGGGGTGTCCAGGGGATGTGGTTGGTGTCTAGGGGGTGAGTTGGTTGTCTAAGGGGGTATGTGGGGACATGGGGGTCAGAGGTGTTTTGGGTGGTGGGGGCTGTCCAGAGGGGTTGGGGGATCTCCAGTGATGGAGGGGTAGTCAAGGGTGTGGTGGTGTCCAGGGGTTTTCCAAGGGGGTGTGGTGGTGTCCTTGGGTTGTGGGGGCTTTCAATGGGGGGTGGGGGTGTCCAGGTGTGGGGGTGGTGTCTAGGGGTTCAGGGTTCTTCATGGGGGTGGGGTGTCCAAGCAGTGGGAGCTATCCAGAGGGGTTGGGGGATGTCCAATGGGTATGGGGGGATTTTCAAAGGGGTGGAGGAGTCCCTGGGGTGTCCAATGTGGTAGGGGTGATTTCTAGGGGTGAGGGGGCATTCCATGTGGGTGGGACTGTCCAAATGGGTTGGGGGCTGTCTAGGGGTGGGGGTTATCAAAAGGGACATCCAAATTGTATCTGATCGTTGGGGAATGTGTAATATTCAGTAGTAAATGTATACTTATTTTAATATTTACACATCATATTTCTTTTTTACGTAAGGGTGAATTTGGTATCTAGTTTCAATAAGATGTATTCGTTGTGTACCATAAAAATAAAGGATCCAAGATGAATTTTAAATTATTATATGAAACTATATTTTATTTTTATAATAATTTTCATGAATATTTTTTTCTAATACGCACCCCCTTTGACATCCCCACCAATTTGTACACACCCTAGTCAAAGCCCACCCCCTGGACACCCCCTACCCCCTTGGACACCATGGACATCCCCTACCCCCGTGGACTACTCCTACCACCACGGAAAGCCCCCAACACCCCCTAGACGTCCCCCTACCCCCTTGGACACCCCTAGGTATATCTATATCCCTAATTTTTTATTGAAACCATTAGAATATTTTATCTTTAGGTAGTCTATACCAATAGTTCCTATAGAATCATTGGTATATGTCTTTTGTAATGAGAATCATACTAATGGTGTGTGAAACCATCAGGGTATTATATCAGAACGGGTTCAGTGGCTATACCAATGGATTCAAATCGTTGAGATTTGTTAAATTTTCAGTAGTGAATGTCTACATATTTTAATATTTATCATTCATATTTATTTTTTACAGAAGGGTGAATTTGGTATCCACTTGCACAAGGATGTATTATTTGTGTACCTTAAGAAGAAAGGATCCAATATTAATTTTAAAATTTTTTATCTAACTATTCTTTTTTTTTTTAATCATTTTGATGCAAATTCTTTTTCAAATACGCATAGATTTGTATTATATTTCAAAATTGTTTTGCATTTATATTATGATATTTTTCATATAAATATATATTTGTCTTATATTAAAATTTTGTATAATTTCGATATTTTTATAGGTAATAATGAGTCGAAATTGGATTACAGCACTCTGAATGTGTAATTCATATGAGGAAGGTGTCGAAGCCTTTTTGAAAATTTCTAAACAAAATGTTCCAAGAAATGACATTTTTTTGTCCATGCCCGAAATGTTTGAATATGAATATGTTGAAACATATAGAGATCAATGATCATCTAATATGTCATGGTTTTAATCCAAGTTACAGCCCTTGGATTTGGCATGGTGAAATTGGAAAGAATGTCACATATAATGATGAAGATGATTTGCAACATGGTAACTCCGATGGAATTGAAGAAATGATTCATGATATTGTAGCAAAACAAATTGAGATAGAACTGATAGTCACACGTCTATATGGTGATGCAGATAAACCATTGTATCCAGGTTGTACAAATTTTATGGTTATGTCAGCGGTGTTAAGATTGATCAACCTTAGTGTAAAAAATGGATGGAGTGACAGATGTTTTACAGAGCTACTACAATTGTTGAAAAACATTCTTCCAAAATACAACTATCATCTAGATTCACATTATAAGGAGAAGAGAATATTATACCAGATGGTATTGGGATAAAATAAAATACATAAATGTCCAAATGATTTTATGATATATAAGAAGGAATATGAATTTTTTTTAGTGTATCCTAAATGTAGGACATCAAGTTATAATTTGAAAGAAAAATAACTGGATAATATAGAGATTACAAATATACCTTCAAAGGTATTTTGGTATAGTCCTAAAATTCATCATTTGAAATGTTTATTTGATAATTCACATGATGAAAAAAGGATAAGATTGCATGCGGATGAGTGGATATGTAAAGGAAAAATACATCATCTAGCTGATTGTCCATAATAGAAGAAACTTTATGAGTAGTATACTACATTTGGAAATGAAATTAGAAATCTCATTCTAGCATTCTACACAGATGGAATGAATATATATCGAACCCTCAGTAGCACACATATTTCATAGACTATTTTTTTGGTAATTTACAACCTCTCTTCTGAAGATTGTATGAAGATAAAATAGGACATGTTGTGTATAAATATCTCTAATCCGGAGAAACCCAGAAATTATATTGATGTTTTCTTGTCACCATTGATTGATGATTTGAAACTATTATAGGAGGATGGTTTTAGGGTGTATGATTCTTATCAAATAGAATATTTTCAACTCAATTTCATGTCTATGTTCACTATAAATGACATCCCAACATATGGATATTTTTCTGGATATAGTTTTTATGGGAATAATGTATTTCTAATTTTCAAACAATAGACATCTTATTGTCAATTGCATCATGGGAGGAAAACATTGTCCACTGGTCATCAAATGTTTTTGCCTATGGATCACTCTTATAAAATACTAAAAATGGAATTAAATTGCTCATAAAAATTTGATATTGGTCCAAAAAATTTATCCCATGATGTTTATTTTAAGAGGCTATAAAAACTTGATGTGACATTGGGAAAGAAACAAAAATATGGTAATGATATATATATTTGGAAGAAAAGTTCAACATTTTTTCAGTAATAATATTGGAGATATTATGAAGTTAAACATAATATTGATGTCCGGAACATGGAGATGAATATCTACGATAGTTTAATTAGATCAATTTTTTTATTAATGTAGAAGAAAAATATAGGTTGAATGAGAGATTACACTTACTATAAATCGGAATACATTTGTAGATATATCCCACTCCTAATGGAAGATGAAAATTTCTTCCCCTGGCTTGTCATAAATAATCCAAGAGGGAGAAAATTATCTTTTTTAGTGTCTACATGATATCAAAGTGCCTCAAGGTTATTCCTCAAATGTATAAAAGATTTTCCCTTTGAAGGATTTGAAGTTGATAGGTATGAAATATCATGATTTTTATGTCATGATGCACCAAAAACAACGAGTTTCAATGAGTGGAATATAGACTATCCATGTCCAAAAGACTATAATGAAGTTGTGTTATTTTTTTAATTCAATTTTTAATAAGGTTACTGATGTTAATGATTTAATTTTTTTGGAAAAGGATGAAATTTATATACTTTTTCAATTAGAAATGTATTTTCCTCTATATTTTTTGATATAATGGAGCATTTAATGATTCATCTCATTCATGAAATAAAGATTTGTAGACCTATATATCTTTATTGGATGTATCATTTTGAAAGGTATATGAAAATATTAAATCGGTATATTAAGAATCCATGTGGACCTGAAGACTCCATTATTGGAAAGTATATTTTTGAGGAGGTTGTAGAGTTTTTTCTGAGAAACTTCGCTACGGAAGAGCACATAAGTTTGCCTTTGTCTCGCCATGAATGAGTTAAAAATGAGAGGAAGGGGATTCGTGGCTTGAAATTAAAATCTTTTTCAGCTGAATAGATGATGAATTTTTAATTATACATATTGATTAATATAGATTATGCTCAACCATATATCACATTTCATATTATTTAGTTGAAAAAATGTCATCCAAAAAAAGTAAATGTGGATTTTGAATGAGCACAACAAAACAATTTTTTCATGGTTTAAAAATACCTTTCTTGGTAGATCATATGTATCAGCGAAATTAATATGGTTAGTAGGTGGTCCATGTTTAAATGTGATAACATGGACCGGTTATGATATTAATGGATAAACATTTCATACAAAAGCTCATGACTATAAAAGTGCAGTTCAGAATAGTGGTGTATTGGTGTTTTCTTAAGTAATGCATTTTTCGAGTTCTAATGAAAAAACCCATTTTCTGAATAAACAACATATTATGGAGTCATTGAAAAAATGGGTGGTTAATTAATTTAAAATTATATTTATTGTTTTTAACTTCAAATGGTTTATCAGTAACAACATTGTTAGACACAGTGAATTTGGAATGACAATTTTTAATATGAATGATCAGGAAGACATAGCAGATTCATTTATAATGGAAACACAAGAAAAACATATTTTCTATGTAGTTGATCATTTAAATATGCAGTGGTATATTGTTTTACAAGGGAAAAAACAATATCTTAGTGAGGATCAACTTGATAAAGATTATGATTTATGTGAGATCACTACTTCCATGGAAATATTAGAAGAACATAATGATGATCATGTTGAAGACATGATTTTTTACATAAGGAACGGTCATGATGAAGGAATTTGAGAAAATAATCCATTGGTATCTTCTGAATATTTTAGGTAACATAGGATTATTTCCTTTTTACATTTATTATTTTATTAAAATATTAGATATTGCAATGTTTTTCTTTATTAAAATTCAAATTAAAACAAATAAGTAGATGTTTTTCTTTATTTTTATTATTTTTAGTGTAGTTTATCATGTTTTCCACTACATAAATTATATATCAATTGTTTTTTTGAATGTCAATTACATTACCGTGTTTACCATGTTTACCATGTCTACCATGACTACCATGTCTACCATGTCTACCATGTTTACCATGTTTACCATGATTGCCATATTTTACAATAGTTTACCACAGTTTACCTTTACATAACATATAAATTTATTTATTTTGGTGAATAATAATTACACTACAATGTTTACCAAGATTACCATATTTACCCCTGTTTAACATGCTTACCATATTAACCATGTTTACTGTTACTTAACTTCTTTCAATTTTTTCTTCTATGTTTACATTAGTCTTGTAATATTTGAATTTCTTTTTTTGTGAACCAATGTTTCTTTTCATTATATAATGGATAATGACATATCAATCATTTGATCAATGAAATGATTCTATAGATGAGAATAATGATCATACCTCTTGGGAGGAACATTTACATGCTCCTCTTGATGTTCCCCAATATTCCTCTTGTGCTCCCATAATAACAAAGAGTTCAACAGTTGGTAAATTTGGGTGCATGAATTTACCAAAATTATCATTGGACCATATGTAGGGCCAGAGGATAGTCATTGAGCATGATGAAAATGATATTATTAGAGGTCCAAATAAATTTTTTTAAGAGTTTTGTATCAACTATGGGTAAGATCAGAGTAAGAATTTGGTATGATGATTGGAGAATTATGGACAATGTGATAATATCTCAGTTCTGGTAGATGATTTTGGTGTGATTATTTTCTATAATTTTCCAATTGTTTAAATGCTTCTAGTATAATATGGTGTACCTCTTTTTATCATATGAAATTTGATATTACTGACATTGGAGGAGTCAGGAAGAAATGATTATTGTTGTCTGCTAGAAGTTATAGGGATTTAAAATCAACCCTCACATATGATTTCATTTTTGGTCATAGGATTCATGACAATCCATGTTATATATATAATTTCAATGATTAAAGAGTATGGAAAAAATTTGTTTAATGTATAAAAAATAAAAAAACTTATTAAGCACAATATAACATGTTATAATCTTTCTTATATAAATGATTTAATTAATGTTTTGTTATTGATTTATTATTGTTAACATAAATAAAACAAGGAAATCACATAAATAGATAAAATCTAAAAATTTATACCCTTATATATTATCTTGGAGAGGGTACTAATTATTAGAAAAAAATAATGGAAAAAAATTACAAAAACTGAGATCTAAGTAAAAGATCTGGAGAGTTTTCCCCTCATTCCCCTCTATCTTAACATGAAAAATGGTTGGGATATTAGATGGTAAAAAGAGAAATATATTTCAAAAATTATAGAATGTTAGCTGAGAGGATTGTAAAATATTTATTTTATTTATTTGAGTTAACTATATTCTTCATATAATTTGAATCATTATAATAATATTCAATTAATTAATATAAGATTCTCTCGAGGAGAATATATCATAGGGGGTATTTGCAGTTGTTGGGAGGCAAGATGTTTTATCTATAGCATTGGGAAAGCCCGATCATCCTGGTCGTGTATGAAGATATCTGACAGGTGTATCAGAATGAAAAGTGTGCAATGTTCTTCCACTTATTCTATTTAGGGTTTTTAAAAAATAATAGAATCCTTTGTGGCTGTAGTTCATGTAATTAATGTGATTATGGATGAAATAATTAGAGCGTGGGTACAGTCTATGTTTGCATACATGGAAAGACAATTTTATAGTGCAGCTCCCACTACTCCACCTCCCCCTACAGACCCCGATTATTTATCCTCCACCTCTTCCAGTATCTCCCACTCACCCTCCTTAGCCTGCGGACCCCATCTTTTATCCTACTCCTCTGCCCTAGCTTCCTACTTATTACGAGTTGTATGTTGACGATCCTCAACATCATATATTTTAATATGGATTGTTATATTGTATTATAGATTCAATTAATCAACATAAATTATAGGTAGATAATCATAGGTTCATTGTACAAGATATTATAGATAGATCAAAATGGGTACCATTACCTAAAGATGAGGTGACGAAAATTGGTCATATTGTCATCCATTTTTTAATTTGTCCATCCATACTCTTGTGTGTCAATTTCAGAGATGTATGTATGTTATATCATCTATTTTATATTTTAAATTGGTCATATTGTCATCCATTTTTTAATTTGTCCATCCATACTCTTGTGTGTCAATTTCAGAGATGTATGTATGTTATATCATCTATTTTATATTTTATTAATGTTTTTAATAATTTGAAAACTAATTTATTATTTTATTTATTTTTATATGAAAACATACAAGGTAAATAAATAGTGTATATAAAACAAAAAAGACAAATGGGTATGACATCATATAAAAATTATAGTATTTTTGATAGATTGTAAAAATATTCAAATCTTTTGGGTGATCATTATGAGTTTTCAATGGAAGATCATGTTTGTGGACGTGAAATAAATTAGGGGATTCTGAATAATTATATCATGGAGTTTGTTACTAGAGATAAGCTGGGCATCAACGTGGTGAAAATTTTTTCCCTGTAAGACTTCACACCATTTCCATGTGTTATATTTATTAAAAATTTATACTTATGCTGGTTTTTATTAGGTATATTTATAACATGTGTGAGAAGAATGAGGAAATATATGTATATAGATTCAAGGAACTACATTTTATTTCCACTGAATCACATGCATTGGATGTGGAAGAAATAATTATTTATATTGATGAAAGATTTGAATTGAATATAATCACACAGTGTTGGATGATTTTTTTTTGTTTGTGGTGTGAAATCTATCTATGGAAAATAATTTATTAACTTTTATAATAAAAAACCACTTACCTTAAATTTTCTTTTATCAGTGATCATTGGATGTTAGTTTTTTTTCAAATGAAAAACACATTATTGGATATGCTCTATCCATGGAGATATGCTGGAATTTTTTAGAATATGTTGGAAATGTTTTTTTCAATTTCTTAATCATGGTATATATTATAATTAATTTTAAATTTATCTCATTTGAATTATTTTCTAATAGGGGGTGGGTCTACATTCGAAAAAATACAGAGAAAAGGAGTGCCAAGATCAAATATGTAAAATTAAAGGTAAATATTCATTTATAATTTGTTATTTCTAATGTATTAAATAAAAATATACTTTTAATTTACCCTCATTTAAATAGAATTATCATTAACAACAAGGCATGGTCGAATGCAGATATTGTAAGTTAAGATTTATGTATAAATAATTACAACTGGGACACTTGTGAACATAGACCTGGTAATATTTCCTTTTAAAACATTGCATAATATTTCAATTGATTTATTCATTATACATGTTAACTACTATCCATTTAATTTTGATCTATTTTATTACCCTTATCCCAATATTTCTTAAGAGGTCAAACACTTACAAGTATAATGGTTAAATTATTTTACAGTATTGATTGGATTTAATTTGTTTCTAGAGAAAATTGTAATTTTGAATATTGTTACTATAATTGTGTATTTTGTTGTCTTTTAGGTTGAATTTATGTTTTTTTAGTTGACATTGTACATTTTGAATGTCATATATGTGATTGTTTTAGTTTTCTATAATTTTTGTTTTGGTCTAGTTCTGATTGTTTTTCTAGTATGAATTCTTGTCTAGTGGTGGGGGTTCTTGGGGTGTGGGTGGGTGTCTGGTGGGTTAAGGGGTTCCTAGGGTTGTGGGAGGGTTGTCCAGTTGGGTGGGGGTGTCTAGGGTGTCCATGGGGGTGGGAGGGTGTCCAGGAGGGTGAGAGGGTTGTCTAGGGGAGTGGGAACTGTCCATGAGAGTGGGGAAGGGCTGTCAAGAGGTTATCCAAGGGTGGGGGTGTCTAGTGGGGTGGGGTTACTAGGGTAGTGGGGGGCTTTCCTGGAGGGTGGGGGCTGTGCTGTGGGAGTCCATGGGTGTGGGGGTGTCCAGGGGTGTGTGGTGTCCAAGGGTGTGGGAGGGCAGTTCAGTGGGTTGGGTGTGTCCATGGGGGTGAGAAGGTGTATATGAGGGTGGGAGGGCCATATAGGGGAGTGGGGGCTGTCCAAGAGGGTGGGGGACTTTCTAGGGGTGTGGGGAGTCTAAGGGGTGGGGGTTCTTGGGGTGTGGGAGTTCTATCCAGGGGTGTCTTTGGGGGGGGGGGGGTTGGGGGTGTCCATGGTGTCCATGGGGGTGGGGATTTCCAGGAGGGTGGGAGGGTTTTCCAAGGGGTAGGGGTGTCTAGGAGGGTTGTGGTGTCCAGAGAGTGTCGTTTGGTGTGTGGGGTGTCCAGGGGTGGGGCTTTCCTGGGGTGTGGGAGGGTTGTCCAGGGGTGCGGGGGTGACCAGGGTGTCCATGGGGGTGGGGTTGTCTTTGGGTGTGGGGGGTGTCCAGTGGGGTGGGGGTTTCCAGGTGTGTGGGTGGGTTGTCCAGTGGGGTGGGGGTTTCCAGGGTGTCCATGGGGGTGGGAAGGATTCCAAGAGGGTGGGAGGGTTGTCAAGTGGAGTGGGGGGCTGTCCAGTTGGTGTCCTGAGGTGTGGTTGGGTGTCTAGGGGTGGGAGTTTTAGTGGTATGGGAGGGTAGTCCAGTGGGGGTGGGGGTGTCTAGGGGGTCCATAGGGTGGGAGGGTGGGAGGGTTGTCCTGGGTGTGCAGGGATATCTTGGAGGGTGGGGGGTCCAGGGGTTGTTCAAGGGTGTGTGTGTGTGGGGGGGGGGGGTGTCAACAAGGGTGTGGGGTTCGAGGGGTGTGGGAGGGTTTTTCATTGGGGTGGCAGTGTGTCTCAAAGGGTGGGTTGGCTGTCCAGGGGAGTGGGGGTGGGGGCTTCCAAGAGTGTGGGAGGCAGTCTAGGGATGTGGGGGGGTGTCCAGGGTGTGGGGGGTTTTAGGGGTGTGGGAGGTCTATCCAGGGGTGTGGGGGGTGTCGAGGGAGTCCTTGGGGTGGGGGTGTCTAGGTGGGTGGGAGGGATGTCCCAGGGGGTGGGGGCTATCCAGGTGGGTGAGGGGGCTGTCCAGGGGGTTTCTATGGGTGTGGGGTGTGTCTAATGGGGTGGGGGTAGAGGGGTGTCGGTGGCCTATCCCGTGGGGTGGGTGGGGGTATCTAGGGGTTTCCATGATGGTGGGAGGGTTTTAAGGAGGGTGGGAGGTATTCTTTTGGGAGTGGGGGATTTCAAGTGGGGTGTCCCAGGGTGTGGAGGGGGGGGGGGGTGTGGGGGTGTCTAGGGGTGTGGGGGGATTTCCAAGGGTGTCCTAGAGTGTGGGGGTGTCCAGGGGGTTCTAGAGGTGTGGCAGGGTTTTCTAGTGGGGTGGGGGTGTCAAGGGTGTCCATGGGGGTGGGAGGGTGTACAAAAGGGTGGGAGGGATGTCCATGAGGTGGGGATCTATCCAGGAGAGGGGGGCTATCCAGGGTGTGTCTAGCATTGTGGGGTGTCGAATGGGGGTGGGGGGGAGTGTTTCCAGGGGGTGGGATGGTTGTGGGTGATGTACAGGGAGTCAATGGGGTCGAAGGGTGCCCAGGAGGTTAGGAGAGATGTTTGGGAGAGTGGGTACTGTCTAGGAGGGTGGGGGTTATCCAGGGGCGTGGGGGTGTTAAGGGGGTGGGGGTTCTAGGGGTCTGGTAGGGATTTCCAGCGGTGGGGGGAGGGGGGGAGGTGTCCAGGGTGTTCGTGGGGGTGTCTAGGAGTGTTGGAGGGAGGGTCTAGTGGTGTAGGGTCTATCCTATAGGGTGGGAGCTTCCCAAGGGTGTGGAGGTGTGTCTAGGGGGGTCCAGGGGTGTGGGAGGGCTATCCATGGGTGGGGGTGTCCATGGTGGCCATGGGGGTGGGGGTTTCCAGGAGGGTGAATGGCCGTCCAGGGGGGTTGGGGTTGTCCAAGGGGTGGGGGTTTCTAGGGGTGAGGGAGGGATGCCCAGGTGTGTGGGGGTGTTCAGGGTGTCAATCGGGGTGGGGTGTTTTTGAGGTTGGGAGGGATTTACTGGGGGTGGGAGCCTATCCAGGGGGTTGTGTGGGGGTGTCTAGTGGGACTGGAGAGTTTCCAATGGTGTGGATGGGTTTTCTAGTGGGGTGGGGGTGTTCATGGTGTCCATGGTGTGCGATGGTGTCTAGGAGTGTGGGGTGTCTATCCGGGGGAGTGGGTGGTTGTCCAGGTGGTGTCCAGGGGTGTGGGGGTGTGTCTAGTGGGGTGGGAGTTTCCAGGGGTGTGGGAGGGCTGTCTATTTGGGATGGGGTGTCCAGTTCGGTGGGGGTTTCTAGGGGTGTGGGAGGGCTATTCAGTGGGGGGGGGGGTGTACAGTGTGCCCATGTGGGTGGTTGGGTATCAAGGAGGGTCGTACGACTGTCTAGGGGAGTGGGGGACTGTCTAGGGGGTGTCCCAGGTTATGGGGGTGTCCAGGTGGGGTGGGGGGGTGGGGTTCTTGAGGTGTGGGAGGTATTTTACTGGGGTGGGGGTGTATGGGGTGTCCATGGAGGTGGTAGGGTGACCAGAAGGGGTGGGAGGTCTGTCTTGGGGGTGGGTGGCTGTCTAGGAGTGTGGAGGAATTCCATGGTTGTAGGGTGTCTAGTGGAGTAGTAGTTTCCTGGGTGTGGGAGGGTTGTCCAGTAGGTTGGGTGTTGTCCAGGGTGTCCATGGGGGTGGTAGGGTGTCTAGGAGGGTGGGAGGGTTGTTTGGGAGAGAAGGTGGCTATCCAAGTGGGTGGGGGATATCTATGGGTGTGGGAGTCTAGGGGGTCGGTGATTGTTAGTGGTGTGGGAGGGTTGTCCAGGGGTGTGGGTGGATTGGGGCGTCTAGGGTGTCCATGGGGGTGGGGTGTCTAGAAGCGTGGTATGGCTATCCATGTGGTTAAAAGTCTTTCTAGGTGGGGGGGGGGTTTCCAGGGGGTGTGCATGGTGTGGGGGGGGGGGTCTCTAGTATGGTGGGGGTTTCCCAGGGTGTGTGTGGGCTGTCTAGTGGGGTGGGGCTGTATAGGGTGTCCAGGATGGTGGGAAGGTTTCCAAGAGGGTGGGAGGGCAGTCTAGTGGAATTAGGGATGTCCAGGGGTGTCTTGGGGTGTGGGGGTGTCCAGGGGTAGTGTTTTCTAGTGGTGTGGGAGGGCTGGCCATTGGGGTGGGGTGGGGAGTGTCTCGGGTGTCAATGCGGGTGGGAGGGTGTCCAGGAGGGTGGGAGGAATTTCCAATGCCTGGGGGCTGTCAAGGGGGGGGGGGTAAATAAATGGGGTGTCCATCTGTAGGGGGGGGGGGGTCTAGTCAAGTGGGGGGTTTCCATGGGTGTGGGTGGGGGGGGGGGGGGTTGTCCAGTGGGTTGGGGGTGTCGTGGGTGGTAGGAGGGCGGGAGGGATGTCCAGGTGAGTTGGGGATATCCAGGAGGGTGGGGATATCCTGGAGCATGTGGGGTGTCTAGGGGTGGGGGTATCCAGGGGTTTGGAAAGATGTCCAGGGCTGTGGGGTGTCCAGGGTGTCCATAAGGGTAGGGGTGTCTAGGAGGGTGGGAGGGTTTTCCAGGGGGTGGGGTCTGTCCAAGAGGGTGGGGTGTCCAAAGGGTGTCTAGTGGGGGGGGGGGGGGGGTGTGGCTGGGGGGTGTCCACGGGTGGAGTGTTTCTAGGGGTGTGGGAGGGCTGCTGAGGGTTGGGGGTGTCTTGGGTGTCCATGGGGTTGGGGGTGTCCAAGAGGGTGGGAGGGCTATCCAGGGGGAGGGGTTTTCCAGGGTGGTGTGGGTTTCAATGGGTGTGGTAGGGTTGTCCAAGGTTGTGAAGGGGGTGTCAACGCTGTCCATGGGTGTGAGGGTGTCCAGGAGGGTGGGAGGGATGTCCAGGGGTGGGAGGCTGTCCAGGATTGTGGGGGCTGTCTAGGGGTTGTTCAAGGGTGGGGGTTTCTAGTGGGCTGGGGTGGGGTTGTTTAGGTGTGTGTGTGGTCTATCCGGTGGGGTGGGGGTGTCCAAGGTGTCCATGGGGGTGTGAGGGTTGTCAAGAGTGTGGATGGAAGCCCATGTGAGTGGGCGGCTATCCACGAGGTGTCTAGTGGTGTGTGGGGGTGTCTAGTGGGGTGGGGGTTTCCAGGGGTGTGGGAGGGAAATTTAGTGGGGATGGGGTATCTAGGGTGTCCATGGGGATGGGAGGATTTCCAGGATGGTGGAAGGGTTGTCTAATAGAGTGGGGGGCTATCCAGGGGTGTCCAGGTGGTGGGGGTTTCTAGAGGTTTGGGAGTGTTGTCTAGTGGGTGGGGGAATCTGGGGTCCCTATGGAGATGAGAGGGTGTCCTGGAGGGTGGGAGGGTTGTCTAGTGGGTGTGGGGAAGTCAATGAGGGTGGGGGAAGTCCAGGGGTGGAAGGTGTCCATGGGGGTGGGAGGGTGTCCATGAGGGTGGTAGGGATGTCCAGGGGATTGGGGGGCTATCCAGGGTGTGGGGGGCTGTCCATTGGGTGGTTCGTGTCAAAAATGGTGGGAGTGCTATCCATGGGCTGGGGGTTATCTACGTGAGGGGGGGGGGGGGGGGGGGGCTGTCCAGGCGGTGTCTAGGGGTGTGGGGTGTCAAGTGGGGTGGGGGTTTCCAGTGGTGTGGGCGGGCTGTCTAGTGGGGTGGGGGTGTCCAGGGTGTCCATGGGAGGAATCCAAGATGGTGGAAGCATTGTCCAGGGAAGTGGCTGATGTCTAGGGTTGTCCTGGTGTGTGGGGGTGTCCAGGGGTGTGGGATTCCAATGTTGTGGGAGGGCTAACAAGTGGGGTGGCGTTGTCCAGGGTGTAAATGAGGGGGGTCCAAGAGGGTGGGAGGGAAATCCAGGGGGTGGGGTTTGTCTAAGAGGTTGGGGGCTGTCTTGGGGGTGTCCAAGGGTGTGAGTGGGGGGGTGTCCAGTGGGGTGATGGTTTTACAAGGTTTGGGATGGTTTTCTACTGTGTTGGGGGTGGGAGGTTGTCTGGGAGGGTGGGAGGGAAATCCTAGGGATTTGCGGGCTGTCCAGGGGTGTTGGGGTGTCTAGGCAGTTCCAATGGTGTGGGAGGGATGTCTAGGGATGTGCGGGGGGGGGGGGGGGGGGGGGGTCCCAGGTGTCCATGGGGGTGGGGGTGTCCAAGAAGGTGGGAGGCACATCCAGCGGTGTGGGGGCTGTTCAATAGAGTGGGGTGGGGGCTGTCTAGGGGGTGTCATAGGGTGTGGGGGTGTCAAGGTGTGGGGGGTTTCTAGAAGTTTGGGTGGGCTATGCAGGAGTGTGTGGGGTGTATAGGGTGTCCATGGGGGTGGGGGTGTCCAAGAGTGTGTGAGGGCTATCCAGGGGGTGGGGCTGTCTAGGGGGTGGGGGTATCCAAGGGTGTGGGAGGGTTATCCAGGGGTGTGGGGGTGTCAAGGGTTTCCATGGGGGTGGGTGTTTCCATGAGGGTGGGAGGGCTGTCTAGGGGGTGGGGGCTATCCAGGAGGGTGGGGGGTTCTCCAGGGGGTGTCCAGGGGTGTGGGGGTGTTTAGTGGGTAGGGGTTTCTAGGGGTGTGGGCGGGTTTTATAGTGGGGTTGGGGTGTCCATGGTGTCAATGTGGGTGGCATGGTTTCCCGGAGTGTGGGAGGGCTGTCTAGGGAGTGGGTGCTATCCAGGGGGTGTCCATGGGTGTGGGGTGTCTAGTTGGATGGGGTTAATTAGGTGTTTTGGAGGGTTTTCTTTTGGGGTGGGGTTTTTTGGGGTGTCCATGGGGGTGAGATGTTTTCGAGGATAGTGAGAGGGTTGTCTAAGGAAGTGGAGGAAGTCCATGGGGTGTCCTGTGGTGTGGGGGTGTGTCTAGGGGGTGGGGGTTTCTAGTGGTGTGGGAGGGATGTCTAGTGGGGTGGGGGGTCTCTAGGGTGTCCATGGATGTGGGAGGGTGTCTAGTAGGGTGGGAGGGCTGTATAGGGGTGGGGGGAAGTCCAAGAGTGTGAGGGTAGTCCAGGGTTGTGGGGGTGCCCTTTGGGGGGGGGGTTAGTGGTGTTGGAGGGCTGTCTAATGGGGGGTGTGTGGAGGTTGGTCTGGTTTCGGCCTGGTTTCAGTCTATTTTTGGATTTTTTTCAAGTCTTTATTGAAAGTAAATAGTTGTGTTTAAATATTTTTTCAAAATTTTTTTACATTGGTTATTTTATAATCGAGGAAAAAATTGCATGGGAATAGGTTTTAAAGTCGATTATTTAAAACCCAATGTATCAAATGAATGGTAATGGGTTTTTATGATGGTTATTTCATAACCGTCATAGTAAATGGAATGGAATATCTTATTATTTCTATTATTTTATAAACAAAATAGTATACAAGTTTTCACTTCAGTTATTTTTTAACAGACATAAAAAAGATTGGCAGAATGGTTTATCACATCATTTATTTTCATAATCGACGTGATAAATACTTTAGAGGAATATTTTATTAAGTTGGTTATTTAATAACCGACGTAGCATAGTATATACATCATTAGTTTTTTAAAAAAAGACTTAATAAATCATAACTCTGAAGAATTTTACATAATGGTTTATGAGGAATTGAAATGAAAAAGGCATCGGATTTTTGGTTTTTTAAGCCCGTTTTAAAATAACTGACTCAAAAAACAATTTCTATAACGTATCATGTAATAACCTCAGCCAAAATCCAACGTAAAAATTAAAAAATAACCCTTGTAAAAAACTTTTATTAAACTTGTGGCAAGTTTTTATTTGGCATTACCACATTTAAGGATTAAAATATAACCATTATAACAGTTTATATGTATTTTAAAATGTATTTTATAAACATTTATTATTCATAAACTATATTTTTTATATAATAATGAGAAATTTACAAAAACTGTTGTGTGATGTTAAAAAAACTACCAAATTAATCTAAACAATTATCACAAACGTCTTACCTAATGAGTCATCATCACCATAGATAACCAAACAACATATATAACCATCAAATAATCTAAATTTTCATTAGTAAAATATAAATTCAATTCCTAATATCTATTCTCATTTTACATGATCTTTCATGAATTTTCACAAGTGAACCAATCATAAAAACCATCGAAATGAACAGGCCCAAATGAAAAAATGTATCTTTTAACGCATAAAAAAATCCATAAAGGAAATAAATAAAATTATACTTATTAAGTAATTTATAATTTGTTTTTTGTCAATTATTTAATTAATTTAATTTTATTATACATTAAATGAAGATCACGGGTAGATCCTAATTGGAAATAATGTAAGGGATTCTTTTAGAACCTCTATTTTTCCATCGGGTCATGATTTCTTCTTCTTTTCCCCGATTGAATTATGCTTTATTTTTTATAAATCTTCTAAATATTGTGTGTATGTTCTAAAAACAAGTATTTTGATCATTTAAACATTATTTTATTTGTAAATATATTTATTAAAATTATTCCCTTCTCTAGTATTCTCGATAATAATGCCCAATTTAAGGGAACATCCAATTTTCTTATCCATTTTCATATGAAATCTGCATTCGTTTTTTATCCACCATTATTTTTTCAAATATACAAATTTTTTTTCATGAAAAAATATCACATATCAGTTTTGGTTGTATACAAAAAATTGTTCCTTTTTTATTTTAATGAATTTTTAATATTTTTCTATAAACCACACTAAATTGCCTCATTTCATGCATCATAAGCACTCTTATTACATGTTTTCCCTAAATGTTTTCATCGGTTATCATTTTTTCACAAATTTCAATTATTAATGTATATTTATTACTCAAATATATTTTTTAATAGACACCAATATGATACACCCAATATTTATGCCTTGTCACATTATTTCGATAACCATTTCATTCCATGGGTATCACTTATGATAATGTTTCATTATTCATGTAGCACTAAAAAGAAAGAAATTGTAATTATGGGGGGCTTATATATCACTCCAACGAATTGGTAAAAGTTTAGTCTCATGATATGTGATGTTGGGACTGATAGTGAACCTCATTATTTTATGGGACATTCTCCGTAATGTGCAATGGTCTTGGGAGTTAGCCTTGACTCATGGTTATGTCATGTTGTGTATTGTTTCCACATTCATAAGATGACATGATTAAATTAAACAATGCTCTATATGTCAGGATTTATTATTTTTATTCATGTTAAATTCCTTTTTTGTCATCATGTTATGTCTTTTAACACATATACTTTTCTTTTTCCACTGTTTTTGCCCAAAATGGGCTTTTTTCTCATCTATATTCATTATTCATTCCCTACATTATCTGATGAAGATTTTGGATCTCATTGGATCATAGATGGTAGTTATATATGATTAAAATAAATATCTTTTATTCCATTTCTATGTTTTTTGTTTTTTGTCCCTAATAATCAAATTATACTTGAATTTTGGATCCTAGCGAAGAATTTTTAAGGTAAATTTTTCTTAAAATCAGGTAAAAATATGTGAATAATACATGGGTCACTATATTTGCGATTATAGTAATTTTAAGTTATTTTGGGATATTATGACTATTGAAATTTATTAAGAACCATGGGGAAAATTTTCTCCCCATGGATTACCATGATTTAAACATGTGAAATAACAATCTCAGATCTATTTTTCATTAACAAATTTATCCTTCTATATAAAAAGATTCATTTTATAATGCTTATTATATATGTTTTCAAGACCTATAATTGAACTTCATTTTTATATTCCAATGTATAAGAACAAAATAACTCATGAAAATAATAAAATTAATATGAAATGTTTTGATTTCGTTAATTATATTTCAAATATGATAGAAACAGGTGCTCAGTTGTTCTTGAAAGTACATGCTTACCTGGATTATGTTATGAAAAAAATTGAATGATGTGGAACATCCTCTTTATCCAATGAGATATAATGTTTTGTTTAATCATTCACAGGTCAAAAGTTCACATCTTTAGTTGATTTCCTGATCCCATATTCATAGATAAATGGATCAATAATATAAATAAGATATTCACATATCCTTCACTGATCTAGGGTGAGGATGCCATGCTTTAAATTCATAATTTTGATTAAGATTTTGACTAGTGGTAGACACATATCAAGATCACATAGTCTAAGGGGGAAATATATTTCATGGAATGAGATGATTTAAGTAAACTATTTGTTGATAAATTGTTTCCCTAAAAAAATCGTCATATTATTGGAAGGGAGTTCCTGGAATAAAAAAAAGAAATATGATTATATTAGATATTATAAGGAAAAAATCACAGGTTATGAAAGATACAACTCTAAATTTTTCATGAACTCTAAATGTAGGATGGATCTTTTTACTGCTAAAATAATTATTATTATATGAATATATTTTCTAATTTGAGACTTATATTTCAATGAGAATACATTCGATTAATCACTTAATGTAAAATTGGTGATTGGAAACTCGTAGTGGTCTTGTGGGCACGGGGAAAACCTAAAGATGGATTTTAATATGCGTGGATATATAGATAAACCCTATGATGCAAAAAAGACTTAACATCCCACATGTAAAATATGTGGGAATAATCATCTAGGAAACTGCTTAACGGAATTAAATAGATGCTTCAAATATTAAAGAGTGCATGATATATATAATATCCAACAAAGTGATATAAATAATCACACTATATTGGAAAAATAAATGAAGGTTTAGATCCAAACTCATCATATATATAAGTGTTCCAAATTCAAGGAACATGTGAATTATGTGACCCATTTCCCTATGTGAAGGGTGGTTAGAGGAAATCCACAACCTCAAACTCGAAGGTAGAAATAACTGGAATATTCTATCACTACTGTTAAGGTGGATCCCATAAAAGATTTTTTGTCACATGCACTGGTTATTCATTCATGATTTTTTAATGAACTATTTGTTTTGGGTTCTATGAAGTCCTTTTTATCATTCTTGTTTAGTTGAACTATTCAAAGACCACCTCAAAATATTGTGGTTGAGTAATACCTAAGAATAGAAAATGATGAAATTGATGCATCCAAATTATATTACTCCTCTTATGTTACTTTTTGTGGATTGAATCTCCAATTAAATCTCATTCTACTTCGTTTGAGAGAGTTTGATTCTATATTTGGTATTCATTAGCTATCATAATATAAATCCAATATCAAATCTCTAGAAATAGAGATTTATTTTCACATCCCAAGTTGTCCTACAATTTTTTTATATATAAGGAGGAATATTAATCTCCATCAGAATTATATTGTCAATTTATGATATTACTTCCTTATGAGAAACAATATCTAGATAAATTTACTGAGACAAATTATTGAATCATGCTCAAAGAAATTCCCATTGTGAGGGTCTACACTAATGTGTTCGATGATTAATTTTATAATATTCTTCGTGATCATGAAGTTGAGTGCTCAATTGATCATATTTCTGGATCATTACATATGTCAAGTAAAAATTATGTAATTCCCACTATATAGTTAGATAACTAATGAAATAGTTTATGTATATTCTGTACAAGGGTTGTATATGCTCGAGTTCTTCATAATGGGGTGTGCCAGTATTCTTTTTCATGACGTAAGATCGATCAATGTTCCACTTCATTGATTATTGTGAACTTAAAAAATAATAATAAATAACATATATCCCCTTCCAGGTATAAATGATGTGTTCAGCTAACTACATGAGGCCAAGTATTTCTATAAGGTGTACCTTCGGTTGAGATATCACTAATTAATGGAGAATAAGAAATATATTCTCAAGAAAACCTTTCCAATGAGGCATTGAAACAATGAGCTCATAGTGAATCCCTTCAAACTCACAAATTCTATAGAAATATTCTTGGTAATAAAGAATAGAGTATGTGGATACTACCATGAATTATTTTTTGTGATCATTATTGAATATATTTTGATATACAACAAAAGAAAGTTGTAATATTAGGATAATATGAATACATTGTTAAATAACTAATAAAGGGGGAACTCTATGAAATGTAATGAAAATGATTGTCTTCTATGTAGAAAACATCAATATTAGGTAATTTTATCACTAACAAAAGAATATATATGGACCCATCTAAGAAAAAAATAGATGGTTGACCAAGATAACATATCTAACAAAGATTTTTTGTTTAATTATCCTAGATGTGTATTATGGGCGATTTGGGAAGAACATATCATGATTTTAAAAAACACTAAAAAGGATGAATTAGAAGGGAGTAATGTTTATCTGGACCCGTGAATGTGAGTATAGCATTAAAGAGTTGTAAAGGAGCCTTATCACTAAACCATTCCACAAACTACCAAAAATTTGAGGATGTAATTTTCGACTATATTGATGCATTAAATATGGTATTTGGCTATGTAATGTTGAAAAATGATAATGTGGTGGGATATACCACAAGGAAGTTAAAAAATAATGACAAAAAATTATCCCATGTATGATTTGGAGTTGGAAGTAGGGATCCTTAAGAAGAAAATCATGAAAAATAATCTCAATATGGAGAAGTGTATGATATATACTTATCATAAGATTCAAAAATATATTTTCACATGGAAAGAGAATAATATGAACCCGATATGATGGAAATAAGTCATCAATTAATTTGACTAATAAATCCACTACCATGATCGTATAGAAAATAAAGTGACATATACTCTAAGTTAAATGGATCCTAAATCATTATCAATAATGAGAATATAAAAGGATATAATAGTCAATGTTATTAAATGGATGGATATAGGAATCATTAATAGAGGAACCTAATCAACCCTTTCTAAAATTATTCCTAAACCATCCATCATGGAGAAAATAATAGATTCTCAAAATTTTATTTGTAAATTTAGAAAAATGTGGAAGATATGTGAAATGAAAATCCACATATTTCAAAATAGATGATTAAGGAGACCTGAGATTTGGGTCATGATTATGTTTATTATATAGAAAAATAAATATCCCCTGATTTTTTCACATAGCTTAACAAATCTTTATTCACCCATGGATAACAAAGATATATTGAGATCTTTGATATCCCTACTGCTGAGAAACTATAATGAAGGGGATCACTGAAAAATTATATAATTTCATGGGAAGTCTTCAAGTGAAGGATAAAATGGAAAAAGTGTAAGCGGATGATGAGAATACTACCTATAAAAACATGGAAAGGGATAACATAACCGTGTAATGTTTCACTACAAATATAAAAAATCTAAAGGAAATAATACTAAATGGGTTTTTGTGGATTTCCTTACAAAGTAATATCACATTATTGAAATTAATCAAAATATATCAAATTATTAACATGTATATATATACATCAGAGACATGGTAAGACTGTATGGGGTACCACATGTAATTGTATCTGATTATGATCTGAGATTCACCTTGACGTTCTAGAAAATTTTCCAACATTCTCTAATCTGTATATTGGACATCAGTACAGAATATCATCCACAACATTATCCCCAATATTAACAGGCTATTCATACATAGAATAAATATTGATAGGATGATATAGAGACTTCAATAGAGTATGGGAACAACATCTTCCACTAGATGAATTCTATTACAATTTCAATTTCCATTTAAGAATACAAATGGATCCATATAAATCCCTCAATGGAATAATATGAAGAACAATGATATGTTATGAGGAAGTCAAAGAAGATAATTTCCTTGGTCCTAAATTGGTGAATAAATGGTGTAAGAGGATAAATGAATTCACTAAGTTGTCAAGGTTTCCCTAATTCAATAGAAGAGTAATGTGTATAGTCATCGATGTGACCATGAGTTTATCATTAGAGAAATGGTATTCCTTCGAATATCCCCATACAATTGGATCATGAGATTTGGGAAAAATAAAATGTTAAATTATATATACATTTGCCACTTTTAAATTCATGATGGTGTCATAGTTGTTTCAGATAGGAAAGCACTTACACATATCATGTCTCAGTTACACGAGGTATTCCATGTGTCCATCTTGTAGATGTTTATATTTAATCACTCCCATGTACTAAATTCAACCGTGGTATTTGAGGAAAATGATCTTTCTTACAAGGAATAACCAGTGAAAATATAAGACCATAGAGGTAATTTTATTCAAGAAAAGCCTCATCCTATTCAGAGTACAATGGTAGAACTATATGTATGAAAAGAAAACATGGGAACTACGAGAAACAATGAAAGAGAATTACCCACACCTATTTTACACTTTGTTTTTAAATCTAAATTTTGAGTGAAATATATTATAATTGTGAAAAAATGTAACATCCTAGGATTTTATCAATGAAAATTTCCATTATTATAATTATTCAATATAGTATAAATGATATAAAATTACATAGATACCATAATACACTATTTATATATTAATAATTAATGAAACCATTGGAAATTAGAAAAATTGAAGAACATATACCTATGTAACAGGTACTTGACCTTTGGAATTGAAATTTGACTCTTAGGAATAGTTGAACATCCAATAGAATTGTAACCTAACTTAAAAAAGTATAAATAAAATTGAGGAATTTTAAAAATGAAAATATTATATATTTGTATCATGGAATATATAAATTTAGGTTTGAAAAATGATAAATTATGTAATGAAGTTTTTGGGAAAAAATAATGCTTATATAGAATTTAATAAAAAATATAATTATTTTAAAGAAATATTATTTTTATAAAATATATTGTATGTTAATATTTTTATCATATGATTATAAGATAATTTTATAAGGACTTAATTTATTTTTGAATGTGTTATAAAATTGGTATTTTTTTGAGTAAATGATGATTTTACATAAAAATTAAATTTCTTATATTCATAAAATTATTTTTATAAAATGGAATATATTTTTTTTATTCTAAACATTAAAAACGGTGTAGTAATTTTATGTGATTTTCATAAAAAAGTTGATTTTTTGTGAAGAGTAAAATATAGTAAATTTGGTATAAGATAAATACATGATTTATTGAATCATGAATTATTTTTGTATGATTTAGGAACATTATGTTCTAAATGAAATGAACTATCTGTTGTACTTATTGACAATAATACACACAATTCATATTTTTGATCTAAAATAATAAAAAGAAGAATAAAATAATCAAAAACCACCCCTCTCCACCACTATAAATACGACCACTCACAACCTATACTCATCAATATGTTATAGTCTCAATCAAATACCAAAACCAATTTCCCTAAGGATGTCCACAAGGAGAAGAAATCAAGAGTTTAAATCCTCTATTGATTTCTTTGTTAACTTTTCAATTTGTTTATTTTTTTATAAAATCGTATCCTCTTGTATAAAAATATTCATTATAACTCTTGGATCTTATATATAGTTGTATTTTATTATGTTAATTTAAATTCTTCCATTATTTCTCTTCTACGTTTCCTTTTATTCTAAAAATGAAATTATCTATCGCGAGGTGTTTATATATCACATTCAAGGTTGAAAAGATGTAATTTTCCTTTAAAAAAATCTATTATTGAAATAAAAGAATTATAATTGTTGGTAATTATTTGAAAATATATTTTATAATCCTTTTTATGTGTAGAAACTAACTTTTATATAGAAAATTTAACAATGAATCAATACTAGTTCGTAATGAATGAAAACCCACCAAAATAATCTAAATAATTATCATTAATGTATTATAAATGATATAACCTGAAATAAAATAAGAAAATAAAATACACATCAATTTTATGTTCTCAATTTTCATTAATATAAAATAAATCCCATTTAGGATATCTATTCCCATTTTGAACAAGTGAACCAATCAAGAAAACAAAACAAATGAACTATCTTCAACGATAAAATTATGTCTTCTAATTCATTATAAAGAAAATAAATGATCATTATAAAAATATAATAAATAAAATATCAATATAAAAGGGTAATTATTAATTAATTAATATATTTAATTATTTTATCTAGGACATTAAAATCAATTGTTCAAAACATGTAGTCATAAGGTAAGGGATTCTTTCACAACCTTAATTTTTTCCACCAAGTTATGCTTTCTCCCCCATTATCCCCAAGTAATTCTTCATTATTTTTATATAAATATTATTAATTATATTAATATGTTCTTAATAAATTTATTCAAATCAGTTAATCCTTGTTTTATTCAGTAATACCTTTTTTAGAAAGGTTATCTACTTAATTATTCCTGAAAGAAAGCCTGACTAAAGGAAACTTCCTAATTTCTTACCCATATTCATGTGAACTCAAAAATCTATTTTAACCCAAAATTATTATTATTGAATGAATATTTTTATCATCAATATGTATCATGGTTCATTATAGGTTTCATAAAAACTAATTATTCATTTTATATTTTGAATAATCAATTAAATTTTCCTATAAATCACACTAAAGCAGATCATTTATAAAGAATATCAAAATCACTTTTAATATGTTTTAACTTATGTATGACATAAATTATAATTTTTTTCTAAATTAACACATTACTTTAGATCTAGTATTAAAATACATTGTTTCATAAAAAACATTATTATAAGCCATTTTTTATGGCTTTTGATATTATTCTAATTCTTATTTCATTCCACGGGATACACATGTGTTTTTGTTAGAATCATCATGTGCCACAAATATGAATGAAAAGATAATGATGGGTTCACCTAGATAGCGAGAAAATTAATTGGGTAAAATTTTTTCTCATTATAAATCATGTTGATAAAATATGTGAACACAATTACTTTATTATAATTTTCCCACCTGTTGCATTGGTCTAGCAGTTAACCTAGAATCATTCTTATGTTAGGTTGTCTATTCTTCCCAAATTCCTATGATTCCACGATTACATGTTTCCATTATCTACATGTTATGATTCATTATTCATATTCATTTTTCATAAATTTTTATTTTATCATGGTATGTGTTCTAACCCTTGTATGTTTCTTTATTCAAATGTTTATACCCTTGCTAGTATTTTTAGAACATTCCTCCAATTTATCTCTTCCATTGATTATCCTATCTAGGTGTAGGCTATATATATATATGTTATGAGATGTTTATGTATAATTATTATAAATATTATTTAATATATATTATTTATATAATTTTTAGATACCTAATACAGAAAATATAGTACACTTTATGAGCCTTGGCTTTTAATTTGATTGTTATTTATGCTTAAAACAACGTAATAATAAGTATTAATGGAAAGGGTATATATATTACATTGATTTGTGAGAGTTATTGAGTATGATACTACTAATTATATGTATATATTTTTACCCATATACCAATGTATATAAACTAATTTGTTTCATATTTCTAGGTTGAGTTTGGAGACCTAACTAGTTGATACTAACATAGATCAATAAATTAGATATGGATTCATTGCCTATTGGTTTTCATATTTATTTATAATAAGACATGTATTTTTTATCATATTCATAAATTGTGGTTTTAGAAATTATCATTGTTTTTTATATTATTGTACATTTTTATGTAATTATTTATGTATTTCGTTGATATATGAAGGAAATTTCTCTCATTAACATGTTTTATACAAGCCGTACAAGTCACTAACCTAATGTATATTGGTGATGTCCATGGGGGGAACTCTAGTCATTAATAAATGACTATGTGTGGTTAGTAGTGCATTATGACTAATAAAAAGTGATTTAATATATTTTCGATAAATGTTTAGTCGGACCTTAGATCTAGACAGTAGTGAGGATTGAATGGGTTCATAAGGATATTGTACTAGTTGGTCATAGTGCACGACACAATCCAGGGAGACTGAATATAACATGTAATTTTAGGCCGCCCTCACGAATTTATGATAATATAATGATATTACAAATAAACCATTTCAAATGGGGCTTTTTATAGGATAAGAACCTATGTAATGTACGTTCATAATTATTGTTTTCTCTTATGTTTGAATTTGGTGTGATTTTGGGAAATTAAATATATCTGATCAAATAAATAAAATTAAAAAAATGTTTTTATTCCAAGATTAGGTTTTAGTATATTTTAATATATTATTGTCTTTTATAATCTAGTCATGGTTCATATTGGTGAGGTTCACCATGATGGACTAGTTGGCCATGGGTGAAGGATGATAAGCTTTGGAGTGTCAAATTTTGAATAGTATAGTATAAGGGCATGGCTATGAATGTGGATATAATCTATAATATCAATATAGATTGGTTACTATATTTTCTTATTATTCATTCCACTTAATTTAATTTAGGGAATAATATCATGTTTTGATGGTCATCATTCATATGAAAGTGGAAAATGATAGTGGTATATGTTTTATCTTGGGGAGTTGAATAATAATGATATTTAATTAGATGATTTACATGGGATATTAGTATAGGAGATCATATAATTGATTATGAGGGTGGTGAAGAGGAATAAATTTTACTCCCTCATATTGTGAGGTATATAATGAATATGTGGGATCTCAGGATCAGTTTTATCGAACACCTTCAAATTTATTATTATATACTACAGATTGAGGAGTCAAGGGATGAGTTGTTAGATGAGGTGCTTCATACCATTATTCAATAAGGAGTAATATAATTTTTTCCCTTGTACATAGATGTGTATAAAAAGATATGGGTCATAAATAGGATGAATATTCATCCAGGGTCATATTAAAAATGAATCCCTTAGAGTTTCTCATGGATTAGGAAAACTAGTAAGGGATAATATGTATTTTAATGTAGAGGTTTTTGAAGTCTATGAGTTGAATTCAATAGATTCCTTCATCCAAATTCTAAAAGTATTTACGTTATTGTTTACCATAGGGATCTTTTTACTAGTGTAATTTATATATGGAGGTTGTGTTAATTTATGATCTCATTTTCCCACTATTTTCGGGGCACAGTTTGATATGCCATGCTGGAACGGTTGTCATATCTTCTAGATTTAGTTTGATAAAATGTTGTATCAGTATTAGACATAGCAAGATTATGATTCATCATAATGAGATTAATATAATGTATATATTACACATGTTGTTTCTTACCATCACATAATTCAATATATATGTAAACATGGAGGTGCAAATAATTAAGAAGGTAGAGGTAATGGATTTCCAAAAAATCTTGTTATAAAGTTGTTTAAATTCTATTGGATAATGTTCATATGAGGTACCATATATTTATATTACATTATTTCTTATGATTTTTTTTATTTTTGATTATTTCCCAACATTATTTCATTTTTCTCCATCAAATACAAGGGCTTTAAGTTAGTGAGGCATCCATCTCCCCTGATGTTCATTATATTATAAGGCGGTTAGATTAAAATACATGAGGGGTAGTGGGGTGTGGGATAAATATAAGGTATCTCTAGTAGTCATGGTACTTATTTCTACACCCGATACAACCACGTGATGTTATTCTTGGTATTCAAAAATTCTACTATTTATGATTTTTTATTGTTTTTTAATGGTTTGTTATTTTTTTATTGAGGAAGGCCAATATGAATTTTTCATTGGTGATATGGTTCTATTAATGTGTTCTATATATATATATATATATTATTATTTATTTCATAACATAACTATATTTGGATTCAATAGAGAGGAATGTTGTAGAGGTCCCTAGATTCATCATGTAGTCTTTGGATGTTTTCCCCAAAGGATGTTGTGTATTTACCGACATAGGAATGACATTGTGTTTTATATATAGTTATATCCAATTATATTTCTAATATTTATGGTTCTATATTTGATGTAAAATTTCATATTGATTGATATATAGATCCATGATGATTATAAGATAACCATTTTTTTCATTCAGTGCTATATATTACCATGGGGTTCTCTGTTGTTGATCAACAAAAGGAAAATGGTTTTGTGTGGCTGTCAATATTCTAAAAATATTTTATTAAATTAATGGTCCAAATAAATTATCAAACTCAATGTCATTAAAAAAATTTAATATGAATTAATGGTTATTGATGGTTTTCAAGTATTGATCTTTGGTGTGGGTATTACTATATTTGAGTTATGAGGCATATTTACTAAAAATCTCTTCCAGGTGTCAATTTGGGAATTTTGAGTTTGGGGTTATACCAATTTGTGTCAGAAATTCCCTATCTATTTTCAATGTTCACATGAATATTGTGTTTCTTGAATTAATAGATTTTTTTAGTCATGTCTATTGATGTAATCATTTAATACTCTAGGGTATATGAGCCGCATGGAAAGCACCCTAGTGTTATTTTATAAGTTCTTTGACAAAATTATCATTATATGGATATTTCCAAGTATAATATCAAGATGGAAAAAGTGAAAATATTTTTATATGTGGTATATTATTAGGGATTGGTTTTTAGTTCTATACAAAATTTATGTTGTTTCATCTTAGTAAACCTTACGAAAATAGTAGAGGTTCACATAGTCCTCAGTCACATAGGTTATTAGAGGAGGTTTGTCTTTGAATTATCTTTCTTATCTTCTATTTTATAAACATGACAATGAATAAAAAATAACTCATATTGATTGATAGTTGTTAAAAAATTCATGACAACCTGAAGTAGGGAAATATATGTTATCTCAATCATCCTTAACTATAGGAGGGAGTGAATTTTTATGTTCTCTTTGATGCTTTCAATCTCTGTCTGGGTATGATTTTGATATAGTAATGGCTTGAGATCTTATATGGGTATATAAATTTTTTTTTGTAAATCCATGTAATCTAATTAAAATCATTTACTTGTATTATTAACATTAATAAATTCAATTTTATTGAATTATATTCTTTATAATAATATTAGGTTATTTTTCAGTTAAAAGGAAATGGATTTTTTCTCTAACCAAATTATGTTTTCAATAATTAAATATTTTTATTTAAATAATTTATTCCCATATTATAAAATTTTAATTTGAAATAATTAAATTCATTTTTCAAATCATAATTTGAAAATTATTTAAAGATAAAAATTGATTTTTTGTATTTTTTTTTAAAATATAAAAATACTGATTTTTGTTGATAGATGTCATCTCATTTGAAGTGTTTACAGAGATTTTTTTTCTTTTCAAATTGTTTTTTACAATTAAATAGTCTTATCAATAATCTATATATATTCATTTGAAATAATTTTATTATTTATTTTTTTAAAACATCATTATACGTGAAAAGGTATTAATCTTAAATAACAATTTCATCATGTTTTCTCGAATTAATTTTATTTTAAATTCTATTTCACTTATATATATAATTTATAAAAATGTATAGTTAATTTGTAAGAAATATTATTATTATTATTTAATCATTTGAATGTAGAATTATTATAATAAATAAATAAAATAGTAAAAATCAGTTACCATGGTTGTGGTTAAAAATGGTGTACTAGGGGATAACATAATTGATAAGTTCTAAGTGGCCTATAAAAATTTATAAATTCTATTTTATGCCCATATATAGACCCTATATCCACTATTATTTTTAAATTAATTATCATAAAACCATTTAGCATGATTAATACATTATGATATTTTAATCATTAAAAAAAATGAATTATATCATCTCCCCCACATATAAATGCACACCCCTCTCTTATTCTTCCCTCAAATAATAATGTTTTTCTCAATATCTTAAAAATAGCATAATTATATTCCTATACATTTCCTATTTGTCATTTTATGATCACAAAACAGTAATATGAATAATTTATTTATAATCCTTATGTGGTTTTCTAGATAAGGGGTATATTTCTGATCCATTTTTTTGTTTTATTTAGTATTCTATACACCCCACCAAATATTATTCAACAATTATGAAATAGTAAAACTCTGATATTACATAAAATAATATATTTCTATGACAATTTTAGAACCAAAATATGTCTTTTTCTCATCATGTGGGATAATATACAATCGTTATTGTGTACGACAGATTGCCGCCTCGAAAACCTATGTACATCATTTTCAAAAATGGAATCTAAAACATGGATGTAATGATAGATTTATTTTTCATTTATTATACTAATAAAAAATGTATTACTAATGAAATATAACATAACATCTTATTTATTAACATTCAATCCATTGAAAAATCAAAACTTTTTTCATGTGTACGTGTATATTAGCACCTCCACAAAGCGATTTGATTTATTTTTAATCAACACATCACATTGATTCTATATGAATGATAATATAAAGAAATAATATCATAATTATAATATTTTTATAAATAAATTAATATATAATAATATTTACCTTATTTCCCTCATTCTCTTTGAAAATTGAAAATATTACTCATTCATACATACGACTTACCCTCTCCTTTATTGTAATGTAACTAATTTTTCCTGATAATATATCATGGTGGGTGTTATATATAAAAATAATGTATAATCATTATAATTATAACATGATATTAATTTGGGAAATGATGGAATAAGAACCACTATGACCATATTCAATATAAAAAATTCCAATTATATATATGATTTAAATATAACTAAGACGTACAACATGTACAAAATAGATTAAGTAATTGTATGTACCTTGGTAATAAACTAAATAAGAGGAAAATGATAATTTTTATTTATTTAATTAACAATGGTTTTAATTCCATAGGTTAAATAACCTATGTACTATGTCGGGATCTAGGTTAGGGACACCTTAACATAAAACATTGTTTTTAATGTTTTAATGATTTATTTTAAAAATATTTTTTTCCATTTTATATATAATTAAAAGTGTTTTATTGATGTATTTATATGATCATTAATGAATTATAAATGATATTTACTATTTCTTTTTATTTTAATTTAATTTTTTTTGTAAAGAAGTATTTTTACATATTTAATATTCAATATTTGAACAAAAAAAAGTAATATTCCATTATTACATGTAAAATTAAATATCTTTTTCACCACTATAACTATTATTTTCTATTTAGTTCTATTTATAATGATTCATGTATTCAAGAAATAAAAACCATCCAACCTTATTGTTTATGAATTTTAATAATTCATTCGAAATGTAATTGATATTTAAATATCTATTTTTTTATGTGGATGAAAAGAATATAATTAATATTTGATGATGGAAATAAAATAATTCATGAGTTATGATTAAGTTATGGATCATGGTCATTAAATTTGATTTTTAGGGATCCAGATATATCTCATTATTATGGGTGATCCTAATATAAATCATAATTATGGGTGATCCTGATATAACTGTCTAATTGATTGGTTAAAGTATCATAGTTAACTGGTTAGGTTTTACCAAAGAGATTATTCAAATTTACTTTATAGGTTATTTTGTTTCTGAGAGTTATTGAAGGAATAATATGAAATTTATATTCCATGTTACCTACATTATTTTTTTATTCCATTTATAGGTATTTATGAAAATATTTTTATTTAAAATGTATGATAATGAAGTTATGTTTGAAGGGTTGTTTTATCTACTTCATAATGATAAAATTTAATACATTATGAAATATTTTTCATTACTTTATCATGAATTTAATAAAACATTTAGGTGTTTTATTTCATTATCATTTCGTGTTAAATATTTTTGGATAATATTAAGGAATTTAATATTATTTCAGGGGTAACAAAATGTATATATTTAGGATAAATATATTTTGAAAAAGGAAACATTCATTTTTATTCATCAACAAAAGGATTTCATTATTTCATTTTATATGTTTCGACAATGATTTTTGAGCTCAAAACATGAATTAAAATGTCTTTTATATATTTATAATGATTTATATTGATATATATGAATTCATGATGAACATTATGAAGACACTTTTTGAAAATAAGACTTTTTATATCACAAAATTATGTTTTTTTTAAAAAACATACAATGGGGGGATGTTTAATCCATGTGATTTAACATTTATTTATTTTATGGTGTTGACCTAATTCTATAAAACATTAAACTAAAATATCATTTAAATATATGTAATTAAATTATTGAATTTACATTCAATATTATATAATAATTATGATTATGTCTTTGTAGGTTATTTTTTAGGAATATATTGGATAATTTTAGTGTTTTTTATAATGTATGTAATACCTTTAAGATATTATAATTTATGGTCATCATGATATACAAATGTAATTTTACTATGTTCCCTCATTTAATTTTTTTTCACATAATTGTTTTCCATTGAATTTATATAGACTAAGTAGTCGGAAGGAACCTAATGGAAAATATCATCCTTAATTAGTAAATGTGAATGGTTATAATTGGAATTGACCAATATTTTCGTGATGGTTTAGTTGAAAAAGGTAATAAATAGTTGTGGGATAAATGATAGAGATAAAACAAATAAACAGCCCAAAAACATGTCTCAGTTGAATCATTTTATGAGAATACATCCTCTATTATTATGTGGATCTTAGGAATTTGTGACTACTGGTTGATGAACTAATGAACATGAGAAGATATTTGATGTCATGTGCTGATCAAATAATAAAAAGGAAACTCTTCCTATATACCCTTTTAAAGGTGATGCTGATCAAAGATGCTATATGATTAAGAATAATATATAGAGAATATATAAATTCCATGTAATTTGTTAAATTTATAATTTTTTAATGAAGAAGTATTTTGAAATGGGGATTTATCATTGGATGGGAAATAATTTTTTTTTAAATTGATCTAGATAGAGGATTATTCAGTAACGTTGTATGAAGAAAACTTTACGAGTTTGGAATGTTTTTTACGAATATTTATCAATGATAATTAAGGTAAAAATGATTTTTTTACACAATATTAAATATAATTTTATAAATAAAATATTCTTCTTTTAAATAAAAATATTTTGAAATTTTTTTCTAGGATGATAATGTATAAATGGGGTTTTCTAATGAAAATATATCCCATGATGGTTATGATAATTATTGGTTCATTTAAATAAAATAATAATAATTAATCGAAGATATATAAAGGTATTAAAATAAAGTTCATATTTTTTTTATAGATCTGGTAAAAACCTAATAGGTATTGTATTATGATATTTGGGAATTGATTCAGATATAGAATGCTCGAGATAATTGATCATGTCAGTGATGAAAAATATATTATTAGTGGTATGACTTATTTTCACAACAAGTACTAAGTTGTTTTAAATGTAAATAGATTGGTAATTACTTGATTTTTTATATTATTGTTGTGTCTTGTTGTATTCGAGTTCCAATCATTTTGTTATTTTGTATATTGTTATTAGTTAAATGACAAATTCATCTGAATAAATTGGTTTACAAATTTTATTGAAAACATCTAATTGTAATATTAAGGAAACAATAATTTAAAAATATCTTCTTATGATTATTTGATATGCAACTTTTTTCCTAATAAATATTCCTATCATTCCGATTATATAATTTCTTGTAATTATAGGAATGGATTGGTTTTAAAAATTTTATATTATAATATATTTCATAAAAAAAGATGTAATTCAATTAATAGAGATTCTGTTTTTATATATTATTGAATTCATACCTTTTATGACATAACATGATGTGAAGAAACTATTAAAAACTGAAATGAATGATGATGCACTAATATTGTTGAAAATAATAAAACCACTACGATTAGTGATGTTATGATAGAAAATGAATATATTTATTCTTTTCCAAATAATTTAACTAGTATTATACCTAATCAATAAGTTCAATTTACTAATGACTTAGTTAATATTTCTAATAAAATATCAAAACCTAATTATCGTGTTGTCTAGGTAGATCTTCTAGATTTCAAAAATAATTTTCAATAATTTCTTGATTATGGATTCATTCCCACATGCACCTCTCCACTATGTGTGCATTTTTTATTTAAAAAACACAAGAAAATTTTAGGAGTATTTTAATTGATTATAGTGAATTGAATAAAATTAAAGTTAATAAAAATTATCTATTGTCTCATATCAATGATTATTTTATCATCTCTAGGGAGTTCAAAATTTTTCCATGGTTAAAATTTGGTATAAGAAACATCAAATGAAGTTTAATAAAGAGGCAATCAAAATAAAAATGTTTTGTACCTGGTATGTGAAATATTAGTTTCCAGTTATCTCATTATTGTTGAAAAATTATCCAACTATATTCATGTTTTTTATGAATAATGACTTCCATAAATCATTGGAATATTTTACTGTTGTTTTTAATAAAGATATTTTTTTTATCTAAATATCTATTAATATTATTAATAACATCAAATTCTTATTCGTGAGACCCTAAAAAATATGTTATATGGAATATTTACTAAATTTGATTTTATTCATAGATCTCATTCCTCATATATGTTGTAGTGAAAAATGGAATTATTATTAATAATATAAAAAAATGTGTTTGATGAATTGACATGTACTAAAAATATAATTGAGAGTAGTTTTTTAATACTCTATTACAATAATTTTATTTAAAAATGTCCCCATTTATCATTCCCACTAAAAAGATAACATTATAAGAATTTATGTGCATCTAGAAAAATGAATGAAATGAATTATTCCCTGAATTAGAAGAATGTAGATACCTTGATAATTTTAATATAAATCAACTTCAAACATTATTAACTTTCATTAATTATATTTTATATAATTAGATTAAATTTTATAATATTAGGTAATTTTGTTAGTCAATAGTAAAAAAATTAAGTGTTAATAACCATGTTGGGTTTTCATTCCATATATTGCTTTATTTAAAATATTTTAATCCATATTATAGAGTTTTAATTTTAAAAAAATAAATTCATCCTTCAATTCGCTTTCATATAACTATCCCAGGATGAATATTTTTTAAATTATTCTAAAAAATTGTATCTTTTAGTGAATATTCCAAAACAATGATTTCATTTCATTTGGATAATTTATAATGTTAAATTATTTTTATAATGATTTAACTCTAAAATTAGATCAGTTGTAATAATAATAATTCAAATATGATATTTTTGATTAATTTTTTTCTTTAATTTCATATAAATGGATCATTATACATTAAAAGAAATATTTCTAAACATAGGTTTTCATCACATTTATGTTGTATAATAAGAAGTAAATTATTCATGTGTAATGAATTAAATTTGATTATATGTATTAAATATGTTTTATAATTATAATTACAGTTAGGTACTAATTTCAACTTATGTTTTGGTTATATTGAACAAAAAATTTAAAAATATTTTCCATAGTTAAGATGAATATATGTTTTTTGAGGGTTATACATAACTGATAAGGGTTATAATGACCTAGAAAATTCTATGAATTATTTTCTCTAAAAATATTTATACCCTATATAATCATATATTACTACATAGTTCATTTTTTATCCATCTGTCTTGAGTAATACTTTAATAAATTTCATCCTTTTAAAAAATTACAAATATGACCTTTATTCCACTTATAAATTTAACACCATATTATCCTTTAAAGACAATTAAAAATCAATTTTTTTCATCAAATAACTCAAATAACCTTACATATGTGACTACCCATGTCCTAGAGGAATTTTATTGACTATAATTCCACCCTATGAAGGATTTAGGAATAATAATAATGTGGTTTGTTGAATAAGTGGTTTAATTATTATTGGTATGTCATTATTTAATATCTGTTTATAATTCATTAAATTTTTCTTCGACCAACCTAAAAAATTAAAACTAATAAATTACATAACATATTTTTTAATGGTATATTCATAACCTATATCAATCTTATTATTCCATAAAATTGGAAATTAAACCATCATTTATGTGTATGATAGACCACTTACTTACAAACTAGTGTAATTATTTTTCCATCACCACCTTTCATAGATACATATAATTTCTGATCAAATATGTATATATATATATCATATCCAGGTAAAATTTATCATTATTTAATAATAATAAATCATAAATATATATTTCCTATACATCTGTGGAATAATGATAAAATCATTCATGAATACATTTTAATTACCGCCTCAAAGAATCAGTTTGATTTGTTTTTCAGGACACCATCAAATGGATGATATATATATTTATTTATTTTAAATAATAATATCATATTTATTATATATTCATTATTATTTTTTTATGAAATTCTACTTACCTTCATTAACACTTCTTTTTGAAAAATAAAAATGTTAATCATGGGTATATATAACCTTCCTTCTCAGTGATCACAACATAATTCATTTTCTATAAAATAATTCCATAGTAGGTTTTAAATTTTAAATAAATGTGTAAATCAATAATTATTTAATTATTACTATTTTATATCATGAATTAATAACCTATTAACTAATATTTTACTTAACAAAGTCATTTTGGAGGTTTGAGTTGAATATTGTTATGTTGTCTACCATGTGAATAATTGATCAATTGTATATAACATTGAAATAAATTAAATTAAATGAATAATAAACGTGAAAAAGTTTATTTTGATAGAAAATATTAACATACGTATAATTTATAGGATGATTATATGTGATGTTTCAGACTCGACCTTAAAGATATTTTAACAAACAAGAACATATTTAATGTTTTATAGATTTATTTTCGAAATATTTTTCATCGATGTCCATATTAATTACAAATTTTTATGGATTCAATTATATGCACATAAAGGAATTACAAAAAAAAATATTTCAAATTTTACTTTATTTCAAAGGTCTATAAAAGTAAAAAAAATTATTTAATTTTTACTGAACATTTTGAAAGATTTATAATTAGAATGTTCTATTTCAATATATAAAATGTCTACCATTTTTCTCAGTGTTGTAATCACTAATTTAGATTTCTATTTCATTTCAATATTTAATTTTTTTTAATTTAATATAAACCCTCCTTCTATTAGTTCATCGTATTTCCAAAATATGTTTTTAATGTAAAGGGTATTTAAATATTGGGAAATGATTTTTATATTGGTAGAATGTCTGTTTTATGATAATGAATATATTCATTGTCGGGGAATTTAAAACTTTGTGAAATTTTTTCATTAATTTTTCATGATTATAAAAAATACATTATGATTTTTATTTTTTCCATTATCATTTATCATAAATCAATTCATTAAAATATTATTGCAGTGACATTGATTTCATTGGTAAGAAAATTTTTAGTTTTCCCCAAATATTATTTTAAAATGAAAATTTTTATTCCTAGACTAACAAGGTAATTAATTTATTATATTATATTTTTTCTATGATATTGATATTCATACAAGGGCTTCAAATTCTATTAATTGGGATTTAAGGATGATTTGGGACATGGTGTGGATATGATGAATTTTTTAATATATAATCATTAGACAAAATTTATATCATAAATTATTTTTGTTGTTGGAAAATGGATACCGAGTTGAATTATCCCAATTATGATATAATATTTATTAACGTAAGGGTGGTGGTCTAATTATCTAAACCATTAAACCATAATGATCCTCAGATTATAAGAGAGTGGATATTTTTTTAATGAAATATTATGTAATTATTAATGAAATGTCCTTATACTCATCCCAAAAACATAAATATAAAACCTGTGATCTTGATTTGGAATTAATGGGTTTTTGTAGAATTTTGTGTGATATTAATTCATCATTGTAAACATTTTCACTTTTTAAAATCATAATTTTTTGGGTTACATTTTCTATAGATTATATTCAAATTTGTGATAGTGGATATGGAGGGTGTTTATCAAGGAATATGAATTTGTGCCCTCCTACACTCTAAGGTAGGAAAGTTCAATTGATGATGTTCTATGATGAAATAAATTCGGATATGTTTAGCAGCATTTTTGAGATTGTTGGAGAATTTTATGGGAGGTAATATAGATATGTCATGATACATAAGAGGATAGTTTGGGAGGTTTCATGTTTCAAATGACAGTGTAGTATGAATTTATGCAGTAGGAGGTGGAGTCTTCATATGGACACTCCAAGGTGGTTGTGATGCGGGATTTATTCATCCATAATGAATCTATATAGAGATGGAAAGAATATTTTTTTGTATTAGATGATATTATAAGAGATGATTTTCATTTCACCAACAATGCATGAGATGATTATTTCAAAGTTTCATTGGATTGTAGTGGAATATCATCATAGTGTTATAAATATCTATGGTCCCTCTTGGGGTCATCTTTGGTGGCCAAGGATTAAGTATTTATTAGTAGTTTTTAGAACACGATGTCTAGCATCCATGCATGTGATGACAGATAATCTTGTTCTAGGATCCTTCTATTATCCATTGGATATTATCAAATGGAAACTGAAAGATATATTGATTCCATTTTTACTATTTTACCTTGAGTCCAGGGAATGTTTGATGTTATATGGGTGACAGATGATCTATTGATAAGGGTAAGACATTGAATGTATATCTATGAGTCATGTTTTTATGGAGGTTCTATTTAGGATGTATGTGGATGAGATTGGGTGGATCTATGGGTTAATAATGCCCATAATTTCTTATTGATATTCTAATTTTATATAATAATTATAATGAGGATTCAAATAAGAGTTTATATCCCATGTTCACCTTATAATTGTATTCAATTCTCAGATGGATGAGAAAACTGATCATACCATCCAGAATTGAGAGGATATGTTGGGGGCCTGGGTCTTCTATATTAATGGATATTGGATGATTTAGTTTTATGAGTTTGTGTTTTCAGAAAAAAATTCCACACTCTTCCATTGTAAAATCATAACTCAAGGAATAATATGTGAAATTTTTTTTATCCATTGTACTAGATGAAGATGTGGTAGATATTATTTCTTGGACCAGATGTGGCATAGAGAATAACTAACAATATTCATAGTTCATGGGGGTGAATAAATCTGCGTGGTACCAATATAAGTTTTATGTAGTTTATAGTAATAAACCTATAGAGTTTGAGGTTTTCAATTATACATTATTAATGGATTTATCTAATTGAATTAATCATTAGATATGTCCAGGTTTTACGATTTCTCATCAATTCATTTGTCCTTTCACAATGTTTTATCAAATATGAGAGGTTTTATATATGTTATATCATCCTATATAAATGGATTAGATCCCTATCTTCCTTTATGTGTCGTGGCTCATATTTTATCTATATCACAATTCAAGTGTCATTTACAAAAGAGAGTTGGATATCAAGGAATATGTGATGATCAGAGAGTGTTTTGATGGGATCCACGATGATAATGAGACTGTGTATTATGGGAAACCTCTTCCCTTGGTTTGAGTCACATAGATTCATTGTGGTATGGAGAAGAGTGTTTGGGAACATGTGTTTCACATGTAAAGTCACTATCTTGAGTTTTTAATATCTCGATTTTCTTGGAAATGTAATGTTTTCATTAGCGATGGATAAATTAAAATGTTTTTCCCTTTTATTATTTCAATCTTTTATGTGGAATGATTTTAGAGTTATATCTTAGTGAGTTATTTTAGTCTTATATATGGTATTAACTTCTATGTTAGGTTTATATTCTTTAGTATTAGAATCACTTTGTAGGTATCTAATTTAAATAAATAGAACATCCCAACCCATAACATTTAAATTTAAAGATATTAGAGTTTCTAGTAGAAGGGTTGATGAAGGAATGAAGGCTTTTATGTAGAAATTTAATGTTTGGGAGAAGATTTGTGTCTTGATATTTTTACTATGTCATATAAGTAAAATAGAAGTCATTATTGCTACACGGATAACATAATTTTTCATTCATATTGATGTGTTTTGATATTCGGTAACTGAAAATCTAGGAAACCATATAATATAAATCATTTGATCTATCAAGGTGTTGGTATATGGTTAATTTGGATAGAATATAAGATGTAAATTTGTGGGATAGTTCGGGTTGTTATCATATAGAGCTCCAAATTCAATCCCTTTTTCTCTATTTTATTATGGGATTCTATGGAATTGTGTTTTAGACTACATCACCATTGGGTTTGGATGTCATGATGTTATATCATTGGGTTGACCCTTACACCAGGTCCCAATTATATTTTTATAATAAATCATCTTTTAAAATGATGTGAATTCTAATGGGAGGTTTTGATTATATCCGCAGTGATGTGGTTTATGTGTTTTTTCTTGATCATATATTTTTTATACATAATTTTAAATTTTAAGGCTTCTGAAAAATCAAAAAGTTTGTTTTTTCACATGACTCTTAGGTGGTTTTAGTATATTTGGGAAACCAATAATGCCATCTTCCTTGACCATGATGCGTGGATTTGAGATTATTTTTATTGGTATTATAAGGTGAGTCATTCACCTATTATTCTTTGATATCTTTTTGTTCATAATATATTGAAGGTTTTTCCAGTGGGATATAGTATTATAGTGTCTTGATAAAGAAATCAGTTGATGTTAAATTTTGTGCTATGCGATTGAAAAGTATTCCAAAGTATGATCTCAATCATTGGATAAACTCTTCTTTTGTATTTATTCACTTTTTGATTCAAAAAATACTTATTGACATAGGATATTCAAAATATGTTAGTTATATTTTTCTGTATATTTATGTTTGTTTTTTCTTTGTGATGTATTGTAGATTTTACTAAATGAAAATAAACCAAACGTAGTGAAATTATTGGTAATGGGTTAGTCCACATGTGTTTACATGTTCTCAATGTAACTACATTATAATTGATGTTTTTTATTATTGTTTTCAAAATAATTTCTTTTACTATAATTATTTGTGCTTTGCGTGACTGAATGGTGAAAAAACCCATCATAAATTTTAACTATTTATTTATTAAAATGAAGTAAAAGTTTCAGAAAAAAATTGAATGGATGACCATCCATGAAATGGGGTGGTGTTTGATTATTAAATTATGCATTTGTGCTATGATATTGTTTTTATGATTTTTTTGGAATTATTTTTGGTATTTATTTGGGCATATATATGGTTGATTTGTTAATTGTTAATGAAATATGATTGGAAGTGGGGTTGAAATGAGGTAGGTGTATAATTTATTTTTTGAAGACAAGGTTTGATTTTTCAACCTGTGATGTGTGTTGGGTTGAATTTGAGGTGATTTATTGGTAATGGTTGAACTGTTGTAGTGTTTGAGGGAATAGGTTGTGTGGTGATTGATGAAATAAATGTTTATTGATGTGGGGGATTAATTTGTAGTTTATCAACAGTTAAAAATTATTGTCGGAAATGATAAACATAGTAATGGGTGTGGGATATAATAAAATAAATGAGGATTTGTGAATTTATCTTTAACAAAATGAAATAAATTTTTAAATGAACGGAATCAGAATGAGTAATGGATAATAATTACATTTCATTTAATGAATAATTTTATGGATTAATGGAAATAAATTTTATAGTAATTTTTAGATCTAAAATTGTAATAATCTATTGATTAACTATGCATTATAACTATTTGATCTCTCCATTTATTATTTGAATGTGAGATTGTAATTGATGTTATAGTTTTTAGTGGTATAAGTTCAAGGGGATGGTAGTGGGGTTATGGTTTTATTTTTTGGTGGTGCTATACTAATTGTACCCCAGTATAATGGGATTGTGTGTGTCTATATATATGTTGTATTTTCAGGTGATTTATTATCCACCCCTCTCAAGTAAAATACCACAATCATTGCCTTGTTTATATGGGTTCATGGTTCTTCACCCAACATCTAAGTTAGTGTGGATAGTAAGATGGATATTGACTCTTTCCTTCTCTCCCCTATGACATAGTACATGGTGGTATTAGTTCTAGGTGGGGGTGGTGCATAGTAGGAGTGTTTCATGAGGTTGATGCCCCTCGTGATTATTACACCCTTCTATTATGATCATGGATGTGTAAATATAATATAGAAATGTTGGTTTGATATGAATATAGTGATGTGGATGTTGAATAATTCAATCATAAAATGTAGGAAGATGTGGAGGATGGGGTAGGTTGGGTTATTAAATGAACCACATTTTATTTAATTATATAATTAATGGATTGATGCTCCAAATATTTATTTTCAATTAATGGGAGAATAAATTTATTTGTAATGTAGTTATGGAGAACCATTGATTGTGTTACATGATAGTGTTTTATTATTATTGATTTGATATTTTCTGTGTGAGTCTTGGTGAGTTCAGATTACAGTTTATCTACTATGTGTTTTTCAACTGTATTGATTATTCAATAAGTAATTTTTATTATCTATTCACAATTTTTAGAGTTCTTGAGTATGATTATACTGTGTATACATCTTATAAAAATATAATAATTTATGAAACTACTTTTACGACTCTTGGGTGTGTTTGGTGACTGGGCTTGATAGTAATAGATTAGATCAGGGAATTAAGATGGGGAGTCACATCCTATGGATTTTATTTGGTATTTTCCTTGGAGACATGTATTTGTATGATATATAATAGAAATGTTATAATATTTTTGACCAGGATGTTTTAATCATGGTTTATTTTGGTGTTTTTATTTATGGAATCATGGTGAAAATGTAGAAAGTTCCTCTCATTGGCTTGTTTTATTCCCTTATATCATTTTTTTATCCTAGGGTATACAAGAGATGGACCTAAAGGGTCACTCCCAAAATTAATGGATGTCTAAGGGTATTTCTGGGTGGGGGTGGGTTATGACACATTAGGCCTTTATAATTATAAGAATATTATTAACAATTTAGTTTTGATCATGTGATGCTCTTGTTATAATTATTCAATTTTACTACAACCCCATTATAAATTACAATTAAATGTGTTTTCATGTTTGTAAAAATTTAATAGATATTTAATATTTATAAGTATAATTATTATATATGGATCTACGGCCATGATAACCAAAATTTATTGTAGCCTATCTAAGTCCATTATGAATGCCAAACTATAGATATAGTCTATGTTGAAATTAATATCATCCATGTGGTTCTTAACCGTGGAATTCAAAAATCTCTATGACTATATACAAGTTAAATCATGTTTGTGGGTTTCACTCTCAGAATGATCTATAGACATTGTGTCCTTACTGTATGTCCCAAGTCCACTTCATATGTAGATCATGAGATTAGAATTCATCACATTCATCTTATTTATTCATCATGTTTTCAGGACTATGAACATCAATGGACATTGTAAACATTGCCTATTAACACATCTCTTTTCATCATATAGTCATGGAATACATTGTCCATGTACTTAATTTATCATATTCCCAGGTTCAATTTTAGATCATGGAATAATATTTCACTATTACCATGGTTCTACTGATTATATCTATACACTCTTGGTGGTAGGTCATTTTTATAGTAATTTTACCTTATTATAAAATCATTCATAAGAAACACCCAATAGATCTACATAGTGTAAAAAGAATCAAATGTTTCCTTCTAGAAAACATTATTAAGGATAGGATTAGAAAAAATAACCCAACTCCAATCTTTAAACACATGAATAATGTTTAAACATACCAAAATATGTATCCTTGAATTGATTTAACATACTAAGTTGAAATAAATTATTATGGATGCACCATATAAAAATTTAAATTAAAGAATATTGTTCTCAACAAATAATGAATACATCAAATTATATAAAGAAAACTGATAGGTAAACTGGGATCTAATGACTCAATATTGAATCACCTTAACTCTAGAAGAGACATTCTTAAACAATATTCCCCAATGTGAATATTCTCACTTTAAAATTATATAAGTACACAAGTGTCAAAAAGGATTAATACCTTCTCTACTCTATAAGATAAATAGAATATCATTCAATATGAATATGAAATATAAAAAACATGTACATTAAAAGTTCCCATATTATAGAGTGCGACATAGTAATAGATCAATAAAATTACTAAATAGTAAATAGACACACAAGTGACACAAAATATCTATGTATAAATGGGTTAATCAAATTTTTTTTGGTTCCACCACTATCAAATAATTTTTAGTGTCCATCACATTGAATTAAGAAAATAATAGATTCATACCCACAAAGATAGCTTCTAGCTCATTTTAGGAATAGTAAAATAATCTTTAGATAATTTTCCATAATAACATGAAAAATATTTATTCCAAAAAAAATTATTCTATTCCATAATTTTTAGGTCCATTGATGCTACCACTATATTATTACATAACTTATGTTTTTAATTCTATGATTTAATAAAATTTTTTACTTATCCATGATTTTTTTCATATATAACTCTTACTCTTGTTAAATAGTTATTTTCAATGTATTAGTCATGTACCATTCAATAATCAAAGAAACAAAATCACTATATCCTTCCAAATTCTTCACAAAAAAAGACATATGAATCACACTAACCAAATCCCTATTAAGAATTAAAGTACCTCAATATAAAATTTCACCCATTATCCTCATCAAGGATGTCTCAAGGTAAGACTATACATTGGTCTTTAGGAAAATTATATTTAAAATTAGAAAAAAAATAGCTTCAATAATTCAAATAAATTCCCCTCATGCATAAGGCTAATCAGACACTCAAGTAATTCATGTTTACTTCTGATTAAATAAACCATTACCCTAATAAAACCCTTATAAATAATAATTTATAATGGAAAAAATGGAAATTCTAGGAAACCCCAAAAATATGAATCCATAGAGTGTCAAAATAATATATTAACAATAAAAACTATTATATTACATCATAGAACCACATAAATAGTTTATGTTCTATAACAATTACATTACATTCCCTTTGTATCCAGTCTAATTCTATGGAAAATATTTACAAATAGTAAGACGATAAATTTCATAAGTTAGATGATATATATAATGAAACATATAGACAACTACTACTTGATTGATAATAAATATATTATTAATATATTGAATAATCATATTAAATAATCATGTGGGAAACAAAAATGTATTTCCAATTCAATTTACGCCACCAAATCCTTTAATAAAAAATCCAATGTATAATACAAAATATAATCATCTAAGTAAATACATTAAATTAATATTCAATCCATTATATAATCATTTTATAATTCTTTTAGAGTATACATTTTGTTATATAATTTATGATTAATAATAAAATTACTTGAAAAAAGAAAATAAAATAAGTAAATCATGTGTGAAAAAAATTATTTATATAGGCACACAAAATTATTTATTATGAAATATAAATATTTTTATTCGGAAATTAAAATATGATGAGAATAATTTATATTAGGGTCATATTAAAATATTTAGGATGTTTCATAATTTTTTAGATATCATAGTTTCCGTGTTTGTCCCTACTCAAGGAATATAGCCATTGAGGGGATTAGAATTTTGTACCTCAGAAATATATCTCACACAGAACAACCCAGACACCCTAGTAAATAGATAATAGAGCTAGTCCTAACATATCCTGAACGGTGTTTCTAATACCCATGGGTTCAGAACTAGAACATGAAATCAAAAAACATGAATGTGGACTAAATTTTACACAAACCCAACAGAAGCATGAAAATAAAACATAGTATGCCTAAAATAAAAACTCCACAAAAAGATGTTTATTAGATGTTAGACTAGTATGAAAACCCAATTTACAAATACATGATAATAGAAATTAGGATAACAACTCATGTCATGATGGAAAAAAATCTCCATGTATATGGATAAATTGCTACTATAACTATTACGTGGTCCCATAATCATTATCAAATCTGGAAAAATATAATCTAAAAATATCCAATGTAATAGGTAGTGTGTGAAATAAATACTACTATAATCTCACATGAGATTCCAAAATAACATGAAAATTTTTAATTAACCAAATAAATTTTCAGAATTAAATTAATATGAATGAATTTTAAAAATCATGTTTTAAAAAATCATGATTTACCTTTCAAATTATGATAATTATTTAATTAAATTTCTTAATAAAATTTTTAAATTAAATATTTTATATAAATTTAGATGGAATGTATAAAATAGTTAAAAATATTGTCATATATTTCAAAAACAAAGAATAAGAAACACGATCATCTTTCAAATTGTTTGAATGTTACTGGATATGGGACTCCTACACACTCAAATAATGATCATGACTATATGTGTACACATGTACCTCATACAGTGGCCAAATATGACACATCACCATCCCATCGTGGATGTAACATGCAATATATTTATCATTTGTGTTCTAAATCGTCAATAGAGTTTTGTATCGAATATCTCAATTACTATATTATATTTTCTGTGATCTTATAAAAAAATGGTGGGAAATGTATTTTTAAAACTGTTTAAAAAAATTTCCAACCATTCTACTATTTTAAAATTTTCAATTCTCCATTTTAAAACAATCACCTAGATCTATAATAAAAAAATTCATTTTCCCAATATAAAACTAAATAGTTTCTATCAAAATCATTTTAAGAAATTTTCTTGAAATACATTATTGAAATGAATTTCATCACACCAATTTTAGAAATATCAATTAATAATTTTAAATCTCACAATTTTCTATCAATTTCATAAATAGATTCCAATTCATTGGAATTTTTGTTTCCCCAACATGATTACAAATCATATCCAAAACCCCAAATCACCATCATTTCGATTTCTATAAACCAATTGAAATACATTTAATTTAACTCAGGAAACTAAATTTTGGTAAAAAAATGACATTAAATAAACTAATTTAGGATTAATCAAAATTAAACATCATAAAGGAAACACCTTCCTTGGGATCATTGAATCTCACATCACAATTCCCTAATTGGAAGACTCCAAAAAAGAACACAGACAATGAGGTTATGAGAATCAAACCAATATTCAAGTTCATAAATAGAAGGGATTAGATCCAACAACAACAAGGATATCTTAAAATTTAGGAGATGAAATATGATAGAGTAAGAGAAATAGAATAGGTAGAAGAATCTTATCGAGAAGATATAAATTTTCAGTTTTAGAAAATCTATTATCACTATAAATGGTGTATTGGAGAAAAACAACCTCATGGGAGACTCCAATAATGAATAAATTGAATTATTTTGGAATGAGACATTTGGGAACTTAAATTGGGGGTTTCTAGGATATAAAATTAATTTCCAGATTAATTATTTCTTGTAAAAATTGTTTCTGGGAAGGTTCATATTGTTATAAATAATGTGTGGCCTAGTTATACAACAACTATTATAGTGTTATAGGTTTTATCCTTAGTGGGAGCAGGGTTTTTAATATCGTGTGTGAACCATGAAATCCCAAACTGGCTCAGTTTTTATGGATTTCACTAGTAGGGTTCACCATTTGTAAAATGTGGGTGAAATATGAAAACCCTCAATAGCTCGGTTTCCATGGTTTTTAGCAGCATGTCACATGGTTTGGAAAAAATATTCACTAACAATTCACATCCCAAAATCCCTTGAATTTTTTTAAATTCCACCATAATCTCTATCAAATGAAACCCTACCAAGGCATTATCAAAATAGGGATTTATGAATACATAAAAATTGTAATAGGATGTTACAACATCCACACCAAAGAAAATTTCCATCCCTATAAATCCATTAATTATGCGTCTATATCAAAAATAATATGTAACTAATCCATCTTCAGTTGTACCCTTTCACTAGTATTATGGGAATTAGAACTGTGTTACCCTAGAACTCAATCAGAAGATATATTCCTACAATGAAGTCCCGTGGTTTTAAAATCAATTTTCCATACTAGATTCTCAACCATGAATAAATCTTGATCAACATCATGATATATCTAGCTAAAAATATGACAAGTACCAGAAATATATTATTCTTTAACAGAGAGATGTTAGGAATGTTATGTATTGATGTCATCATTCGTGAATGTTATAAACAATAATACACTTTCCACAAATACTCCAAAACCTCAAATGATTCTACAATTGAAGAATCAATTTTCCCTTTCCTTCCAATCTATCAAAGTCTTATCTATAGTGAAAATTTCAATAACACTGAGTCACCAACTATAATTTCCAATGGTCTATTGTGACAATCACTATATGACTTCTACCATATTTATACTGATAACATTATATAATGAATAAAATGAATCCTTAAAGTCATATCATAAAACAGGATGAGTCCAACCACGGTACATTCATCAACATCAAACCAATACAATGATGAATTTCTAGGTCCATCATAAAATCCCTCAAAAGGATCCATTTTTAACACAGATTGATATCTACACAACAAATCGATTCGAATATAATTGAATTCCCTCAGTGGATAATAACTATTCAACAATAGTCTACCCACTATAAAAAGAGGCTCTAATGCTACGAAATTCTACATTGAGATATTGTTCATGACAGATCAACTCAAGATAAAAATATTTTAACTGAACAATATCCAAGAAAACCTCAGCTTGTGATTCAATGAATCAAATATAAAATTACGCAAAATATATCAATCATGTTTGATTCTTTTATGGATTATTTCATGGCCTAGGCCAGAAAATTCATTCTCAATTCATATATGAAAACAATTCCATTCCCTAGGGTATAGGTGATGTCAAAGTAAAAATATTGTAGATATTCCACCCATGTTCTCTCATGGAGATTCAAATCTGGTATAATGAATATATAATTGAATCTCTTGGGGTCATAATACATGGTAAACATTTCTATATATAGTTAATACCACTAAATAATTAGTTTATATATCACACCTACAAGTTTAAGGTCATGAGTTAGGTATTTATTATCATTTGGGCTAAGATTATGAGGGCCATAATAAAAAACATGATAACCATGCATAAGAACACTACCCAATCCCGAACCAAATGCCTCACATAAGACCACAAAGACCTAAACATCCCCTGGAAGAGTGAATAATGGCATAATAATCAAAATTAATTTCATCTAAAATAAGGAATTCATACATTTTTCATCCCTGGAAAACATTACTCCCATTAGAGTTAGAGTATTCTTTGGATAAGGCAACATTGATATGTCCTTAATAAATTAGTGATATATCCATAAATACAAAAGACTCGTTTTATTTAGAAATCATTCAATATTTTACCCTTTTTCAGAATATTGTTTAACTTTTCAGGATCAACTAAAATAACTTGTTCTGAATAAAATTTTCCAAATAACATCACACCCTAATTCCTAAAATCACATATTAACAACTTGGCAAAAAGAAAATGATTTATAATGAATTCTAGAATTGATCTCAGATGATTCACATGATCCACCCTAGACTTATATTATAACATGATTTCTTCCAAAAAAAATCAATAAGGCATCTGGGTACTCAAGAAAATTCCATTTCATTAATGTCATAAATAATATAGGAATATTGGTTATACCAAATAGATTGAAAATGTACACATAATAGTAATGCCTTTTCTGAAAGGTTGTTTTATAAATTTTATATTTCTTTATTCTCATATAATGGTAATAATATCAAAGTGAACTCTTTGGGAACCACTTTTCCACTTTCATATGATCAAATGTATCGTCAATACCTAGATTTATATACTGGTTATTTATAATTACTCGATTGAGTATTCAGTAATCCACACAAATTCAAAGTGAACCATCAGCTTTCGTAGCATAGAACTAGTTTCACCGAAGGAAAAACACACAAGTGTATAAATCCATTATATAGAACAACATCCATCTGAATATTCATCCCTTTCATTTATGTTGGTTCCATGTTTTAAGAAGGAATTTTATTTGGTTGAGTACTATGCACTAAAACGATGGAGAATTCTACCACCCATACGGGTGGAAACAAAAAGAATTCAAAATGATACGTGTAAAAAATCTCTATGAAATATAGAGGGATATCACCACTCAAATATTCCCCCATTGGTTCCAAAGACAACAAATATAGTACATACCTATCTCTAGATAATAATATCTAGCTCTACTCAACCATGGTTCCAATTTTCATTGAATGATGCAGAACACCCAATCATGCCCAATAAATGAGACTCATCAAAGATAACAATCAATAACGGATTTATATAAATTATAAAATTCATACAATAAATGATGTCAAGTGGATTAATAATTACAACTGGAAACTTCCAAGAAAGAAAAACATATAATAAATAGAAAGAACAATGGTTAATATAGATACAATGTTGTCACTATTTTAGAAGGTTTGTAGTAATATCCATCCCATAAGATAATGTAATATTATGAAAATTTAGAATATTTACAATATGGGATGAAATAAATGATTGAGATTCAGTATTATCAAATAAATCATTCAATATTGAAGATTCTATTTTGATGGAACCTCTCACAGTTGTTAGACCCATATCTTCTTCATTTGGTTATTCTTCTACAGTGTTCATATTCCTTTTTCCAAATGCATGTGGTTGGAAACCCTTTGTCCATGAAGAATCTGATTTATCCATGGTTATATATAGTGATAAAGACATTTTTACACTCTATGAAGTGTAAAAGGCATGGAATAACTTATGATGTTGACACCAACGCCCGCAAGAGCCACATATATTTGGTGTATTATTGAAAAAAAAACTTATAATTCTTAGTCTTTCTTTACTAATAAGAAATAAAATGACCTCAACCAGGAAAAAAATTACATTTATAAAAACCTTATTGTTGAGAAGAACTACAATAATCATCATGATTACTGCTCCCTTTAGAAGAATTCACTCTGTAACTGGGAGAAAAAGTAACTCTAATCACCCTTGACATGAATTCCATGTCTATTTGGAACATTAATGCTTTGTCTGACACATTGAAATAAGATGGAAGCTCTAACAAGAAAAAATTAAAATGAAAATCATATCATAGTCCAAAAATCTAACTATAAAGTCTTCATCTTCTTATTTGATACAATTTCAGGGGAATGTTTTAGAAGCATAGAAAAGTGGTTCCCTTACTTTTCCACTGTTATATCATTCAGTTTGTGTTTGAAATGCTCAATTGATTTGGAATACACTTTTGATGGAGGATATAGCTAGTTAGTCAAAAGATATTTGATTTATTTCAACTCTATTCTTCCATTCATATTCATCATAACAAGTGTTCCATAACTTTTACTGGTCTTTCCCTCTATCACAAAGGTGGAAAACTTCACCATAATTTCATCAAGAGCCTCTAAGAAGTCAAAAAAATTACGCATTATACATAAAAAAATCCTCAACATCTTAATGATTATAGGTTATTTTAATCAATTATTGATTCTAATAAATCGCCTATCAAGAACGATTCCGAAAAACATCCCACTGAGGATCCACAAATAGAGCCCAAACAGTAACAGGTGGTGTTTTCTGTTCTAGATCAGGACAATATGGACAATCACCGCAACCAAAATTGGGTCCATGACAGAATTTTTCTCATAATGATTCATAATTAATAAATTTCTTGATTAGAATTGAATTCCTTCTCAGAGTCCGGATTATACACAACATCATTTGACAGCTGTGATGATGTCATAATATCATTGAAGCAATGATAAAAGGGATAATTAAGCACAATAGATATGAACAAAATATTTGTGTTACATCTTGTCCAAATAAAAAGTAGGGAAAAGTCTATAAAAATTCATCAAGATTCGTGTTTCGAACTACCACTAGTGACATGAGGCCCATTGTGGTGTGGGATTGCCACAAACTCAATCACAAATAACTTCTATTATGCCAAAAATATTTCACAACCACATATTAACATCGAGGAAAAATGGGAAATCTTCTTTTGATACCACTTTGTTAAGAACCTACCTAGATAAACTCGTAACTAGATAATTGATCCGGTCCTGACCTATCCCAAAGGGAATTCTGGATCCCCATGGGTTACCGACTATCACCATTCATTAAAAAGTATGAATATAGGAATGAAATTTCCGCAAACACAATAGAAGCATGATAAACAAGTCATTATGCATAAAATTAAAACCCAATAGAGAGAAGTGTACCATATGTCAAACTAGTATGAATAAAAATATAGAACAACAGGATACTAGAAAACAAGATACCAAACAAGTCCTAAAAGAAATAATTCACTAAAAACAAGGATAAAAAACTACTACATCCTAAAAGTGCTACCTTACCCTTTCACAAAATGAGATGTAGATATATAAAAACACTTAATGGAATTGATATGGTGTGTCCTAAAATCTGTGTAGGGTCTAAACAAAGTTTCCCATAGAAGATTCAAACATTTATCAAAAAAAGCCTCTAAATTTTTAAATAAAAGGGAATGGAAGTTAAAAATAATTCAACATATTTCATATGATAGAAATAAATTACAAAAATAGAATAAAAATTTTCTTTTCAAAATAGTTTATATTAATTCAAAAGTCATGTGTAAGAAAATTATTAAATAATGTCATATATTTAAAATATAAATAATGATCAATGTGGTCAAGAACCAAAATGTAATACATTTCTAGGCTATGGGGCTCCCTCACACTCAAATATTGATCATGGTAATTTGTGTATATAATTCCCTAAAAAAATCAATATATAACCCAACAAAATCCATTCGGGGATTTGACATACTACATATAGATTGTTGGTGTTTTAAATCATCAATATATTATTTTCTGATATAAATATATAAATAAATAGGTACGAATGTTCTCTAATAATAAACAATGATATGAAATTTCATTTAAAACTATTAAAAATTCAAATCATCCCATTCATTAATTTCAAATATTTTAATTCTCCTTTGTAAAACATGGGTTTTTAATCAATCATTTTATTTATTTAATGATTAAACCACTGTAATTCAATCAAAATCTGTTTGAATATATTTTTATCAAATATGACATTATAATCCATTTCATCAAACAAAATTCATAAAATTTAAATTTAAAAATTAAAAATCTAAAAAAAATTCCATCAATCTATAAATAAACCCCAATTCATTAGAATTGGTGGATTTTCCAAATTTCACCCCAAATTGAATCAAAAACCCCAACTCACCAGAACTAGGGTTTCAATAAACCAAATGATATAAATTTAATCAAAATAAAAAAAAATAAATTTAAATCATCAAATTTAAGGTTAATAGATGTTAACCATCATAATGGAACCAACTACCTCAGGATCATGGGATCTCAGAACCGTATGTGCTAATGAGGAAACACCCATAAAAATTCAAAAATGAGGAACCAATAATCTAACATAGTTTCATGATCCATAATAGTAGGGATTAGATCCTCTGACAACATGGTGATATACAACACCCTAGAGATGAAAGACGATATAGGAGGATAGAAAGAATAAGAAGATGGATCTCATTAGGAAGACATTGAACATCATTATTTTAGAATTCACAATCTTCTAGAAGGGTGTATTGGGGCCAAAATCACATATTGGGGTCCTTCATGAAGAATAAATGGTATTATGGTCGAATGTGACCAACATGAACATAATCCAGTGGTTTCAGCGTCTTGAAATTATTTTCCAGTTTAATGAATTATAATATGCAAGGATTCCTGGGAATGGATGCATGGTTAGTCAAACCATGAACTCTAGTCGTGTGCCCCTACAATAGTGATTCACGCTTTCTCCTTTGTGGTTGAACTGTTTTTCAAACTATGTGAGAATTATGCTAACCCTCACTACCTCGGTTTATATGGTTTTCTTAATTAGGGTGCAAGGTTTGGGAAAATCATGTGCTGACTGTTAACATTAAAAAATCCATTCAAACTTTCATAAATTTTACCTAAACCTCCCCCAAATGAAACCCAACTATATTTTTTTTTTCAAATTATACATTTAAGAATAACCTAAAATAGAAAAAATATGTTACGGACTCACAAATATAGAGACATTCTATCCCCGTAAAGAATCTTATGTTGCATCAATTTTGAAAATATGAGTCTCTTGGTCTCTCAACAGTGCCGCCGTCTATGTCATCTCATGATAATTAGAACAGTTCTTGTATTTCATTGAACCAAAAGGTATTCTCCTCCCATATTATACTTTGATTTCAGAATCAACTCTCTTGAATGAATACAATGTCATTGCTTAATTAGGTTCAACATCTAGATCAGTCCAGCTCAGAACATGAGATGGATCAGAAAGGTATGACCTTAACTAAGATACATGAAGCATGATATGTATTTAAACTATCTATGATGGATTTGAAAAATGGTAATCCAGTGTCCCCACTATCAAAACAAACTCAAAATGTCCCACAAACTGAGTATAAAATTTCCCTTTCTTCACAAGCCATTGATGACCCAAATAGGTTGAAACAATCAAGAATAAATAGTCACCAACTAAAAATTCCAGTGGTGTGTAGTAATAACATACATTATAATTATAACATCATAAATCCATCAATATTCTATGACGAATCAACATAATATTTGATGTCATCTATTGAACTATTCATGGAACAACCAAAGAACATTCACCATTCAATGACCAACACAGTGGAGATTTAAATGACTATTCATACAAGGAAATAAAAGGGTCCATTATGATCATAGATTAGTAAATGAAAAAAAAGTAATTTTGATAGCATGGAATGCCTTTCAATGGAAAATGACCAGTCAAAATGTACTACCCACTATAAATAAATTCTCAAATTATAATGTATTAGTCTACAAGATTTTTTTCCAAATTATTCCATGGAATAAGAGATAATTTATATTGAAAACTAGATATTGAAACATTGAACCTTATCTCCAAGACTCCAATATGAAATTGTAAAAATAGATCCATCACGGTCCAATATATTGCTGATTCTTCCATTCCTTATGTTTAATATTTCCTAATTATGCCATATACAATGACATTATTTTTCCCTAGGGTGTAAGCCTTGTTAATGTAGAATTATTGAAGGTATTCTACCCAACGCTTATGTTTTAAATTCAAATAATTTATAGGGAAGATATAACAAAATATTATGTTGTCTGGATACATAGTAATCCTTTATCCATGAATATAATTCTACCAATACATAAGTGTGTTTGTCACAGCTGGATGTTCAAGGTCATTGGTTGGGTAATTATTCTCATGTGGCCTAAGCTGAGGAGTGATATATGAAATTACATGATAGAAATGAATAATAACACATCCATAACCTGAACCTGATGCATCATAGAAGACCACATAGACCCACCCAACCTCTGGAAGAGTCAACACTAGAACAATTTGAATATTTATTTGAGCATAAAAAATGAATTTTGAAATTTTTCAGTCCAAGAAAACATCAATCCCTTCCTAGTTATAGAATTCATCAAAGAATCCAACATTGTGAAGAATTGAATGATGTATTGATACTATCTGGAGAGACAAAAAAACCCCAAATTTTGAAAACATTTCATTATTGTTCCCATGTCCTAACAACTATTACCATTTCAGTATCAACTAAAATACCATGTTCTGACACCACATATCCCACAAAATTTGCTTCTTCAATCCATAAATAATATTCCAAATGATTTACATAAATTGAATAATTTCTCAAAAATTATATAAATAATCTCAAACGATGCACATGATCTTTCTCGAAACTAGAGTAAACAAGGATGTCATCCTCTAATAAAACCACAAAGGAATCAAGACACTCATTGAAAATCTTATTCACTAAATCCATAAATACTTCAGTGGAATTAGTCAGCCCATATGCCATTAGATGATACTCATAATGGAATTCACTTTTCTAAAATTAGGGTTTATGATTTTTTGATTCATTTGTGTTCAAATAACAGAAAAATGATCAAAAGTCAATATTTCAGAACATATTTTCACATTTCCACTAATCAAAAAACCATCAAATTGTGTAAAAAGATACATGCTCATTACCATTATTCAATTGAGATTTTGTTAATCTATACAAATGCTAAGTGAACAATAAAATTTATAGAAAAGATAAATGGTGATACCCGAGGTCACACAATTGTGAATTTACATCCTTTCTATAGAAGATCATCCATTTTCATCTCAATTTGGATCATTTCTACAAGGTAAATGTGGTAGGAATTAATGGACAATATTTGAGTACTTCAAACTAAATTTTTAGATAACTCTACACCCATTAATAATTGAACCAGTTATTTCCTATGAAAAAAATATTAGGAAACTTGATAAAAACTAAAGGTTGATCCCCTCTCAATGATTCCCGCACTAGATCAAAAGAAACCATAAATATTAATTTCCTCATATCAAGTTAATGTGGTAAGACTCTATTATACCATGGGTTCCATTCTATTTGAATGATTCAACACTCCCAATATGGTGTACTAACAAAGACCCTTCAATAATAACAATCAGTATGGGTTTTATTGGTAATAAGACAATCTATCCCATAAATGAAGTAATGTGGTTTCATATTAGGAAAAAGAAAATAAAAATCATCCTCAACATATAAAAAATAAAAACCACAAGAAATGCTACAGAGACAATGTTCCATCATTGTTCTAACTATTGTAGTAATATCCATCACATTAGTTAAATGATCCATTAAAATATTTCTAATATTTACAATTATGTGTTGAATAAATGAATGGTATGAACCAGTATCAAATAAATAAGTCACTAATGATAAATATATTTTTTTGGTACCTCTCAAAATCATTTCAGACATATATTCATTTTATTTAGACACTTCCACTTTGTGAAGATTATTTGTTCATGATTCATGTGTTTGGAAAATCTTTTTCATTGAAGATTCTGATTGAAAAATAGTTTTATATGGTTTTGGTGATCTTGTGAAAATAAAATTAGTGTAAAAGGCATATAAGAACATCATATAGTGGCCTTAGTTCCCATCGAATCCATATACCCTGGGTGCCCAATGAATAACCTCATTTAATTCGCATACTTTCTATATTTGTATCTAATAAAATACCTTGTTCCAAGAAATATAGAAGGTATAGAAGAAACAAGTTGTTGATAACCACAAAAATAATCATTGCGCTTCCCCATCTATTTAAATTAGATTAATCAACCACAGGTATTTGATGAAAATATCATCAACCCTGACTTTCTCACCAGGTCTATTTGAACCATTATTCCTATATCAAACAAATCATTATAAGATGGTAAGATTAACAAGAAAAAAAATATGAATTCACATTATATCGGAGTCCAAACATGAACCATGTAGAGTTTATATTCTCGTTTGGTAAACTATCAATTGAATAGTTCAGAAGATCATCAATGTGATTTTCATACACTTTCATGGTCCTATCACCCTACTCGAGTTTGAAAAACTCAATATCCTTTTCAAAAACCATCAAATCTACATATAACATATAACTGAAAACTGCATTAATACCTTTCCACTATAATCCTTCATGGTTATTAATTATCACTGTTATGTCCCACTATTTATTTTTTAATCCCTCTAGCATAAAAGTGTAACACTTTACCTAGATTTTAGTAGGTGTCTCCACGAACTAAAAAAATGATCCATCCCTTAAAACCATTCCATTTCTTCTTGAGGATCATTGGATCTAATGAACGTGGGTGGCTTCTCATGAAGTAAATCATATGAAGGATTCCAAAAACTCTCTCTAAGGTTTCATTTTTGTAGCATGAATGGAAATAGTTTTTTTTATGATATAGAGTTTGGATAGTGTGCGCAATCACAACAACTAGACTTGAGTCAACAAGAGCATTTTCTAACATTGGATCATCATCAGCTTCCTAATGGATCTGATTCTCAGGGCTTCTCAGATGAATGATGCTACAGAAAATTAGCATACAACATTAAAGAGATAAAAGTTACAATCAAATAATTAATCAAAGTATAATTAATCCTAATTGATAAGGACACAACATTTGGATTTCATCTAATCCAAATAAAAATCAACTAAACGACTAGAACTAATTATGAAGACAACTTTCACAAACCCCCCATGGTGACTTAAGGCTCATTATAGTGAGATCAGGCTGGGAAATGAATTATTACTACCTCCTATGTCTGGAAAAGATTACCCAACTATATAATGATCTCATGGAATGATGAAAAACCTACCCTTGATAATAATTTTTCATGAACCAAACATGATACCCTAGTAACATGGTAACCGATCTCATACGGATACATCCCAAACAGTGTTTTCAAGACCCACCAATTAGAGACTACCAGTTGGAAACATACAATATGAATGTGGGGTATAATTTTCTAAAACACAACATAAGAAAGATAAAAAAAGTCAATATGAAATCAATAATAACACCATAGGGAGAAGTGTACCATAACTCAAACTGTTATGAGAGAACAATGTACAATAGTAAGATACCATAAAATTTGATAAAAACCCATGTCCTAATAGACCCAAATTTCCAATCCCAAGGATCAAAAGATACTTTCCCCTCTATGTGGTGTCTTTCCCTTGCTAAATATTTGGAGAAGAAAATATACAATCACTTGAAGGAACATTTAGGGTTCGAGCTAATATCCATGTGTGGTCTCACCAAGGATTCAATAATAATATTACGTCATTTAATTAACAAAATAAATCGTTTAATTATAAATAAATTATTTTATTTTTTCAATGGATTATTTTAAAAAAATACCTAATTACATTTCATGTGATTTAAATGGATTATACTAATAGATTAATAAGAATTTTATTTAAAATAGTTTATATAAAATTAGATGGATTTCTTACAAAAATATACAAAGAACATGGTATATTTTAACTATAAACAATTACCAACAAGGACATCTTTCAAATGGTACGATAGTTGCATGAAACGAGACTCTATAACACTAAAATAAGGATCAAAACAATATGTGTACAAAATTCCCTCAAACACTAGTTTGAGAGGACCAATAACCATCCCATCAAGGATGTGACCAGTTATATTTGTATTATTATTTTTTTAAATCATCAATAGTGTGGTATCAAAAATAAATCCATAAATACCTAATATTTCATGTTTTCTAATAACAAAAAATGGATGAAAATTAATTTTAAAATTTTTTAGAATAAAATTCATCCCATTATCAAATTTTAAATATGCTTATTTTAAATTTAAAAATTATTTCACAGGGTTTCTATCAAATATTTAATTAATCAATTAAAATACCATTTGATTTCTATCAAAATATTTTTGATGATATTTTTCACAAATAAAACAATGAAATCAGTTCACCAAATAAATTTTACAAATTTAAATTCCAAAAATTAAATCTCTAAATTTTCCATGAATTCCAAAATCAAACCCTAATTCATTAAAATTGTGGGCTTTTTGAATTTCAGGAAAAATCCAATTGAAAACCCCAATTCACAAGAATTTGGATTTACATAAACAAATTGAATTAAATTGAATTGAAATCAATACATTGAATTTAAATCAAACAAATTATTATTCATGAAGATTCCCCATCATAACAAAACCACCTTCCTCAAGTTCACCAGATCTCGAATCTCAAAGCACAAATTGGGAAACTCCAGCATATAACATTAAAAAATTATTATTAGAATAAAAACTAGATTTATGATCTGAATTATTGTGGATTAGATTCTAAAATAACATATAAATCTAAATACACTATAAAGAAATGTGAATAATGTAGGATAAATAGAACTAAAAGAGGAATATTATAGAGACGTGATTTAATATCATTCTCCTAGATTTAATTCACTTACAAATATATATTGATGGGATAAAATATCCTCCTAGTTTCATTTAAGGAATAAAATATTCTATTAGGGTTGAATGAGCCAATATGATTATTAAACAAAATTTATAATGTTTCAAATTTAATTTTTTGGTTATTTATTTCTTGTATGATTGATATATTGTGCAGGGTTACAAGGTTAGACAAACCATGAATCAGATACATGAGGCCCCTGTTAAAGGCTTCTCATGTTCTCCTTGTGGGTCTTAATTTTTTTTAGAATATTCCCCAACTATGAAATCCCTCACTTCCTAACTTTTCAATAGTAGGGAGAATTGTTTGGGAATACTATATTCTAACCATGCACAAACAAAATGCACATTAAAATTTTAATAAAAAATTCTGAAGATCCCTAAAATTAAATCTGAACCAGACATTATAAACAGAGGGGTTTAGGAATACATTGAAATAATAATATTATGTTGCACCATCCTTGACTCTGATTGTGTTCACTCTTTTGTAGAGCATTCTCCTCTACTTCAATATCACCTTTGAGAGAGTAAATTAGAAATAGAACATAGTGAATTTTATTTGATTCCCCAAAACATGATAGTAAAAATATATCCATGACTATGTATATACTCACCTAATACACTAAGGAAAAAAATTAATATATGAATATAAAATAGTGCATTCATACTAACCCTGTGGAAGAACCATCTCCAAAAACAATTAAAATATCAATATAATACGCCACAGATAAGCCATCAATACTTTTTTTATGACGTCTTTATTCTCTATTTTTTTATATTAAATATTAAATATTATGTGAATTATATTTTAAAATATCACCTTCCGGAATAGAATCCCATTATAATATCATTTTTTTCATCATTATGATTTCTATTAATGATCTTAGATATCTCATGAAATTACCCAGACATTGTAAATAATATTTCTTTTCTTAATAATTTTTTTTCACAAAATATCTAATATTATACAATAAAAAATAAATAGAAATAAAAAAATATCTCATTAATACCGATCAATACCTTAGTCTGGTTTGAAAGTAGCTAAAATTATAAACATTACAAACAAATAAATGATATAATATAAAATAAAAAAATGTGAAATTATAGATCACACCAATCTTGTAGAATCATCACCCCCACAAAAAACTCTATAGAAATAAAAAATATTAATAAAAAAATAGATCTTATAAAAATGAAAAAAATACTTACGATAAAAATGTAGTGAATTTTGAGTGAAATAATGAAGAGGTTGGTATAGAGTATGAAGAGAAATGTGACTATTGGGATTAAATCATCATATGCACAATGGTCAATATGACCATTGTTGAATTTTACAGATGGTCAATTTGATGATTGGAAAATATACTCTTGGTTGATAATTTTTCCATTATAATTAGTGTTTATAATTGGTAATGATAAGTGGTAATTGTTATAGAAAGGTGAATCGATAGCCTCAACCAGTATTTTTGTGCCCTTATTATCCCATTTTATCAGAACATGGAAGGGCTGCATAATCTTTAGGGTTCTCCCCTGAGTAAACCCAAGAAGATATTCAAAAAGTGAATCATGAACAAAATTTTCTTTGGGAGAAGTAAATATTAGTAGAAATTATCAATCAGTCAATGTTAGTCTATCCAACAAATTATACTATGACCATCGTACACCTCATCCTTATGAAATTTTCATGTGTAATAAGGGCTTATGTGTCCAGACCATAGTAACATAAAACATAAATTTATTTTTATAAAAAACTGTTTATTCAATTAATTCAACTTAATAATTTTTTTTATAATGAAATATGCTATTAAATGAGTTGAATTTTATAAATTTATTTTTTGATGAAAATAAAACATACATCAATTTTTCTAGAAAATATATAAATTTCAATAATAAATTAATGTATTATGAATAATTTTTTTCCAATACAATATTCATATAAAACACCCTACCCAAAATATAAATGATAAATAATTTTTATAATTCCATAGAAATTTTTTAAAAGTGGCATTAAATTGTTTCTCCCTTAAAAATGTTATTTTCGAATAAATATTTATTTTTTATGAAAAATTAATTTTTCTTGTTTTGAGATTTTTTGGATAATATAAATTTCATTCATTAAATTAGTGTGTATAGATTAGGTGGGTGATTTTATGATAATTTTTTAAAATATTTTATTTTTTCATGAATTTTAAAAAAATATTTTTAGGTTTTCATTATATTATATGACTTCGTAATTATGTCATAATAAGATAATACTTAATTAAACAAATCCACAAACAAAAAAAAATTATTTTATTAATATTATGATTTTAATTTAATTTATAAAATTTATAAATCTGTAAGTGATATTCCAAAGCCTAAAGAGGAAACGAATATTTTAAAAAAACCATTATTTTTTGAATCAATAATCTTACATGAAAAATGTAATATTACAAATGGTTTTCAGTTTTGATGGACTAAAATAAGTTTAAATTTGACCCAAATTTCCTAATACTTGATCAAAAGAAATTGTTCAGAAAATGGGTTTTCATTTACCCCAAGCTAGTTTTCTAAGTCATATATTTGGAAATTGTTAAATTGTTACTTCACTTTTTCTATAAATACCAACCAATTTCACAATTTCATCTCTATACAAATAAATAATCCATAGTGGTTTGCTGATTTTTACTAAAAATGTGTCCCTCCTAATGTGTCCTTAATCCCAAAAGTTTCCATGCCTAATGATCTCAGGGAAACTCTTCAAGGTAAAGGAAAACCTCAACTTCTCTTTTCAATTCATGTTCCCTTTTCATGTTGTATATCTCTCAACATCCAAAATAAGTACTTTTTTCCATTTACAATTATACCATTATTCTAATAATATTATTTTATGAATGTAATACCCCTATAGGCTCTCATTTTACCCTTTTTTATACCTTGTTTTATACCTGTTATGTTTCCAAATTCATTTTTCACAAATCTATCTTTTACAGAACAAATTATCATTTCCTTTTTATTCGAATACATAAACCACATTCTTATTAATGGTATTAAAAAATATTTAGAATTTTTTTCTATTAATGGATTTACATATAAAAGATTCTATTTTCATTTCATGGTTTAAAAAATCCAAAATAACCATGTATTTGAGCACTTTTTTATTCCAATATTTTAATAAGAAATCCATTATTCTTTCTCCATTAGTAATTAGTGAAGTAATTTATAATTAACTATGTGGATCACATTACATTAATAAATTTGAATGGTGCACCCTGATAGTTGTCCATTGAATTGGGTAAATAATTTAATCTGTATACATGACATGTTCAATGATACCATGGTGAATAACTGTGGTAATTTTTATTTATAATACATTAGAAATAATTTTTTTATATACTTATTAATGTCTCATTTAAATGATTTATCCAAATTTCCTTATTATTATTCATGTTCCTATCATTTTTATATTCCAATTTCTCATTTATTATTGTTATACCTCATGTTATTTTTGATATATCCCATGATCACATGTTACATGTCCCTCTTTTTTATTCCCTTACTGGGCTTCATTCTCACCTTTTTCAATATATATATGTCACCATTATATGATATGAAACAAAATTATATTAGGTCTAACCCATGAAGTTTTATTATAGTGTACATATAATAATTTTTTCCTTTTATTATGAACATTTGTTTCATAAAACAGAACTTGAAAAGATCATATTTGTGTACCATGTAATGAAAATTTATGTAAAAAAATGCAGGATTCCATATATCCAAATTTATTTAAAGGATAAGAATAATATAAATCTATTCTCTAGTATCAATAATATAGATTTCTATCTAAAAGTCCATATAAAATCTCTGATTATATCAATCCTGAGAACTATCCTGGGCCGATTTATAGAAATCAACCACCCCCTTTGAGCTAAGGGTTGGGATCAACACAACTTATTCTCTCTTAAATTTTGACAATTATCACCCTAAAATTTATGTGATGGTTTTGTTCCAAATATCCATTAAAATATGCTCCATAACAACCCCTTTTGAATTCATGATGAAAATTTATGTTTGGAAGTGAATTCTTCAGAGTGTGATATTCCTGATACGACAAGAACATTGAAAATACAGCTAGGATCATGGGGCAATTTCATTCTTTGTGACATCATCTTTAGATCCAATAATTATGATTTATTAAATTTATTTTCATTGAGAAATGAACTATTATCATTATTCAATAATTTTTTCAACCATAAATAAAATTCAATCCTAAAACTTATTATAGTGAAATCATGCATTTTATGGTGAAAGTCTTGTTTTCGAAAACCACTAAATGTTTTCAAAAACCGTTGTGGGTTAGATAATTGTTTTATTGGAATGAACCAAACCTAATATGAAACACTAAAGTATACCTTTATATTTTTATTTCATTTCATATTGGTTCATATAACATGTATTACATCAAATATTTATCTAAAATTAGATTTCATTATTTCAAGGTGAAACAACACATATAATGGCACAACAAAACCATTCATGATTTGAAAATTTCATCAAAACATGTATCATAAAAATGATGTTATTAAACTACACATTTGTAATTTTAAATTTTAAAAAAGTGGTCATTGTGATATATATTCATGATTGGACAATATATTGTGTGACATAAATCATGGTAATTAGATGTAAATACTCTAGGTAATTAAATATAAATAAAGACTTACTTCATCAAAAAAAAACTTCATTTATAAATTTTCATCAAAATTATATTTTAAAAAATGAAAAAAAACATCAATAGAAGTTTTCCCATCAATATCCTCTTTTATGTTTGTTGAAATCTCTAAATCAGATTCAATACATCACACCAAGGTTAATTTATAATATAATTGTATCAAACATGATTAAATATCTAAAAATGAATATTTTTAGAAAATTATCTATGAATATATAATCAAGAACTATAAAAAAATTAGTTAATATATTAATGATAAATAGGATATTAATTGTAAGATCCTATTGAAAATATCTTGTTGATATTTATGAAAATATACAATAATTTATAATATGATCCCATAATTTTAGAATTTATTCATTTTAAACCTCTTAAAAAATAGTGATACCCCATTTTCAATGGGATATAACACTTCATAAAATCATGAATCCTTAAAAATTACTCCTTTCACCATTTTTTCAAATAATCCAATGATATAATCCTTGAAAATTTAGAAAATGTAGTTAATAATTAATGATTGAATTTTAAAAAATAAAACATACATTTCATAAAAACCCAATACCTTAAAGGGACTAATGGTACATTGTATAAAAGATGTATTTAGATATATTTTATTGAAATCCATTATCTAACTGATGCCTTTAAAATTCATCCTTATGTTGTTCCCTTTTCAAGAATATTAGCCTCCTGTTTTTTAGTTGACTAATACTCCAACATCAAAACATTATTCATAAAATTACGATTTAAAAATTTCACTTAATATCGATGTGTTTCATCATGAAATGATTTATGATATTTTTCATAAGATTTAATTAACTCATTTTTACACCAGATATGAAAGGAGATACCACATCATTAAAAATTCCATCATGTTTTTATAGAATCAATATCAATTGGGTATAAGATTGAATTTTGGTTAAATATTCATCCTCTATATCAAATAATGATATCCACTTAGTTTTTTATCTTATCCAACATATTATAGAGTTTCCATGATAAAATAAACCAATTTGAAATAACTTTAATCCATCAAAATATCTTACCAAATCTATAGTTGAAAACCACTTGAGTCTTTACATCAATTTAGTGTAATAAAAAACACAATATCTGATATTTAATTGGTTTATCATTGGATAATTATTAAGGAATTAATATGACATTATTATGGTCGACAATAGTATAATGAAGCTATAAATTTTAAATACTGATATACATTTGAGTTGTTTTCACTTACCGTAAAATAATAATGATATGTATATGAATTAAAATACTGATATCAGTGAAATTATCATCCTTTGATAGTTTATTATGCCACCTATAATATATTTTTTTGTTTTGAATCATCCATATGAGAACATTTTAGTTATTTCATGGATTTTTTTTTCGGAAAAAAATGTTTCATCATTTGATTAATTTCCTTATAAGAAAATGGAAAATAATAATTAAAAAATTATAGACATCTCAAATCTATACCACATGTGAAATGAACCCTACTTTCATTGGTTGCAATCGTGAAACCAAATATGATGTCAGATGCACATGAATTACTAACATTCATTTCTTTTTTTGTTCATTATGTAGAGTTTGTGATCAACACATTCTTTTTGAATACCATGTCATGTTATGTACTAATCCTACACTGATTAATGGAACCTTAGTTTTTATTTTAGGCTATAAAGACCCATATTTAAGAAAAAAAAATTAGTCATGATGATGAATAATATAATCAATATGTTCAATATAATCTTCCTCATCCTAATATCCATTGATGAAAGTATCATTACATCTACTTTATATGCATTAAAAAAACATTTCCAGTAAAATATATAAGAATTTCAAAATAGTCTCCAAGTGATCCCAAGGTGAAAATTTATCATCAAAATCAATTAATTTTATACAAAAATATTTTTTTCATACATTTCATTATTTTTTACCTTATCACGTTTTTATTTCATTAATCTTATCTTGGGAATCATATTTTGTTCTGATAAAATTTTTATTCTTTAGTCTTGAAAAAATTTCATGTCACATTTTTCCAATTTCTTCAAGTTCTTCCTTTCCCAAATTGTCAAAACTATCATATTATTCATCCAACTTATGTTTTCTATATTTTAATTAATGTTGTAAATTTTTTTTGATGAGACTCCATCTATCCTTTTTGAACTAAAGATATTCTTTCATCAACATCATTATTCTCAATGGTATTCACTCTATTTGAATATATATTTTTATCATATTGCTCTAATAAATACTTATCATCATAAAATATTTAATATAATTCTTCTAAAATTACATTATATCTCCCATGATATTCAAACTTCATAAGGACATTCTTCTTTAAAAATGAGTTATTTTTGTTTCTAAATTCATCATCGGTGTTTGAAATCATTATGTCGATTATAACAATCAACTCTTTTTACCCGATGGTTACACCATGGATTTAAAATATCTCCCCATACATTTTTTTTATTACATAATTTCTCTATTATTAATATCCAATGAAATATATATCAATCAAAATATCAATAAATCATTGCATTAGTATCATCATTCAGAATGGAAAAATTAATTTGAAATAGTTGACAATATTTGAGTATTTCCTAAAAAAATATGGTGTGTTATCTATATTAATATTTATAAATGAATTAATGGATATTGACACTAATTTGAGGAATTCTTCCTTAAATACTTATTTATTAGGTTCTTATATATAATCTTAGTCTAATAAATGTTATTTATAATATTGTTCTTCCACTAAATCACTTTGTTTTGTTATGGAGTCCTCATAGTTGAAACATGATGTCAAATACATTGATTTTCTGAATATTTTTCTATAGATGTTGTTGGAAAATTAGGTTACATTATTAGTTTAGAGAATAAAATTTGTTACATGTATCATTACATTAGCTAATCATTGATATTTAGTGATACACATAAATACCATAGTTTATTTTGTGATAAATATTATCCAATCCAACCAAATATAATACTAAGTAAATAAAATAATTAGTCATTTCCATTCATATATATGGGTGTCAATATCTAATAGACTTTTTCATGAAATGTCTTGAGAAACTATGATGATATTATTTTTTGTGCTTTATATATCGTTTAAATAGTCTACCCGTATTGACAAGAATTGTACATGTTTTTGGAATCCCTATTCTTTATGGGAGGTCGAAATCACTATCATTAATTACAAATTTTTCTAATAATAATTGTCCTAAATATTCAGGAATCATGTGCCATGGGTTACTTTCCTATTCTATTGATAGTATGAACCATAAATCCCCACCAATACAAAAATTATTCTCATTTGATCTTCTACCAGGAAATTAATTTCATCCATATCAAATCGTGATGAATAATATATTCCTGTTGAATTCCATTTCATTTTTGAAGTAACACAATCATCACACACATAGTAAATTTGGACTAAATAATTCATCCAAAATAATATTCCTTTAGTATAATAATTTTTCACAAACATTGTCCATCTAAAAATACATAATTTTCATTCTCTCATCATTATCAAAATTAAAAACTCTATATATATAATATTTTATGCGTGGTATGAGGTATTTACACCATTTATACGAGAAGCACCCCAGCATTCCAAATTCTATGTTCTAGTAATATATGTCCCATTTAATTCAATTTTAGTTATTTTAGACAATTAAATCATGAATTTATTTATCCATAAGCACTAGTCAACCTTAAATGATGGTGGACAATATTTTATGTCTTTCAAACCACGGAATCCTCTACATAATGTAAAAATAAAATGTTTTTTTTATTTTCCAACATATTTGATAAAGTATCCATATGTTGTCTTCTATCATTTCATGACTCATTTAACACATTTCATTAAACCCTTAATAAATTATAAATTTCTTTATTCATAAAATACTCATACAAAAATTAATATCTATTTAGTAGTGTGAGTGAAAATATATGCACACAGGCTAAGAGGTCTTCAGATCCATTTGGTGTGGGAAGATTTTATTAAATAATGTTTTATTAAAAATGACATTATTTGGAATTCCCTCACTGGAAAACCAATCATTTGTTTTTAATCACACATACATGAGTTTTAACATGATGCATTGTTTGAAATTATATTTTCAAAAAGTGTAAGGTCTCATTTATAGCCCACATGTGAGTCCTCTTCATTTTAGGTTATGATGTCATAGAGTGAACCATACATTCCTAAAGTACACTAAATATCAATAATTACACACAAAATATTCCAAAAATCATTTTTCCTTCTATTTTACATAATAATTATATCAACTATCACTCACTATTTCCCCACATACCAACTGATAAAAAACAACATCTATACAATCTATCAAAAACGTTAACACACCATCCACCCACCCTGCCTCCTTCCATAATAGTACTTAGCCTTATAGACAAGGTGCACATTTTCATTCACCCCTACCAAACCTTACTTCTTGATACCAAAATTTATAATATTTTTAAACATTTTACCATATACATCCACCTTGTTCCATCCCCACACCCCCACATTAATAATTGACAACCACCATACTGGTGAAACTGATAGCAACCCCACCCATTCCACTATCACTAACACTACAAATACTCAACAAGAATAATCATTATCCTGACATATATATTCCAAATTAAACATCTATTATCCCTTCATCCACCTACATCATTTTTTCCTCCAAACAGACACAACATAAATTCGTTGATCACAATCTATCTTTTCCTGCCACCCTCCATAAACCTAAAAAAAACTTCTTCATCAACTCCCTCAATGAGAACTGCCATATTCATCACCATTTATCTTCCATATCATTCCACTAAAACATTAAAAATCCACTCTACCTATAGTGAACTATACATTTCATACATTTAAATTGCATCTTTATAGATTATTATCCAATAAATCACATGATAACAGAAATGAGGACCATAAGAGTTTACTGTATTTGGAAACTTGGTACAAAATATTAATATCTATTAAATGACATTCAATGTTTCCCACAATGATAATATCATTTATTAATGTTCATATAAATACCCAACATAAAACCATTAATAATAACATTAAAAAAGTAATCATAAGAATTGGTGGGCTCCATAGCTCACCATGGGTGAATACGGGAAATATATAAGCCTAAATTGAGAATTATATTATGGAAATGTGATAGTAAATGAAAAAACCATACCCTTAGAATCATGTATATATATAACATTAGTAGTGGAACATGTCATGGTAGTTTATAAGATATGAATCATAAGGAAATCAAAGAACATGAGTCATTAGAGAATAACATTGTCAAAAGGCATTTAATTATGGCATATACATAAGTATAAAAAATAATCTTCTTAGTACCCATGTATCATTTAAAAGAACTTATAAAATCAATCCATGAGAGTATAAACCACGAGAAAAAATAGTACCATCTAAAGTGGTATCCCTCCCAATAGAAGAATGGGTTTACTCCCAAATAATTAATGTATTCAAGTGTAACGAGCAAGTCCATCGGAGTGGAAATAGTATCTTATAGAATAGGGTTCACTCCCCTTTCTAATAATTTGTATCTCATGAGATAAAAAGATTTATCCAATGAATTATAGTTATATATTGGTACCAACCATATTTTATATAACATAACATCTATAATTTTTAATAATCTAATCGTCTTCCATTGTTATAATGAAAAAATCTTCCTTTATTAAAATGTATTCACTATCCTCTATTATAATATAACCATGATTACATAATGAAAAATCATACATATATTTTCTATATTGGGATAAACAATTCATCAAATCATTACCCATGAAGTGAAATTTGTTTCATAAACATTTCTTCATTATATAACATGTGCATAATAGAAAAGTTTCATAAATATTTCATTATATCATCAAATCATACCTGATAAAAAGGAAGTGGGTATCAGAATTATTTTTCTTATTAAAACCCATGGAAGTGAAATGGGTTCGATAAAAATAGTTTTATTATAAAAATAAAACAATCCATGAAATAATAATAATGGTTTCCAGGGATCATATATTTATATAATCTTATATAACATCAAAGGATGAAAACATTGATGAAAAATTATTTTCAATGGTTAGTTCATATATTTCTTAACGGAAATATCCATTCAAAATTGAATATGAATTTATAACAATGTTTTTTTAAAATATTTTTATTTTCCAATGACCATGAAAAATTATATTGTAATATTCAAATTAATTTTTTTCATGTCGGTTGAATTTTTTTTTCATGTCGCGTGTGTTAAAACAAATATTCCTTTCAACTTTTTAGTAAAATTCTAACTGGTAATCTATTTTAATTGAGAAATGTACATTTATTTTTAAAAAAATTAATATTTATTTTTAAAAATAATTATGTATTAGTAAAATATGATTGATTTTTTTTTTGAAAAAATGATTTTGTATGATAATTTATTTTTGGCCAAAGGGTTAAATAACAATGAATTTTCGTAACAACATTTTATCAGATATTTTACGTACAAAAGAGTTCAAAAATTTCAATATTTAATGTAAATATCATGAATAACAATACAAGAATAAATTTCATGAGTTTAATGGGGATGTATACTTTAATATTTCATCATTGGATGTATAATAATAAACAATCACAATAAATAACGAGACAATAAAATAAAGACTATAACAATTTTTTAACATAGAATAACAATTCCCATGAATGTATAACATGGATTGAAACATATAATTTATTTAAAATAATTTTATACAATAAATTACATGAAAAAGAGATACTATATATTGTTAATAAATTAAGATATTTGTATAATATAACATATGTATCAATGAAATAAAATTAGACAATAATATCATATCAAATTAATAACAATGACATAATAAACCCCAGGAATGAGATATCCTCACATGGGTATATAAATTAAGATAATTTTCATGTGAATAATAATAATATACATTCATATTATGTATTTAACCCTAAATAGAAGAAAATTATTGTGAATATATAATTTAGTCTAATGAAGAGAAAAAGTAAAACATAAATACCTTAACTTATGTCTCAACATTCTTTATATAGATTAAAACAACTTTTGTATTAAATATATTTTTATTATAAATATATCATATAATAATAATTATATATTAAACACCATATATGATTTATGAATATTCTCATATTACTAGTTTGTTAACATTTCCACGTTAATGTAATGTTTCGAGTAAGAATCGAATTTTCATATTTGTTTCAACTTCTCACTTTTAGTCATGATACATTGATAAATGTTTAATTATATTTAGAATATTAATAATGAAATTATTATAATATTTATAAATCAATTAAATTAATAATAAGAACCACTAAATATTTCATTGATAAATTAAGTACGTTATGATCAAGGACATGGTTGGATATACGAATGCATGACCGACGTTTCCATATTTAAAATCCCATTATGGTAAGTATGTAAATAATATTTTATAACTAAATAATTATAATAATATTAATAATAAAATATACATTCATTAAATATACTTATATATTTTATCCATGTGGTGTGGTTGTGAAAAGATAGAGTAACCTCAATTCATGAATGTTATCGTCCAAAAGTACACAAACAATAGTATCATTTTTAGTCAGTGAAAAGGCAAAAAATAATTTTAATTATATCATTTAATAATGATAAATATTTCATGATGATGATTATTTTTTCCATTATATCACATATATATGTTTCTTTTATGATTATTATCTTTACTTTAAAACACTAGTGAAAATGAATCGCATCGCTTTTTGAGGAGGTAGTTCGACAAACACATGAATTCAATTACTGTATCACAATTGAAATGTAATTTTAATTGATATATTTGATATAATTATTAAATAGGTATATTAATTTTATAAATATCATATATATATATATAAATTACCTCAATCATCGTAACCAATAAGAATAGGTGTCAATGAAAGAATGGTTGACTTCGGTTCGCAAGGTGGTAGTCCTCCGTACACACAAAAAACGAGTTCGTAAGACATTGGATTAAATAAAAGATTGTTATAGGTAATTAACATAACATTAAAACATCTCAAAATATATAATATAATATACATATTATATTATCATGGTTTTAATGTAATTTATGTCAGTGTAGGAAGAAATAAAATAAAAGCACTCATTGAAGAACATTGCCTATTCATATAGTATCATCCATAGGTTTTCCCTAAACCCTTACTAAGTTAAAATTATACCAAAAATAAGGCTTGTATGAGGAAATGATGTATTATTGGAAGTGTTTTGGGATGTTCCATTGTGAACCAATAGTTTTTGAATATGAAAAGAAGAGAGGGGTGGTGTAATTTTATTATTTAGGCGGACTGAATTTTTTTTTGTAAATATGAAAATGTATTCAATAATATGTATTCAAGATCACATCATGTATACCCAAAATTTATAAATAATCGATTTTATGTAATATAAGGTCTTGAAACACATCTAACTCAAAAATACGAACATATTTTTAACATTTCCTTCCTTATCATTTAAGTTTTACTCAAATTTACCATTTTAATTTTCACCACAGTTACTAGTATTTTTAAACGTATGTAATATAAGATTTAATCCTAAAATTAAAAAAAAATATTATATAATTTATACCTAATTATTATAAATGTAAAAAAAATATATTAAATTAATGTCTTATGGGTTTGTAATGTTAATTGTTACAAAAAAATGTAATTTGCAAACCCCTGTTTTAACCTTTATCATAGTAAACAAAAGTAAATTCATTCAATAATCATTATGGTAAAAAATAAATATTACCTTAATATAAAATATAATTTTTTCTTATTCAATATATTTAATTAAATTTCAAAAATTATATTAATATTAGTTGAAAATTTTAATTAAAAATTAAAGAAATGTAATAATAAGAATACTTGTTTTTCGGGAAAAAAATTTACAAATATTAAATACATGTTATATAAAAATTGAATATGAAATTCATTCCAAATAAAAAAATTTATTAATTGATATAAATTTAAACTCTTTTATATTTATATCCATAAAAAATACAATTTATATTTTAAATTCCATGAATACAAAAAGGAAGTCTTCAATTAAAATTCTGAATTATAATTATTAATCAAAAAAATTTATATTTTTAAAAGAATGAAATTTTCAGCCTAGGATAATTTTAATATAAAGATTTTAAATATGAATTTTTATTATAAATTAATGTTAAAAATCATCAATATTTTATTTTTGTTTTTGTTCCCACAAATAAATAATTTTTAAAAAAAATAACATTTTTGAAACATATAATGATCGTAATAAAAAATAAAGTACATGTTTACCAATATGTTTTTTATATAAAACAATTATACATAATATTTACAATTTAATGGATTTTATTTATTCAACCAATTTAGTGGATAAATAATAAATTTCATATTTTAAAATATTATATTTTTTCATGGTTATTTAAAACTTGGGTTTCTCAGTAAAAAAATACAAACCTATTGTTTCATGTAACTCAAGGTAAAATAAATATTTTTCTAAAAAAATATAGAAAAGAATAAATTCATTTCTTATGAAAAATATTTAAAAAAATTACGAGAGTTATATTTCTCCCCCAGAAAATGAATTTCTCCCCCAAAATTAATCATATTGGTTCCAACAACTTAGGATGGTTCTGACTCATTATATATTCCCATTCTCACATAGCATTCTGTAGATGGTGGTCTTTATACAAAACATTGTCTAGGTGCGTGGTATTATTTCAAAGAACATTCAATAATCAGTTTGTAATCTCAACCAGTTGTTCCTTATGATAAATATCATGAACCAAATGATCAACCATTAATTTATGTACATGTGATGGATCAGGTATGTACATCATCACGAGAGATAAATGAAACACATCTTGAACGTGAATGACGTATAGCGGAAGAGAAAATTATAGGAATACCATCCAAATATGAACAAGAATTTAATATTTACAAATATTCATATGGATTTTCTTTATATTGTATCATAAGAATAATTTAGCCCTTTGGTTGTGATTGAAATAATTTCCCATTCAAATCTAACTCTATTAAATAAAGATGGTTTTTATTATTTCTCAAGTAGTTAAATATAAAAATGTCAATTTATTAATGATAAGTAATTCCTTATACAACTAGTTCAAAAAGGATTTCACGATTATCATATATAGATAAGCCTTCCTATGAGGATGCAATATGTTAATCAGTAAAACCACATCTAAAATCAACAATAACCATTACATAAACTGTTATCATCATAACAATTACAAAATTAAAAATTTACAAATATGATCACTAATTTTTTTCAAAATCAATATAAGATTAATCCATCTTATATCATAATGTTGATCTTGATTAATCCATATAAAATATGTGAATAAATTTTTCATTTTTTCTATTGAAACATGGTAATAAAATCAATTACCATATAAACTTGTTGAAATTATACGTGGTTTTCCATTCCATTTATAAAAAATATATTATTTTATATTCTTCTTAATTCAAAAAAATGTTGTATAATCCATAAATTATTGAAATTATACACATTACTAACAAATCGTCCATTATTCAAAGTTAATTTTATTATTCCATTTAATTTATCCTTTTCATTATCCTTAAAAAACAATTTTTTGAACATGATGAACATATTAGCGGTTTCCTTACATAAATAAAAAATATAATTTTTCCATTAAATAACTATTCTAGGTCTCTATCACCATTAAAAATATATTTTTTCAAATATTTAATGATAGAAATTATACTAAAAAGTGTTTTGATTCATATAACATAATTATTTAAATCCAATACATTGACACTTTAATATTCATATATCATTATCTACCCAAAAAAATGGTTTACGTTTCTTATTCCTTAATAAATATATCTTAAAATTTGAAATATTGATCATATCATAACATTCATCAACCTAAATTTAATTATCATTCCCACATTTAACATAAAAATACTATTAGAACAACCCATACCATTCTGATTATATTCTGGGTCTCCTACCCATCATCATGAAAACAATTAAAATTATAATCGACATTATTCACATCATGATATTTTACCATTGGAAATAAATTTTCATAATGTGAATAAATTACAAAATTAAAATATTCAACCATTGATAATACCTTAGAGAGATCAGTATTCCCCTATATCACATTTACACAAGATTACATTTTACTATTGCAATTACATAATTTATGTCCTTTCTTCCACACCCAAAATTGATCACTTTTATATGAGACATTAACTGGATTTCTTATTCCAACCATCTAGACATAAAGGAATATAAATATTCATTCCTATATAGTCTCCTCTACCTGAACTCAAAGGTAACTCTTATTTTCATTGGTGACTCCGAGAGATGGTTAAGGTGCATATTGTTTATTATGTTCTATGATAACTTATTTGGAATCACTATAATATACTTCAATCAAGTCATCATATAATTTGGATTATCATTATAAAATTTTCAATGACATTCCATGCTAACCTAGTTACTTCTATTTCTTTCCATTTACTAAAACCAAAAAGAATAGTGAGAGCAATGATAATCATAATGGGAAACCAAATTATCATGAAAATCAATTATTTAATGTATACATATTGAATACTTATTTTTAATAAATTTCATATTAGGTTTGTACAATGTTATTTACTTTCACTATTTATTTGAATCCTTTATGATCATTTGGAAAGAAATTTTGAATTTTTAATGAATTTTCATGAGAAGTATCAATAAATATGTACAACAATGATCATTTTCATATAGAATGTGACGATCGAGTCTAGATCAATAAAAAAATTTAGATTTATTACCCATAGGATCCTTTATGCCAAATCCACATCCAGTTATAGTATTCAAAAAACTGATGTGGCCTCTTGGAACCCACAATCTCAAACCATTACCGTAATTATAAGACACCTTCCTTCACTTTGAACCATCCATATAATTATCCTCAAATACATCCCTATACATAACTATATAAATGTCTTATTGATATCTCTACTATTATATTATCCTAGTTTAAAAATGAAATTAAGTATTTTATCTGATACCAACAATATAAACACAATTTTTTCATTCATATATATTATATTTTTTTCATAAATAATCAATAAATTGCAGATGTACATTCATGAATACTATAATAGTTTGGTGTCTTTGTATGGTAAGAAAAAAATATTATTATCTACTAAAATTTATTCATTATTTACCAAAAATATATTCCTATTTATTACTCTTTATAAACATACACCATATACAATCTTTCCTCATATCATCAAGAAGAGAAAAAAGATAGGGTGAGCTCACATGCTCAGTTAGTGCGAACAATAAAAATCATTATACATAACTCTATCATGCAGGTGTTTGTAGTTGAGAATAATAGATCTAAACCTTACCATGAATATAATATATCATAAACATAACTAAGGAAACAAATCATTGTTGATCGTAACATATGAATCATCAGGAAATAAAAGAACATGAGTAATGAGATAAAAATATTGATATAAGGAAAAGAATTATGGAATACACTTAATAATAAGAAATAATTTCCTTTATAGTATTGGATCATTTGTATATTATATAATAATAGTATATGGGTTAATGCACCTCATGGGAATAAAACACACCCATCCCCAGTAGAATCTCATTCCTTAAAGTGGAAGTAGTTCACTCCCCAAACCATCAAAGTATTTATGGTTTAACTCCCAAGAATCCTAAAGAGAAAAAGTCCCTTATTGAACCAGGTTCGTTCCCCCTTCCATTACATTCTATCTCAGGATATATAAATCAATACCCAATTCATAGGAGGGAGATATTGTTCCCAACCATATTATTTGTAACATAACCACCATATTTGTTTATAATTAAACCACCTTCAATTTTATAATGTATCCAATAGACTTGGTTGTAACATAGTCAATATCCATGGTTTTAATAATGCATCCAACCATATTCATAACAAATCCACCATCACATGATGAAATGTGAAACAATTTTGTGAAATAGTGTCATAAAAACATTCATCATATCATTTCCTAATAAATGAGACGGATTTCATAAACATTTCATCAAAAAAATGATATGGAAATGAAACAGGTTTGATATTCATTTCATCATCTCCAAAAGTAATAATCTATCTAAAATGCTTGGGTTTTATTATCACTTTCTCATAGTTTAGCATGTGTAAGAGAAGTGAGTTTCCTAAAAATATTTCACAATAATCCTTAATCATTAAGATAAATAATAATAATGCTTTCACTATATCATATCATAGAAAATTATAAGTGACATAAAATGATGTTATCATTTATGGAGAATGAATTTGAAAAGTTACTTGGGACAATTCATAAGTAAAATAGCCATTCCACTTTCAAAAACACATTATTAAATCATAGAAAATTTTAAAAATAATTTCATCTCAATGTAATCATGAAAACATGCAATGTAAGATTAAAATAAAATAGTGGTCATTATGTAAGGTAATTTCATTCATTTCATTCATGTAAAAACAATGATTCCTTTCAAAGTATTGGTAATAGCCAAATGTTCATAGTTTTCAAAGGGAATTAATTATTCCTTCTTTTTCCAATAAAATTGTAAAAAATTGTTTAAAATATATTTTTGAAATAGTAAGAGATTAATATATCATTTCTGAAATAATTTTATAAATAATGGTTTTGGAAGAAAATATAATTCATACTGAAGAATAATATAAATTCTTATATTATTCTAAAAATTACCAATTATTTAATGAACCAACAATTGAGAAATTGTAATATTACCTGTAAATATCATGATTAAACATTTGATAAAAATATTAATGATTATAAGGATTGTGATGTCATAATATTGAATAATTTGAAATATAAATATAAATAATTCTGATATATGAGTAGATTGAAACATAAAACTCTTACCACATTTGTAACATAGAATAATAATTCCCATGATATAATAACACTAAATTAATCATTTAATGTAATGAAAATAAATATATTTATTATATAAAAAGTTAAATTGTATTTGTATAATCCTTATAAAAAATATATGTGTATTTATAACATATGTCTTAATGATGGAAAACATAGACAAACATACCAAAAAATATTGAAAAAATTGTAACAATAGCCACAGTAAATTGAGATCCACAAAGGGATGTATAAATAAATATATTTTTCTATATATGAATTGTAAAATGAATTAATAGGTTATATATGCCCCATATAGAATAAAAACATGGGAAATATGTTATTTTCCTCAATGAAAATAAATGTGAGCCGACAATACCTCAACATAAGTTTTGACATCCTTCATACACACTTGAACCCAATATATAATAAATAAAATATTATTTTACAAAAATAACAAAACAAAACATATAAATATCATACCATTTTTTAATTACCAATTTCATTTTTACTACCCATTTATTATAATTAAGTGTTTAAGTCATGTTACAGGTAATTACATCTTTTTTTATATGTTTTAAAGTTTTAATTTTGGTCATATTTCATTGATCATATTTCATTGTATATGATTTATCATTCCATAATTATCAGAAAATATTAATTAACATATTATCTCATTAAATATACTTATACATATCATCCATGTTGTGTGGTGATTAAAATAGAGAGTCATGTCACTTTTTGAAGATGGTATTCCACACGTACCCGAAAGATGTTAATATCTTATAGTGAGTGAATATGTTATAAATAAAATTATATATTATGTTTTATTATTGAAACATATTTCATTTATATAATAATTATGTTATATAATAAATATATATTAACTAAATATATCCTAATTATATTCAATGTAATGGATTAGTGAAAACGAGTCACAGTACTTCCCAAGGTTATAGTCATCCACATACATGAATGACATTATCATATCCCATAAGGAATGGAAATTGAAATGGTATATTATATATCATGACACCATTCGACTAATAATTTCATAAATATCATATATAAACATTATATCCACCATTATACCCCATCATGATAGGTGGTAATGGTAAAATGAATGACATTAGTTCATGATGTTATAGTCCACCATTCACACGAATGATTGTAATGTAACCCATTTGATGGAATATGTGGTTTTTTAGGGAATTACCTTACCATAAAAAATTCTAATTATATATAAGATAAATATTTCAAAATATCATAATGTTTTAATAATAATTGAAGTAGGTGGATGAATAAATATAATATTAGCTCTTATTATATAATTTTACCTCTTCATTAGGTAACATCTCAGGGTTTGAACAAAATCATATGAAGGTTGTATTTATTAAAACAAATAAGTATTATATATTGATAGGAGGGATCTTATTTCTGTGTCTTGGGATGTTCATGAATGAATCTAACATTTATTTATTGTGTTATAAAAACAAGAGAGGGGTAAATTTTGAATATTTTACTCAATTTTAATAGTTTATTTTTCACAACGGTAACTAGTTTTATTTAACCTATCTAATTTATCCATTATGAATAACATAAAATTTCAATTTTTATATAATTTATAACTAGTAATTGTAAATACTATATTAATTTTATTCAATTCAAATCCTATGTTTTTAAAATGATAATTTTAAATTATGTTTGTGTAACATGACAAAAACCAGTTTTAACATTATTCACGATACATATTTTTTTAATATTATTACTAATCATTATGGTAAAAACCAATATTGAAAATAACATATAATATAAATTATGATTATACCAATTTTTTTATATATTTTTAATAATTATACTCAAATAATTAGAAAAATAATATTTAAAAATACTCTCATAGGGGCGATGAGAAAGTGGTTTTACATAAAAAGTCAAATCAACAGATTACAATTATATTGTATCAATATTCAATATGAATATTATAAAAGGTAACTAAATTATATTAATAGGAATATAATTTAACTAATTTAAATTTAAAATTAATTTAAAATAAAATTTATCTTAATAATGTATTTAACCGAGAAGTTATTTTATAATTAAAATTCCATATTTTCACCATTCATTAAAAAAACTAACATTTTTAAATGATTTTAAAATATTAATCCTAAGGTAATTTTTATATAATGATTTCAAAATGAATATTATTTTATCAAATTCATTTTCTAGGATCATAAAAATTTAATTTTACTATCATTCACAAAAAATAGTTTCCTATAAAATAATATTTTCAAACATATAAAGACTTCATTGAATAAATAAAGAATTTTTTAGAAATATGATTTCATCATATAAAACCATTATACATAATACATAAAATTCATTTATTCCCATTTATTATTTTGATAAATCTGTTAGGTAATAACATCCTTTTTTAATAATAATTTCTTATTGTGGTTTGTTAAAATATAGTGTTGTATATAGTGCAAGACATACTATGTTTCATATGTAACATAATATAATTTTTTTATACAATTAAAAATAAATAGAAAATTTTTTTATTTAAAAAAATACATCACATAATTTTATGGAGTTAAAATGGATGAATCGCAATCATATTTGTCACCTCATTTATATCATATACACCTATTATATAGTGTATCCATTATCAAATGATGAAGTGATCCACTCACATCATCGTCATGAAAAACCTAACCAACCAATAAAATACATATAATTAATTTCCCAAATTTTGATTTCATTTTTTACAAGCTTTAATCATTATAAAATGTAACATATAATTTTAAAATAATTATTTATTATACAAATTATTTAAAAACATTTTAAACTATTTCTATTTTTTGGGTTATAAAATCAAAATATATATTCAAGGACGTAACAAAAAAATATAAAAAATTCATATAATTAATTAAATTCGGTTTCATTTAGTCCTACCTAGATGAAATTTTAAATTTATAAAACATGAAATATACATTTATAATTTATTCAATGGGGATGAAATTATTTTTAGCTAAATGGTCGAATGATAATATCCCACCAATGGATGATGTTGAGTGATACCTATCCAATGATAATTAAAATGTATTAAGGGTACTAATTATATGATAGGTTTATAATTAAAAGAATCTTGTAGTAGTCCTAATTACATGTATTTGAGATATAAATAATATATTCATGATGTATAAGTAGAGACATATTACTTGAATTGACCCACCAAGGTATATCTCAATGAATTTCATATTGTTATTGATGTACATAAGGGAGTATGATTACTATAAATAAATATTACATATTAATTTTGAGATACATCTCCTGAGAATGAATATAAATCAGTACCATACAAAGGGATATTTTAAAATAACAAAGCTAATATGGGAGTGTTTGGAAAAAAAATTCAATCATGTTTTCGATTGGAATAAAAACAATATGGTTTTTGTTTATTTATAAGAAAATAAAATATTGTTTTCCAACATTTAATTAGTCTATGAAAAAAAATGGGCGCACATTATTGAGCCAAAAATTACATCTTCATCTACTTAGATGAGGAGAACATGATGTACTCATATGTGAGGTGGATAAAATGTGATGTATAAATCATCTTAGCCCATCTTTGTAACAACTAAAATTGATTTATCTTAATAGAAAAAGAAATATTGTTCCTCAATGACTATTTTATTATGTTTCAAAATTGAATTACATAGATAAATAGTACATTTTATTGTGTGTTATATAATAATATTAAATTAAAATTTTAAGAAGATCACTGGTTGATAATGACCAAGCAATAGTGAAAATTTCTTGTGAAGACCCACGATTTGACTAATAAGACATTGAAATATTTGTAAATATTATTCGAAAGATAGGCGCTAAGACGAAATTTAATTCCATGTCATGGTGTGTTAAGAAATAATTTTATAAAAATATAAGATCAATTTAATATTACCCACGTGTAGTTAATTAATGAAAATTGGAACAGTCTTAAACTATAGATTATATAAGAAATCTGAGACCACTATTGGGTCTAAATAGTAGTGATTCACCTATGTGTGAAATGAAATATGTTTCTATTGGACATTCATGCCTCTTGATCATTGGCTGGAAATTTTAATTGAATTAACTAATTAATTTCATTAATTTAATAATTATTACCTAAACTACTTTATGAATATAAATTCAGATTTAATATAAATTTCATTATTATATTTTTTCCAATGATAAAAAATTCATATACTCTCATATCCTCTCCTTCACATTAATTAACAATGGATGATGAAAAATTAATCCTTAGATCTTTACGAATCGAAGCGTTATGAACACAACAACTTCTTCCGATCATTGCTCAATTGTGGTCTTCATTAACAAAAATCAATCCAATATAGGTAGGAATAATTCATGGTGTTATTATGCCCTGACATAAATGAATGATCATTTTGATAACAAAATATTCTACTTACAGCTCTATGTTCAAACATTACATAATCCCAAGTACCGATTCTTCATTAATTACGAGTTGATATAAGATAATTACAAAATTTTGATTCGTTGATCAAAAATAATAGATGACGATCCCATATTTTGTTTTTATTTATTTACCCCTCTATTCTATGCGTTCAATACCATATAATATTCTTGAATCATTGTTCAATGATTTTTCGGCGACCCAATCTTGATCGGCTTCCCGTAACGAGACATATTTTTGTTGGATTTACCAAAAGACAACAAAATCATGAAAAATGAGTAGATAAGGAGACTACATGACTTGGGTAGAAATGACTCAATGAATTCATTCCATTATGACAAGGATCAATCCCATTATGGTGAGTGTATGTTCCAGCCAAACCCTCATTTCCAAAAGAGGCTAAATCATGACGAACGACGAGGCAATCCCGAGTTCTTTGGCCATATCTAGTAATTTTAGAGTACATCTAGGTTTACATTGACCACGTTGGAGGCATACTTAGAAGAAAAAACCAAGTATTTCTAAACATTTTGGTTTTGAAAAATTCTGACTACACACTGTGTTCACTAAAGAACACATTACATGTAGCCCTCCCTTAGTGGTGACGCTATGGTATAGGAAATTTTAATGACAACACAACATGTACTCCACTTAACAAACTATGAACCTCATCCCCTTTTGAGTAAACCCATGTGAAGAAACCCCTGGCTATATGATGAGAAAATAGAGATGGCTTTGACACATAGACAATATAGCATGTGTGCCGACATGTTGTGTAATAAAGTACACAGACACATAGTCTGAGGGCACTGTCACTGCCCACGAACATAGCCTGGTCTCCGAATGGGAAGGGTACATTGTCTAGTTCAACTACATGTCATATTCCCCTATATAGTATTGGACCCATGTATCGACCAGAAATAGTTAGTCATTAAAGAGATTCCATAGGCCATGTGGGCCACGCCACACACCTTGTACTTTTGTGTTTTCTATGAAATATTCAATACATTGAATATAAATCATTTAAAATCATATTTAAAACTAAAATATTCATATCCTAAGTTTTTTTATAATATAATTTTATGGTTCCCCTGGAACCAGCTTCTGTGATATGATGTGGATGTTCAAGGTTGGAATGTCTAGGGACAACGTCCGATTGACTTACCGGCAGTGCCAATGTGAAATTATCTTTAAAACAATCAATTCAAGGCCAATGTTAGAAAATTAATTATGGTTTTTGACTTCGTTCCATGAAACTTCCAATAATATTAATATTTTTGTGTAAGATCTTTAATATTTCATAACACATTCATATGATATTTGATTGGTGATCCGTCAGTGGTATTATGACCCTGACATTGGGGTTGATTTTTCATGACCAATTCTTATTGTTTTTTTCATGATAGAGGTTCAGGCCTCATAAAGCATGGTTCTCACATTTTTAGATGGAATTAATATTATCCATCTGTTATATATTTAAGATGAATGAGTATTCGTGTTATGTGTTTTGTTTCTGTTTGGATCACAATGGCATGATTAATATAATTTTTTTCAGAGACAGATGTGTGGATCCCATGGGATTCAACTAAAGAATATTATAACACATACTACATTTCCATAGGATTTTCATTTAGGGTGAATAAGTATATTATCCTCCTTATATTTCTATAAGGATCGTAACATTGTGATACCTTTGGATGTGTGGATCATTATCTAAGATCTCATTAACTACAAAAACATGAATGGAATGTCACTAGAAGATCCTTCTCCAGTTTTTGTAGAGATGTGATATGAGATGTTCTAGGTGTGACACATAACCATGGAGACACCTAATGATAACTATTGTTTTACTTTTCGTAGTGTCAAATCACGTCTTAACTTTTCAATGGAGTGTGGAGTGACTTTACATTGCCCATTAGTGAGGCATGGATTGGAATTTCCCGATACTGAGGTGTGGATTGACTTATACCAATAGAAAGGTGTGTCTTGACCCTTCCTAGTTGTGAGGCATTTCGTGAATTTTTTTTATAGTGTAGCGAGACATGGATTTTCCTTATAGCGAGGCGTGTCTTGACATTGCATAGTACCAAGGAGTGGCTTGAGGTTTCCCAGTAGCAAGGCATGTGTTGAATTTTCTAGTTGCGAGGCATTGCTTGGATTTTCCAAATAGCATTGAGTGACTTGAATATTCTTAGTAGAAAGAAATGGATTAAAATTTCTAAGTAGTGATGCATGGCTTCAAATGGAAATGTAGGAAGTCATGTCATCACTTTTTGAAGTAGTTTTGTGTTACTTGACTTTCCCCAGTAGTACGACATGGATTTGTATTTTCCAGTAGGGAGGCATGGCTTGAATTTTCCTAGTAGCATGGTCTAACAACCCACAATTTTTAAAATAAATATTGAATTCTTGAAACCCTAAGACACTATAAAATAACAAATTTTATAATGATTCTGTTAAATAGAACGTTTCTTCTACTTGGTTTTGTATTTTGGAAAAAAATCATCTAGAGTTGTGATTAGTAAGTAATTTGGAGTCTAATAAAACCAACATATTTTTTGTGAATAGTAACATAAAATTTTGAATATTAATTTGAATAGTAATATAGACCTTATGAATAGAAAATAATAATATAATTTATTTTCTTAATGTAATAAGATAATGACATCTTAAAGAAATTTCAAAGTGATATAAAACTAAATATACCTTTAAAATTGTTATTTCTCGAATTAACAATGATTTTATTTAAAAAATAAATTTTTAATATTTAGATAATTATTTTTAAAAAATGGAGCTCATTTTTTAATTCTACATGTTGAATAATGGGTAGGGTTAATTTTCGGTATCTTTTGGAAATACTTAACTTTTTCATGAATAGTAAAATACTGTAAAATACAGTACATACATATTATATGTTTTGTACACTATTTATGACATCATAAGTGATATAAGCCCGCTTGGGTCAAACTGACATTAAAATATTACTATTAGGGGTCACATGAAACTACATTATTTGTTGTCTTGAGGGAAATAATAAAACAATGAATAAAATATTTCAAATTCACACCTCTCATCCACTATAAAACTCAACTCACTCCCTCCTCTCTTCACTCTTCTATGCCTTGAATCTCCTCAATTTTCTACCAAAATACCTTTCATTAGTCACTAACAATGTCTAAGAAGCTCTTGGACTTTCTATAAGACAAAAAACCATTCTTTTATGGATGTTTTCTTGGAGGTTATTTCAAGATGTAAAGCTCCCTTCTTTTCCATTATGTATCATTCTAATTTTTCTTCTTTTGATTCCTCTCCCCACATCCTCTATACAAATGACATTTATAAATCCATTATCATCTATATACAGGCATTATATCATGTTAATGGAATAACCATCATCAATATTCTTACTCATACCCTTTTATTTTTCAAATGAATTCAACATCCATGAGGTTCCAATTTTTAACCTTCATGGATGAAGAAGTTTTGTCCATAAATTTCACCTTATTTACCAGTCATGAAACCATTTTTAAGGTCAAAACATACTATAATATATTTATTAGGACCAAAATAATATTTTGGAACAAGTATACATACATATTATTAAATAATATGACAAGACTAGTTTCCAATAATCCAAATATCGCTAACAAAATCTTAATGATTTTCATTAATATTTCATCTAATGACTGATAATAATTCCATGTAAAGAAATGATATAAATGAAAATTAAAAAAATTGTATGTCCATTAATAATATCTAATTTCAATTATGATGATTTAAATCCGTTCCACATTAAATACATTACTTAAAAAACAAGTGAACCAATTATGAAAATAATGAAAATGAACACTCTATAACGAAAAAATACAATATAATCACATATCAATAAGAGAATAAATGAACTAAACATACTTATAACAAAATAAAAAAATTATAATAGGTTATTAAATAATTTATTAGTATGTCCAATTTCATATTCCAATACCACGATTTCAAGAGAGGAACACTTTCAGATGTAAGGTAAGGGTTTTCCACCCGAACCTCAATTTTCATTTAGGTTACTTTTATTGTCTAATTACATCAATGAAATTATTATGTATTATTATATACTACTCATAAATTATATTTTAATATTATAAATATTTTTATCAAATACATAACTCCCTTATTCTTTATGGAGTTACACATTTTAAAAGGAACATTATATATTATTTATGAAATACAAGCCCGATTCAAGGGAATTTCTCAAATTCATACATATTTTAAGGGAACTATATAATATGTTTTTGGAAACCATTATCTTTATAAAATAAATAATCTAATTATTAATGTAATATCTTAATAAACATTTGGATTTATAAAAATATTTTTCCAAAACAACACTTCTTTTAAAAAAGTGTAATTATATAAATAATAGCTTAATGATTTTATAAGAGTATTTTTATCTATTTCAGCACTCCTAATGATTGTTATGTATTATTGGTCATAATAATATTTTAATGTCATCTAACATATTTATTGGATGAAATATGACTAGTTTGACTATGTAGTGCTATCCTAAAACCATTCATCAATTTACTCTGAATGGTTAGTGTTTATGCTTAATGATTAGGGAAAGATATTTACATTTCATTTGATAGATTTATCATTAATGTATCTGATATTTATATTTATCCAAATTTATTTTAGTAATGAATCGAACTTGTTATGTGATGATTGGGTCTTTCTATAGCCCCACGATGCATTGTTAGGTCTCATTAGACAAACAGATGTGGAATTGGCCCAGGCCATTCCCAATTCGATATATGGTTTGGCCGAGGCCCTAATAATTTTTAGACATATTATAAGTGGCCTTGAATTTTTTTTCAGAATGTCATGAATATGAACTTCCTCCATTATGAAGCTTGTAATAGAAATTTCTTTTTTTATTCGACTAGTATAATACCCATGATTATGTTTCATTATGGAATTATTTATTCAGCCATATTCCCTCAATTATGTGTTCATGTTTATTATTTGTGAAGGCATGTTATTAAATTATTCACCATTCCTAATGTTTATGTTTATGATATCTTCTACTGTATTTCCTACTCTTTCTGATGATTTTAGCTCACCCCATTCTTCTGTTTTAGTTTCCCATGATATGAATATGTATTTTATGAGTGATTTTCAGGAATAATCTAAGATGTGTGGATGTTCCCAATCGAATAAATTAATTTTATATTTCTATTCATGATGTAATGTTGAAATATATATGTATCTTGTTTCTGAGGCCTAGTAAACTACTTGGTCATTAGATATTAAAATTTCATTATTATATACCAATGTAATAAAATGAGGCAGCGGTTCCAGGATATTGGGGTTGGGTCCTTACAATTTTTTATCAAAACAATTTTAGTAGATATCATGGAAACTATATTTAGAAAACACAGTTTAGTGGAAAAACACCAATTATATTCATTGAGGTTATGCATACAATAACATACGAGTATTTTTAATTAATATATTACGTGGATATTTCGATCAAATACATCCATTTATGGATATAAATAGGTAGATGTGGCTTTGGAACAGATGTACTTAGGAGTGAAAACTCCGAAAAAGAGTTTTAGGGTTGAATCGGGGTTTCCTGGTACATGAAAATAAACCTTATTGCTCTCACTGTATTTACACACATGGGGTATATACTTAGGATAATTCAAATTCTAATTACATGAAATTTTAAAAGATTAAAATGAAATTTTTTTCTCACGAAACCATTTTGGTGATTTTGGGATTAGCCGTGTGTTGGGTTTCAATTTATGTTATGTATTTTTTTATGTTATGACTATACATTGTGATAAATAACCTAATCTAGTTTCTTCCATTATCTACATATAGATCCTAGTGGAAGAAATGCAACCTTCATGAACATGTGTATCCTATATAGGTATTTCCCTCCAACACAAGATAATAATGGTGGCTCTAGTGCTCTGATAGGTGCATAGTAGATTATAACTATACAGTGAAACATTACTCATGTTAATAACAACAACATTACCCATATCGAGTATCTAAATCCTACACATGGAGGACCCTGGTTGGATCTCTTTATGCGGCAACTTCCTTCATCATTCAATGGGACTACAAACCCATTTGTTGCTAAATATTTGATAAGTTACATAGAAAAGATATTTATCGATTAGGGATATAACAAAAGAGTGAAGGTCATCATGGATGATTATAATCAATTGGGAGATGAATTTCATAGGGGGTCATTAATCCAAATCACAATGGATGAGGAAGATATAGAAGAGATGGAATGGATGAACTTTAAAGAAATATTCCAATAGAAATACATTCCTTGTGAAAAATGAGCGGGTAAGGAAATAAAATTTCTGAATTTGAAGCAAAAGAAAGAGGTCAATGTTTCAATGTATACTCTAACATCACAATGTTATCAAGTATTGTAGTAGACTACAAACAAAATTTGATAGGCATGATTGATCGATTCTTTGATGGCCTAAAGCAATTCCTCCGGTGGGCACTGGTATCCCATGTTTTTCGTCAAATGAGTATATAGTTTCATGTACAAAAAAGATAGAAAAAGAATTCTATAAGTCTTATGATATTAAGGGAAAGAAAGAGAAGAATAGGACTTCTAAAAACTTGGGTAAAGGGAATAAGGAAACAAGGAATAAAGGAATATTCAAATTTACACCCCATGATAGTTGTGGAAATAAACACCCCAGTTCCTGAGTAAAGGGAAAAAGAGTATTACAAAATAGGGGAAGAAATGACATAATTCTAGAGATTTCATGGGGAAGAAAGAAATTATTATTTTTCAATGCTATAATTGTAGAGATTTTGGTCACTATACTAATGATTGTCCAAATTGTCAATGAACCATGACACAAAAAAGGCCAAGGGAGTAGGGAAAAGCTTATGTGATCACAATTGCAGATATTGATGTTCCTAAAGAAGTGGTGGTCAGTTTTTTAATCATTCAATAAAACATAGAAATTGATAAATTTGATTCTTGATCATCACATTCATTTATATCTACATAGTTCTCTATGAAAATTAGATATGTACAATTTGATTTAATAAAGTAATTACCAGTCAAAACTCTTAGTGGATGTATTATTGAAACAAAGTCATGTTGATTAGTCCCCCTCATGAAACAGAAATATTCTTTAGTATCTAAACTTATCATCATTTAATTTATTGAATTAGAAATACTTATTAGAATTTTTTGGATATAAAATTATGATGAGAAGATCTATTTCAAGAAGAGGGAAGATACAATTTTTTGAGAATATTTTTGAATCCTTTATCATTACAGCAGAGTTCTCACTATATGATTCAAATCTAAATCCACCCCCAATATCTCTAAGGAATTAAATTATTGTGGAGGAAGGGAATGAAATAACTATGGGTGAGGAAAATAATGTTCAAATCGAATATAAACTTGATGTACAGGAATATGTTGACGTATTTCCATAGGATTTAGTAGACATCCCCTAGATTGAGAATTTGAGTTTTCAATTGAATTAATTCCTATTTACATGACCATATAAAGGAACCCTTGTAGAATTGGAACTATGAAATTAGTGTATCTGAATAATCAACTAGAGTAATTGAGTGATAATGGATTTTTTCGCCCAGGTGTTTCTCCAGGGGAAGCCACTGTTCTTTTCATTAAGAAGAAAGATTGATCCATGATGTTGTGCATCGACTAAATAATAATCAATTCTATAATAATAAAGTACATGTAACCCATAAATTACATTAATGATTTATTTTATTGATGACATGGAGCTCAATATTTTCCTATGATTGATCTCTGATCTGGATATCATTAGTTTCTTGTGAGGAATACATTCAAAATACAACATTTTTAACAAGTTATTGTCCTTACTAGTTTACAGTAATGCATTTTGGATCGACTAATGAACCATATGTTTTCATGGATCTAATTAATATCGTTTTCAAGGAATATCTTGATGAAATTTTTGTGGTGTTTATTGAGGATATCTTGGTATACTCTATAGGATATAAAGATCATGAAAATCACTTGCGCACTATTCTTTAGACTCTTAGATGAGGTGAAATTTATGGGAAGTACAACAGGTGTGAATTTTGGCTTCAATCTATGTATTTTCTTGTCCACATTATCTTTAAGGATGTAATATATATATATATATATTATGAAGAAAAATGTAGTGAAAAAATAGTCCACTCCAGCGAACATAACTAAGGTACATAGTTTTATTAGTTTAACAAGTTATTATCAACATTTCAATCAGAACTCCACCCATTTATCCAACTCAATGACCCAGAATACAAGAAAATGGGATAAGTTTTTATGTAAAAAGGAATGTGAGAATGTTTTATATAATTTAAGATAAGATTAGTGAATTCTCCAATCTTAACTCTACCATCAGGGAATGATGTATTTCTAATATATTGTAATGTATCAAAGAAATTATTGGTTGTGTCCGTATGAATAATGATAGAGTGATTTTGTATGCATTTATAAAGCTAAAAATTCATAAAAAAAACTATCCCACTCATGATATTGAGTTAAAAGATGTGATTATTTCTTTTATTATTTAGATACATTACCTCTATAGAGAAAAATGTGAGATATATATAGATCATAATAGTTTTGAAATTATATTCTCATATAAAGAACTCAACCTGAGAAAATGTAGATGTATTGAGCTTCTCATGGATTATGATTTCACAATACACTACCTCCTGGGGAAGGAAAAGTATGTGTAATATTCTTTGAGTAGACATGTCCATGGAATTTTAAACAAGACGACAGATTAAAGGGATCCTAAATTTCTAGATCTAGTAAAGATTGATATGGGAATTATCATGGAAGGTAACACAACACTACATGTTCAAATGGTTTCCAATCTTTCATTACTAGAAAGGACAAAAAGTTCTCAGGATGATGATGAGGAGTTAAAAAAAATTAAGCAATAAATCATGGAATGTTTATTGACTTAGTATATAAAGGTGTTATTTTGAAATTCAGAAAGATGATTTGTGTTCATGCTATTCCTGATATAAAGAGAGATCTATTGGATGATTCTCATAGATCTAATTTATATATACACCATGGTAGAAAAAATATGTTGAGAGATCAAACAAAACATTTTTGGTCGGAAAACATGATGTGGGAGATTAATGATTATGTGTCGAGATGTTTTGTTTGTCAACAGGTGAAGGATGGAAGACAACAACCTTGAGGATTCATGCTACACATTATTATACCTATGTAGAAATGGGATGCTGCAATGATGTTATTTTTCATGGGGCTACCAATGACTCCAAGAAATAATGATGTGATATGGTTCATTGTTTATATACATACAAAATCAGTACATTTTCTTAATATAAGAGAAGATTTACCACTTGAATGTTTACCAAGAATATATATTAATGAATTCATAAGAATTTATGGTGTAAACTTATTGATTTTTTATTATCATGATCCATATTTTACAAAACAATTATGGAAATTTCTTTAGAAGACCTAGATACTGATCTTTTTTTGAGAACTTCCAACCACCAATAAACTAACGGACAACAAGAACATACTATTCAAATGTTGGAAGACACATTGAGGTATTGTTCAAATGAAATTAAAGGTATGTTGGATCAATATTTACCACTCATATAATCTTACAATAACATTATATTCCATTCAAGTATTCATATAAACCCATTTGAAGAATTATATAGAAATAGAAGTGGTACACTAACTTGTTGGGATGATGTTTGTTGAAGAAATATCATAGGCCCAAAACAAGTTAATGAAATAATGGAAAAGGTGAATATTATCCAAATATATATCATGACAGCTCAAAGTAGGGAAAAGAGCCATCCGGATAACTGAAGGATGGATTTTTCATTTCAAGAAGGAGATAACATTTTCATAATGCTATCTCCATGTAAGGTTATTATATGATTCGGTAAGAAGGGAAAACTGAATTCCAAGGTATATACGGCATTTTTAAATTTTGGATAAAATTGGAACCATAACATACTATTTGGAAATGTCGCCATGTATCTTCAAAGTTGACAATATTTTCCACATATCAGTGTCAAGTAAATACATTCCAGAACCAACACATGTACTCACAAATGAAAAAAATAGAAAATAAGCCCAAATGGTCTTATTTTGAACGGTGTATCAATATTCTTGACACAAAAGAACAAGTATTGAGAAATCTGAAAAAAAAAATTATAGTAATGGATCTTTGGAGGAAACATACGTTGGTGGATGCAACATTGGAGCCTGAGGAGATAATGTTGAAGAAATACCCAAATAATTTTATTCAACATTTTGGGAATTTTGAGGATGATTTTTTCTAAGGAGGGGAGAATTTAACACACCAAGGTTTTGAAAATAAATATTGAATACATGAAAAAATGAGTCCCTACAAAATAACACATTTTATAATGTAGATGTTAAACAACACATTGTCTCTACTATGTTTTTAATATTGTAAAACAGGCATATGGAGTTGTGATTCGTAAGTCATGTTGAGTCTAATTAAAGCAACTTAATTTTTTTTGGTGAATAGTAACATACCCTTTCAAATAGTAATATGAATAGTAATATGACCCTTATGAATAGTAAATAATAATATTATTATTTTTTCTTATTGTATTATGATAATGAAATCTTAATTAATTTTTCAATGTCATATAAAACTAATTATACCCTTAAAATTGTTATTTTTCAAATTAATAATGATTTTATTTAAAAATTAATTTAAAATTATTTAGAAAAAAAAAATTAACAATGGGAGTCCACTTTTAAATTATACATATTGAATAATGGTTAGGGTGATTATTTGGTATCTTTTTGAAATACTTGAAATTTTTATGAATAGTGAAATATAGTAAAATGACGTATATACAAATTATTTGTTAAATACATTATTTATGAAATCATAAGTGATTTAACCACTCTTGGTATGAACTCACATTCAGTTGTTACTATTAGGGGTCTCATGGAACAACACTATTCGTTATCTTGGGGAAATAATAAAATAATGAATAAAATATTCCAAATTTCCCCTTATCCTCAATTATACCCCCCCTTACTTCTTCTTATCATCACTCCTCTAATACCTGAATATACTAAATGTTCTACCCAAATACCCTTCCCTTGTCATAGACCACGTCCAATAAGCTCTTGGTATTTCCTAAAGGCAAAAACTTCTTCCCTAAAGGAGGTTCTCAATGAGGTTAATTCCAATGGTAAGACACCCTTCTTTTTCATTTAGTTTAATTTCAATTTATCTTATATTGATTCCTCACCCGACATCCTCTATCCAAATGACCATGATAAATCCAATGTAATCTATATAGTAAAATTATATCATTTTAATGGAAGAACATTCATCAATATTTTTATTATCTCCATTTTTTTATAAACGGAATCAACGCGCATGAGGTTCTGATTTATAACATTCATGGAGGAAGAAGATTTTTTCTTCAATTTCATATTAATTTCTTCTAATGAAACAATTTATATGTTTAAAAAGAACTATAATATATTTATTATATCTTAATAAAACTGCATGAACCTATATACATAAATATTATTAAATCGTATGACCAAACTAGTATGTAATATTAAAAATACAGCTAAAATAATCTAATTGGATGTCATAAATATTTTATTTAATCATTCATCCTCTTTATATGTAAAAAGAGGATATAAATGAAAATTAAATAGTATTTATGTTCATAAATAATATGTAATTTCTATACTAAATATTTATATCCATTCGACATGAGCTCCATTACATAAGAACAAGTGAACTGATTAACAAAATAAATAAAACAAACACTCTAGAACGAAAACATTTAATATAATAAAATATCAATAAGGGAATAAATAAACTAAACAGAGTTATTATAAACAAAATAAATTTATAATAAGTTATTTAAGAAGTTATTAATATTCATAATTTAATATTATATGACCCTAAGCTTAGGATCAGAACACATTAACAATTCAAGTAAGGGTTTTCCACCTGAACCACTATTTTCATTCGGGTTAATTTTATTGTTTAATTACCCCAATAAAATAGTACGTATTGTTATTTACTCCTCAAAAATCTATTTTCAGTATTCTTTAATAGGTTTACCAACCATATTCCTTCTTTATTTTATGGGGTGTTACACATTTTAAAAGGAACATTCAAAATTATTTCCAAAATACTATCTTTATTCAAGGAAATTTCTCAAATCCATACTTATATAAAGGGAACTATATAATCTATTTTGGGAAAAAATTGTCTCTAAAATATAACGCATTTCATATTGAAAGTATTATCTTACTTAAATTCTTGTTTTATAGATATATAATTGCAAAAGAAATCTTATTTTCAAAATATAAGAGTTTTAATCTCAAGAATTTCTTAATGATTTTATAGGAGTATTTTCATATGTTTCAACACCCTTTCTGATTCATATGTATTATTGGGATAAATAATTTCTGATTTCATATAAAATATTTATTTGATGTTCTATTAATAGTTTTATTGTGATTTTATATCCTAAAACCATTCACCAATTTATTCTGAATGGTTAGTGTTTATGCTTAATGTTCGGAGAAATATAGTTACATTTAATATGGTAGATTCTATATGAATTTATATGTTATTTATATTTATACCCATTAATATAAAGAATGAATTGAACTTTTTATGTGACATTTGGGGTCCACTATATCCCCATGATGCATTGGTAGGTGCACGAGACAAATCGATAGAGAATTCACCGAGGCCTTTCCCAATTCGATATGTTATTTCCGTCAAGGCCTTAATCATTTTTATATGTCTTGACTAAGGACATGACGCAAAGTTATATAATTTCATGAATATTCAGTTCCCTCATTATGAAGCTACTAATGGAATTTTCATGTGGTTATTCAACTAATATAATATCTATGTTTATGTTTTATTGTGGAATTATTTACTCAGCTAATATTCGTTCCATAATGTGACCAAGTTTATTATTTGTAAATGCATGTGTTTAAATAATTTACCATTCCTAATGTTTATGTTTATGATATATTTCTATATATTTCTTACTCTTATTGATCATTTTAGATCACCCCTTTCTCGTCTTCCATTTTCCAAGGATATAAAGAAGTAAATTAAGAATTATTTTCATACGTAATCTTACATGTGTGGATTTTTCACATGGAAAAAATAATGTTGTATTTCTTTTCAAAATGGAATGTTAAAAATATATATGAGTCTTTTTTAAGTGGTATTCTAAACTACATGGTCCTTCTATATGAAAATTCCATATTTAAATACCAATGTAATAATATAAGGCACCGGCTCTGGGAAACTGGGGTTGGGTCCTTACACATGGTGCGACATAACATTTTCCAGTATAAAGGCATGTCATGAAATTTCCAAAATTCATGGTGTGACATTACTTTTTCCAATAGAACAGCTTGGATTGACTTTTTACCACAGTGAGGATGGGGTTGACTATCTCTCTATCGTGGCATGACATGGATTTTCTTAGTATCAATGTGTGGAATAAATTTTCTATGTAGCGAGACAAGGCTTGAAATTTTCCAATAGCGAGACATGGCTTCACTTTTCTTAGTATAATGTCATGAAATGACTTTTCATAATTGCAAGTTGTGGATTGACATTTCCCAGTAGTGAGGGGTGACATGAAATTTTCTAATGGCAGGGATTGGTTTGACATTCTTCAGGACTCTCGAGGAAGAGGACCCCATTCCCCATAGTGATCCATCCTTGTGACATGACCTAAAAACCATGTGGGAGAGTTAGTGCATATCAAGGAATATTGTGTCGAGGGGTTGTGGTTTTATTCCTATCAACTTGATCCACATGGAAATATGTGATGAGATCCAAGAAATCACATATGAGATTAACCTTAGAACTAATGTCTACTTATATTCATGGGTTGATTGGTTAGACGTATATCCCCTTACTCCCTCATTTTGGATTCATTGACTGAGTATATATATATATATATAATGTTATAGGACCAACTTATTAGGTTTGGTTACTTTCCTTCTTAGAGAGGCAATGACATGCGGGGTATTCCATGTTCATTCTTTGTCTAGATTCTCATGTTTGGATGAGTATAATCTCATGAAATTTTTTACAAAGACTCAAAAAAAATTTCATCTCCCTACCGTTTCAGGCTCCTTAGGATTGGATGAGTCTACATTCAATCTAGGTTTTGGATGAGATGTACTCATAACATTAACATTTACCATACCTAGGTATCTCTACAGCTTCTCTTCATTATATCTCTTACTTCTCCCTCATCACCATTTTGGGGTGTTTTATATTGTATTTATAAACACCCTTGTTCTTGGGATTCTCCCAACATGTTTTTGTGTCTTTTGTAGTTGTTAGAAATGTCAATTGTGATTTCTGGTGATCTAAGGGATATGGGAGGTGTGGACCTTGTACTGTGGTCAATGATGGCATACATGAGCAGAGATATCTCATCTATTATTCATTTTTAGTTTTCATTAGTTTGGTATAGGTTTCTAGTTTGGGTGTATGTTATTCCCCATTATCTTTTAGTTTTCTCAACCATAATCTAGTACTGTTTAGATGTTCATTCATGTTTACTTTACAATAGAATAGTTAAAAAAATTTCTACATTCCATCTTCAATTATGCATCGAGTTGGTTGTGTGCTTGGGTATAGTTTTTTTATAAAATGCCTCCCTAAGATACTTTTGGCTACAGTGCTTGTCGTCAACCCTAGGCCTATGGAGGTGGGCTTTGGGGACTTGCTACTCGAGCGCCATCTTGGGTCGGTTTGTGATAATGTGGTATCATAGAATCTTCATTCATTGGGATTTTCTTCGGATGTTTTCCCAACAATGGATTTGTTGTGTTTAGGTAAATAGTGTTCAAGTGTCTTGAGAGTAGCTCCCAGGACAGGGAGTCTAATAATGGTATGGGTGACCAACTTATCCTTTCACTATGACATTGATTACCCACTATCCAACTAAGCACCCTGAGACACATGTTCCATGGAATAATAGAAAATTCATCATATTGGATTGAGTCTTTGAATTTCCTTCTTCAGTTAGATCTCTATGGTTGTTGATATATATTTGTGTGTGTCTATGTGGTCATATGATAGAACTACTCCTTTATACCATTTAGGTTGTCATCGCAACACTAGCAAGCTTGGATACTACCTCCAGTTCATAATGACAACAATGTGTGCGATGAGGCCTTAGTTCCAGAACCATAAGGTGATCTCATTTCTATAGGAGGGAAAATAGCAACACTCCCACCTTTTGAGTAGTAGTCTACCCTCGCAGAGTAGGATTAGGACGTGTGAGGTCTAGAAGCATTTCATGAGTTCCAGCAACACTGACCATTGAGGTTCTAATGTGACCCAAACCCTAAGGTAGAATAGGTTATTCTAGAGTTGGTGGTCTACCTCTTCAGGCTAGTGCGGACACATGTATATTAGATGGTGGATTTGTCATCTATTCTTTTCCATGGACCACCTGTATGATGGTGGAGCTTGGTTACTCAAATACTAGACGAGTTGGAACTCTCATGGGATGACTTCAAGAAGCTATTTCATGAGGAGTGCAACCCCTCATGCTTGCACTCAATTCTACTTCTAAAGATCTTACAGTTTAAGAAGAGAAGTATGAATGTGAATGATTATGTGACTAGAATAAAAAACCATGCAATATACTCTTTTTACCGTATCCATGATGACTACTTCAGAGAATATAGGTTTTAGTATGAACACCGTAGGGAGATCCACGATGTCATATTACCCTTTTACATCCCAACATATATAGTGGTACTATTGAAATAACTTTCAACCAAGATAATTTTATTGGAGAGATGTCAGGTCATTGGAGCTGGTAGCAAGAGCAATAGGGATGAGTGATCATTAGTTGTATTCAGGTACCAATGATCTCGGAACAAGATATTCTTACGATAGTTGGCTCGGGCTCGTGGCCTTTCTCCGAGAGTACTGTGTAGAGTAACAGGGATGCCTAGAAATGTTTGGGGTTGTTCTTATGATTGGAAATGTCACTTGGATGAAGAATTCCCTACCAAATGTGCTGAGAAAACAAGGCTGAAAGTAGGTGGACCACTACTGAAGAGACAACACTGTGGTCATTGTTATCCATAGGGAGGGGGTGCTCGCTGAGGAGTAATATGATATAGATGTGGGGGATGAAATTATGAAGTCTTTCCACCACCACCAAGTGGCCGAGGTTAGGCCCAAGCAGCTGGCATCTGCTTCCATGGAGGGCTACAAGATTTTGATGTCTACTATCCTCCATAGCATGAGATATTAAGAGGTATTCATTGAATTTTCTATAATTTTTATAGTAAAACTTGTTAGAAATTATGTGAAGTTATTTTTTCTACCTTCTCATTAATTGATATTCTACTAGGGTGACATGGTGATTCAGTGTAACCATATGTTTCTATTGTTTGATGTTTCATTTAATGCGTGAAGAAGAGGGTTCATTCACCCCTTCCCCCTATGATACGTTTTGTTACATGAGAAAAACCATAAGGGTGAGTTAGTGCCGCCCCAAGAAGATAATATCAAGGTGTGGTGGGAGAGTTCCATTGATTTAGGTGTTCAGGGTGAGGTTTTGCAGTGGCGTGTCAGAGTAGGTCCTTTAATTTCAAATGGATTCTCTCTACCTGAACTCTTTTTAATGGAATGCCACTAATGGGTCTGATGAAGTGTCATGTTTGGGGATACTCTCTTTCCAAGAGGGGGAAGACATGCATGGTATTCCATGTACCTTATGCGCTTTTTCTCATGCAGTTGGATACGTTCAATCACCTAGATTATTCTTTGGCACGTTTCTGTGATCAGCGTCATCATCGATGCAACATTTTCAACTATATGTAATGGTGATGGAGACCCCATGAATAGAACTACACAACTCAGAATATGGTACTGATTGAGATATTCTTCACTCTAAGAATATAGAGAGAATATCTTATGTAGGGGAGACTTATGGTTTGCACAGACCACTGATGTCTTAGGTATGTCTTCACCTAGAGAGACATGAACTTGAGGTGGTGATTCTTATTGAACATCCTACATGACGTCTACATCAAGACATTCTATACTCAAGGACAGATCACTGTTGAAGTAATTGCCCATTGTAGGAAGTCCTAGGGTCTCCTAGTGTTAAATTGTTTATAGAAGTTAACTTCCCTAAATCTCACCCTAGTGGAGCAAGAGGGTACACTTTTATTCAGTTGATGGTGTTGAATCTTTCGCTTCTCCAACATGTAAGAGAGTCATAGTTGGGATAATTAGATAGTGAAATCTTACATGACCATATATTATTGGTTATTTCACTATATAGATTTTATGAGGGTGGGAATCATGAGACCCTTTTCTAGGGACATGTAGGGATTCTAGTCATTGTGTAGGATGTAGATTTTTGGCTCAGGGAGAATCTATCTCATGGCATTCATCAGGCCTCTCATGAGAACACAAAGAGATTGTGAGGTTTCCTACTACCATTCCTTGTCCAAAATAGTTAGAGTGGTAACCTTATGTGTTCAATGTGTTTTAGCTAAGGACATACGTGCATGTTTATATTCATATCATTGATATTATAATACCTTGTCAAGGTAGACCATGGATTCGGTTTGCATGTTGGTCCAACATAGAAAACAAGATGGTATTTCTAGAAGTGGGAGATCAAAGAGTGATATCAATATCCTGAGTTGTTTGTTTAGTTTTACCTTTTGGGGACTACAATCATGAAAGAGGGAATGATGTAGAGACATTGTTTTTTTAATATGACATTGAAATATTTATATATATTATTATAGAGCTACATAGTATGATGACATGAAATTATGAGACACAGTGTTCTCAGAATAAATTTTATAAATATATTAGATGGGTTTAGTATTACACAAATGTAGTTAATTATTAAAAATGGGATCACTCATAAATGGCTGATTAGATTGGAAATCTAAGACCATGGTTCAAACTGAAACAAGGTGTTTCCCCTATGTGTGACATAAAATAAGACGGTGTTTGATGTTAAAACCCCTTGCTCATTGGAAGGGAAATTTAAATTATATGATTTGTTAATTTGTTTATTATTCTGTACCATATTTTTGGGATATAAATTCATATTTTATTGGATTATCCTCGTAATCCTATTTTTAAAAGATGAAAACTTCCACTCCTCTCATCTCATCTCATTCCCATTGAAAAATGACGAATGAAGGATAACAGAGACTTGGATCTAGGGAAATCAATGTGTGACGAACTCAACAAGTTCATTCGATCATTTCACAAGTGAAATCATCAACAACAAAAAATAATCTGATCCAGTTAGGACTCTTTAATAGAGATATTACACCTAGAATTAAATCTTTGATCATGCTTCCAATTATATCTTCATCATTATCCATTGAACCAAAACGTTGCATGATCCAAAGTATTGATTCATCATTATTAGTCAGTTGATTAATCCCAAAATTCACAATAAGGATTCATTGGCCAATAATTCTTTTCCAATGATCGAAACCGTTGTTTTGGTGCCATTCCCCCTAAATTTCTATTTGTTCTTCACCATGTAATTCCCTCTAATTTTGGTTCGATGTTTTTTGGGAGATCCAAGCTCGATCGGGCACCCAGAATGAAAAATATTCATGTCAGATTTACCAAATGATTATAGAATCATGATAAATTCATAGATCCAGATAATGAATTAAATTCGGAAGAATGATGAGATGGTTTTATTACATTCCGTCAAGTATCAAACCAGCAATAGCGAGTTCATATTCCAATGAAACCCTCATTTATAAACGAGACTGAATTATGATAAATGAGGATAAAATTTCATATTCTTTTGCTAGATCTAGTAATTTACGATTTCATCAATACCATGTTAACCCCGGTGGATGGAAATTTGATGAAGCAACCAAGGATTATAGAATCCTATGGGTTTTTATAAAATTCTGAATACACGCTGTGTTCACTAAAGAACACATGGCGTGTATTCCTCCCTCAGTAGTGACACTAGGGTTTGGGAAATGTTAATCAATACATAGTGTGTAATCCACTTATTATTTTGTGTACCTCCTCCCCATGTGTGTAGACCAATGTGAAGAATCATAAGGCCATTAACTAAGACCAAGGACATGGCTGGGTCACATAGACAACATCTCGTGTGGACCGACACTCTGTATACCAAATTACATGGACACAGAGTCTGAGTACACGGACACAGCCACATAACATGGCATTATCTATAGATGGCTAGGGAATGTCATGTAGTCCCCCTACATAGCGTGTTCCCCAATATCGGATGGGACCCATCTATCGGCCAGACATTGACTTGAAATGAAGATGGGCCACATGCTATGTGGGAACCTCAAAGGCCGTGTACATTTTGAGTTTTTTAATAAATATTTAATACTTTATATCTCATTCATTTAAACACAAATTTAGGCCATGAAATGCATATGTTCATTATTTCCTCTCCTATAACGTGATGGTTCCCTCAGAAGTGTCATTTGATATATGGTGTGGTTGTTCTGTATTGGAAAGAATAATGATGACATCCTGTTGACTTGTCAGCATCCTCAGCATGACCCTATCATCAACATGGTTGACGCAAGACCAATGTTTGAAAATGAATTCTGGTTTTTATTCAGGTAAGTGGAATACCCAGTAACATTATTTTTTTGTTTTAGAATATTGTATCTGTCAAAACTCTTCTATAATAAAATGGATTCGCTAACCTTCAGTGAAATTGTGGCCAAGGAAATGGTATGGATTTTTCAACTCTAGTAATGCGTGTCTATGTCAAGATTGAGGTGCGGGACCCATGAAGTATGGTTTTCACTTCCTGTGGTGGAATTTGTCTTTTCCATTGTGTATCCATTTTGAACAAATGATTACTCTATATCACATTTTTTCATAAGGATCACAATAACGTAATCCATATAATTTTTTATAGGACTGTGGCATGGATCCCATGGGTTTCCACTCGAGTGTATTTTCGAGACATACATCATTTCCATCAAATAAATGTTCTAGAAAAATAAGTAGTCAATCTTGCATACTTTTGTGAATGGATTGAAATAGTGTGATCTATTTGGATCTGCATATCTTTATCCATGATCTCATTTACTGATAAAACATGAATGTAATATTGGTGGAATATCCTTATTATGTGTTTGAAGATATGTGATGTGAGATGTTTGGGGTGTGACACTCATCTGGGGAGATACATGATTACAATTTGGGATTGTCTTTTCCTAGTACCAAGGCATTTCATGAATTTTCCCCTTGGTGTGGCATGACTTTAATTTTCCCAATAGCAAGGTGTGGTATGAATTTGGCTAGTAGAAAGGAATGGGTTGACATTTCCAAAAATAGAGGCTTGTATTGAATTCTCCCAACAATGATGTGTGCCTTGAATTTTCCCAATAGCATCGCATGACATGAATTATCCTTGTATTGAGAATGGATTGACTTTTAACAGTGGCGAGGCATGGATTGTCTTTTCCCAGTACTGAGTTGTGGATTTTTATTTCCTAGTAGTGTTCCATGATTTGAAATTTATAAGTAGCGATGTGTGGCTTCAAATTTTCCAATAATGAGGTGTGTCATGAATTTTTCCTATAGTGAGGCAGGACATGGATTTTCCCAATATTTTGGTGTGACATGACATTTTCCAACATTGAGGTTCATCCTAACTTTTCCCCATAGCATTTCATGGCTTAAATTTTCCTAGTAGTGTGGTTTGAAATGGCATTGCCGAGTGGCAAGGCATGACTTGACTATTCCCACAATCAAGGTGTGCCTTGATTTTGCGTATAATCAAGGTGTGGATTAACATTTCCCAATATTGAGGTGTGGCCTAACATTACCCAAAAGAAAGGTGTGATTTGAAATTTATTGGTAGTGAGGCGTGACTAATATTTTCCCAGTTGCGAGGCATGAATTTAAATTTATATGTACTGAGTGGTGGATTGAATTTTCTCAATAGCATGGTGTGAGTTAAAATTTCACAACAGTGAGGTGTGGTTTGACTTTTAGCATTAGTGAGGCGTGAAATGACTTTTACCAGTGGTGTGATGTGGGTTAAAATACCGATGGAGTCACAAGGAAGATGATCACATTCCCAATGAGTGGAATCCTTGTGACACGACCATAAAACATTATGGGAAAGTCAGTCCCTCTCAATGTGGATAGTATCAAGGTGTGGTGAATTGATCCCCCATTTAATTTTTCCTCTTCGGTAAATGTGATGAGATGCATGGAATAATTACTGGGTTTTACCTTTTAACTGATGGCTACTAACTTTCTTGTGCTGATCTATGAGATGGAGATCATCTTACACCCTCGTTTGGAATTATTTTACTGAGTATATATATATATATATATATATATATCTTGTTACAGTACCCATTTCTTAGGGTTGGTTACTCACATTCTAGGAGAGGAAAATATGTGTGGGGTATTCCACGTGATTTCTGTGTCTTTCTTCTCATGGTTGGATGAATCCACTCTCCCTTTATAGGTAGTGAAAACAAGATGAGGATTTTAACTCCCCTATATATCATGCTCCTAGGGTTTTGATGTGTCTACTTTCACTCTCTGTTTGGGATATGATTTACTCATTCCATCCATTTTTAGTGTATCTTGTTCTTTCTATAGATTCTCTTCAGTGTATCCCTTACTTCTCTCTATTCACCTTTTCGAGGAGTTTTACTGGGTATGTATACACTCACTTTTACATTGGATTCTCCCAACGCATGTCCTATCTTTTACAGATGTCAAGCAATTCGATTGTGACATCAGAGGTGCTTTGGGATATGGGCTGTGTGGAAAACGCACGATGTTCAGAGTTGGAATATAATATCATTGATCGATGGGATGTTACTCCATTCTAGTTTCCATCATGTTGGGATATGTATTTGGAATAGGCAAATGTTTTTCCCTTTTACCTTTCTGTTGTCTCTACCATACTCTTATATTGTTTAGTTGTTCATGCATGTTTACATTACTTTATAAAAGATTCACCTTTTTCTATTTTCCCTCTAAACATTGACATCAAGTTAGTTGTGTGCATGTATGTTTGTATAGGTTAGTAGGTAAAGGCCTCAGTATGTACGTTGTTCCATTGGCAATTTTCTCTAACTCCTAGCCTCTAGAGGTGGGCTTGGGGTAGTTACGAGTCAAGCCCCGGCATGGGTTGGGTCATGACATAGTAAGTGAAACTCCATTGGCACATATTCCTCTATGATAATCTCACATTACTAGAATATTTAAAAAAGAATACGATGTTTCATGAATATGATTAATATTTGTAAGATTATATTGAACCCTTTGTAATTAAATTAGATAATGATGAGTTACAATAACAGTTGATTATATATATGGTGTAAATGGATGTATGGTCAACCTTTAACCAACTATTATTATGTGGATATTATATAATAGTTTAATATTTATAAAACCATTTATAATACTGAATTTAGAGATTAATGATAAATTAAAATGTATTATATAATATAATTAAAAAATTTCAATATTTTATATTTTAAAAAATAAGTGTGATATTATAAAATAAATATGAATTTTTAAAAGCTAAAATATGATGTGTCTTTAATTAAATATATTTTTTTATCAAATATGGAATTATCATGTGGAATAATTATTTATATTAATTCTAAATTTATTTAGTTTTATTTAAAAGTATATTATTATTCGATATATCATAATTTGTAGAGGGTGAAATTTTGAAGATTTTCCGAAAAATGAACTATTTTTCAATGAATTGTAAAAATCAAAAATATTTTTTTCTATTGTTTTAGGACTTGAAAATATGTTATAATTTTGTAAAAAAATTTATAAGTGTATTCAAGACCAATTTTAATTTAAATTATTTATTATAAAATTTTTAATAAATTAAAATCACATTACAAAACTCTCAACATCATTCCAAATTATAATATAGAAGAAAAATTCAAAAAATAATTCAAAGAACATTTTATAATGAATAAAGTAAATTAAAAATTTTTGTTAGATATTGAATCTAAAAATTGTAAAAAAGATTTAATTTCATCATCCATGAGAACAAACCATGGTTGTCCCTAGAATATTTTGTTTTCCAAGACAAATATTTCTAGTAAATATATTTTAAATGTAACAGTCAAGCAACATAAAATTGATATTAATTAGCACCTCTATACCTCATTCCAAAAAAATTATCATTTATGTACATCCATTTTATCTCATTAATATAATTACTGAAACCAATGTTCATACTCATTATACTGCTGACATCAAATATTAATTTATCGTGATTTCTATTTTATATTTTGAATACCTAACAGTATTTTTATTTAGGTTTATTCATATAGTTGTACATATACATCATTAATTTTTTAATTCCATTTATGAAATAGAAATTATCATCTCATGTGATAAAAAGGATGAAACATTCATATGTATACACATTTTTGTTCTGAACGATTTTATATAAAACTCATTCTTTATTCTCCATGTGTAATTAATGAAATACTTGAGTATGATTTAAAATATATGTATGGAACATAAATAAATACATATGAATTCTTCTCCTTGATGGTTCACCATATTATTGGCTAATTAATTAATCTTTTGATATAACATGTTTTATGACACATTGGTGAATAACCTTTGTAATATGTTTTAGGAATCCATACTGTGGAACATTTTTTATATTATTAGGAATGTATTATATTTATATTGTAGAAATATTTCTAAATTAACAATAATATAAATAAATAATTATTTCATGTCATGATTCTTGATTTCTCCCTGTTGATCTTTCATTTTCTACCTAACTTGTATATCCATTATTGGGATCTATGCACACTATTTATAATTATTTTATTTCCCTAGTAAACCACATGAAATGAGGAGACCTATAATTTAATAATAATATAATATATAAATGGTATTAAATAATTTCAAAATTTATGTTTTCATTATGTATATCATGAAGTATTTTTAAATTTTCCAAGAAAGTAAACCTAATATGATCCTTCGAAGTTATCAATTTAATATTTTGTTAAAGAATTATATTAAAAATAATATATTATAAAACTTGTCCCAATATAGTGTATCATGTAATGGTTTATTTATATATAAAATTTTGTACTAGTAAAAAAATTTATGATCCCTAACGATATATATATATATATATAATTCTGTAATGCATAGAGTGTTAGGATTACTAGAAATGACATCCATATGAGGATACAATATATGGAAGTGGTTTCGGTATATATGGACCTTGAGTTAATATACATGAAAAAGTATTATTTTGTAATAAAATGAACATCAAACTATCCCCAAGCTATGGAAATTACTACGCTCCTAGATTTACTCTCCTAGAGAATATTCATTGGTTAATCAGGTGATTTTTTCAAAACATTATGAATGTTATATTTAAATAGTAATTGTTTTATTATTGATGTATAAATTCAAGTATCATTATTTTAATTAAAATTATGATTAAAATTTCTTTAATTTTTTTTAAATTATTTCCAAAAGTAACAAATTTCTCACATAATTTTTATTTATCTAAATAAATAGGTAGAAACCAGAGTACTCATGTAAATAGTTGAAGTGATGGAAAATTTAATGAAGGTATTAATATTATGGTGTAATAAATAGTTGAAAGCATCGTCATAATGATGAAATACTTAACTCGAATAATGAATATTTACCTAAATAATATGAAGTATATAACTTCAGAAAGGAATAAATAACTAGCTATTAAATCATTCATGTGTAAATGAAAACCTTTTTTAGTGGAGACTATGATCCCTTAATTATGTGAAAATTGATGAATACTATATAAAATATAGTATAAAAACAATGTTTTTCTATGGAAAAGAATATCACTATATAAGAATATTTATTAAAGGGAAATAAAGATCAATGGTGGACACTGATCAAGAACATAATGCGAAAATTTGATATATATGTTTTGGATTTTGAAGACTTTATAATGCTAATTTTCAAAAAGTATTTTTCTAACACTTTTAGAATAAAAATGTAATAAAAATTACCTGAATTTCAAGAGGTGGAAAATCGACCAATGGGATATTGTGAGACAAAAATTACACATATTTCAAATTATTCTTCAAAAATTATCATTGATTCTTATTTGAAGTTTAATAAAATATTTGAAGGACTGGTACATTATATATAAATTCCTCTTTCAATCTGAGATGTTTGGAGTTATGTGGAGATAGTAAAGTTTTCACTCAATTCAGAAACGGAGTATAGATTTTTTAGCAGTCTTATAGAATGAATTATAATAATAGAAGGATGAAAAAAATTATAAAAAACATCAACCATGAAAAGAAAGGGAATCAACAACTACTAACATCAATCATGTGTTAGAAAAATAATTTACGGAATTATATTTAATGGATTTGAAAATTACTCATGCATGAAATTGATGGTCATATATCCCAAAACTATCATGGTGATGAAAAGTCTCATCATCTCAATTAAAATGTAAAAGAGAGTATAATGTATGTAAAACATTCAATTAAATTATTAATGTTTGGGGAATCTTGGAATTTCACAAAATAATGTAGAAATTAGAAGCTAAAGTATAAAAACCATAATCAATCCTAAGAGGGGAAAAGGGAGAATGACTATTCATTTTCCAATCACAAAGGAATAATTTGAATCTAAAAATGTTGTAGTGGAAATTACACTGGTAAAAAGTTAGTAAAATATAAAATTTTATTATTATAGTTCTATGAATTTCATTATTTCATTATTTTTTGTTACAAACATTAAATTAATCCCCAAAATACTAGTGGTAGAGCTTTATGTTAAGTATCTTGGAGAAAATTTTCAATAATTTTGTATAGACATAGATTTCCATACAAAAATTGATGATTAAAATCACTTGAAAGAATGGATATTATTAAATCATTATAATTATAAAAATACAATAGATACATTTCCTATCAAATTATAATCCGAATATGAACATTTAATTCATAAATATTTTTTTTATTATGGATAAAAACATTTAATTGTCATTAATGAATATATATAAAGGAATTATTATTTTCATGGTCAACCTACTAAATTCATTATATTTAGAAAGTATTCATCAAAAGGAGGATTATATTGGGAATATAATTAGATAATATGTGGTCATTGTATTGGACAATATTGATGTATTTCTTTAATAAGTACCTATAAATCCACATGAAGGAGAGATAAAATGCTCAACATACTAATACATATATAAAAGTTAATATTGACGTCCCTATAAATAATGGAATATGTGGAGTTAGAGAAAATAATGAAGAAATATAAAATGTTTTGGAAAATGTTTTTATTTGACCAGAGGTGTATTTTTTATGGAAGACTTGTTGTTTTTTGTGACGAATAAGGATAAATCTAAGATTTTTTCCATTGAATATCAATAACTAATTTGGATCATAGTGAATAAAAATAAAATCATCCATGTATTGATTATTTAGTAAACTAGCTCCATGGGGTAAATTATTATTTAAGAATAACCTTAGATTGAGGTATCATCAATTAACATTAAAGGAATAAGTTATTTCAAATTCTAATTTAAAAATAAGATATGAAATTCATGATTTTTATGGCCTTTATCATAATTAAAATTTGTGATATATTTATTTCTTTAGGGAATATAATATTTAGGTACTAATTAATAAATTTAATTTTTGTGTTTATTAATAAAAATATAATATATAAAAATATATTTAGGGCCATGAAGGTCATTTAAGGTTCATAATACAAACTAAGAGAAAATATTTTTTTACTAAATAATGTATATTATTGTTCGGTTTAATAATTTTTATTTATGGGAAACATTGTGACATTTTTAAGAGTATCAGTGGATCCAGTAATGTTAAAGGATGTAAAATAGTACCCTAATCCTACAACAGTAACTGAGAATCATAATATAATTGGACTATAGGGATACTATATATGTTTTGTGAAAATAATTCTTGAAATTTTAATCCATATAACAAGTTGATTTGAAAACTATTTATGTTTAACTCGATAAATGATTTCGAATCAACATTCTATGAACTAGATAATAGTTTATATATTTCACCTATGAATGAATTATAGTGCAAGGGTTACACATTTGTTTGTAATAGTTATTAATTTGTTATATAAATTTTATACTTATTACTAGAAATGATAAATATATTTTATATACATCTCCAATGATAACGTCATATGGATATAATTATCCTAACCACAGTTTGATGTTTGATAAAATATTATTTTCATTATGTATTTTTATACAATATCTTTATGGGGATAATAGTTATATATTCACTAAAAACTGATGATCGAGGTTTATATTCTTATAAAAGATATTAAAGATATGATAAATGGTACTTTTGGTGTTTCAATAATGATATTATTTTTCTATTAATTATAACCCATAAAAAGCGAACAATGTTGTTGATGTGTTGATTAGGAAGGACCCCATATTTTCAAATAATGAGGATTGAAGGAAATTCATTTACCAATGACTTGGTAATGATGGGAATGGAATCCATAATGGACGGGATATAATCAATATTTTCAATAATTTTTTCCTAAAAATAATTACTAGAGACAATAAGAAATCAAAAATATATGATACTAAATTACTAAAAAAAGATAAAAGATATTTAAATGGGATATTTTATATGTTCTCTATTGATGAAGATGTAGAATTCAGTTTTGGTACAAGGATATGTATCTAATTTTTTACAGATTTATTGAACAATATAATTAGTGAAGCTCACAACCATGTGTTCTCTATACATCTTTAAATGAGTTAAATGTATATATATCAATGAGATCATCATTCGTGGAATAATATAAAATGTGTATTTTTTCCTATATTATAAGATGATTTGTATGTCATAAAGTTATTGAATTGTGATAACTACCTACTGGAGTTATTAAACCACTACCCATACTTATACAAAAGTTGGAAAATAATACTATAGGTTTTTTATTGTCCATCATTATAAAAACGAAGTAAATAGTTCGATATGGGTTATTGATGATAGTGAAACAATGTCTTCACATTTTATCCCAATGTGGTTGGATTTATTTCATGAGCGTCTGACTCGTTTATATATTCAGGTAATAGTGAGACTTCATAGAGCACCAATTTTAGTTGATTATTAACAAATACATTATTTACTTTTAATTTATAGAGGAAACATTAAATGGATATGAATACACAGGTAAAAACAAGCATAACCTATATTCCTCAATCTAACTGAATGTCTAATAAAATATTTCTAATATTATATGTCATGATAAGGTCCAGTTGATGTCAATTTAATAGGATTTGGGATAAAAAATTCCCATTTTTGAGTTCTCCTACTATGATTTTTTCTAATCATGATTTTAAATGGTTTCTAATGAATCACTCTGTTGAAAAAAATTATAACTAAAACAGGTCCATATTATTTTTACAATTAAATAATATTGGGTCTAGACATTGGGGAAGTCACTAAAGAAAAGATACTTTCCATCCAAAAACATAACACCATTTCTTAAAGATGACAATAGGAAATTAAAATAATAAATTGGAGGTCTTGGTGTTTCATGTTGGGGACAATGTATTCCTAAAAATATCCTAATGGAATGGGGACATGAAATTTGTTCTGAGAGGGAATCTATTCCCATGGTACAATAGAAAAATTGAGGTTCTAGATTGTATTGGAATATGTGCTTATTGGTTAGCACTACCACCACATATTTCAAATATACATGAACCATTCCATATTTCCTAATTAAGATACATATGTCACACTAGACACATATAATATATAGAAATGATATGGAATTGTATAGTGACATATCATATAAATAATATCCAATCAATATTCATGAAAAAATGGAATAGGTGTTGAGGAACAATGTTCCCGACATGTGATTGTCTTGAGGATAAATTATACATTTGTCAAAAAAATTGAGATCATAAAGAAATGATGAAGGAAAAATGGCCCCCATTTCTTTTGATTAAGGACCCAAATTTTGAAGATAAAATTTCATAGGTTTGGAGAATGTAACAACTCAAATTTTTATTCTCTTATTAGAAAAAGAACGCTTGTTTTTAATATCTATTTTTATATATCATACATTTAATGATTATATTAATGAAGGTAAATTTATTTTCACATTAAATAATGATATTGATGATAACAACTATGAAAAGTAAAGGTAGATAAACTCTCAACAAAATAGATAACACAATGGGAAACTATATATACATGAATTCCCCTAGAAAGATCACCTTATCAATAAATATTTCAAATTTAAAGAGAATATTCAGGAATATGATAGTAGTCATCAAAATAATTGTAAAAAAATGTAAGGGAAATAATAAATGAGGAGCCGAGAGAATGGTGGAGAACATACAAGGTCTAAATAGAAATGTGAAAATTACAATCTAACTATTTCCTAATTGTTACATTACCATTACAATGTGACCATTATATGAACATTGGAATAATAATATTAAATAGTATAATCGTAAAAAACATTTTTAAATATAAATTAAAAAATACTATATAATGAAATTAATTTTTTAATATTTTCATTTTGAATAAATATGTATGATATTACAAAATATATAATTCTATACAGTGTACAAATAATTAGATTTCATATTAAAGAAAATATTGATAAAAAATATTTACTTATTTATTTATAAAAAAATTAATCATTTATATGAATATATATTTATAAAACAACAATAAATTTATATTCCACACATCAAAATTTTGTTATGGGGAATTGATTATAATTTTTTAAAATAGAGTATTTTTTATTGAATTATAAAACGATTTTTTTTTGTTTTTTGTATATTTTATTAAAAAAAATATATGTAATAATGATATAATAAATAAAATAAATGATTACAAAATAGTGAATACATCAATTTAGTAATAAATTTTATTTTTATGAATTTATATGACTTCCCAAACATTTTAACAACTTTCAAAATTATAATGTGAAATTTTGTTTTTAAAACATTATCTTTCTAAAAAATAACATTTACATGTCAAAAGTAATAGGAAAAGAGATTTTCAATTCACAATATAAAATATTTCAAAACAACCATATTTATTGAATAAATCAGGGGAAAAATCAATGGGTTTCCTAAGATAAATTTATAGTCCAATACCTTGAATTCCAAGGGATATTTTTTAATGATAATGAAATATTATCCTCACTTTAAAATAAATACCCACCTCGACACCCCATTTAATTATCTGCAAATACATTGATAATTAATCTCTCATATCAGTATCAATAATCTTTCTCATGTGTTTCTAATATTCCAAAAATATATCCTCAACTTTTAAGAGGATGTCTATCAATGTAAGGTATTTTATTATTCTCCCTGTTGATGTACATATTTCATCAGTAGTTAGTCCTCTAATTTCAAATATAATTTTTTACTATGTGCTTCTGGTAATTCATTTAATTTATAAATAATTTTATATGAATTACTGAAATACATTAAATCTCATTAATCTTATTCCATAATAAATAAATTATTCATGTTATACGCCTGAATTCATCCTTAAATTTTCATATATTCTCTTTTTTATGTTGTGAACCCCAAAACCTTTTTTATAAAAGGTTATCTACAATGATGAATTTATACTTATTTTATATGGTATGTCCTTGCATAAAACAAAAATTATAATCTCATGAGTTATAAATTAGGAAATTTCCATGTCTTTAATTTTTTTTCATTCAACGCTTTTATTTGAAAATCATTATTTATTCTCCACAGATTATTCATGAAATGATTTATTTTGATATATTATCATTTTTGGAAACAAAATAATTATAGAAAATAAATTTTTTCCATGATTGGGCTCTATTGAATTGGGTAAATGAATAATCAATAAAAAATTTAATGATTCTTTATAACATGGTAAATAACCATGGTAATTTGTTTTTGGAAACCATAGTTTTAAACCTTAGTGATATTATTAATATTTTCGCATAATTATAATATAGTCATATTTCCAAGATTTCTATTTTATTGTTAAAATAATTCTATTATTTTATGCCTCATGAATTTTCATGATGGTAAATCACATTCTTTTTCCCCTATTTATCTTTTACTAGGGTTTATGATCACTTTATTATGTTTACTTTTTCTCCCAAACAAAATACATAAAATTAAACGAACTAGGAATCAATTATTAATGTTTTATCATGTTTATAAAAAATAATTTTATTTTTATTTTCTTTATGAATATAATATATTATTTACCTAATGTACATAATATTTAATCCAAAGACATCCTTTTAGGTTAGTAATGTAATATTTACTTATGAAATTATGTTTAAAATAATTTATTCAAAATGTTGGTTACCATATTTTTTTATGAATCATGAAAAGAAGGGTTTTATATTCTAGAATAACATTTACCAGATTTAGTGGTCACTCATTTTCATGGAAAATGGATTACATAATTATAAATTTTATGTATATTATAAATCATAAGGTGGAATTATTCATATTGATATACGCATATTTTTTAGAGAGATCCCACAAGAACACTTAATAGTATGAGTTTCATTGATTCTTTAATAGGGTATTATCATAATGTACATATATGAAATAGATAGTTCATAGTTATTGATAATTAATATAGGTCTAAAATGGTCATGCAATAGGGCACTTGGATAAGGATAAAATTTTAGAAAATATTTTTGTTCAAAATGAAATGAGGTTGATGTAACATTATCTAAAAGAGTTTGAATGGATTCACAAAAAAATAGTAAAGCTTATATAAATTTCATATGTTATTCTTTTTAATGTGGGATATTTATGGATGTACACTAAAATTTATATGAAAATGATTACTAAATAAATTAATAAATATTATATTGAAAATATATATTGTACATAAAATAAAAACTTAGGGTGAATGTATATTATCATTCATTTGAGGCATCTAAAATGTTTCAAATACAATTTAATGTGTGTACATGTATATAATATATATATATTGATATATTTAAATATATTCATGTGAGTTAATGTCTCTTCATAATAGTTTCATTATATTCTGAGAAAAAAATTTGTTCAACAAATATCTTATTAATTTTTTTTTAAACTATTTGAAGATTTATTTTCCAAATGGGTAGTATCACAAGATATGTGTTATAAAAAGATGTTTCAGGCCTCTAAAATTATTTATGGAGAGGAGTTATATTTTCCTAGGAATAAAGTGTGTGAATGTAACATTTTTTAGTCCTCCATGACTCACTATATGTCATAGCTAGAGTAATGTCATTAAATGGCTTTAAATATGCCTCCTCGGATGCCCGAGGATGCAGATTAGTGGTGAGGGTCCATAATATGGTAGTGGGGGACTATAATTTTTTTTAAGATAAATAATTGTAATGAAATTAGAATATACCACAAGAATCGGAATAAATAACTAATATATATAAGATAGGTAAATTGTTGTTGACAACTAAAGAACCAAAATGTCGTAAGGTGTATGAAATAAATTACATAACCAATATTCTATGGGTGGATCACATATACATAAATAATAAAATATAAAATAATATAACTAAACTCCACACCACGATAGTTTGGTGTCTACTCAAATCCCATCATACATACCCCCCTCAAAAGTTGTCACGTGAATCCATATACATCAATAACAAAAGTTACCTTCCCATATATAAACATTAAAATATATATTTTTCACTTTGGTTACTCAAGAACTATGGTGGCTCAAGAAGGGTGTCAGTAAGCTACTATAAATGGTAACTCAAAAATAACTAGTCTATATAACATTTTCATTATGATTTTCTATAGAGAAAAAATAATTTCCAAATAAAATAATAAGTAAAAAATACATATAAACCAAGGATCTATAGTGACAATGAAGGATGAAACAATCATCATTAGATATCGTCGATGAACAAATTTCAATAGTATATAGTATCATTCATCCAGTTCCAAGGTGACCTATTAAGGAAATAATAATCCAAATAGGCCAATGGAATCTACATGTATTTGGAGGAAATTACTTTTTAATAAATAAACTAGGGAAACCGTAGTGTGACATTTGGAATTCCTCACAATGGTGTGACCAGTATGAACTTACAAAGAGGTATTTGAAAATCAAAAGAATGGATTGAATGGAATCATTTGTTCAAACCTTTATAATTACACCTCAAACAAATCACAACGAATAATGGAAGATCATCCCCCTGCATTCAATAAGTTTCTATGAACGAATCCCCAACATTAGATTGTGGAATTCTATAAATATAGAAATTTCCTAAATCTATGGGGGAGTTTCTCCATGGAAGTTGTCATAATTAATCTATGTGGAATTCAATTTCAGGATAAAGGAATATCATGGAATCAATTATCTATGAATCTAATGGTTTCATCACACCATGTAATTCAGATGACCAATTTATGGGAATCCAATCGACTCTCACAACATTCAACAAAGGTAAAGATAAATAGATAAACTATGGAATCCTCTATTGTATTCCAACAAATTATCATATCATAGAGAACTCAAAAAACCAATATTCATTTACAAGAAAATAAATTATATCATTGAAATCATAACTCAATAATTGCACCCATTTATCCACCTTCATGGACCATTTATACAAAAATACAAATACAAAGATTCATTTTATAAATCCCATTCCAGTACATGATGACATAATAATTTCCCAAAGGAATCAATTTAATTTCACACAACATAATTTATCATCTAGAAACTATAATTCAGTTTTGAATTAGAATAAATTATCCTTCCATGTCACAACAAAATATAAAATTAAATACAACATTAAAATATTCTAAAAATAACAAGAAATTAATCCCAACTCAAGAGTTACATTCTAAACTAGGGCTTCTCTGGGAATCATGCAACAATTTATAAGGTGTTATCAATCTGTCAACTCTTTTTATAATGTTTTGGATAGATCAAAGGGGTGTTAAACAATATCAAATCTCAATTGAAACAATAAATTTAAATTAGGTTGATGATCAAAGTGGATTTTATGGAATCACAATGAATCACATGTAAAAATTACAGTGATAGTAAGTTTAAAATTTTAGTACACCCAACGCCATACTTATGTGATTCTATATTTACTATATCATCCACTAGTTCCGCATGAACTACATAAAATTTTAAAAACAAAAACAAATTAAATTAAAAAATAATATAAAATAGTGAAATTTTAAAAAAAAAATTAACCATGAATATGAATGGGTCATTCCCTTAGACACAGTATCATCAAAAAAAATTTACCCTATGATTCACCAACAGTCATGGAAAATGGAGATCCCCACATGTAAATAAATATCAAAGTATTAACAATGAAGTGGAATTATTTATGTAAAGGGGTATAAAATACCAAAAGAGGGTGGGGGTAAGGATTAACATTTTAATTATGAATTGACTGTATGTAGATATATAACTATTTAAGAGACCTACAAGAATCTAGTGACCACCCACCGTCTATCTAGATTCTCTTGGCCAGGCGCCTGATATAACCCTCTACCACCATCTAGAAGATGGAACTACATATCTGTTGATATACTTGATTGGAAGAACTCATACACTCTATTTCACTCATAATCACTCCATGATACCTATAACCATCCATAAGAATCAAATTTCATAATTCCAAATGATTTTTCACCTTTTTTGAATAGGGTATTAAAATAACATGACCATAACACTTATCATTCTTATAAAGAAACTATATGAATTTAAAAAAAACACCACACATACATTTACTATTAAATTTATCTTTACTAACTATGTGTCTATTTTTAACTCCCAACATGGATGTAAAGTATTGGTCCCAAAACCCTATTTCTATATTGATTAAATCAAGAGCCACTCCTATCATTCAATTTCAAAACAATGAACCTATTTTTTCAAGATCTCTTGTATATGATAAATGATATTATTTTTATCAAATCCATCATCAATACTATGAAGATCCGAACAATATGGTTATACCCATGATGTCTAACATCCAAACATCATACTCCCCAGCTTCATAATATACTACAAAAACCAAAATTATAATGGTGTCAGAACACACTCTTCTTAGTTTCTAATGAACCAAACATTAACAAACATTAGAATTATAGTCTAGAAGTTGTTCTCATATACCAATACTAATTCCAAACCATAATTAATGTGCTAAAACATTACAAGAACTACATGATCATGATATATTTTCATTAAAAAACCTTCAAACAACACCAAAACTCCCACAACATATCCTCTATGAAATAACAGATGTTGTTCTCCACTCAGCGCATCTAATTAGGCATAAGAACAATAGTAAAACTTCTTCTGACCAACCTATATCAAGGAAACATGCATTCATTAGATGATATAAATATTAGTTGCCTGATCATGATGAATTGGACATTATGGTAAACACCTGATCATTCAAACAGATCAAATATTAACTCTACATCTAATGATATTCAATAGAAAAATCACTAAATACGCTCACTATTCACCATGATCTCACTTAAACTCCTAGGAACTACCGAAAATACCCACATAGACAAGAATATTTTCTTATAAGTCTTAAATTATCACATAGAAACCAACCATCATCATGAATATATTATCATGTACCATTACCAATGGAATCCATGTTATGTAGAAAATAAAATAGAATAAACATTTAGTGTCATCATGGATTTATATACAGATTTCCAAAAAAACACCTTCTAACATGTGTATTATACATTCAAAAATATCATGATAATCTCAAACATTGAGATTCATAGTCATCACTACATAAATTAAAATCCCCAATTTTGGTGGCTCACATCCAATATATTACTTGATATAATGGTTGAATGTGGTAGATAACATATAAAATAATTTCTGCATAGCTAATGAAGCCTCTTATTGAAAAATCCCTTTAGATGCATGGTTATAATACACTAAATAATTGATCAACCTAATATTCTAGGTGGATGATTAAACTAGAACCATTCCATAAAAATCATGTAGAAAAAATCTTTATATGTACCAAAAAATTAGTCATCATTCTGATTTTTATAAAGGAATTACTACACTATTTTTGACAGAAGAATATCAGTAAATATCTTACTAAAAATAGTATCTTAAACTCATGCAATTCCATAGGGAAAATTTCATTATGTTTCTTTGTATTCTAGATAAGATTCCACAATTGATTCAATTATCCTTGAAAAAAAATTAAAAACTAAAATGAATTTTTCAAGATCTGAAAATTAAAAATTGGAAAATATATTTCTGATGGTACTGATCCAGTTCTCAAAAAACAATTAGATTAGTCGAATCACTCATAGAAGGAAGATGTAGCGTCATGGCAGACTGAAAAAAACATTTTCCCTTCTTTTCTAGTATATATTTTCAATATGATTGATATCCTAATGATGATACATGAGCATAACAGAAAAATATTTTCCATTCCTTCTCCCATAACATATGGTTTCTCAGACGAAAAATCATCAAACATTCATTAGAATTAAACATTCATATGATTCCCTCAGTTTCCATCCATTGACTAAAACCAAAATCAATATTGTGGTAAAAAATAATCATAATAAAAAAAAAAAAAATCCATAAAGTCTATAATCATCAAAAAATATTTATTAGATATCTAAATCAAGACACCTTCATTTAAATATAACTAGGGTTCTCACTAATGTATTCTTATTAAAATTTCCAATGATTAACTATGACTTACTTTGATGCCAAATATATCCACCAAAAATTTTCATATATAGATGTCACATATCAATATATGAATTATCCTTACTAACCATAATGATCCATGATAAAATCATATAGATCATATTCCTTTATAATCCTAGATATATAAAAGCTATTTTATATGTAAACTATATCTTATCCCACTATGATCATCAAAAATAGAACCCCTATTATACTTATTGTAAATAATACCTTTATTCATAACCTCAAAAAATTAAACATAATAAAGGGTGACTTATGATGCTTAGTAAAGGAAAAAATGTAAGAGATCAATATTCACTAAACATACAATTAGAATAAGTGTATCAAAAAAATAGAATATCATTTTAAAAATATAACCAATATATCATAGGTCAAGATTTTACATTATTGACTAATTCATGGAGGATCTAAAGATTTAAATAATAAAGGATTCAAGGAACATGATCCATGTGAGAATAATGTAATAATAATTATTTAGAAAACCATAAACTTATAACGTGGTGAATTCTTAAAAATTGAAACAATTTTACTCATATTTTTAGGGACATGAAATCATGACAAGACAATAACTTATGGACATAAGGGCAGGTCCATGCAAAAACATAAGGGAAAAAATTATGACCTAGGTATAAACATTTGTACATGAAATCATTGTTTATTCATAAATTTGGGAACATGAAACCAAGTACATATATATCATAATTAAACTATGATTTATCAATATTTACCCCATGCATTGGAGAGATTTAAATGACCCAATCGTCAAAAATCATAATTTATTCATATAAATTACATAATATAATAAAATCAAAACCAACAGAAAATAAAGTGTTGTATAAACATTACATCAGTATAACCATATACAATATAAAGAAATAATAAATATGGTATCATTAAATCATATCCCCAGTGAAACATAATTGAAATCAAAGGGTTTCATCATAGATGAAAATTACATTAAAATAATACAAATATGTGTCTGAAAAAAAAATCCATTTTCAATTTGAAATAAAATATTAAAATCGAAATATTTCCAAAATATTATGGAATTAATTTAATTGAAGTTAATTATTTATCCTTGTAATGGAATCAAGAAATATTTCAGTGGTTAAGATGATCGTAATTTTTATTTATGTTTTATAAGTTAAAAGAAAAAATTCCTTTACCACTTTTTTACAAACTCAAAAACACATTGTTCACAAAATGATTTGAAGCATCCTTTTTAATCTATTTAAAAAAAATCATTCACAGGTATAAATTACATAAAAATGAATTTAATTTGGAAAATCATTCTTGAAAACATTTCTATAAAATATGGACATGGAATATAATTTTTTTTTACTGAATATATAAATAATGTTTATTTTCCTTAAGACCATTCATTTGAGATTTTGAGTTCACAATGAAAGGAAAATAAAATGAAAACAAGTAATATATTGAAATTAAATTAGGAGAATAAAATTAATGAGCTTCATGAGATTTATACCATAATATTTCAACAATAAATTATAATCAGGATCAATCCAAATAAATAGTGAGTTTGTAGCGTAAAACTCTTACCACATTGGAAATAGTGGAATCATAAGACAAAAGAATAAATAACATCAAATGAAACTATAAATATCATGAACATAAGTATAATAACGAAATTACATGATGAATATCAGTTCATAATCCTCATGAAAAAATATAATTTCACAAGATAACATATTTCCCAAACAAGGTAATTTTTATATGATAAACCCTTATCTCAGGATCTACTTTCATTGAATGATCTTTAATCTCTTATTTAATAACATGTTGTTTTTATTATTATATTCTAGACTAATATACATATTATAATATCTTTTACATTTATTATTTATGTAAATATATTCATCAACAAAATATAAATATATAAAAATTAATAACACCATTCATAGAGATGGTAGATTGTACATAGGCACTAACACAGTTTTATCTTTTTGACAGAAGGAAAGAAAAAAGACAGAAATCAATTCACATTTATAGAATAATTATTATATAATATAATTCAAATATATTCACCAGATCTATATTATTTTTATTCTTTTAATTAAAAAATAAAAAATAATTCACGTCACTTTGTGGAGGTGGTAGTCCAAACATATGCATGAGCAACATTACCGTTTTCCAATAGTTTGGAAGGTGTAAAGTAATATACGATATTATCATTATAGAGGAATTATTATGTCATAAATATAATACATAAACATTAAATCCATTATAATAACCACCCATGATATGTATTGATGGAAAATGAACTGTATTGTTATATGGAGATAGTAAGTCTTACTTACTGATGATACATACATTCACTTCCCATTTGAAAAAATAGGATGGGTAATAGTGGTTTCATGAAAATAATATCATATAAACATATTTATGTTATGAATTTTATAATTTATTTTATTTTATAATATATTTATAAAATATCAAATGAAAATTAAAATGGAAGTGATTGGTTAAGCAAATTACCACTTTGTTGAAACAAATCCTTTATATCTACTATAAAGGGTCACAGAGGTGGTATTTTATAGTGACCATAAGCTCTATAATTTTTTTAGGTAGTTTAAAATATAATTTTTAGGTTTTAGTTGATCTCTAAGGCTCAAATTTTTGTTATTAAAAGGAAGTAGGGTTTCCTTTTATAATATAGGGGTAGGGTAGTCTTGGGATTTCTTAAATGATAAAAATACAATAATTCCATTCAATAGAAAAATTCTTCATAATGGATAGAGTTATGAAGATAATGTAGGACTGGGATGATATTGTTTTTAAAATAATATTTTTAAATTATTATGTGATCGATTAAGGTGGCTACCTCTTCTTTAAAACAACTCATTTAAATCTAATCTAAATGACACTGGAGATTCAAAAAAATTGAGCATTAGAAATTGTTTATTATTATCCCATTCATAGAAAAAGTAATAAAAAATTATATTTTATGGATAAAACAAGGATTATTATTTTCCAATATATAGACATGAAATTATAATTATTTTCAAACATTATATTTAATATATAATATATTGATTTTATTTAAATCATTTACCAATTGAAATTAGACTTATTTATTAAGATAAAAACACAATGCACACATAAAAAAATGCAGAGAAACAAATATTTTATTATAAAATTATTTATATTTTTATAATTAATTAATTTATAGCTAATTATTTCATTTCATTAATATATAACTAGAAATTTTCATAATTTATTTATTCTTATTTATTCCTATAAATCCATCGTCTAGTTGATAACTATCACAAAATAATAATATAATATTATATCGTGGTTTTTCAAAACATGGTGTTTCGTGTAATGAATGTTATCAGACAAATAAAATTAATTAATGATAAATAAATTCTAAAATATCAGGGTGTTATATGGGATAAGTCATGTAGGTTACTATTTAAGAAACATTGTGGGTATTATGTTATTTGAGAGAGAATGGCTAAAAGATGATTTTGGTCATCATGAACATTCTTGAGGGGATTGGATAGGATACAAAGGGATTATAAAAAATATATTCCAATTAGTTATACTATTGGTGATCATTTTTCAATAGTGTGAGTGTGTGGCATAGGTTATTGATGAGCCTCATGGGCTATGTCTCCTTGTGAGAGTTATCACATGAAATGGGAAGTCGATAGTGGAATAGACCAACGATATCCTTTTATATTTGTGGTAGAAGAGCTATTGAGGGTTGCATATCAATATTATGGAACAATAATGGGTATTCTCCATGACATTACATGGGAATTATGGATTATGGTCTATTTTATTAAATAACTAGAGATGTCTGTGGTGTAAAGGATATGTTGTGCATAAAAGTTTCATATGAATTGAGTGTATCAATTATGGTGAACCAGGTTACATTACAGCTTTGTTTTACCAAAGGATAAGAGATGTTTACATTTTTTACCAAAAACACTAGGTTAAGTGGGTTATACTTGACGAATAAAATTTAGTCATAGTATTTCTCTAATACTCTATATATCATCCTTATGTTCATTTTTGGAGTTATATTGATAACTTTAATGGTAGTTGGTGGTGTTTATAGATTATCTATATTTCAATATTTATCGAAAAGAACTTACTATAGATGAGTCAGTGGAGTCCACCCCAGTACCTTTATTCTGATTGATCATAGATGCTTTAGTTGATTCAAATGTAATATCCTATATGTTATTTAGTAGGGATGGGTTGTTGGAGTCCTCCTGGTATCTTGATTCTAATTAATTATATATAGGTTAGTGGGGTCCAACCAAGTATTGTTATTGTGACTGAGCATTAATAGGTTGGTGTTATCTAACTATGTTTCCCAATGTGATATATTGTGGATGGGTTGGTAGAGTTCAACCTAGAATTCAGATGTGAAAATATATGATTTTTTCGTAGTACAACCTATAGTATTAATATGATAGTGAAATGATATGTTGGAGGAGGCCAAAAAAATATCATAATTGTGATTTATTAAGGATGATGAAATTCCTAGGGCCCAATACATTGAGTATACAGAAATCATGTGTTCTGCTTCCATAAGAGTGATCCCATGTCCCCAATGATTGAAGACTATCACTGGGCGTCTTATTTCAAAGATAAGTAACTATTTATCCCTTTTTTTATAAGATTAATCTATTAAAAATATCTACAAGAAAACAATCAAGACTTTTCATTAAGTTAGTCAGTCCAAAAATAAACACAAACATAATAATAATAATAAAATGAATTTGTCTCAAATAAATCCATCAAAACATTAAACTAATGCGTGAAATATCAAAAAATTATTATCTATTTAATAATACCTAGTTAAAGGTAAGGTGCATGCCAACCATGTCGTAATATAGGTGACAAAAAATAAATAATAAGTTTTCTGTCAAAAAATTCATCTCACTTCCTCTAATATCTACAAACCCAATGTGGGAACACATCCCACATCAATGAAAAACAAAATTGACATGAAATGGTGAAAATATTGTTACTAGTTCCTATAAGTACCAAAATAGAAGAAAATGATAGTTTTTTGTCCACAAAGATGTCCATACAATGTGTTATCCTAAATAAATATTTGGGAACCACTAAAAATGATTCAACATATCATTAAAAATAATGTGTATGAATAAACATTTCTACTCATATAAATAAATATGAAAAAAAAATTTATGGTTAAAAATAATATTTTATTGAAATATTAGAAAAATTTAATGAATAAAATAATAGTGGAGTGTCAAAAAATAATAATAACACTATACATTTACCACCTATACTAGGGGTTCCATACCTATCATAGCTAATTTAGTATTAACCCGGGTTTAAATTTCTATCATAAACTACATTTATGTCAAATCGCCTATCCCTTTTACTGAATTGATAGTACCACACCAATCCCATATAGGAGAAAATTAATCATTTATAATGTCATTAGGTTAACTAAGATGACCTTCCCATTTAGGGTTTTTGGAAAATTCATATAATATTATGAGGGTTCTATGATCACATCCCATCCCACAAACCATTTCAATAATAAGAAATATACATTTGAAAATTTTCATACATATTCAATACAAACCATTTAAAATTAGTATACCATATATAATAAACAAAATGATTATTGTTCCAAATTAATATATTTATTTTCACATATGCATGAGTGGCATTATCATTTCTCAATAGATTGGAATGTGGGGAGAAATATAAGGGTCAAATTTTTTTTAGAAGATGAAGTAGGGGTTCCCTTCTATAATTGATGGGTGGGGTTCTCTTGTGAGTTATTGAAATATTAAAATAAAATAATTTCATTCTCTATAAAAATGCTGCAAAATGGATAGAGATTTGAAGAGATGGTAGGATTGGGATGAAATTCCTTTATAAAATAATCATTTTAAATTATTAATTGATCGATTAAGGTGATTACCTCTTCTTTGAAACAACTCATTTATGTATCATCTAAATAACAGTAGATATTCCAAAAAAGATATCATTGAAAATTGATTATTATTATCCCATATATAGAAAAAGTATTAATAAATTACATGTAATGTATAAACCATGGATTATTATTACATAATACATAGATAAGATATTAAATATATGTTCATAAATTTTATAGAAGATATATTATATTCATTTTTATAAAATACTATACCTGGTGTAATTAATTTTATTTATTATGATTAGAATAGAATGAACACATAAAAATATTCCTAAAACATATTTTTAATTGTAAAATTTATTTTTTCTTTTATTATTAATTTATTTATTTTTAAGGATTTCATTATATAAATATATAACCATTAACTTTTCATAATTTATTTAGTCTATTTTTGTAACGTATCGGTTCTAGAAGCCACCCAGAGGCGCCCCGTACCCGGTTGGTCACATGGCCTCAAGCACATTTCCCCAAATGCCAGAGGCTTCCGACTAGCAGTGAGGGCCATGGGTCTGATAGTGGGGAAACTATTCCCTTATTGGTAGAGTACACAGTAGAAGAAAAATAGATAAACAACATCAGAAACCAAAACCATCCATACAAGAGTAAACGATAAATAGTGGAAGACTAATAGTAAACAACTGGTGTACACACACATGTAAAAAAATGAGGCATGATACATTTGTATAGTAAATCATCCAAACAAGTCACAATTCTGAATACAATACTTAACCAATGTTCAAAATAAAACAGGTAAACTCCTCAACTTCGCAAGCCATACCTTGGTCTCATGCTCTCCAGCTCCACAACAAGTCAAGTACCAGAAGTAGAATGGTGCTTGACCATATCTATATATGCAACAATATAGTCCGTTGGGTCCCAAAAGCATGGCCCACATACAGTTTGAGACAAGGTCCTGGTAGACAACCACCCAAAGATCTTTTCCTAACAGTCAGTGAATACATGGCAAGTAAAAGTACAAAAAGCAGTAAACAGGGAAGCACACAGCAGCTACAATCCACAGTGTCTAGCATAGAGAGTACACAAGTAGTAGCCAATCAACAAGTAGAAAATCATGTAACCCCCCTAGGTAGTTCTCACAGCCTAACCCTTATGGTTCTACCTACAAGTACAAGACACCCTCTGGGAGTCACCCACAGTCTCACCCCTACAATAGACTCTCTAAGGAAGCACTAACCGTCAATTCCCCCTATAGTCTCATATCGTACTAGAGGATCTCTGGGGAAGCACGAAACATCTCATCCCCTTGTGGCCTACGTCGAGGATCTACAGACTCTCTAATGAAGCAGTCATCGTCGATTCCCCCTTCGGTCTCACATCGAATTAATAAGAAAATCTAGAGAATCCCTTACTTCCTTTCTCCATATGGTCCACTACAGTAGTTTCTCACAGCTCTGTGTAAAATAAATATACAAAGTGCACGTATCACCCCAAGTAAACCTCAAGAACTACTTGGCTATCAGTCTAAGGCACAACAACATAACAGTACAACAGCTCCACGATCCTACATCTAGGCATGACAATTGGAAAAACACCTAACCGGAAAAACATGCATGCCCAAACATCCAGAAAAGAGTAAAAATTGCCATATCCACAAGCATTTACCTCTACTCAAGCAATCAAGCAGAGCAGGCAAACAACAAGGGAAAAAATAGGAAACACACAATACCCCGTTCAAGGGAATTGGTGTAATTGCACAAAATATTCAACGAATTCCTACATAAAGGCACAAACCACCCACCTCAATCCTAGGAGATTGATATACTTGAACCACAAGGCTTGATTCTCATTATAACGGTGTAGATCTAAGAAAACGCACAAAACGCTCAACCCACGATATCTTGAGAAAGAGGAGGAATTGGAAAACATGATCAAGGAGAAGGAAGGGATTACCACTATGGTTCCAACGTAATCAATGGTGGTTGATTAGGAAAACAGGTGAAGGTTCGGGGGCTCAGAGAAGAATCACGGTCGTACGGATGCTCTCGACCGAATGAGACCTAGAAGAAGGACGTTCTGGCGATTAGGCGCGACCCCGGTGCGTTTAATGAAAAACAATATTGTACACGGTGTGAAATTATGGGGTACATGGCGTGTACTTGGCCTTTCTATAATCTGCTTTAAGCGGCCTCCACATCGCCACTACACACCGTGTGTGTGGCCCAGACACGGCCAACACACGGCCTATAGCAATATCAAATTACACGGCGTGTACATATAAAGTTTATGGTGTGTACTTAAGAAATTTCCAGATTTTCCCCTTTTTCTCAAAAATGACCAGAAAAGGAAAAAAACCTGAAATTAAGATCCAGGTTCTTAAAAACTTCCCCCCTTAATGAAATTCGTCCCCGAATTTCCCTAGCGAAGCGTAGAAGAAGAAACCTCAAACAGCTCCGGCCACAACGATCATACATCAGCCTTCCTCTCCCAGGTCTTGTCTTGTACTTGCCTGTGCTGCCATATCACCCATACTAGAGGAATAGACCACCCATGGAGAACCTTTTTACTTCGATCAACAATCCGGATAGGATGCTCCACAAACAATGCATCAGCTTCGAGCTCAACCTCCTCGGGCTGAAAGACATGATACGAGTCTGAAAAGTAAAGTCGGAGCTGAGAGACGTGGAAGACGTCGTTCATGGCTCAGTACCTCTGAGCTAACTAACACTGATAGGCAATTGGGCCAACAATCTCCAATACCTCAAATGGCCTAACGTAGCGTGGTGAAAGCTTACCCTATCTCTGAATCCATTTATGTCCCAACCATAGTGCAACACGTAGGAAAACCTGATCCTCGACCTCGAACTCCAGAGGTCATCTCCGCTGATCATCATAAGACTTTTGTTGAGACTGTGCTGTAGCCATCCTCTTCCGAATTAATTCTTTCTGCTCTAAGGCCTTTTGAACAAGACGAGGTCCTAGCAAAGCTGCCTCTCCTACCTCCATCCTTCATAAGGTGATCGGCATGGCCTACCATACAAAGCCTCATAAGGTGCCATCTGAATATTATCTTGAAAACTGTTATTGTAGGCGAACTCCACATGAGGGATATACATCTCCCAAGAATCGCAAAAGTCTAGAATGAAAGCATGGAGCATATCCTCAAGGACTTGGATCATACGCTCAGATTGCCCATTTGTCTGGGGATGGTATGTTGTACTCAAAAGTACCTATGTACCCAAATCCCTCTGAAGCCCCTGCAAAAACTGAGAAGTAAAGCGTGCATCCCTATATGAAACAATGGAGTGTAGAACTCCATGCAGATGTACAATCTCTTAGATTTATAGTCTTCCTAGATCATCAACACTGAAGGTCTTCTTGATTGGTAATAAGTGAGCATCCTTCGTAAGCCTGTTGACGACAACCCAAATAGCATCGTTCCCTCAAGGCGAACTCGGCAATCCGGTCATGAAGTCCATCGTGACATCATTCCACTTCCACTACGGAATGGGTAACTCCTGTAAAATTCCTACTTTTCAATGATGCTCCGACTTCACCTGCTGGAAAGTAGAACACCTCATGAGAAACTAACAACATCTCTTTTCATAACTGGCCACCAGTACTTGCGATGAAAATCCAAATACTTCTTGGTGACGCCAAGATGAAATTCCCAAATTGAGGAATAAAAATCCTGCATCAGCTCCTCCCGTATGTCTATTGGCACCCATGCGTGTCCCTGGAAATGAATGATCTCATCCTCACCCACTGTCCATCCAGGAAGATGGTCCTCTCATGACACACTCTCCCACAGGACTAAGCCTTCTATGTCTGATAGCTGCCTCATCTGTACCCTATCAAGAAGTGTAGAGGTAACAGCTATAGAAGAGAGGTATGTCTGTACCTATCTATTGTGCACCTCCAAATGCATCTTATAGAATAGATCCAAAAGCTGCCACTCATTTCTGGCCTCCTGAACTACCTAGAATCTGTGTTCACCTACTCAACGCATCTTCCACTGCGTTGCACTTTCCTAGTGTATAGGTAAGATTGAAATAAAATGATTGAAGATACTCGACCCACATGCATTGTCTCAGATTTAGGTAATGCTGAGTGAAGATGTACTTGAGACTCTTGTGGTTGGTGAAAACCACAATGTGATCTCCCAGAATGGAATTTCTATAATAGCTCAAGGCATGAACAACAGCTGCCAACTCCAAATCGTGCGTCTAGTAGTTCCTCTCATGTGGCCTCAACTGCCGAGACCCATACGCAATGACTCCATCTCCTTCCATAAACACAACACCCATCCCGATACCTGACATATCACAATAAACAATATAGATCCTTCCTGGGTCTGGGAAGACTAGTATCGGTGCTAACGTCAACCTTTCCTTCAGCTCCTGAAAGGCTGACTCACAAGAATCTGACCATAAGAACTTCTCCTCCTTCTTCGTTAGACCTTTCAATGGTGCTTCTAGGCAAGAAAAGTCATGAATGAAGCATTTGTAGTATCCATCCAGCCCTAGGAATCTTCATACCTCATAAACATTCTTCAGCTTCTCCAAGGAAAATACAACTCTCACTTTCTCTGGGTCTATAGATACTCCTTCCTCTGATATGACTTGACCCAAGAAGGTAATCTGATCCATCCTAAAGTGGCACTTCAAGAGTTTAGCATAAATATGATGCTCTCTCAGTGTACTCAGAAAAATATCATGATGGGTAGCATGGTCCGGTAGTGTGTGATATTACACCGAGATATCATCCATGAAGACCACGATTAAGGAATCCGTGTATGAATGGGACACTCGGTTCATCAGTGCCATGAAAACTATTGGCACATTCGTGATACCAAACTGCATAACTGTATACTCGTAGAGACCATACCTCATCCTGAAGGCTATAAAAGGTATATCTAATGGTCTAATGCACAACTGATGATATCTGAACCTCAAATCGATCTTCAAGAACACATGGGCTCCTCGAAGCTGATAAAAAAGATCATCAATCCTCGGTAGGCAATATCGGTTCATGACTGTCAACTAGTTCAGATTCTGATAATCCACACAGAGACTAAGGGTACCGTCTTCATTCATCGCAAATAGGACATGAGAACCCCAATGAGAAGTACTGGGTCGGATGAAACCCTTTTCCTAAAACTTCTCCAACTCCTTCTTGAGCTCTTATAACTCAGGTGTAGCCATTCTATAGGGAGGAATGAACATCGGTTCCGCTCCTGTATGAGCTCAATAGAGAAGTCTAACTCATGCTCTGGAGGAAAACCTGAAAAATCATCTTGAAAGACATCTCTGAAATGATCCACCACAGGAGGAAGGTCCAACTGTGAAGTCCCCTTGTAATCCATACAAGGACTAGGAACCTGGGTCATAACCCTTCATAGCCCATGATGCTCGAGTCCTGCACGACTCGCCCGAACATCCCATTCGCCTATATGAAGAAATGATTCACCCGCTGGTGAGATGAAACTCACCTGCGGCGATATCAGTTGACGACTTCTTGGAAGGGAACAAACCAGTCTATGTCGAGAATGACATCATAGCCAGTCATCTCTTTGACATAGAGATCTCATTAGAAATGAAACCATATGACCTCGAGAGGGCACTCTTTGTACTGATGTACACTAGATGTCCTCATCCCAAAAGGTGTGTCTAGTGTCAACTTGTCGACTGATGAAATGATATTGAGCCCAAGGCTCTCTACAACATCAATAGAGATAAAGTTATGCGTAGAACTAGTATCAAAAATAGATAAAGATAAAACTAAGGATATTAAGATCGTTCCTTGGATAGTAGAAGGTCCGAGATCATGCTCTTGATAGGTCTACTCTACTGCAAATGTCTAGCCTGCCCCGCGGCCCTGTGACCCTGCCTGAACACTCTGAGCTGATCCTCCCTGCTAACACCGAAAGACTGGTGACTGACCGCCACGGTCTCGACCTTTACCTTAGCCCGAATGGCCGGAAGAACTCCAGTTTTTCAAAATGGGGAGAAACTGGTGGTGCTGCTCCTAAACAATGAGTCATGGAAATACCCCCTTCACGAGCTACTGGTGAAAAAACATGGCATAAACGCTGAAGGTGACCCACCTTGCCACAAGATCAGCACTCCACTAGGACTCTCAAGAACTACGACCTCATTCTACCTACCTTTCTAAAATGTTATCATACTACTTGGCTACCTGAAGACGTATCTCGCCTCCTCAGGTCACTGCACGTATACTCCCTACAGCGCTTCATGCTGTCAACTTGTGGAATACTAGCTTTGGAAGCAGAACCATCCTAGCTCGAAGCTTCAGAGTCTCTCAGATTGCACTCTGCAATCAGTTCCTGGTTGATGATGGAGTTGATGGAAGTCAACTGGAAAATAATCACCTAAAAGCAGATCTCCCAACTGAGACTATCCTCAAACATGATTTCTAAGAACATCCCATCACCACCCCGGAGGGGTGTGAAATGTTGTAGCTTAGTGAAACGAGAGGAATAATCTGTAACATAATGAGTACCATTCTCTAGACTCATGATATCCCAGTATCGATCGGCCATAAGGGTATCCGGGTAGAAGTAGTCATAAAACATGCACTAGAACTCCTCCCAAGACATAACCTACTGATGACCTGCCTGTGAGATCACATCCCACCACCTCTTGGTGGAGTATTGTAGCATATAGGTAGTGAGCTTGACCCACATTTCTCAAGGCATTTCTAGTTTCTCAAATATTGTCACCATCGATTCTAGCCATGACTATGCAACATTTCGTCCTCCTTCCCCCAAGAAAGTAGGAGGAGGATGCTGCTGGAAAAGCTGCGTCAAGACTTCCTTAGTTGTGGCAGGAGGAAGTTCTCCTTGAATGGTCTGCATCATCCTCATAACGCCTTCCCTAAACAGTGCATCAGCTCCTGCAACTGGTACGAAAGTTGGTGCCAAGGCTGGCATGAGTAGAGAATCTGCAGAAAGTCCCTGATCAGCCATATCTGGCATCTGATCACTACTCTACAACTGACGTACAATCGAAGGACGCCTCGGAGGCATATCACTGAAAGATCAAAAGCATACCCTACATAAATAATATCAATGATAGTGAAAAGATGAGTACAAAATGGAAACAGAAGAAGGAAACACTCATGTTTTACAAAACATGACTACACTGCGTGTATAAACTCTACACGGTGTATACTTAACTCTAGTCCCCTACCTGAGTCTCCTTGTACGGCTAACCCACACTCTCTTCATACTGAGACTACATGGCATGTTCCCTGTGGACACGACGTGTAGTAGACAAGGTTTCAATGACCCATTTTGTTAGTTACATGGCCGGTTACATAGCTAAGGCTACATGTCGTGTTCCGAACAAACACGCCGTGTACTTGAAGATTTTTCCCGACCCATTTTGTGGGAGAAATGGCTAGGTACACGGCTGACCCTTACATGGTGTGTTCTAACCAAAACACGGTGTGTATAAGAGGAGATAGCACTGCCCTGTGTTGTTCGTGACAGGGCTGGGTACCTAGAACAAGACTACATGGCGTGTTCATACAAAACACAATGTGTATTACACGAGCTTCCCTGACCCATGTTGTTAGTGACACGGCCGGGTACACTGCTCACTTCTACACAGCGTGTGTCTACCGTACACGGTGTGTCCCTGAAGATTTTTTTAACCCGTGTTTCTGCACACACGGTCAGTGACAGGGAATAAAAACTACACAGAATGTATATATAATGTACACACTGCGTATTTAGGGTTTTTCTGGGAAGTAGCTCTGAAACTGCACTGAATCCCAGAAAACACTGAAAAAGAAGCATGAAGGTGCCAATTTCTGATTTGTGAGGGCCCATAACACCTCAATAACCAAAATATGGCAATCATTTGAGCATGGTACAATAAAAACAACCTCTATATCAAACTTTAGGGATTTTACCAAAGAATCTATCATAGCATCATGCATAATATACACAACGTATATCACAACAACATGAAATTGCTAATGCACCCTAGAAGGCCTGACAATAATGCATGGAATGTGATTTATAACAAGTGCCTATATAATTAATGAGATTATTATACCTTCATCTCATTAGGTTGAGACAGAAATAGAACCAAAATATCACCAAAAATAATAATAAAAAGTATGTGAATCACTCTAGGTAAAATTAGATCAATGGTAACATAGAAAAACCCGAAAACTGTAATAAGCGAGGTAGATTGGCTTTTCATTGTACAGGGGTTAGCTACTCCTAGGAAAAACATAAATCTAAGTACTTAATCTGTCCTATCCCTGGCTAGGGGATCCAAAAAGTAAATCAAGAGAAAAACCCCCTTTGATACCACTTTGTAACGTCCTAGTTCTGGAAGCCACCCAAAGGCACCCCATACCCGGTTGGTCACATGGTCTTAAGTGTATTTCCTTAAATTTTAGAGGTTTCCGACTAGAAGAATGGGAATTGGGTGTGATAGTGGGGAAACTATTCCATCATTGGAAGAGTAAACAGTGGAAGAAAAACAAATAGACAACTCTGGAAACCATTACCATGCATACAACAGAAAACGATAAACAGCAGAAGACTAATAGTAAACAACTAGAGCACAGAGAGATGTATATAAAATGATGCATGATAGATATGTCTAGGAAATAATCCACACAAATCGAAATGATTAATACAATACTAAACTACAGTGAAGAATAAAACATGTAAACTCCTCATCATCGCAATCCATAGCGTGGTCCCATGCTCTCCAGCTCCACAACAAGTCAAGTACCTGAAGTAGAAGGGCGCTTGCCCTTATATATAACTGCAACAATATAGTCTTCTTGGACCCAAAATCATGGCTCAAACAGGCTGTGAGACCAGGTCCCTGTAGACAACCACCCAATGATCTTTTCCTAATAGTCAGTGAATATATGGAAAGTAAAAGTATAGAAAGTAGTAAATAGAAAATCACACAACAACTACAATACATAGTGTCTATCATAGAAAGTACACAAGTAATATCCAATCAACAAGTAGAACAATAAGTAATCCCTTGGGTAGTTCTCACAGCCTAACACTTATTGTTCAACCTACAAGTACTATCAACCCTTTGGGAGGCACACATAGTCTCCCCCCTATGGCTCAGCTAAAGAACAGACTCTCTGATGATGTACTCACCGTAAATTCCTTCTATAGTCTCATATGGTACTAAATGCTCTCTGGGGAAACACTCAACTTCTCATTCCCCACGTGGCATGTGTCGAGGATCTACAGACTCTCTGAGGAAGAACTCATCGTCAATCCACCTTCGGTATCATATCGAATTAATAAGACACACTATATTATCCCTTACGTCCATTCTCCATATGGTCCACTACACTAGGTTCTCATAGCCCTGTGTAAAATAAATATGCATAGCGCGTGTATCGTCCCATGTAAACCTCAATAACTACATGGATATTAGTCTAATGCACAACAACATTGTAGACGCCAGGAAATTCATCCCCAAAATATTCCAAATGCTTCCATACATGATCAAAGATCGTAGTCCATTTCGCAAGCTTCGATTTGGTAGGTCGTAGGGCCCAAACGGAGTTACGGATTAAAATGTTATGGACATTTGATGTTTGGCTGGGAATCTGGTTCGCGAAGCCCATTCGCGAAGCCCCCTCCGTGATCGCGGAGCGCCGCCGTGAAGTAATGAGGCGAGAGGCACCGCGAACCCATTTGACGTTTTTGATGCACCCGCGAGGACCCCTTGTGAAGCACTGATGCGAAGCACCGATGCGAAGCACCCGTGCAGTGCGGTCCCGCGAAGCTCCGGAGGCGGTAACTCTCCGTGAACGCATTTGACATTCGTGAGCCTCCCGCGAAGCTCCGGAGGCGGTACCTCTCCGCGAACGATTTTGATGTTTGCGAGCGCTCCGCGAAGCTCCTGAGGCGGTGCGGGAGTTCTGCTTCGCGACACCCCTGCCTATAAATACCCATCCCACCCCCTTCTCCAGGAGGATGACCATTTTTTTGTCCCCATTTCAGGTTAACACGACATGATGCTGTGTTGTGAACATGGTCAGCAGCAATCCTCTATCGTCACAGACCCCCATAAAAAATGCAGAGTCGCACCGCGAACTTTTCGGGCCGGGATGCCGGGATTTTTCCATTGCGCCCTTATGCGCTCCCACCTTCAACCTATGGAATTCCATGATTTGATACACTCCTCCACACACCATGAAACACCTTGAGTTGATGTATTCCTCTTAGTTTGTTTCCTATGTCGTGAGTTGAGGTTCTCATCATCAATTCCCCGAGTACCTTGAGTCGAACCATTTCTCAGGCAACTCCTCCAAACCCAATCACTTGGCTCCTATGCCAGGATGAACCAGAAAGGGCCGCCCTTGCGTAAGTCCCAACACCAACCATTTCAAGGCACCTTCTACCCATAGTCCTTTCTACATGACTCTAATCTGTAGTAATCCCTATGTGCCAAAAATAGGATGCCTCTTTACCTATACAAGAGATGCCTTATGCTCCAAGCATGAGAAGCCAGTAGTCCTACCTACATGACTCTAAACTATAGTACTCCCTATCTAACAAATTATTGGATGCCTCTTCCCCATACAAGAGATGCCTTATGCTCCAAGCATGAGACACTAATAGTCCTTTCTACATGACTCCAAACTGTAGTAATCCCTATGTGCCAAACATAGGATGCCTCTTTCCCTATACGAGAGATGCCTTTTGCTCCATGCATGAGACACCAACAGTCCTATCTACATGACATTAAATTGTAGTAATCCCTATGTTCCAAACATAGGATTCCCCTTGCTCCAATCAAGAGATGCCTTAAGCTCCTAGCATGAGATGCCAACAGTCCAATCTACATGACTTTAAAATGTAGTAATCCTTATGTTCCAAACATAGGATGCCCCTTGCTCCAAGCAAGTGATGCCTTATTCTCCAAGCATGAGACGCCAACAGTCCTACATACATGACTCTAAACTATAGTATTCTCCCTACGATCCACACATAGGATGCCTCTTGCCCTATACGAGAGATGCCTTATGTTCCAAGCATGATATGACAATAGTCCTATATACATGACTCTAAACTGTAGTTCCCCCTGTCTAACAAATGATAGGATGCCTTGTGCTCCAAGCATGAGATGCTAACCGTCCTATATACATGACTTTAAACCGTAGTAATCCCTATGTTCCAAACATAGGATTCCTCTTCCATTAAACAAGAGATTCCTTATTCTCAAAGCCTAAGACGCCTAACGCCATGACTACAGTGGCCTGATTCCAACACCCGTTGGCGCTATCCCGCTTGTGCACTAGCGCATAGGTGAAGGCCCCAACCCACCAGTGAGTTGGGACGCCCTCTTGTCCTGACATGAGGAAGACATCCGGGCAGCTTCCTAGCTTAAGCCCCATTCACCATTGCCGCTCCACAGCGGCACCCAGGCAGCTTCCTAGCGTAAGCCCCATCCATTGTTGTGATCCCAATCAGCGGTAAGTCGTTGTGACCCTATGCAGCGGTAAGCCATTGACATCCTTATTCAGTGGTAAGACATTGATATCCTCATCCAGCGGTAAGCCGTTGCGACCCCATTTAGCAGTAAGCCGTTCTGGGCCTCCATCATGGATTAAGTCCCAACACCATGGGCAGCCTAACACGTAAGCCCCTTTTCGCTTCTCACGGACGCACCCTTCGCGATGTGATCGTTAGGTCCTTGCAACCTCTTGTTTCTCACACCGAGCATGACCCACGTGGGCTAAGAGTGAGCACCGACCCTGACCCCCCATTCCATCCGAACTACGAGTTCTTTGATCCATGTCAAGGAATGGTACGTAGGAAGCCTCCATGAGGTTCAATCCCACCCGTCATTTATCCATGTCGGGTCTCATCCCCGTCCAGCTTGACTTTAAACTGCACATTCCACCGGAACTACGAGGACTTTGATCCATGTCAAGTCATGGTACATAGGAATCCTTCACGAGGTTTATGCCCACCAATAGTGGACCCTCGGGTCTACTTTCACATCGGTTCACCGACAAACCCGTCCGAACTACGAGGACTTTGATCCATGTCAAGGCATGGTACGTAGGAAGCCCCCACGATGTTCAAGCCCACCCATCATCCAATTCATGTCGAGTTCTACCAACGTCCATCACAAATTTAAACTGCATTCTGGTCCAGTGTTAAGCCATTGCGATCCATTTCCACCTAAACTACGAGGACTTTGATCCATGCCAAGGCATGGTATGTAGGAAGCCTCCCCGTGGTTCAAGCCCACCCGTCATCTATTCACGTCGGGTCCCATTCCCATCCAGCACGACGTTAAACTGCATTCTGGTCCAGTGGTAAGCCGTTGCGATCCATTTCCACCTGAACTACGAGGACTTTGATCCATGTCAAGGCATGGTACGTAGGAATCCTTCATGAGGTTCAAGCCACTTTCCTCGATCGTTCATTCACGTCGAGTTTCTCCTTCGTCCAGCATGACGTTAAACTGTATGCCCCTCCCTTTGTCCCGCATGACATTAAACTACACACCCATTCCCGCCTGAACTACGAGGTCTTTGATCCATGTCAAGGCATGGTACGTAGGATGCCTTCCAGAGGTTCAAGCCCACCACTCATTGGACCAAGGTCCACTATCACGTCGGTTCTCCGATAAATCCCCACCTGAACTACGAGGTCTTTGATCCATGTCAAGGCGTGGTACGTAGGAAGCCTCCACAGGGTTCAAGTCCACCCACCATCCAGTCATTCCGACCTCATTCACGTCGGTTCACCCCCATCCCACATGACGTTAAACTGTATTCCACAACCTGAACTACGAGGACTTTGATCTATGTCAAGGCATGGTACGTAGGAATCCTCCAAGAGGTTCAAGCCCATCTCCCATTGGACCAAGGTCCCTCATTTACGTCGGTTCGCCGACACCCACCACCCGTCATTTATTCACGTCAGGGTTCACTATCATCCTGCATGACGTTAAACTGTATTCCACCAATCCTGAACTATGAGGACTTTGATCCATGCCAAGGCATGGCACGTAGGAAACCTTCCCGCAGTTCAAGCCCACCATTAGTGGACCCACGAGTCTACCTTCACGTCGGTTCACCGATGAAACCCTTTGAACTACGATGTCTTTGATCCATGTCAAGTCATGGTACGTAGGAAACCGTCCCAAGGTTCAAGCCCACCACTAGTGGACCCACGGGTCTACATTCGCGTCGGTTCACCGATGAATCCCTTTGAACTACGAGTTCTTTGACCAATGTCAAGGCATGGTACGTAGGAATCCCCCTCGAAGATCAAACCCATCTCTCACTGGACCAAGGTCCACCTTCACGTTGGTTCACTTACGATGCCCATCGGACCAAGGTCCATCTTCACGTCGGTTCGCCGGTGCCATCCCGAACTACACAGACTTTGATTCCCTGCCACGGGGATACGTAGGAAGCCTCTTCAAGGCTCAAGCCCAACTTCACTGTCGCCCCCTGCGATGGTCCCATTTAATTCCCCCTCCACTTCATTCATCAATCCATCACCCATCCTGATTCTCACCTGGGCCACCACATCCCGGTGGGATAATGACATCCACCTCCTCGCTGCTCCTAGCGGCGCATGGGCCGCTTTCCAGGTGTAAGCCCCATCATATCTCTGGGTCGTTGTCCTCTGTGTACACCCCAACTCATCACCCTTTTCCCCTCTATGGAGTGCAAAACCTTGGATCTGTCCTCATTGGACGTTGTGATCACCCTTATTTCGTCTCCGCAAGATGCTAAACTCGCGGCCTACCTTGTGATAAACATGAGATGCCTGAGGAAAACCTCGGATGGAACGCCTTTGGTGTAACCGTCTTCGAAAAACTTTAAACATGCTGCATACCCTGTGTTAAACACGGGAAGCTTAGGAAAATCTCAAATACATGCATCAGGTTATGAACCCTTGAGATGCCCTCTTATGAGGAAGAATACAGGTTCCCCTATGTCCGCGCACCCAGAGATGCCCCGACATGCCTAATGTTGTTGTCTACTCCGACCGAAGGTCGCTACTATGTCAAGACCATATGGAAAGTCTTGATGGAAGTAGTGTAATTAATAGGCGTCCATAAAGATATGGAACCAGGAATGAGATTCACGAACAATGTATTAAATCTATGAGGGAGACCCGAACTAGGTGACGAGTTCCAAGGAGGAATCCACGGAAGGAAGAACCGACATCCCATCATCCGGTTTCGATCAAGGAGCAGATGTACATGAACAAGGAATGAATGACGCCCGCCTTTGGAAAGCGGGAATGAGGGGCAATAGAGCTGCGCGTCCTCCTCCGCGTGACACACGGATGCGCGCGCGCCCCGGTGAAAGCGTCGGAAACAAACATAACATTACAACAGCTCCACTATCCTACAACTAGGCATGGAAACTGGAAAAATTCTTAACAGGAAAAACATGCATGAAAAAACATCCAGAGCATAGAAAAAATTCCCAAATTCACAATCATTGACCTCTACTCAAGAAATCAAGTAGAGCAGCCAAACAACAAGGGAAAAAATAGGAAACACATAATACCATGTTCAAGGGAATTGGTGGAATTACAAAAAATATTCAAAGACTTCCTACAGAAATGAAAAATCCACTATCCTCGATCCTAGGAGATCGATATACTTGAACTATGAGGCTTGATTATTCTTAGGACGAACTAGATCTACGAAAACACACAAAACTCTCAACCCACGATATCTTCAGAAAGAAGAGGAATTGGAAAACAATGTTCTAGGAGAAGTAAGGGCTTACCGCTGTGGTTCCAATGCAATCAATGATGGTCAATTCGGAGAACATACGGAGGCTCGGGGTCTCGGAGAAGAATCATGGTCGTACAGACACTCTCAGCCAAACAAGACCTCGAAGAAGGTCATTCTGAAGATTAGGCGTGACCCCATTGTGTTAAATGAAAGGAATAAAGTACATGGTGTGTACTTTTGGGGTACATGGCATGTACATGGACTTTCTATACACTGCTTTATGTGACCTCATCATCGCACCAACACACCGTGTGTGTGGCACAGACACGGCTTCCACACGACCTGGCGTTTCATCAATGTACACGGTATGTACGTATAAAGTACACAACGTATACTTAGGAAAATTCCAGATTTTCCCATTTCTCTCAAAAATGACCAGAACAGGAAAAACATACCTGAAACAATGATCCGGGTTCTTACAATTTTATACCTACCAATCCATCTGCTAGGTGATAACTATGACATAATAATCATTTAATATTATATATCAGTTCATGTAAAAAAAGTACATCTTGTAATTTAATATATATTATAAATAAAATTATTTAAAGGTAAATACATTCTAAAATATCAGGGTGTTGTATGGGATAAGCCAAGTAGGTTACTATTTGGGAAACATTGTGGGTAATATGTTATTTGGGAGATAAAACATACAAGATGATTTTTTCCATCATGACCATTCTTGAAGGGTTTATATAAATTACAAATGGATTCCATGTAAAATATTTCAATGATTTTTCCTCTTGGTGACCATTATTCAATAGTGTGAGTGTGTATCATGGGTTATTGATAATAATCAGGGGATATGTCACCCTGTGAGAGTTATCATATAACATGGGAGGGGGTAGTGGAAAAGACCAATGGTATCATTTTATATTTATGGGAGAAGAAATATTTAGGGTTGTGTATTAATAAGATGGAATGATAATGGGTATTCTCCATGGCATGACATGGGAAATATGGGTTATAGTCTGGGGTTATAAATACTGAGAGATGCCTCTGATGAAAATTATACATTGGGCCTATAATTATTTTGAGTAATGAGGGTGTCAATTATGGTATAGAATGTGATAATAGAGTTTTGATTTACGAAAATATAAGGGATGGGTAAATATTTAAACCCAAAACACTATGTTATGTGGGTTGTAGTTAATAAATAATATTTGGTCATAGAATTTCCCCATTACTCTATGAATCATCCTTATGTTCTCTTTCTGAATTATATTGATAACTCTAAGGGATGTTGGTGGTGATTCTAGACTATCTATATGGGAATATATATAAGAAATAAAATACTATGGATGGGTTAGTGGATTCCACCCCAGTACCTTGATAATTATTGATCATTGATGAGTTAGTGGATTCAAATGTAATATACTAGATGTCATTGAGTAGGGATGGGTTGTGGGAGTAAACCAAGTATCATTATTATAATTAATTATAGATGGGTTAATGTGGACAAACCATGTATCATCATTGTGATTAATCATTGATAGGTTGGTGTAATCTGACATAGTTTCCTAATGTGATTGATTATAGATGGGTTTATGGAGTTCAACATAGAATTCAGATGTGACAACGTATGTATATTTTTTAGTACAACAAATAATATTGATATGATAGATAGAGGATATGTTTGTGGAGGCCAAAATAATAGCATAATTGTGATTGATAAAGGATGGTAAAATTTATATGGCCCAATTCTTTGTCTATACCCCAATCATGTGTTGTAATTCCCTAATTTTGATCACAAGTCCCCAATAATTTATTACTACCACAATGATTATCATTTAATGGATGGTAACTATTTATCATTTTTTATTGAAATAATATATTAATAATATCAAATTGAAAACTATCATTACTTTTTAATTGGTTAGACATTCCAATAATAAACACATACTAAATAGGGCATACGAAAATGAATCTGACTCAAAAAATCCATCATGCCTCTTAATTAATGCTTGAAATAAGAATAAAACAATTATCTATGTCATACAACCTAGTTCAATGTATGTTGAATTCCAATCATGGCGTAATATAGGTGATAAAAAATAACAAAATATGTTTTTTGTAAAAAAAATTACATCTCGCCTCCTCAAATATCTAAAACTCCAAATTGGAAACCAATCTCGCATCAATGATAAAAATAAATAAAAAGGTGTATATATAGTTACTTGTTTTTATAAGTTCATAAATAGAAGAATATGATAGTTTTCATGTCCACAAAGATGTCCAAACAATGTGTTCTTATAAAAAAGTATTTGGGAACCACCAATAATTTCTCAACATAACAGTAAAGAATGGTTTGTGAATAAACATTTAAAATCATATAAATAAATATTGAAAAATTATTAATAGTTAGAAATTGGATTATATTGAAATATTAGAAAAATTTATGAATAAGTATAATAGTGTAGTATCAAAAATAATTAAAAAACCATAAATTTACCCCTATACTAGGAAAGAACTATACCTATCATACCTAATTTAGTATTAAATTGGATTTGGGGATGTATCATAACCTACATTCATGGTGAACCATCCATCCCTTTTACTAAATGGATGGTATTACACAAATTTCATTTAGGAGAAAATAAATCATTTATAATTTCATTAGGATAACTTATCTGACCTTCGCATTCGGGGTTTGGGAAAACAAAAAATAAAAATTTGAGGGTTTTTTTGTCCCATCCCATCCCATCAACCATTTCAATATTTAGAAATATACTTTGGATGATTTCCATTTTGATACAACATAAAAAATTTAAAAATAATATACCATATATAATTAACAAAATTATTAATGTTGCAAATTATTATCATTATTTACATATTACTATTTCATCCGCGACCAAGACAATTTTACTATCTATAACCGTAAATGTTATCAATATAAATAAGAAACCTTCTGTTCAATATGGAAAATATATATCCATTGTTGATACAATGAAACATATTGATTCTTTATGTTCAAGGTAGTTTCATGCTCACTTATTCTAAATGGGAGTTTTTATATTATATTTATTATTAATAATAGAAGGTTGATTGTGATGGATAATTATGATATTAGATTATTAAAAAAATCATTTTCAATAGGTTGATAGAATGACTGGTTGGTAGTATATGGAGGATATATTTATTAAAGTTATTTCTAGTTTATATATTTGTTTATTACATGGCTAGAATATGTATATTTTGAAGACACAAATATAATTGAACTATACAGTGTGATATTGAATTATTAGTTATTATCATTTATATAGATGGGAACAAAATTTCATGATGTTTGATTTTGTTTAATGAGTGTGTTGAAGAATATTATAGATTTAAAAGAGGTTTGAGGTTGTTTTAAATATTTATAGTTATTATGAGAAGTATGAGATATATTATGAGGGTTTTAGAGTTATATGAAAAATCATATTGCAAGAATAATAATCTTTTCATGAGTGATGTTAAAGTTTACTAGTAATATAGAAAATTATTCATTTTAAAGATATTCTCTATAAGGATATGTAATAGTGACATACTTAATTTGAATGATACCTAAGGTTCAATCTGTACATATGATTCATTCATTATCTAATTTTTAATTTAACCATAACACAATACAAAGGTCACTCTATAATTAAACAGACTATTAAACAATGGTTAGACCATCATTAAAAATTAATGAATATGAAATTTATGATTAAATCTATTGAGAAGCATTAATAAATATTTTGTTCTCAAACTTCATATCACACCTCAATATATCAAGAAGTTATTAAATACATTTGAATTTAATGAGGTTTCCCAGTAATATATTATTCAATGTTCAGGTTTCTTAAATTTATATAATTTTAATATAATTGAGGAAATGGAACACATAATACGTATTGGTTGCATCTGGAAGGACAATAAACATTATGTATCAAAATCTGTGGTAGAGATTCACCTAGAAATAATTAAATGGTTAGAATTCAAGTTGAGGAAGCTAAATGGTTGTGCAAGTATTAATTTTTAAAATGAACATTAAAATTCCCATTATATAGTCGGAATATTATATATATACACATAGAATAGATAATATAGATGAAATGAATATAGAGTTATAAGAAGGGATAACGAAGATGATGGAAGGTGGATAGAGAGATGAGATTCATGAAATATATGAATAAAATGGGATTAAGTTCTTACTGATAGAAATTATATTGAAGATTAAATTTGTGATGATAAATAGTTATGTAAAATATAAATATTTGAAATTGAAATGATAAGATGAAAGATTCTATGAAATATTATCAGTGCTATATATATCATAAAAAGAATGATATGTGATGATGAATTATTAGTAATATAATCAGTTTATTTATTGAAGATAGTCATGTACTTAAAGTGAATTTCTAATTTATAACTATCTTTATCTATAGTTTTTTTAATGTGTAATGTTTATAAGAAGATATGGTTAAACACATATTACATGAAGTTGATTATATCTATCCTTGAAATTTTGGAGATGTATATGGTCTATTTTTGGAAATCCCATATAAAATTAAGATTCATTTTACACAAGTTATATATGTTGATCATGGGATGAAATCTATTTCAATAAAATTAGAAGATAAATACATTTCTAAAATCTAATATAATCTAGATTTGTACATGGAGAAAAATAAAGGTTTGTCCCATGGGAAGCAGGGATTAATTCCTTAACCATTATATATGTAGTGAGACTTAGTGACGTGTGAATTCACCTAAAATGTATAAAAATTTATCCTAGGTGATTAGTGACTTTATTTAAAAAAATATTTCCATTAAAATATTTAGTTTATAATAGATTTTAGGTACACTATCACAGTTTTTATTTTTTCACCCTGTATGTATCCCAATGTTTGTGAAAAAAGTTAAAATATCAGTATAATGTGTATTTTATATATCATTATTAAATTTTTTCATTCAATGATATTGTGAAAGAATGTAATCTATTTTCAACATGTTACCTCTAATTAGGTGAAAATATATGAAGATATTTTTTAGAAATAAATGTTTAAATTTAATGATATATTATTTCACCCAAATATCAGGGTGTTATTGGTAACAAAAAGATGTGTTATAAGTGATAGGTTCTTCTATTGGTTCGGTATGATATGATTTATAACATCCTTAATTTAAAATTAATGTAATTTTGAGCCTCATGATGGTTTAATTCTAGTTCAAAAATTATTGTATGTTATTTTTTTTTTTTCTGAAATTGGATTATTTTGAATTTTATGGTTGACCAAAAGAAGGACCATTATATAGTGTAGGTTGTTTTATTGTTGTAATCTACGTATGGTAAATAGGAATGACACACATTCCTAGTAATTTCATGGTAATGAGTGTGGGGCACCTCAGGACCTCCTATAATCCATATAAATGTGGTATCTCCACATTGTGGTGTAATTAATGGTGAGTCAAAAATGGGTATGTATTTTATCATATGTAGAGATGGATATCTTTGGTGGATCACCTTGGTGTGTCTTGGTTGGGCCACCATGGTAGCATTTTGAATCACTAATCCATGTTCCAACTATTTTTGGATTTTTGAAATGAGTGATTCAACCACCGATCATTGTGGGTTCTGAGAATATAAAATAAGAAACATGTTCAATCATCATATAATGATTTTGAATTCCGTTTTACCCATTTTATTTTATTTATTGATTCATTTTTCTCCTCTTACTAGTTCATCGAAACAAAAAAATCTATATGAATATAGGGTGAGGCTTTAGATGATATTCCTTCTTTGACAGACATCCTAGGAACATATATGATCATGAGGATCTTAAAATCCCATATCTAGTATTTAGTATCGTGGTGATGGGTTCTATTACTATAATTAAACATAGATAATCTAATTAATGTGGTTATCTTAGGGTATGTGTTTTGGATATACCCCCATGGTTTTATTCCTATCTTGAATCTCATTATGGGTCCCCTGTTATTATTATTTGGAACCGATTATAGGGATTACTAGTATTTGGTATTTATAGTATTGTGTGTAGATGTGATATAGGTGATGACTCTATTGATAAATATTGATTTTTGAATCAATACGTTATGTATAGGATTTCCTCACCATCTTGGGCCTTTGTTTGGAATTGCTTGGAATGATTTGATTTTGTGTGTTTGTGTCTGTGTCTGTGTCTAGTGTATATACCAATAAATTATATGTATAATTTGAATGATTTGGGTTTCCTGTTATACCTTTTATTGGTTATGGTTTTTTCATCCATGATATGTGACACCAAATATTAGGTTATTTGCAATAATATAGAATGATTTATTTTCCATGTCGATCTTTAGAGTGTTTGGAATTACTTATGCAATATTCCAAATCACTAGGGATACTAATTGTGATATATATTTTTGGTTGGTTCTTTTCTATATTATTTATTTTTTATAAAATATTTCATATCCTATGGAATAATTTTTGTGATATATTTTACATTTCTATGTTATCTCTTACATGTTTATTTGTACATAGACAATGGAATCTCTATATTAATTTTCAGGTTTATAGGTGGCATTGATAGACATAGATGACCCCTTTGAGAGGTAGCATGGAAGACATGACACATTACTTGTGACTCTACATAAGATGGTTAGTACCTGAGCATAAAATGTGTTAGCACAGGGGTGAACACCATATTCCATTAGAAGAGTCTCTATTTTCCAATATGATTGGTCAATAGGGAACATATTTTTATATGTATATACATTTTTTGGAATTCCATTTGTGTGTACTGTCAAATGTGTGTGACATTTGTGACTTACCTTAGGGGTGTGTATATAAACGTTTATTGTATATAGAACAAGAATTATCCTTAAAGGTGTATTGGATTATATAGAATGATCTATGTCACATGATAACTACTTATGATATTCTTCTATCATGGTAATAAATAAGGTACACTCAGGGGTTTTGGAGTCATGTTTAGTGTAGTATTTCTTAGTACGTGATTAGTTATATTCTTGTTTAAACATTTACCTTTATTTCATGAAATTAAAATTTATAAACATATGCACTTATATTAAGGATGAATTTTTGTTGTCTAACTATTTTTATATAGAAAACCTAAACATTAATTTCATTATGGTTATAACATTCATGATTAGGTATTTGAAGAAGGTAAATGGCCAAGAGATAGGTTACTATAGATCTTAGAGTTACAATGGGATGATGTACTAAGGTAGTCTCTGCGAAGATATAATAATTAATTCTATTTATCATTTCCATCTGTAAAACATATTATTATTGACCTAAAACATTGGACGTTTATTGATTATTATGTTATGACCTATCATGAAATCAGTTATAGAATTTTTTTTATATAATTTTCCATTGTATTGTTTAGTTTTATTATGTTTATATTGTATCCCTATGGTGTATAGATATTATTTCTAACGGTATAGTCTCTACAGATCACTTTTTACACTTGATGCTTCTCCAAATCCACCTATTAATGTGGTATCATGCATGAGGTTATGTGACACTTCAACTTTAACTTGGTGATTTATGTTAAGATGACAGAAAATAGTATTAGATAACATGTGACTCCATTTATTTGTTTATTATCTATTTTGGAAAATGGAATAAAAGAGATATTTTTTGTGGGACTTAGGTAGGTAAGATTTCATATTCCAAGCCACCTCAAGTGTAGTTGATCATCGATTTACCATAAATGGATTTCATATATATTATATGGGATTTAAGAGTGTTCATGCATCATGAATAAGAACATAGGATTTCATGTCATTCATATTACTATTGATTATTTCATGGTATTTATTTAATTAATTTATTTTATTTGTGATAATTATTTTCTAAATGTCTATAATATTTTCTTTGGTGATATATCTATTTCATCATTGGAGAGTTAATCTATTATCATCTATTAATATTTATATACATGGTTTTCACTAATGTTCATGTATTGAAGATTTGGTTTGAGACTAGAGAGAACTATAAGGGTATAAGTTGGGTGTGGGTATTTCCTTGGATATCCCATCCTATATAATTACATTGTTTATTTTTTATATATATACTTAAATTATTTTCATTAGATTATTAATGTAGGAGTACTATTTTTTATAATTTTAGAAAAAATATTACACCTTGAAGACATTTAATGGGGGTCATGTAGTGAAGTAGGCCATAATTCTCTTATTTGGTTGGATGAATGAGTACCACCATAGGATATGTAAGAATATGAAACTAAGCATTTCCATGAAGTAACTCTGACAATTTAAGAGTTGAACCCACCCCATTCCAGCGTATTACATATTGTATATGTTCTTGGAAATGTATCACATAGATTTATAATTGTTTATCCAAGGATATCCATCTCCAACATCATCTACGTTACCCTAGATACTTAGGACTAGATAGATATTATTGATAGAATATATGGTCAGTTAAAGAATCTTGGGGATAGTAATTTGAAATTTAAATCGTTTTTGCTTCGAGGACCCATGATGAGATTTCAGGAAATTTTTGGATAGGCATGAAACCCCTTAGATTATTACATAGGATTCCATCACAGAGATATTTTTTAAGGATTTATTTTGTGACATGTTTATTTTAGACTCATAACGAGAGTTTATAGAGCCTTTATTGTGTACGATGTGGGTTTTTTCTTACTAAAATTTAATTATTGAGTTTATACAAATTTATACACTTTTTTAAGGAATGAGGCACTGATGGATTGGATGTATTAGATTGGAATTCAAAAAAAATTTATACATTGGGCAAGGGGATTTTTCCTAACAACATATTTATAGGTTCTTCAAATGGACATCAAATTTTATAATATATTTGAGGAGGACAATCTTATTGGATTCCTTCCATGTAATAGTGTGATAACAATTGGACATTATTATTCAATAAAAAGTGAATATTTCAGTTTTATGAAGAGGAAGGCTGAGGATGTATAGTAGAGTGGATGATAATAAGAAAAAATTAGGGATTTCTTTACTTATTTTTTTGTGATTAGGCGCTACCATATCTTGTGGTTATGAGTGTGATTAAATATTTCAAGGTAGAGGGACAATAAATAGTAATATGTATGGTTCTCTATACTCATATGATATATAATAATCTATTTGATACATGATATTCCTGTTATTTTAGATCTTCTCAAATTATCTATAGCATAGATTTATAGATTATGTAATATTATGAGTTTCTATATCTTGAAATGCCTTTGTCAAAGAGTGTTTTCTGTCTCATATGATGTCCTAGATTTCACATAGTTGTTGTTTTATATTGGTTTATGTGGTACTTCATGATCTTAGAGATAACTAGTTTCACATTGATACTTTTAATGGATAGGTTGTCCAATTATTGATCTCATATTGGAAGCTACCGGATATATGTATCCTTATATACACCTAGTGGAGAGATCTTCTTATATACCACTGACAAGGATTTCAGAGCAGGAAGGATGGGACCTATCCTAAGCTAGATTGGGAAAATCTTGGTGTTTTTAAAGGCTTAATTCATGTAGTAGAATAATAAGTACCCATATATATTTCTCACTGTGGTGGATATTTATCATGATTTTTTAAAATATAAATTCTCAATTCATCACCCATAAAGAAAATTTTATTTTGAGACTAAGATGAAATTTTTTGTGAAGTTGATATTGATTCCTCCATATAGTACGACACTAGCTAATTTAAGAGAGTTGAAAGAGTAGTTAGGGGATTTGGAGGGGAATTAATTTGTCATACTGATCACATATCATAACAGTGATCAATTTTCATTTTCTATGTATCACAATAGTATTATATGGATCTATGTGGACTAATAAAATATATAATAAGTAATGAGGAACTACAAGTACCCCTCACAATGTATTATTGAACTGTTCAACCAATTATGGGATTTTGGTTTACTAGGAACATTTATTCTATATAATATTCATTATATTAGTGATGATGATAGAATTTTACAAAAAGGTGTAATGTTTGAGTAGAGTTATTAGTTTGAATGGCCCTTCCTATAGATGATGTTGATATTGAAGAATAATTTAGTTTTGATTATAACAAATCCCATTATAGGATATGTAGTGTATTATATTCTATATGGTGTTGTTTTAGGAGTTGTATTGATGTAGATAAATTATTTTTTCCCTTATGGATTATGTCAGCTAAGACCCCACTTGTAGAACTAGATAACATATGAATTGTATTTGAAATGTGTGGTACATTATATGATTTGATGATGGACTTATCTCTTTGTTGATATGTTTTTCATAAACAAAAAACTTATGATAATATGATAAATATCATCTTAGTGGGTTATGAAGATATGGTATAATAATTGTTCCGAGTATCACCATACATTCGACTTTGATATGGTATGTAATCAATGAAAATGTAATGTCATTTTAGAAACTCTAAATAGAAAAATTCCAAAGATGGGGAATATTTGATAGATTAACTCAAAAGAGGAATGATATTTGATTAGTTAGATGGTTGAGTGTCTAGTGTATGCATCAAAGGATCATGGGGTTATAAAATGTACACCTCTAGTAATCATAACATCATTAGAGGACTGGGTAAAAGATATCTAGGGGTAAGATTCCATGAGTGATGTGATATAAGGGAATTTAGAAGAGGATGATTCATTCCCATGGTACACCTTAGGTGGCAAAAAATGATCTAGGAAAATGAGAGTGCTATAGTGATGGATTTCTTGAGTGACGAGCTTATGATGGACTCTCATTCTTCAAAATGGGAAATGTATCCAAGTTTAATAAAGATATAAAATGATATCCAATGTTAATTCTGCTGACAAAGTATAAAGGTGGACATCATTGGGTTTTCTTTATGATACCCAACCTCAAAGGGAATAATGGAAAATCATTAGTGTCTTGTTGGATTTCTTCACTCACATTTTTTACCAATGTGGAAGTGGAACGATTTTATGATGTACATCATGAAATTGTAAGCCATGAAAATCATGGGTCGTTTTTTATTTGGTTGATAGTTGGTTGACTGAATAAAGTACCCAAATTATTAGAGATTTGAGTGAACCATTCTCTGGATGATTAGGATAAAATCTTTTTATATGTGACCTCTAATAGATTTTATTTGAATCAGAATTAGAAAATAACTACATAGAGAAGATATCAATCATATTATGATGGGTGGTGGTGAACTTTTTGTTTTTTTAGAGGCCATGCTTTCTTATGTGTAACTCATCAATTAAGGAATTAAATTTTATAGAAGTAATGGAAGTTTTCAGCCATATTTTTTCCCATTAAATAATATAAATAATATTAGGGATCTGTCCTACCATTAGGATATTCCTCAACATTATTGAGGTATGCATGATGTGTCTCATGTATATCAGATTTAGCTGTATATGCCAGATCAAATGTAACAACCCCAACCTAAATAAGAAAGTTAGAGTCTCTTTTACTACATTAGAATAAGATTTTTAGGATCACATCATTTAGAATATAATATTTTATTGGTTGTGAAAAACAAGATACAAACATGCATCCCATTTTACACTGTATATAAAATATAAAAACATATTAAAAGTAAAAAAATTCATCTCTGAAATCATTTAAATATTCCTTATTCATATCCTAGGGAATGGAAACAAAATAACATGTGATTAAATTATCAAATTAAATTTAGTTATTCTAGAAGCAATCATGAGTAAATAATGTATTATCAATATAGAAAGTTAAATAAATGAAATCAGATTCTTTTTAATCAAACACTTGAGCATAAAATGTAACATCCCAGATAAATAAAGAATAAGAAACTTTTCATATTTATTAATATTTTTTAATTAAATATTAATAAAACATTAAAGGGGATTCTATGTTCAACGGCGCACCCGATACGCAATAATGGGTTTCTTAGAAAACATATGTTGGACACTAATAATATAATATAATAATTTTAAATGGTAGTTAATGCATAGCCGTTGTTTTGGTGGAAATGAATAGAACCAACTAAAATATAATTATATATGTTTGATAAATGTTTTTACAATTATCCAATAAATTTTAGGGGCTTAAAATATGAATGAATCAAATTTTAAGCATGAATACACCAATATTTAGTAAAAGGTCGATTTATTGCCTTTTAATGGAAAGCTATATTTAAATCTAGTTTTGGTCATTTGTAAATGTTCTATTTGACAAAATAAAATTCTTCTTTAGATTTGGGATTACAAAATTTAGTTTCGGTTATTTTTTGGTAATTTTGTGACAATGTTCATTTTTTGATGAATAATGAAAAATAATGAATTTTAATTCAAAAGTTCTTTTTATTATAATTTATTAATATGGTTATATTAAATTTTTATATTTCTTATTAAGTTTAATTAGAATATATTTTTACTATTTAATACAATTTTTTTCATTGTAATAAATTTAACTTCGAAATTGGACAAAAACAAGTATTAATCTTTTGATATTTATTGTTTCTTAAAAACACACAATTTGTTTCGACAACAAGAATTAATTTGAAATTAATTAATGCGACTTCTATGTTTTTAACTTGGTAAAATAGACCTAATTTTTGAATTCGGAATATCAATTATACCTTAGGCTTAAGTTTTGGTATTTTTCTGAAAAAAATCAATTTTTCATGAATAGTGAAACCACTTAGTAGTAGTAAAATACCTAAAATTTTCATTTAAATGAAATTTTACCGCTTATGTGAATTAAATTTCAAAAATCCGACATACAAGGGGGTTATTATTAAGTAATATGTGGTTCAATAAGATGAAAATAATTTTTGGTGAATAGTAACTTTTGACTTTTATTTAATGCAGTTAAAGGTAAATAGTATAATTCAAGGTAAAAAAAATTCCATAATAATAAAATTACCCTAAAACTTGTCCTAATATTATTCGATGAGTCATGGCCTACCATGTACATCTTTTGGTCGTTTTTTGGACCCCATGGAACCACTTAAGAGTGATAATGAAACTTTAGATTAATTTATATAATGTAAAGTCAAAAATGACACAAACAAATAACTGGTATTAAATTAATTTTGACATGGGGTTATGTAAGTCAAAATTTAGACTATAAATATTCTTTGGAAATATAAAAATATTTCCTACATCATGGTATTTGATTTATATTATTTAGACAAAAAATAAATTAAATTATTTATGACATAATAATGATGCAGTATATACCTCACTAAAAAATGATTTAAACAAATAAGATTATAAATATTAAAATAACATTTCTCACATGTACAATTATTATTGTATGATTATATTTCTACAATGAGTCATCTTATCTTCACCTTTAGTTTGTTTTGGTCCTTTAAAACCCGTATATCATTATATAATAATATAATATCTTCAAACATTCCCAAAGTTCCCCTTCCCCCTGTTATAAAAGGACACCACTTCTAACCAATTTCTCAAACCTCTAAATCCTTTTGGCTCATCCAAACTCTGCCCAATTAATCTCTCTACATCCCTATCATCATCATATAAACCTTACCCTAGGCAGAAAGAACTTCATGAAGTCGTTTTGGTTCAAACCAATGAATGTTACCCAAATTAAAGGTAAAAGTTCCTCTTAACCTATTTTCTTTTATTTTACATCACCAACCCCTAAACTCTTTTTATTCATTTATTTTATAACAGCACCAATATCCAAAATATATTCAAATGTTTTTATGAGAATAATTTTATCTACACTTACACACACCTTCATATAATGGGTGAAGAACATATTATTACTGTGGATGGAAAACTAACGCCTCACTAAACGATGATTATTAAATTATCTTCTAATGCCTCTCATTGTTGCCATTAAAATGGAAATGTATTTATATATGAAATATATTATGTTTATATATTCATTATGCTTCTATATTTTACATTTATATCCTACCTTAATGGTTTCCATAATGGGTAAACGTGATAATTTGTGTAATAAACTTTAATTTATATTGGAATTATAATATACCTATGTATCATTGTGATTTAATTCTATTATAATACAAAATAGAAATGAAAGTAGCATTCATGTGTATGTATGGCTTACCGTCTCCATTAACGGTGCATTTCATTTCTTATCTCCAAAATGTAATTTAATGTTATAAATACACGTATATTATTATTATATATGATTTATATGAGATATAAATCATGAATATGAATTTGGAGATAATGGACTCTTGACCACATGGACAACTTGTAATTATAAGATGTCAATTTTTGACTCAAGTACCAAATATCGACCAAATGAACATTATTAACATAAATGATTGCATAATTTTTTAACATGGAAATTAGTGATATAAAAAGGATAATAAAATTGGAAAATATTCTTAAATACGTAGAAATTTACATTAGTTTATTATTTAGGAAGAACAAGGAACAAATGAGTCATGTCGGACACAAGGTAAGGGATTTCTTATCTCACATTCAATTCCAAGATATTTCCATTGTATGCCACAAATTTATTGCATGTGTTGTATTGTGTACTGAAATTTGATATATATTACCATGATACTTTTTAAATTCATGTTATTATATGAATCCTTTTGTGGTTATTAACATTTAGTCAAATGACTCGACTGATTACAACGTGTCAAGGGGTATTTATCTCAATCCTTTTTCCTGTGAGATTTCATGCTATATTAAAACTATTTTCTTTTTTTTTTGTGGTGAATATACATCCCATTATTGTATTATTTGTGTAATAAAAATTAATTTATGTGTATTTTCATCTTTATTTTATGATCCTTATTTCATGGGTTGTATGTTTCGTAAGTTACCAATTCAGTATAAGAACATTTTAACCCAATTTCCATTCCTTTGGTTAATCTTCAAATTCTTAATTATATAATATTATCATTATATGGGGAATCACTGTTTATTTATTTATGTTTTAATTGGACTCCCCTTTGTGTGGATATATTTTCCATACACATAATAACTCCATTGATAAATTCTCAAGTCATCGATATGAACATGATAAGAGTAATTTTAAATCTATCTTTATTTATTGAGTTATACATCCAATTCATTGGTGTTGCCTTTACAGGAATATGTGTGAATGTCCTCTGATATATTTACATTTAATTTCCAATAATATTGAGTGTATTTATATTTTTCACACATTATTATTTAATTTATTATTCCTTGATCTAAGGATGATGTTTTTATAAGGGATTTTGTCTCAATTTACTTTCTATTGAGACTTCATTATCATTATGCACCAATACACTTTTATAAGGTGTAAATAATATCCTTTGGAATATTATACCATGAATTCCTTTATTCTCTTGACATTATAAAGTTATTTTTCAATATTATTCTTCGATTATTTGTATTCAAGAGTCTCTCATTTTGTTAAAAACTCTTTTACTAAAATATTATTTTAAATGTTTTGAAGATTTATTCACTTAAATATTTATCATTAATGTACATGTTCTAATAATGGTTTTATGGATTTATTTATATGGACATTAATGTTTAAAAAATTTAATTCATTTGAAAACATCAATGTGGCATGGGCCACTTTGATTACAAAATCTCTTTATTAAATGTTTTAAATGGTTTTGAAAATGGTTTGATAAAGAAGTATTTATTTCAATATCTTGATTTTATACATTAGAATGTGTAAATTTTACCCTTAAACTATTCATGTGTTATGTGTTATGATTATGTTATGGTTATTGGTAATTGCTTACATATACAGGTTGCTTTGTGATAAATCTAAGGTGGGGGAGCCCGAGATTGCCTTCTAATGCAATGGGTAACGTGACAGAGATAAACATGATTTTTCTCCTAAATGATTTAGGGAATATATTGTGATGGGTGTAACTCCCTATGTAGATGTGATAGCTACAATGTAAGTTTGACATGGATTCCATAAGTAACATTTATGACTTAAGATTGTTGTGTGTTACTCATAAATATTATGATTTTATAAGGTATGTTATGATTGAAGAGTATGGATTCATTGATTTTATTTATTGATGGGATAATGTTTTCTGTCCTTATTTTATAACCCTTATTAATCTTTTTAGGCTCATCCCACTTTTTTGAAATGTTTTCCATAGGAATTAAAGATGAATAGAGTCAAGGATGGTATCACAGAAAAGTCATACTATCTAAAACATGGAACTGTACATGTTTTATTTGAGAAGTTTTTATTTTACGAAAAAATGGATACTGAGTAGTAGTGTCTACATGTAATATTCAAGTTGTTATGTAATAGTTATGACCTAATTCACTAAAACTCTACACCTAAAATTATCCTCAATGTGAATTACTCATTTAATTCAATATTGTGTAATGTTTTATGGCTGGGTGCTTATAGTTTGTATCAAAGGTCGGTTAAGACAACTTTAGGGATTAGAAGTTTTCATTAAACACATGGTTAGTCCATAGGTCTATTATTTCAGTTAAATCCTTGTTTTATAAATTTTTCAGAACAAGGAATTTCAGTTAAAAATGGAAGGTGGAGGATCTCAAACATCATTCCTATCTCTTCCTAATGACTTTCATGCAATAATTATTGCAAATTCATGTTCGAATGATAGTAAATCTTTTTCTAGAATACATCTCACTTGCAAGTAGGTGTTTGAGATATCAAACACCTCCACTATACATCGTTATCATCGTGGATCATGGGTTGTATTTAAGAAATTAATATTTTCATAATATTCTCATATTTTCAAGAACGATAAATATTATCAATGCATTTACAAATATTTTAACTTATTACTAGATTTTGAAGGGTATTATGATTTTAAAAATGTGGTAAAGAATGAGACCATTGCAAAACCTATTTATATTTGATTTTACAATATAGTATCTCAACACATACTTATGGTATTTTCAAAGGATTGTTAATTGAATGTTTCATCTCAAATTCGGTCTGAATATTTTATAGAAATCATGTTTTATCAGATAATATGAAATTATATGTCATAAATGATTATTTTCCAAAACTATTTTTCAGTGAACACCCATATGACCCATGTTTTACAAGGATTATTTGGATTAAAGAAGTAGATGATTTTGAAGGATATCTAAATCAATTTTTAAATTCATGGAAATTATACCGATGTGAACAAGATGACGATGAAACTGAATGGACACCATGATCAAGGTATCTTGTTCTTCATTTTGGGGATCATTTTATTTTATCATATGGTGGTGAAATAAGACTTCAAGAATTAAGATATCAAGATCATAATGAATTTGGATGAAAATGAGAGGTATAAGGAAACCATTGAGAATAAAACATGTTAGAGTTATTCTTGAGTTTCATAAAAAGGACAACACGTGGGATGGGTGACAACCCCTCATATCCGGCAAGGCTACAAGAATAGAACCCACAACTGAAGGGTGATAAGGTTGCATCGCCTACCACAACCCTACATGAATTCCCTAGTTAGTATGACTTATTATTTTATTAAAATGATTTTATGGAAAAAGAATAAGTCTATTTTTGGAAATTATGTTTTATAAAATTGATATACATAGTATATAAAAATGATTTAATGATTAAGTGATAAAGGTTATTGTGAAAGACGTTCTCTCTTTTTAGGAAACACTATATGCCTAAGGAAGATATAATACTGTGGGATTTCAATAATGGAATAATGGTTGATATTTTAGCTTGGAAGAATCTATTTTTTTATTATGGACATATGATGATTTGATTTATTTATGAAAATTATTAACCTATCATAGAGAATATGTGATAAGGTTAATTACTTTTTAATATGAGACATTATGAGTAACTGGTGTTATTTGGAGATAAATGTTAATATATATCTTGGAAGTCTATGTAATTAAATCCTTATGAGATTTCAGTTACAATCTAAGTTTGGATTACATTTTAATAACATTAGGGACAGTTTTTTTTTTGAATGGTCTTTGTTGATCTTTGGGTTTTGTTTGAAAAAATTTGGAGATTAAGAGTAATTTTTCTTCTTGTAAAAGATTGTACTTTTGGGTATTATCTGATCTCTCACTAACCATTTTTGTTTTAGTTGATTTCTAAAGACAAGGGAAATATATAGTTATTCTTTTGTTTATTATTTGATTCTGCTAAAAATGATTCTTGTGATTTTGATGTGACCATGTCTTTTTGAATGCTCATTGATTGGAGAGATGATTAATTTTTTGTAGAAATTTATTGAATTATGAAACTCTACTTGAAGGTAAGAATATTTTCATAAATTCTTTTTCTATGTTGTAAATGAATTCCCAATAATTTTTAAATGGAATGTAAACCAAAAATATTGTGGGTTTACATTTCCTACTAAGTAATCAATGGCCATTTAACACATCATAAGATTGTGATTTTCTGGTGGTTAACATTCTCTTAATCACGTTTTCTATCACTCTCCAACAGAACAAGATAGTTTGTTATCTCTTCCATATTCATGTTTTCCTATATGGAATCCTAGTATGGGTTATCTGAGGTGAAATTTTTACTTCTCTTTCGTTATTTTAAAGTGACAGTATTCACAGACACTTTTATTATGTGGTACTTTTAATGAAGTTTCCAAGCCCAATTTTAAAATTGGGACGACACAATTCTGAAAAGGGTGGAAGGATTTAACATCCTAGATAAAAAAGCAATAAGACACTTTTCATATTTATTAATATTTTTTTATTAAATATAAATTTTACATTTATGGAGATGCTATGTTCGATGCCATACCCGATATGCAACAATGTGTTTCTTGGAAATCTTACATTGCACACTAATAATATAATATTGTTATTCTAAATGGTAGTTAATGCATAGTCGTTGTATTGGAAGAAATGAATAGAACTAACTAAAATATGATTATATATGTTTTTTAAATGTTTTTAAAATTATTCCATAAATGTTAGGGGATTAAAATATAAAGGAATCATATTTAAAGCATGAATACTATAATATTTAGTAAATGGTCAATTTACCACCTTTTAATGGAGATCCTTCTTTAAATCTTGCTTTGGTCATTTTTATATGTTCTATTTGACAAAATAAAATTCTACTTTATATTCGGGACATCAAAATTTACTTTGGGTAACTTTTTGGTCTTTTTCTGATAAAGTTCATTTTTTTGATGAATAGTGAAAAATAGAGTATTTTAATTCAAAAGTTCCTTTTAATAAAATTTATTTATATGGTTATATTATCTTTTTTATTGGTTTTAAAATTTAATTAGAACATAGTTTTACCATTTAATCCAATTTTGGTCATTGTAATTAATTTATCTTTAAAATTGGACATAAACAAGTATCAATGTTTTGATAGTTATTGTTTCTTAAAAACCCGTAATTTTTTGACAACGGGAATTAATTTTAAATTAATTAATGTGACTTATACATTTTGAATTTGGTAAAATAGACATCACTTTTTAATTCAGAATCTCAAATATATCTTAGGCATATTTTTTGTATTTTTTTAGGAAAATTTCAATTTTTGATGAATAGTGAAACCACTTAGTTGTAGTAAAAAAATGTATTTTTCATTTAAATGAAAATTCACCACTTATGATAATTGAATATCCAAAATCCAACATACATGGTTGTCATTATTAAGTAAAATGTGGTTCAATAATTTGAAATTAATTTTTGGTGGATAGTAATTTTTGACTTTTATTTACCATAGTTAAAGGTAAATAGGGTAATTTAAGGTATAAAAAATATCATAATAATTATAATTACCTTACCACATGTCCTAAATTTATTTGATGAGTCATGGAAAACCATGATCATATTTATGTCGGTTTTGGGGCCCCATGAGACCACTTAAGATTGATCATGACACTTTAGATAAATTTATTTAATGTAAAGACAAAAATGACACAAACAAATATCTATTAGTAAATTAATATTTATGTGGGTTTATGTAAGTTATATTTTTGACTTTAAATATTCATTAGAAATATAAACATCATGTTATTTGTTTTATAATTTTTATACAACACCATAATTAAATTATTTATGACACAATAATGATGCAGTATATACCTCATTAGTAAATGATTTAAATAAATAATATTAAAAATATTAAAATAACATCTAAAACCTATACAATTATTATTGGTTGATTTTATTTCTACCATGAGTCATCTTATCCTCAACTTTAATTAGTTTTGGATCTTTAGATACTGAATATCATTATATTAAAAAAAAATTCACGCTTTCCTAAAGAGCCCCTCCTCCCCCTTGTAAAAAAAATCACTTCTAACCAATTCCTCACACCTCTCAGGCCTTTTGGATCATCCAAGACCTAAAAAATTAAGCTCCCAAAAACCCTATCCTCATCCAAAAAACTTTACTATAGGCATAAGAAATTTCATGAATTCCTTTTTGTTCAAACTGAATGAAGTAACACAAATTTAATGTTACAGTTCCTCTTAACTTATTTCCTTTTATTTTACTTCTCTAACCCATAAACTCTTTTTATTACTTTATTTTATTACAAAAAAAGTATCCTAAATATACTAGAATTTATTTATTAGAAGGATTTTAACAACACATACACACAACTCCATCTAATGAGTGAAGAATATATTGTTTCTGTGGATGGAAAACTAACGCCTCACGAAACGATGATTGTTCGATTATCTCCAACCACCTCTCATTGTGGCCATTAAGAAGGAAATGTATATATATATATATATGATATATATTAAGTTTTTAATTATTCTATGATTCTGTATTTTAAATTTATATTCCACCTTTATGGTTTCCATAATGGGTAAACACAATAATTTCATTTGAGGATGTGCGGAATACCGCCCCCTTAAAGTTATATGACTCGTTAATGCTTTATGTGAGATGTGTAAAGGATAGAGTTAATGATATTATATATGATATTATATTGTAATTATAATATACCTATGTATCATAATTATTTAATTCAATTAAAATACTAAATAGAAATGAAAGTAGCTTCCATGCGTACGTACGACTTGCCGTCTCCATGAACGGTGCATTTTATTTCTTATCTCTAAAATGTTATGTAATGTTATAAATACATATATATATTATATATATATATGATATATATGATATATAAATCATGAATATAATTATAGTGATAATGGACTATTGGTCACATGAAAAAATTGTAATTATAAGGTGGTCATTTTTAAATCAATTACCGAAAATCGACCAAACGACCATTATTAACTAAAAGGATTGCATAATGATTATAACATGGTAATAATTGATATGAAAATGATATTAAAATTGAAAAAGGTTCTAAAAAAATTAGAAATTAACTTTAGTTTATTATTCATGAATAAAAATGAACAAACGAGTCAAGTCAGACATGAGGGAAGGGATTTCTTATCTCACTTTCAATTTCGTGAGATTTCCACAGTTCTCCACTAATTTATTACATTTGGTGTATTCTGTACTGACATTTTATATATATTACAATGATAATTTTTATATTCATGTTATTCTGTGAATCCTTTTTTTAACATTTTTTCAAATGAATCGACTGATTACAACGTGGTAAGGGGTTTTCATCTCACTTCTTATTCTCATGAGATTCATGATATATTGCCAATATTTCCTTTTGTGTGGTGAATCTACTTCCCAAAATTTTATTATTTGTGTAATAAAATTTATTTAATTTTTATTTAGATCTTCATATTATGATCTTTCTTTCATGGGTTGTATGTTTCTTATGTTACCAAATCGATACGAGAACCTTTTAACCCAATTTCCATTATTTAGGTTAATATTATAATTCATAATTATGTAATGCTATGATTATCTGGGAATCCATATTTTTTTATTTATTTTGTAATTTCAATCCCCTTTCTGTGGATATACTTTATATATACATAATAAATCCAAGGATAAATTCTCAAGTAATCGATATAAACCTGATAAGAGTAGTGTTAACTCTATCTCGATTTATTGAGTTAAAAATCCATTTCATTGGTGTTATTTTTACACGAAAATTTGTGAATGTCCTATGATATATTTACATTTAATATCCAATAATATTGAGTGTATTTTTATTTTTCACACAAAATTATGTAATTGATTAATACTTCATCTAAAGAAATAGTTTTTATATGGTATTTTGTCTCAATTTACATTCCATTTATACTTCATTATCGTTATGCACCAATTCACTTTTTTATATTGTATATACTATCCATTGGAATATTATATCATGAATCCCTTTATTATCATGACATTATAAAGTTCTGGCTCAATATTATTCCTCAATTATTTGTATTCAAGAGTCTCTCATTTTGTTAAAAACTCTATAACTAAAATATCGTTTTAAATGTATTAATGATTTATTCATCTAAATAATTATCATTAATGTCCATGTTTTAAAAATGGGTTTAAAGATGTATTTATATCGACACTAATGATTTAATATGTTAATTCATTTAAGAACATCAAAGTGGTATATGACACTTATATTTCAAAATCTCTTTGTTATATGTTTTAAATGGTTTTGAAAATGGTTTGATAATGAATTGTTCATTTCAATATCTTGATTTGATATATTAGAATGTGGAAATGTTATCTTTACATTATAATTGTGTTATGTGTTATGACTATGTTATGCTTATTTGATATTTTTTACATATAAGGGTGGTTCCATGATAAACCTAGGGTGGGTGAGCCCGATATAGCTCTCCAATGCATTGGTTATTGTGACGGAGGTAAACATGAGGTTTCTCCTAAGAGATTTAGGAAATATAATGTGATAGGTATTCCAACTGTAACACATTACATATCTGTGATAGATACAATGTATGTTTCAAATGGATTCAATAAGTAACCTTGATGATTTATGATTTTTGTGTGTTATTCATAAATATTATTATTTTTAAGGTATATCATGATTGAAAAGTACAGTTTCAATGAATTTATTTATTGATGAGATAATGTTTTACTTCCTTATTTTATAACCCTTAATGAGATTTTTTTTCTCATCCCAGGTAGTTGAAATTTTTTCCACATGACTTAAAGATGAATAGGGTCATGGATGGGATCAATGAAAAGTCTTGTTGTCTAAAACATGGAACTAGACATGTTTCTTTTTAAGAGTTTTTATTTTATGGAAAATATAGATACTGAGTAGTAGTATCTACATGTAATATTCATGTTGTTATGTAATAGTTATGGAATAATTATCTAAAACTCTAATCCTAAATAGATCATCAATGTGAATTATTCATTCAATTCAGTATTATGTAATGTTTTAATACATGGTCCTTATATCAAATACATCCTTGGATAATAGCAACGAAATAAAATCATTGATAATAATATAAAAATTCTCAAATATCTAAATAAAAAATGTTGTAAATATTGATCTCAAACATCAGGGTATATTTAACAATGAGGCCTTACAATAATAATGTTTATACTATGGGTATGCATACACCAGAATTCTATTTAATAAGGCTAGCCAATTAGTTTTTTCTTATAGTACATGTCAATCAATAAATGTGCTATATAATTTATCCCAACCAATTACATCATGTTAGACACATACCTCATATATTGAATGATCAGTTAAATTAAAAATAATGTTCTTTTATAGATAAATATCCATATTGGGTAGATAAAATATCAATACATCCCAATCAATCAAATAACATTCATTATAAAACACCATATGTAGAATTTTTTTTTAATTTAGTAAATATGAATATCCATGATGTAAATAATATGATTTTTTTAGAGAAATAAATCTTCTAATGAAAGATGATAACAATAAATCATTTGTTTTGAGATTATGTTAATGACTATATAATAAATAATATATAAAATTATACAATCAATTCATCATAAATATAGGTTTTGTAATAAATTATTTTCCATCTGAGAATTAAAGAACATAAATGTGAATAATTAAAATAATTACTCATTGAATTATTTTATATGAAAATCCATTTAAACAATTAAAAATATGTTAAACATCATAAAAAAATTTATGGAAGTTATAAACTCTATTTAAACAATATATCATAATAATAAATATTTATTTTTTATTTTTCTAAATAATGTAAAAATTTCCCAATTTGGGAAAAAATATAAATATTCATTTAAACCATTATATCAATTAAAATATAAAATAAAATTTATAAATAAATAATTTGACTCAATAAAAATGACTTCTCTAAGAAAACAGTTTTGAAAATTATAGACATAGAATAAATGTATATCTCATCAAAATGAGTATATAATTGGTTTTTATTTTAAACATTAATATAATTTATTCTGGAGAAAAAGAGAGGAAAAGTTATAAGAAACCCTCAATTCTCATTAAATTTATAATGGATAAAAAATAGATGATTTTATTAATTATAGACTATTGATTACATTAATGAAAAATATAAGAAATTATTGAAAAATTAGATTGTAATATAATGTCACACCTCTTTCGAAACATATATATTTTATCCCCACAAATGTGTAAATAATTATAGGAAAATTAATCATCATTAGTAAATATTTATTCCTGTTAAATACATCAAATTTTCAGTATACACATCAAAAAAAGTAAGTTGGTGAGAAACTCAAAATATGTCTCAATGGAGTGGATTTTATTATGAAATCACTTAAACTGATTGTATCATTGATGTGATAATAAATTAATGAACATATTATGTTTATTAAATTTAAATTCAAAAAAATTAGAAAAATAAAATAATACATATTGTTCATTTCACATATTATCACTTCATGACATACTCTATGATGTATATGTGTAAAACAATGAATGGAAATTGAGTCATGAAACCCTATACCTCATGGCTTGACTTTGTTAAACATGAATTAAACTAATAATAAATGAGTTTAAACATTTATTTACTTTATACAATATATATTTTCTTATTTAAAATATCATATATGATTTAATTATAACATCTTATCACCAGTCTGTCAATAATATTTCATTTTTTTCATTGTTTTTGTGTTAATTGGTTTCATTACACATGTATGTATCATCATAATTGTTATGTTCTTGTGAATAGATTATAGTTTCATCATATAGAGAAATATATTAATGTTTTCAATATCAAATTTAGTCATTAGATAAATTTTTAGGATCATTATTAAATAGTTTTCGTGGAAAATGAATAGCATCTCTTCATGGAGAAGATGTGTCGTATGTATTCACTAGTGTAGTTATCATTTTTATGGGTCAATTGTTATAGAATTACATGATATATTAAATTTAAATAATCAATATTATCTCAAAATTATCAAATATATTCATTATATATATCATTATAAATACATATGTATGGAAGTAATGGAAATCAAATTACATCAATTCGCAAAGTTATAGTCTTCCCTACACATGAGAGATGGATTTTTTTTATTATTTGATAGAGAAATATATAGATAAAAATTATTAAGAAAAATATAATAATATCATAGTATAATTTATTTCATGGTTTTAATATACTGTTATTTTTAGGAAATAATTTAATGCGGTAAAAGATTAATTAGAGAAGAAATTACTTCGTGAAGATGATTACATTCCCTTAGAGAATGCTCCTTTTGACATATTCTTAAAGTCCATAGGGTGTATCTTTTAGGAATAAAATAAATTCTTTGTGTGTAATGTCCTGACCTGTAGGGGGCCGACTAGCCGGCAGATGGACGAGTGACCAATACCTGAATTCCACCGGAAATTGGCCTAGGACTTGCAACGAGCGCCAAGTAGGAATATCACACAGTTGTGATCCCTTATTCTACAATACCTATATTCATGAGCACAAATTCATATACATGTAATAGTTAATATATAATGATAATATTGATACTATAACCTCATGCTTATATCTTTCCCACAATCAGTATACAATAATAGTACTAAAAGCATGAGAGTGAATAATAAAATCCCTATAAGCACTAAAAGTGTCCAACATAATCAGGGTGATGGGACTCTTTCCAAATGAAACCCCTGGTACCCACCTCGGTCATCCTTGCTTGTAAATCTCCACCTCTTCTGGGTCCCCTATGACTCCATTAAAAGTCCTATCTACTTCATAAAAATTCACATGAGTGGGAAGAAATCATGAAAAGGTGAGTATTAAAATTCAAAGTAGAAACCTCAAAGGAAAAAATTATTACATAAAAAAGAAACAGTAATCACGACCCAAATCTTGATTATATAACCAAAACGAGGGATAACTATAACTTCACATTGACCACTCCTCATCTATGGAATTATAGCGATCTGAAATCTACATGGTGTGTCAATAAATATATATAAATCATATACAAAGGCTCCATAAATTTCCTAGAAATACTCTTCTCAAACATCAAATCACATGAGGTCTCAAGCTCATAACCAACCATCAAATTCGACCTATGTCTCAAATGTAAAATCCATCCAGGATAAGTTACTCAATGGGCCCTTAAATTTAATGGATCTCAACATATAGATCTCACTCATTGAGTATATATATTCTATCATAGTGTGCACTCATCAAAAATATATCACTCATTAGGTAATAATATGATGATGTATCATCCCAACAATCCCTGATAGAGTAAATATAATGGAAAATTATTTATGGGTATCACGAGAAAAATCATTCTAGAATAGAAAAATATTTATAAAAAGATAGGGGATATCACCCATCCTGGATGGGAACTCCACTATCCCTATTCAAATCTAATACGATCTCAGTCTGATAGGGGACCACTCCTGGAACCACTTGGGGATACCATGAAACCAATTTTAAATATAAATGTTCATAATTCTTAAATAGGATATTCATATAGTATTGTTCACAAAGATTACATGAACCCCACTTAGGACAACCACTATTTGGGTATCATATAAGAAATGAAACCATAAATCTATAAAAACACAAAGCTAGTTTGGGGACTGTATTACGTATGATAACATAAACAATAATAAAACTACCCAGTAGGTAGATAAATTTTTACTCAATGATGCTAAAACCCCTACTAAAATTATACGTTATCTAAGATATTATATACTCAAAGATCCCACAAACCCTACGGGTCCATCCTACTAGCTATAGGATTTCTGCTTATGTGTTGTTGGTTATGAATATTCTAGGAACCCAATCTATGTAATTTGAGAAGATAAATGATCCTTAATGTTCTCCTTAAGGAATAAAAAATATATCATGGTTCATTTTGTTTAGGGGATCAAAATATTATGCCCATGACATATTTCCACATTTTACCCTAAAATGGGAGAACCAAGGGAACTCACTCAACTCATATTATCATACGCATCCCTAATAAAAGTGACACACATATGTCACCTCACTTCACACATCTAACACCAAAACCATGGACCATCACATCCAATGTACAAAAATACTTAAGATAGCCTATTCATATGCCCTTATCCTAGTCCTAATCAAGGATATGTATGTTGGAGAAGTCCCCAAGGGGAGTACATGTTGTATTCCCCATGTCACATAGTGTGTGACCTTATGTGATCCTTTGGGCATGTCATCACCTGCAAATGACCAAAATGGACATGTCCCTACACACAGCGTGTACCTACCATAAATGGCGTTCTCCTTTTATGTAGACTAAATCACGTGTCATTGGTCATCCCCATGTTTGACACCCCACGACTATGTACCTGGCTTTGTTCTAATATAAAACCATATCCCTTATAACAACATCTATGTACATGTCCTCTTCTGTAAGACATGGGCTCACAACCTGATCTGTAACCCTGGTACATGGAGTGTGGTCCCAAAAACATCATCTTCTCCATAGGGAAAAACATGTGACATGTTCTCATATACTACATGCCATGTGATCCGAATTTTGGAATGGGAAATACATACGAGCAACCCAAAACCCCGAATTTTCACATATAACCCAAATATATACCCCTTGGGGATATCTAGAAACCATAATTGGGATATAAAACTATTGAACAACCCCTAAATGTTGATAAGGAAGAAAATCTCATAAGTATGTAGAACTCTTGGTGTAACATCACATCCACGTGTGTAAAATGATGTTTGAAACCTTCTTCTCCTCGATCTAGTGGTGATTGATGTCAGAAACATGGATTTATGGTGCCTACTATACTCAATTAATCCTCATACCATACATTGAGCCTAGGGAGACCTCTCTATCAACTCACGTATGTGAGAACCAATGGGAAATGGGTTGATTTATTAAATTAAATATATTATATTGATAAACCTACATTGAACACCACAACAATGGCCGCCTCTAACTAGGATGTTGATTCTGAAAAAAATAATTGCATCTAGGGTAAAAAACCATGTCGTGAGCTCAACCACAATATATGATGTATGATCTGAATCATTTCTTGTTATTTAAACTTCATTACCAAAAAAACTATGTGTGTATGATATTTTTTAATATTTTCAATATCAATGCACCGATGGTCTTGGGACCCCAGAATCTCATGCTGAATCAACACCTAACTTTGGAAGCAGTTGTAGTGATACATTGAAGTCATAAATTGTAAAATAATAGTCTTTATTCTCTCCCCACTATCCCTATTTTCAACCTGAAAATAAATAACCATAGCACAATGGTGAAAACTAAGCACTAAAGTAGGTCTCCAACACTTATGAGATCACCAAATTATTCCCGTGGAGCCTACAAACACTCTTTTAGGTGAACCACAGGCCTAAAAATGTTTTTTTCTTGTCCGAACCCAAAAAAAAATTGGGTAATTAATAGAGGATACTCCACAGCTACCATCTTTCTCAATCTAGTTCAACATCATTCAAAGAATCATGAAATCACCCCCTTAGTTGTGAATATTGTAAAACAACACTAACAAAGTCCATCATCGGTCCCAGGGTCTAGTAGTACATCACCTCACAAATATAATGAATATAATATCACATCTTGATATTCATCATTCACCATTTGTTCAACTACACCCTCAACATACATCACTAGCACAAAATATAAGATAAAAAAACATGTATCCTACTAGCTCTAACAAGTATACTGGAGATCTATAGGGCCGCTAAAACCAGGCCTCAAATGGTTTACCATAGATGGTTGTGTGATAAGTACACCTTACTAATAAGAAAAACTGAATCAGGTTCTCTAGAACCCAAATGGATCACTCTACCTTGCAAAACCTACCATAATGGGTGTGTAAATGAGGTAAATGATCCTCCTAAACACCTCACTTGACAGATTTATTGATTTTATCATCAATACAAGGATGTTTAAAATAATCTAAAACTTTGTAAAATCTATCATCAACATTACTATTGAATATTTGGTCATGCAACACCTCACAAAAATAATCACCTAGTTGTGCCTCCCAACCACACTAGAAATAAGAGGGGTAACCACTAACAACTAAAGATATGTTGTGTAATCCTCATGTGTCTACAATGTAAATATGATATAGAAAATATAATGATAACTATGAATAATACATCGAAAAAATGATCCAATATTGTGAAGGACTCTATCAATAATTAACTCATCTACCTCTTAGGTGAACACATGGCTATAGAATTGGACGCACTGGTTTTTTCTATGCCCTTTATAGGCAATCCCAAAACTACATCACAGGACATAAATATCCACAACAGTAAACTACTATTCTGATAAAAATATCAGGATAGTCTATGGGTTATAGTCTAAAAACAAAATAACTCTTAATGGAGAGGTAAACCCAACACATCCTCCCAAACATATCCTCAACTCCACTAATAAAACATTAAATTAAAATCCTATAGCACTAATATTCCAATGGTTGGACTAGCCAACTGATAAAAGTAAAATGATTCTATTCTAAAATAAGATCCACCTACTTTTCTTGAGATCTTTTGAAACCATTTGAGGATCCCCATCACAAAATCTTGGAAACCTTTTCACACATATTGTAATCAATCTATCTAACCATGTATGTTAGGAAGTTAGTAAAGTGTGCATATTGTATCATTTGGTCTCTCTTCCACTATGTGATGTTTCTATTTGAGGATCTCTTTATAATAAAGTCTTGTCATACTATAGATTTTTTTACCTGTGATTCTCTCTATTGAAGCCTACAAACATTATATTTAATCAAGAAGGATCAACTGGTAATGTGATTCTCCAATAAGGGCTACACTTAGGGAAAAGCGGATCATGCCAGAATGCTGTTACAAAAAATATATTATAGATACATTTCATACCTCATGCAACACTCGATCCCCTATAATATAAGACACTTCCACCTAAATCTCGAACTTTTCCCTGAACACATTTCTACCACAACCAAGGACTACATGACACATGCACACCAACATTCCCTAACACATAATCCAAAGAAACTCAGACAACAAACCTTGAAACTATATTATTTTGGTGGAAGTGACTAAAAAACAAATTTTGGTAACATTAAAAAAACCATGTCTTGGTGGGGGATTTTTCCCTTTTCTTTATAATGCTAAATCTTTATCAAACACCAGCGTTATAGAGCTCTAACAATGACCTGAGTCCCCCTAAAAAAGCATTGTGAATAAAGTTTCCAGAAAAGGGTATGTCATATATATATATAATAGTACCAATAAAAAATTATAAATGCTACCTAAAATACCTCTAATCATCCATAGATCCTCTACGCCATAGGCCTCTATGGCCTGAAGCTGTCCTCAGCATCATCCTCCACCCCCCCTGAGCCTAGTGTGGACCACCAAGGGGTTGTGATGAAAAAATATAAAACATTATTCCACCTATTTATACTCTCACCTATCCTTTGATATTTATAATATTATAAAAAACTCCATACTTCTATTAATTTCCCTTCATGGGTGATCCATCAACTTTCCAATATCAGTAGCTTAACGGTTCAGACAATCTCTAGTGAAATATCCATGTTCCTCATAATCAAAACACCCCTTCTCTCATGGATGACTAGAATCATTGTGACAACCTTTATCCTTAAACCCTCATCCTAGGGTTTATCTCCCAAATAATCTCATCCACCATGATGCCTAATTCTATTAAAAAAACTAGGTACAGCAGTTTCATATCTTGTGTTTCTGGAAAAGATTGTTGGTGTCTACTTATCCATAATTTTATCAACTAGAAAGTCCTTCTTGAGTACTCCAGCATATGTGGTAATTCATAAATATATCACCAAAGCTACGATATCGTAGTTTAATCCTTATTTAAGGAATTACATTAGAATTAAATATATCAATCCACATCATGTGAAAATCATGAATGGTTTATGAACCTCATCATAAACTCCATCATGATCATTCAATGCTACTGAATTTGTAGAAGTTCATGAATACACATTGATAAAAATGTCTCTAAATTAATATATTCCATGAAATTTTATTCTTAATCAATCAAAGTCAGTGTCATCTAATCAATGGTGTGTGTCACTAATATCCACAATCACTCAACTAAGACACGAATAAGAATCAACGTTAGGACCACCATTTCATTAGGATGTATCTTCACAAGCTTGGAATTACATGTGAATGCCTTATCTCAATCATCTATGACCGATAGTTATGGATCACCCCAACAGCTTAGAGGTATCTTTCTATGAACTTATATGGAAATATCATCCTATTTATATCATCACCCTAAACATCTATCACATCATAATACACAACATGTGTTGTATTGACAAAAAACCCACCCAAAGGTACTATCTCATTAACCATTCCCAATAGTGAAGCCTCATCAATAGAAGGATCATCCCCACCATCCTTCCATTTAACCTCATCTAGCTATCATTTTTTGTAATCTTAAAACAGAATAAGGATGCATTGAGTTCAATGAGTTTATCTGTGGATATAACCTAAGGACATCGAAACCACAACTCAGTCCTATATGATGTATGATCCAATTCATCCATTAAACTAGTTTCTACAAATATCGAGTCAAATATCATGTTATTAGAGTCTTAGTGAGTTGATATATTGTTCTCTATACTAACACTGGAGTCTATGTCCTAAAATCTAAACTTGAGACACATAAATTTTTTTTCTATAAAATCCAAACCATGCTCGTAGATAGAGAACTCCTAACTCTAGTCTAGTTGAAGGACCTCCTCTAATACCATTATGTAATGACCATACCCATAAAAGGGCACAAATATTGTGTAAGGACAATCCACCACTACCCTAATCCCACCGTTCTTAGGGCAAGGTATGGTGACTTGTTCCAAGTAGGCTTATCACATACATGTGAGACCTTAGCCTATGGTTCTTGTATTTACACACACACACAAACAAGTAATTTCTCATGAAATAGTTCAAATATAATGACACTAGACTACTATAAATGAATCTATATAACTATCATCCCAATACGAGTTCAAAAAATGTAATGAAATAATGTAAAATTAAAATACAGGTCCACCAAAAACTACATAATCTTCCAACCTACTCAAGATTAGGGGAAAAATGTCAAATGAAACAACCATTAAACACCTTAGTTAGTCTAGATTGCTATGATATTCCCACTCTAGGTCTTCTATGACTTCATCAAAATATATTTCATCATTTTAAGACATAAAATGTGTTGGTAGAACCCATTTATTTGTGATTATAACAATACTCAGTAGGTACCTCAAACCCAAAATGAAGGTAGAAACAGAATGGAAATAGTCTACATTAACCAAAACCATAGGGTTTAACCCATGTGATATAGAAATATAAAATCCATCATTACCAATCCTCGACTATACCTGTCTACACATATCAAACCTACATGGTGTTTCAATCATGTTACGTGACACCACCCTAAGGATGCTAATAATATACTAGATATACTCTTCTCAAACTTCATGTCTCATGTAGTCAAAAATTAACTGCAAGCCATAGGTTTCTACCTGATGAAAAAAGGTCATGGTCATCTAAGAAAACTCACTAAATTTACCCTTCCATCCCAGATATTTCACATTTGATAGATCTCACTCATGTTGTATTCTTCTAAAACCTAGATGGACATTTTTTATGATATCTCACTTTTCAGGTAAAACTAAACCTTGGGATCATCCCCTCAATACCTAATATAGTTTATCTTATAGAAAAAGCTCCTCGAGTATCACCACAAATAAATCCATTCAAGAAAATAGTATATCATGATACAAAGATAAAGTTTATTACCTATCCTCTATGGGGTACTCCTCTATCCCAAAAAAACCCCATTAGATGATTGTTAGATAGGGGATCACTCATAATACTACAGGCGGACACTGAGAAACCAATATGGAACTCTGTATATCATAAATTTTAGATAGAGGTTATCCACCCATGTAGTGTTGGTCGTATTGATTCCATGAACATTATATGGAACAACCCTATAATTAAGGAATATTATTGCTGATGATACCACAACACATACTGAAAAAACTCTCTATATAGTGAAACATAAATTTGAGGATTCCACATAACCTACTGATACATCATTCAATTTATGATATTTTAGAGTTAATTATTTATTTAAAACCACTAAATTTGAATTTATCAAATAAAGGGGATTATAATCATATTATAAGGATGCAATTGTACATTTTACCCTCATGAGGGCAGACCATGTGAACTCACGGAACTGATACTAGTCTGTACATCCCTAATAGAAGAAACAAACAAACATCACCTCATTCTAAATCTATAATGTAAAAAATCATGGCCACCATCACATTAAATGTAGAAACTACATAGTATAGGATAATCAAGGCCCTTTATCTGAATTCAGAAGATTTAGATGTTTAATATAGAAGTCAACATGTTGATTGGATACATTTTATCCCATGTAATAGGGTATGTGACCTTGTCCAATACTCTGTGTGTATCCTTTCCCACACAAGGCCTAACTTGAAATGATTCCACTCATGGGGTATACCCACTTTTCAAAAAAAGTTTCTCTTGGACTGGCCAAATACTATCCCTTGTCCATTCCCATGTTCGATACCCGATGGCCATGTACCTGGTCATGTAGTTCCACAAAACTATGTACCTTTGCATGAAATGTTTGTCCATGTCCTGACCCACACATCCTAGGATCATTACATAAGGTTTACAGTTGTACACAATGTGTAGTCACCAAAACATGTACTTCCCCAAATATTAATGACACATGGTATCTTTTCGCTCACTATGTGTACTGTGATCATGATTTTTATATTGGAAATATCTACCAGCCACAAAAAACCATCAATTTACACCTTTATCCCATGAATCTAAAACAAGGGGATCTCTAGTAGTCATAATAGTGCTACAAAACTGTAAAAAATTCATAATTGGGGATTATAACAACAACATGGTAAATGATCCTAACTCATTGAATAATGCCAAATTTTCAGGTCAAAATGACACTCGGAACCCGCTGGTCCTCGATCTAGGAATGATCATCATAAAAAAGGGTATCAATTGTGCTTCCTCTTCTACGTTCATCATTTCGTCATATTTAACAGAAAGGGGATACTCCCTCTCCTCTATCACATGTAAGAAATAATGTTACGTGGTTTGTTTATTAATCATTTTTTATTAAAATAATTATCCTCTATTTAACACCACATCAACAGTTTACTCTAACCAAGCATCCAATGCATACAAATATTTAGTAGCATCTACTATAAACACCACTTTATAAACTGATCGATTTTCTCATATTTGTTATCTGAAACTCCTCTCAAGAGTTAAACCACATTACAAATCATCTATGTGTGCACGTCATAAAATATTTAATATTTTTAATATCATCTCCCTAAGGCTATCTGTACACAATAATCTCATGCTGAATCATATTATTTTTTTGGAAATATTCCTCAAAATAATTCAATGTAATAAATAGAATAAATGTGGTTATAGACAATGTGATGTAAATTAATAATAATTTCTATGAATAAAATGCAACAATATCATTTTTATATAAAATTAATTTTTGAAAAAAAAATTACTTCAATAAAATTTATGTTCCTATTTCTTAGGCATTCATAAAAAAATGGTTTTGAGTAGGGACGTAATATATATATTTCATAATGAGGATACACATATTCACACCATCAAATTCAATGGCTAGGTTATAACTATCCCATTTAAATAATATTATTTTATATTATATTTCAATCCACATGATGTTTAATTTTTAATGTTATTGAATCAATACAGATAATAATTATTTTAACCTTTATTTTTTGTCATTAAATTATACCAAATTAAATGAATTATTACTTCGAAATTATATCTCGATTTTCAAAGGCTCATTATTTGAAAATACTACCATTGAAATCCCATATCGTACAAATGAAAAAAAAATTAATATGGTGATGTGGGTAAAAAAAATTTCTAGAAATAACACATAATTAATTTCCAAGATAATGATAAAATTTGTAGGAAGTTAAAATATTGAAATTTAGAAGAGAACTACCACCTAATGACTAATAGATAGTCATTTAGAACATGGTCATTATTATCTTATTGATCCCAAAACCATACATTAATGATGGGTAAAAGACCCTAAAATCAATTGAAACAATGGAAAATGGATGATAAATTTTTTTAAGATCCTTTTCCATAAAATGATGGATTATCTAACTATAAATATATTTAACATGATAAAATAAACATACATTATTTATTTCCATTTTAAATTGAAAATTTGATCATTGGTATTACATTTAATTAATTTCCACTTCTACTCTGCTTCCAATAAATGAAGATTCGTTGTAATTTTTTATTTTCTAAAAAAATAAATTAACTTTTTGTAGATCTTATGATCCATAAAATAATGAAATTTCATTCCTTTTTACGCTAAATATTGTTAAAAAATCATTATTCTTAGAAAAAGATGTCCAATGTTGTTAAATATTATCCATTAATATGCAACACCTTAACAATAACCCCCCAATGTTTAGTACAATAATAATAACCCTCTAATATATATTTGAATAAATTCAAAACCTAGTAATGTAAAATATTTTATCAAACATGTGTCCCCATAAAATATAATTTTATTCATAATGTCACATTCCAATAATGGGAATACCTAGATCATATATTCTCTTGCAAAATATAATGAATGTTAATAAACATAAAACCCTAAAAAAACATATATGTTTCGAAAATTAAAAATATATTTAATCCAAAAACAATATCATAGGCTGTTGAATAATTTACATTGATCCAAAAATTCAATAATCTTTATAAAATCTGGCGTAAATTAATTTATCATTAAATCACCAATAAATTTCAAGGTTACTAAATCTATCTTATTTGATTCATCCATTTCACTCATCTCATAATCTGAACTAAACATTTTTAACTCAACATAAAACACATATTTAGGGTTAACATTTCATTAATCACTTGTTCTACAAAAATATCACCTTACCGATCACATTTCCTGGTTATTGGTCCATTCAACATAGGTTTTCAATGACATAAAGAAAAAATAATTTTGAATAATCCTTAGATGTTTAATGATTCATTATTTTATAAAATCATTTGTATAACACTTCTAAATCATATTTATGGACTCCCAATAATTAAAAACACTAATCCTTTCACTTCAACAATTATCATAACATAGGTCCTTCCATAGTCAAGAAGATAAACCATGGATTATGGAATTGAATTATATAAAACCCATACTCCCCATATATAATCCATTGACCTGTAAATATAAAATTATAGATAAATTCATATCCCCCATAGAACTCTTTATTTTTACTCAAAAATTTCTTTTGTAAATCATTTATTTTCCACACATTATATATCATATAATTCTTATGATACATTTTCCTATGTTTTTATATTCATATAATTGATATGTAAGAAACCTAATATTATCCCCTCTATTTCCATTTAGAAGCACTATATTTTAATTATTATGTGTGTAAAAAATCTTTCCTATGATTATTTAATAATAATATAACGAGATAAATGATTATGAATTATCACTAGGTTCTTATTTCTAACTCTTATTTTAGTTTCTTTCTCATGATGGAATAATACCATTCTATATAAAAATCACTCTTAACACCGGTACACCAAGTTACAAATATTTATTAAAACTGAACATGAATAGCATGAGAAAAAAACTCATATTTGGAAACCACATAATCAGTATAATTATTTATATGATATTAAATCCATCTCATACTAATTTATATATAATACAACTTATGTTTAACCTATTTTATTCATGGTTTTATATATTTAAATCCTTAATAATGGTTTAAAAAGAAAATTTTATTCAAAAAAATAATATCCCTTTAGATTTTCAATCCAAATGAAGACTAAGGGACCTTTATTGTACATTAGACATATGTATGATATATATTTGTCCAACTAATTTTTGGGTTATTTACCATAGAATCATTTATTCAAAACCACATCCACTTAAATCATCTTGATAGGTATGTGTTACTAGGAATACTAATTAATTTTTACCTCCCCAAAGTATGAGGATGTAACAGAATACATAAACATATCCTTATAGTATACAATGGGGTTGTATTCACTAATATATTTTTTTACTAAAACAACATCCCATGGTTTCTACTATAATTAAACTAATACCAACTAACAAACTCAAAATTTTAATACAGAGTCGACAGATATTTTACTTAATTGGTATTAAATGAAAGAGATCAAATCACCATGGAATGATCAGATTGGTAGTCTTAATAACCTAATATAAACATGATTCCAATTATTAATTGGAAATAAAATATAGAAACATAGTGAAAGTAACAAATTTTCACCCTTAAATTCATTTTATGATTTATTCTTCATTTAGATATGAATGAAAACTCGATGAGGGTGAGGTCGAATCCTCATTATGGGATAAATACAACTGATTCTATCTTGACTAAATATTGAATAATCAATATTCCATGGAGAATAACTATAAAAACCTATCATTTAATCAATAAGATAACCATGAAATTAATCCAAAGATAATTTCTATTTAATAATAACAAGGGTAATAAAAAATGAATCATCAATTATGGAAATTCATAATGTTGGATGTCATGTTCTCAGACATCATGATATCTTTTCCACCAAGTAAATTCACGAAGACTATTTATGCTATGGTTATGTATATAACAAAAACCCATTTAATATGTCTATCCAACTGCTTGGGCTCATAATACACATAGATGCGTCCTAGGGATATATAAATGTAGGCCCAACATATATAGTCATGTCCATTTCATTCCTCATATAATTAATAGTAAATTTAAATAAAAGTGAAATTTTATTTCAAAAAATATTAATAATTACTATTGGATACTAGATATCAATATTTCATTAGTCAATTTAATTACATTAACTAAAAAATATAATACATAGAAATTTTCTATGGTTTGGATATAATAATATCCATGATACAAAGAATATGTATATATAAGAGAATCATAATTTCCAATGAATGATGATTAAAGGATCTTAAACATTTAAATATAATGTTAATTATAGAAATATTAAGAATACATAAAATATAACCATCATTTCATCAAATCTATAAGTTTTGTAATAAATTTATGCCTTTTGAGAAAAAAAATTTGAATTTAATCATAAAAATAATTTTTCAATCAAGACGTTTATTTATAAAACCATTTAAAACATATCAAAAATTATAAATATCATAAAATGGTTGCTTCATTATGAATTTATATCAACACTATATATGTGAAAATTATACATTCCTTTTTAACTTTTTATAATGAATGGTAAAAATGAACCATTCATAAAACATTATAATGATTCCATTCAAACCACGTAAAAATTCAATGATAAAATAATATTTCCTTAATAATTCATTTGAAAAAATAGAATCATGTGAAAAAATAATGAAAATTTGGATTAAAAAAATGAATCTCCTTAAAAATAAAGAGGATAAAAAAAATAGTTTTTTTTAAAATTGATATATTATAATTTTCATTCAATAAGATGCATTATAAATTCTAGAAATAAGATATTATAAAATAAATTAATTCCAATTCAGAAAATTTTACATTGGAACCACATCAATGAGTAAACATGAATAAAAAAATTTGACATCAAAATTTAATATACATTAATTTTAAGAACAAATTTTTTTTCATTATATACTATAAGGCTCTAGCCTTAAACCTTAGTTATTCTTAAGTTATTACAAGAATACACCTTGAGGATCTTTTTAGGTTTATAGTTTTAGAGAATTAGATCATAAAACATGCATTACATCCCACATTTAAACAAAGTGGTTACAATAAAAGATAGTATTCATTTTTCCCATAAACAGAAACATATTTAAAATAAAACCTGGATTCTTTCTTGACACTCCCTTGACACTATCATCACATCATGTACCTTTACCTTGACCTGTGAAAATCATTTCAAAAACTTCGGATGAGCATAAATAGCTCAGAAAGGGATATAAAAATATGGAAAGGAAACATGAGTACATGTATACATAAGAATTAATGAAATCATACTTTACTCATAAAACATAAGCACTTTAACATACTTCATCAAATCATGAATAAATCATAGAAATCATAAGATATAAAGGTAACTTGAGGCATTCATAACATTCTTACGTAGGCAGTAACCCTCTTGGTTACGTTTGGAATACCCATCACGGTATATTCCCTAAATCTCTTCAAAGAAACCTTAAAGTTTAACTCCTTCGCATTGCCCAATGTATTGGAGAGCTATATCGGGCTCACCCGCCCTTAGTTTATCACAGAACCACCCATCTTCATAACAATGTCCAAGAACCATAACATAATCATACCACATAATACATGCATAAAGTAAACATAACATTTCCACATTTCAATCACAAGATATAAATACAACACATTGATATAAAAAACATTATGAAAACCATTTTCAATACCAAAATAAAATAAAAGTAAAACATGGAATTTATTTTTCATTTAAAAATAGTTATGGCTTGTAGAGGAAGCCAAAACTCAAATAATGGTCATGGCGGTGGAGAAGACGTTGTCGCCGCATACGTATGACAAAAAAAGAAAAAAACATTCCTTTTGTCGTTCAGTAAAATTATTCATATAAAAAAATATTCCTTTTGAATAAGAATAAAATTCAAAGGGTTTTATACACCGTATAATAGAATGTTGTGTATAAAAAAAAATATGCCTCAATGAATTGAGATTGAGACGAAGTCCCTTACCTCGTATTCGATTTGAGTTGATCGTTCTTTAATCTATTGAATAATACACTTGAGTTAATTTCTAATTTATTAAGAAAATTTTTCAAGTTCATTATTCGTTTCATATCATTTATTTCCATGTCATGAACACTATGTTATTATATATGTTTATAACGGTCGTTTTAACGATCATTGGTACTTGAGTCAAAAATGAACTTTTTATATTTACAAGTTGTTCACGTAGTAAAATATCCATTACCTCAAGAATTATATTCATGATGTAGATTCCATATATATCATATATATCCATTATATACATGAATTTATAATATTACATAATCATTCAGAGGTAAGAAATGAAATGCACCGTTCATGGAGATGGTAAGCCGTACGTATGCATGAACACTAATTTCAATTCTATATCATATTAATGGAATTGAAACCAAATGAGAGATATGTATATTTTAATTCCAGAATTATATTCTTCATTTAGATTAACATAAATCATATATATCCATTATATATATGTACTTATAATAGTACATTACATTTGGGGATAAGAAATGAAATGCACCGTTGATGGAGACAGTAAGTCGTACGTACACATGAACGCTACATTCATTTCTATCTCATACTTTAATGGAATTAAAACATAATGATACATAATAGTATTATAATTCCAGTATGGTATCATATACAATATAATTAAATATATCCTTTATAGGTACCACATATGGTTTTAACGAATCAAATCACTTTGAGGGGGTGGTAGTCCGCACTTCCTAAAATGAAGATATCACGTATACCCATAATGGAAGCCATAAAGGTATGCCATTAATGAAAAATACAGAAGCCTAAGGAAATAATAATCATATTATATATCATATATAAATATAGTGACATCTTAATAGCCTCCTTTGAAGGTGTCAGAAGAATATTGAACAATAATCGTTTCGTGAGGCAGAAATTCGCCATCCACTGAAACAGTATGTTCTTTAACCATTACATGTAGGTGTGTGTAAGTGTAGCTCGAATGATTCTTATAAAAACATCTTAGTATATTGAATGTAATGTAGTTTTAACAAAATAAATTAATAAATAGTGTTTATGGGGTTGGAGAGGCAAAATAAAACATAAGAACACAAGAGAAGACACTACCTTTAAATTGGGTAACACTTTATGATTTGAGCTCAAAGGCTTCATTGGGAATACTTCTGCCCAAAGTGAGGCTTCTAAGAGTTATAAAGGGATGTGGAGAGACAAAATGGGTAGGGGGTTTCCACACCAAAGTCTTTGGAAGTGTGGGTAGGGTGGTAGATTTGGGGGCCTTTTATAAGAGGAGAGGAGGGGCACTCTTGGAATGTTATAAAATGTTACTTTATTTTCAAATGAGTATCAGATTTTAAAGGTCCCACATTGATGTATTTAGAGGATAAGGTGATAAGGGTTAGATATACACTCATCCAATAGGTTTTTGACATGTTTAGGGCATATATTTTATATTATCTCTTCATTTTATTTAAATTGTTAAATAATGAGATAATCGATGCATCATCATGATGTCATAAATAATTTAATTTATTTAATGTCTAAAAATTATGAAACAAATACTATGATGTAGGAAATCTTTTTATATTTCCAATTAATATTTATAGTCCAATATATAATTTATGTAGACAAAATTAAAATTTTTTTACCCAGGTGATACATTCTTTGTTATATTTATCTTTCTTTAACAATAAAAACATAAAAAGTCACTTTCACACAAAAGTGATTCCATGGGGTCCGCAAGATTGGCAGAAGGCATCCCATGGTCTTCCATGAGACAACCAATATAATTATGACACATGTTTGTGTAATTTTTTTTATTATGATATTATTTTATGATCCTTAACTACCCGATTACTCATTAATCAAGATAATTAAAGATAATTACCGTCGTTACTATTCCTAATGTCCAAAAACAAGAGTCTTGATTACCAAATTTGGAACTTCTTATTCCTAATATTTAATCCATTTTACCAAATTTCAAACACAGAAATTGAAATAATTTATTTAAAAATAATTCCCGTTGTCAAAACTAATAGTGGGTTTTTTGAAACAATATCTATGAAAAGTTTGGCATTAGTTTATGCCCAATTCCAAAGTGAAATTAATCCTAATGACCTCCATTGGATTAAATGGTAAAAATATATTCATATTATTCTTTAATACCAATTATGAAGATAATCTATCCATATAATTAAATTAGATGAAAAAATATTTTTGATGTAAAATGCAGTATTTTTCACTATTCATTAAAAAAATGAACATTGTCAGAAAAATACCAAAAATTTATCCAATGTAAATTTCAATGTCCCAATAATAAATAATATGTTTATTTTGAAAAATAGAGATTATAAAATTGTCAAATGTTTGATTTAAAAATGGTTTTCCATCAAAAGGCAGTAAAACAATCTTTCAAAAATATTAGGGTATTCCATGTTTAAGATTGGATTTATTATCATTTTAAGCCTCTAAAACACTATCTAATTAATAAATAGACATAGATAAAAATATATATTATTCAATACTTACTTTGGATGTTACATCCTTCCCCCATTTAGAAAATTGCGTCCCCGTAATTTATTTATTTATCGAATAAGTGGGGGTATTTACCCCTCATTGCATTTTCTGATTCCCATGATGCCACTTCAATCATGTGGTTTTTCCACAAAACCTATACCTGATAAATCACCTTATTCCGTAACACATGCTCCCTGTGGTCAAGAATCTGAACCAGTTGTTACTCAATAAGATAGATTCTCTTCCAACTGAACTACCTATGGACTCAAAACATGAGATGGATCTGGAATATACTTTCTCAACATCGAAACATGAAAAACATTGAGTACCTGAGATAAAATCGGAGGTAAAGCCATTTGCTATGAAACTGATCCAACTCTCTCCAGAATTTCATATGGTCCAATGAACCTTGGACTCATCTTTCCTTTCTTACCAAATCGCATCACAGTTTTCCTTGCTGATACATTGAGAAAAACATGATCACCTACCTGAAAAGAGAGATCCTTCCTCCTTTTGTCCGCATAACACTTCTGCCTACTCTGAGCTGTTCTCATGTGTTTCCTTTTTAGCTGAACTTTTTCTACCAACTCTTCTATCAATTCTGGTCCCATCAGCTTCGTTTCACTCACTTCATCCCCGAAAGCAGGCGTTCGACACCGCTTCCCATATAACACCTCAAATGGTGCCATCTGTATACTGGAATGAAAATTGTTATTATATGAAAACTCAACCAAATAAAGATGTTGGTCCCAACTTGCCTGATAATCCATCAAAAAAGCACGTAGCATATCTTCCATATTCTGAATTGTTCGTTCTGACAGCCCATCGGATTGAGGATGAAAAGTTGTACTAAAATTAAATTCAATACCCAACGACTTCTGAAGGCCATTCCAAAATTTAGAAGTGAACCTGGGATCACGGTAAGATACAATGGACAGAGGAGCTCCATGAAACCTGAATATCTCTTTAAGATACATACGGGATAGTTGATCTAGATAAAAAGTATCTCTTATAGCAAGGAAATGAGTAGATTTAGTCAAGTGATCAACAATAACCCATATTTCATTATTACCTCGAGATGTCTTTGGTAATCCCACAACAAAGTCCATGGATATATATTCTCCCATTTCCACTCTGGAACTGGTAAAGGTTGAAACATCTATTTCGGTAACTGCCGCTCTACTTTAACCTGTTGACATGTCGAACACTTCACAGTAAAATCAGCAATATCCCTTTTCATTCCACCCCACCAGTAATACTCCCACAGATCACTGTACATCTTAGTACTGCCAGGATGAACTGAAAACGGAGAACTATGAGCTTCACATAACAACTCTCTCTTCAACTATGAATAACAAAGAATACACAATCTCATCCCAAATCTCAAAACACAATCATTATCAATGTTGCTTTCAAGAAACTTACCCTTCTAATCCAGCTATACCTTTTTCTGCAACTCACTGTCTTGCTTCTGTGCTTGCTTGATTCTGTCTGATAGAGATGATTTCCCTGATACCTGAAACAATACAAAAGAATATCCTACACCAGAAACTTATATGCCATGGTTGATCAAATCCTTAACCAAAGGATTACGTTCCAAATGCAACATTTTTAATGAATCATTACTTTTTCGACTCAAATCATCAGTGACATTATTTGCTTTTCCCGGATGGTAATGAATTGTACAATCATAATCCTTGAATAATTCTAGCCATCTCCTATGTCTCATGTTCAATTCTTTCTGAGTGAATATATACTATAAAATTTTGTGATCCATATATATTTCACACTTTACTCCATAAATATGATATCTCTAAATTTTTAAAGTGAAAACAATAGCAGCTAATTACAAATCATGGGTAAGATAATTTACCTCATGAGTTTTCAACTATCGTGAAGCATAAGCAATTACCTGATCATTCTGAATTAGGACACAACAAAGTTCTTTCAATGAATCATCGCTGTAGATAACAAACTCCCCATTCCTGGAAGGTAGATCAAAAACTAGAGCATTCACCAATCTTCTTTTCAGTTCCTGAAAACAATCATTACATTCTTTTGTCCAGATAAACTTAAAACCCTTCTGATTTAGCTTAGTCATTGGACTAGATAACCGTGAAAAATTTCTAACAAACCTTCAGTAATATCCTTCCAAACCAAGGAAGCTACGAATCTCAGTTACATTTTTGGGACATGGACATTCTTCCAAAACCTTTGTTTTTGCAGGATCAACAGTTATCCCATATTTAGAAACAATGTGACCAAGGAAAAAAATTTGTTGCAACCAAAACTCACACTTTCTGAATTTCCCATACAATTTCTTTTCTTTTAAGGTTAGCAAAATAACCATTAAATGTCTTTCATTCTCCTCTTTACTTTTACAAAACACCAAAATATCATCAATGAAAACCACCACAATCTTATCCAAGAACTCATGGAAAATTATATTCATTAAGTCCATGAATACAGCAGGTGAATTGGTTATCCCAAAAGGCATTACTAAAAATTCATAATGGCCATATCATGTATGAAACACAATCTTCATAACATCTGATTCCTTTACCTTCAGCTGATGGTACCCCGATCTTACGTCAATCTTTGAAAAATACTTATCTCCTTGGAGCTGATCAAACAAATAATCGATATGAGGAAAAGGATATTTTTTCTTAACAGTGATGTTATTCAAGGCTCTTTAATCAATGCAAAGTCTCATTGAACCATCTTTTTGTTTAAAAAATAAAATAGTAGCACCCCGTGGTGATTTCCTAGGTCAAATGAAACCTTTCTCTAATAAATCTTGCAATTTCTACTTCAACTCAAAGAGTTTAATTTGAGCCATTTGATAAGGGGGTTTTGAAATTGGCTTAGCATCAGGAACTAAGTCAATAGTAAATTCAACTTCTCGATAAGGTATTATTCCAGGCAACTCATTAGAAAAAACATCAGGATACTCATTTACCACTGACACATCATAAATCTGAACAGTTCCCTTTTTTCAATGATATGTGCAAGGTAACATTCATTTCCATGTTTTACAAGTTTATCGACCTCTTGATATGTTATCAATAGTAAGGGTTCATTCTTGTACACAAACAGAAAGTCTTTCTGAAAAGAATCTTCTTTAGATCTACAGTAAATCATAACATGGTAAATAGAGAGCCAATCCATACCCAGGATAACATCAAACTCTAATAGAGGAAAAACAATTATGTTTTCAAGTAGTTTCATTCCACGGATAAGGATAGAAAAATACTTATAAATTAATTTTTCCTCAAAATTTCCCCCAGGTGTTTTTACCACAAGTTTAGGAGTCATTTCTTGAGATGTATTCCCATTTTACTAGAAAATGTTTCAGAGATAAAAGAATGTGTAGACCCCGAATCAAAAAACACAATGGTATAATCTGAAAAAACAAACAAAGTACCTGATACAACTTCATTTGATGGCCTGACATCTGCTGACGTAGATACAAAGGATTTCACCACCCCTTTCTGCTTGTATTCTAACTGCTTCCCATCACTCAAGCTCTTTGTCGGACACTCGTTTGCATATTTTCCCATCTCATTGCACTAAAAACATTTCACTAACTGTAAATAAAATTTGGACTTACCATCACCTTTATCTTTTTCAGTGGAATCACGAGCCTTATGTACCATCTTACCACATCGGTAGCACTTTACAAAATTTAGAAGACATTCCCCAGCATTCCTTTTACCACATTTATCACAAACTAGAAACTTTGTTTTCTTACCATCAATCCTTTTTGAAAAATTCTTTCCTTTCTCCTGCCACCTCATTCTCTTCTTCTATTGGTTGTTAAAGAACACTTGATCATCTGAAAACTCCATTTCCACCTTCTCAGCACATCGATCAATCTTTTCATAACTTTTGAACTCATGATAATCTAATGCCCTTATATATTTTGTCTTTAATCCTGAGTAAAAATGATTGATTTTACTATCAAGGTCTCAGATAAAATTTGGAACCTACCATGCCAATCGAGTGAACCTTTCTTCATAGGCAGCCACTGATTCTTCCTCTTGACTCAATTCCAGGAATTGTTTTTCCATCCTATGTCGAACAGCCTTAGGAAAATAATTCTCAAGAGACATACCTTTGAAATCATCTCAATCGAGAGAATAAATCTCATCAGCATCCTCGGTATTTTTAACCATCGACCACCACTAATCTATTTCACCCTCCAAACATTAAATAGAAAGACTAGCCTTTTGATTGTCTGAACACCCCATGACATAAAAAATTTTCTCTAGTGATCTAATCCACCCTTTAGCTAGCACAGGGTCAGATGATCCTTTGAAAGATGGGGGATGTTGCCTCATGAAATGTTCCACCACTAACATGTTCCTCTACGGTTTATCTGGCTGATCTCGTGTATGGATACCACCACCATTTATAACTTGAGTCAATTGCGCCATTACTGCAACAAACAGTTCAGTTCCTATTCCGACCATCTCAGGATGCTGATTCGGAAGGTTATTTCCTTCTGTATGCCTACCTAGCTATAACGACCCATACTTTACATACATTGTTAGTACATAAAAATTTAATTATACTTATTACAACATATAACAAAACCATGAAAGGATCGTATAGGTATAGTGGCCTTAGAAACTGGGAAACATAAACAACTAGGTCATAAAGCGTCTACGCTGTCTCCCATTTATTTCATCGTATCTATAGTCCCTTTTGGCATATCATTCTTAATATCCTTCTTCCTAGCCTGGGGAAAGAAATCATATACAAGGGTGAGCTCAAATGCTCAGTAAGGGTAAACAAAAGAAATATCAATCACATTATATTCATAATAACATAACATTTTGGAAATCTTACCCTGCAAGAGAGATCATAATTTCATGACATGGGATAAATCATGGTAGTGAAATGTAATCACAATAATCATAACATAAAACATGAAGCTTTGTGTCATACACACATAATCGTAGAGAATCATTTCTTATAAGTCAAGACTCATTTCCAAGACTATCTTATTGGACAACGTCCATTTATGAACCGTGTTCATTCCTCATTTCAGTCCTGTTTCACTGAACCGGTTTAACCTGTCATTCCAGCCATGTCTATCTCATGAGATATAAGATATTTAACCAATTCATTGGAGGGAGATATAGGTCCCACCCATCTCATAATGTTACCATTCTTATGTGTGCCACAAAATCATAAACCATACATCATAGCATAACCCATATAATAAAAATGGAAATCTTAGACATCGTGATATCATAAAACAATTCATATAAGATAAAGGAATTAATAAAAATAATTCCATCACAACATAATCAAATCAATGTAATAATAGGGATATAAACAGAACCCTATATTATCTTAGATGGAAAATAATTTTGATAAAACACTTGAACTCCATTCTTGAAGAAAATATCATTTCTGATTCAAAAACATTTTTCCATTCTTAACATGTCATAGAATTTTAAACTATAAGAATTTCATTAAAAATAAACATGAAAACATTTAAAGGATTATTATTGGAAATAATGTTTTAAAAATCCATTCATGCCGTATAAGTTAAAAAAACATTCTTCTCATACTTTTTTCGTAAAAGTCAAAAAGTACCTCGTACAAAAAACGATAAAAGATTCCTTTCATATCATTTACTAAAAACTCACCGAAGTGTAAAATTGGATTTAAAAAATTGTAGGTGGATGGAAATAATATTATATATTGAGGAAACATGGATGTGGATGATAAAATACACCCCAGTAAATTCTGAAGTATAAACAATCTCGGATAAAAATGAGACTGTGATATTTCCCTTACCTTAGGTCTGATTTGCTTCGTATGTGTCCGAAACTACTGTATAATGATTTAAATAATGCCATTGACTTATTATAGAATCATACTCATTGTTATGATATCATATATGGTCATATTCTAAACTTATTATTCGTAATATTTCATTCCTACTTGTTATTCGGGTGTTTATTACTTTTTGTTCTTATGCGTGTTTTGTCAAATAAATTCTTATTCGTATTTTTAGTTTATAGATAACACATTTCCAGAATGGTATTAGTGTAATATATTTCATATTTATTCACTCAATTCATTTATGTAATAATTATGCAATTAAAATCATGTAGAACGAGTCGCATCACATCGTGGAGACGGTATTCCGTACGTACGCACGAGCGATGATATCGTTCCCATGATCATGGAATTGTATTGGAGTGTATGTATACTATTTCAGAATCAATATAACATTACAATAATCATATATATGAATTATTTACACCATTATTCCCATCCAAGTAAGGTGGTGGTGGAAAATAGATTACACCACGACGTGGAGATGATATTCCGTACGTACGCACGCGCGGTGATTTTGTTTTCCGTAGGATGGATTGATGGTGAAATAGGGTAGTTTCATACTTATAATAACATATCATTATATGAGTGATACTGATGTTTTTAATTCATAATGAAAAATCTAAATAAGAAGAAGTGGAAGAAGAAATAAAGTTGAAAGAATTGGTAACGGACATTACCTCTTCTTTGAAGCACTTCTTTGAGACTTCCTTTTAGGACACTAAAATTGGTATTTGAAGAAGACCAGTACCTCTAGGATATTTCTAGGGAAGAGGATCAGAGAAATTGGCAGGTTTTGGCCGAGCATGAAGGCTCAAAGTGGTGTGAGGAAGAGAGGGAGGAGATACTCTTTTATAAAGGAGGAGAGGGGCACCTTTGGAAAAACTAAAAGTATTATTTTATTATAAAGCCATATTCAATTTTAAATATCTCCAAATTGATTTATTTTGAAGATAAGGTGGGGATGGGTCTAAATCATCTAATCCAATAGAATTTGGACAAGTTTAGTTTACTATTTTAACCTTATCATTTAGATTTAACTTTATGTTAGATAATTTTACTTTTACCGTGTTTTTTTTGTGTTCCTACACTATATGGTTAATAAACACACTATAACAAGCCCAACGAACCCCAAGTTGTTTATTATTGATATATATAACCTTATCTAGGTCATTTGGCCGAACCTTAGATTTTTAAGAATAAAATAACAATTAATATTATAATATTTATTTTAAAAACTATTTTATGTCAATTTTGACAATATTTAGTAATTGATTTTTGTGAAAATCATAACAGAATGATTATTTCGAAAAACGTTAATTAAATCAATAACAACATGTCATGTTAACCTATAAAATTACTGTAATTCATAAAAAGTCTCATATTACATTTATTTGGGTATTTATAACATCAATTATGTCAATATTTCATTAATAAGATAATTACTGCATCATCTTTGTGTCATAAATAAATTAAATTATATAATGTCTAAAAATTAAAAATAAAATACTATTATGTAAGAAATGTTTTTATATTTCTAATGAATATTTATAGTAAAATTTATCTTATGTATAACCCTATATTATAAATTATTTATTTATTAAACTTTTATTTTAACTATTTTAACCCTTCTTTAAATAAATTAATAATAAATGTCCTAATCTAATACAGGTGGGGCTAAATGGTCATATATTATTTATAAGGTTGTTTTTGGTCTAATTACACTTATCCAATAGATTTAGGACATGTGTTAGGGTAATAATAATATCATTTTTACCCCTAATTACCATATTTTCTTTTAACAGTGTTAAATAAAAGTAAAAAGTTACTATTCACCAAAAATTATTGTCATCTCATTGATCCACATTTTACTTACTGACATCAACCGTGTCTCTCAGATTTTTGAAATTTCACTCACAGAAGAGGTAAAATTATTTTTTATGTAAATTTGCAAATTCTCCTAGGAGGTGGGTAAAAAAGACGGTGAAAAGTTCAATAAAATTTTTATATATCTAAAATTATTATAAAATTACTGCAATGAATTACATTGAACTTATATAAGTATTATGTATCAATTTTGAACTAAAATAAATTTAAATAAAATAAATAATTATTTAAATAAAAATTCGGTTTTTAAATAGTAACCCAGTGTTTTCACTATTCATCAAAAATTGAAAGTTTCCAGAAATATACCAAAATTTCACCCTAGGCTAATTTCGATATTCCAAATCCTAAAACGAAGTCCATTTTGAAAAAAATTACAATATTTCCAAAAATGGTTATTACTATTCATAACGGCTAGTTTTAAAAATATTTTAATTGCATATCGTTGTTTAGTGAAACTCGGTATTGCGTATGACGCAAGCTATCAAGGAAGGTCGCGATTGCGTGTAAAGAAAGACAAGAAAGTGTTGTGTGTATTGAAAGATTCCTTTGATGATTTATATAAAATAAATACAAAATATTTCTTACAAAAGTCTCGGGTGTTACATTCTACCCTACATAAAATGAATTTCGCCCTCGAAATTCATCACTTGTAACAAACAGATGAGGATACTTCTCCCTCATCATATCCTCAAGCTCCCATGTAACTTCTTCTAATTGGTGATTCTTCCATAAAACTTTCACCAAGCGAGTGGTCTTATTCGTAGGACATTTTCACTATGATCGAAAATCACTATCGGTTGTTCTTCATAAGAAAGATCTTGTTCCAGTGGTACAACTTTTGAGCTGAGTACATGTGAAGGATCAGGTATGTACTATCTCAGCAGAGATACATGGAACACATCGTGAATATGAGAGAGATTCAGTGGAAGCACCAATCAGTAAGCTACCTTCCCAACATGATCAAGTATTTCGAAAGGACCGATATACGTAGGGATCAGCTTTCCCTTCTTTCCGAATCTCATTACACCCTTCCAAGGAGATATTTGTAAGAACACTATCACCCACTTAAATCTCTAAGTCTTTTCTTCGGTTGTCGTCATAACTTTTTTGTCGGCTCTGAGCTTCTCTTATGTGTTGTTGAATAGATATGACCTTTTCTGCCATCTCATCAACAAGATCATGTCCTAATAGCTTTATTTCCCCAACTCCATCCCAGCAAGTTGGAGTCCTGCATTTCTTTCCATAGAGAGCTTCATAAGGAGCCATCTAAATACTTGAGTGAAAGATATTATTATAAAAAAAAATCCACCAAAGGTAGGTGTTGATCCCAACCACCTTTGAAATCCTTAGAGAAAGCTATCAACATATCTTCTAGAGTTTGAATTGTCCTCTCAGACTGACCGTCTGTCTGAGGATGATAAATAGTGCTAAAACTCAACTCTGTATCCAGAGTATGTTGAAGACTTTGCCAGAACATTGAGGTAAACCTCGGATCCCGATTAGATATAACAGAAAGTGGTACTCCATGCAATCTTACCATTTCCTTTACATGTATCCTGGCAAGCTGATCTAGAGATAAATCCTCTCTAATAGAAATGAAATGTGCAGACTTTGTAAGATGATCAACTATGACCCGAATAGCATTATTTCCTTTAGATGTTTGAGGAAGTCCTGTGACAAAGTCCATAGTGATATTTTCCCATTTCCATTCGGGTATGGGTAATGGTTGTAACATCCCCTTAGAATTCTATCTCTCAGCTTTTTCTTTCTGACAAACCAAGCATCGAGAGACATAATCAGCAACATCTCTTTTCATGCCATCCCGCCAGAAGTACTCTTTCAAGTCCCTATACATCTTCGTGCATCCAGGATTAATAGAGAATGAAGAACTATGAGCCTCATCCAGCAGCTCCTTCTTTATTTCAGGGATGGGTGGAACACAAACTTGATTGTTGAACTTTATTATCCCATCATAATCAAGGTTGAATTCAGGAACATTTCTCACCTTCTTTTGTAACTCTACATCTTCTTTCTGTACCTCTTTAATCTTAACATGTATAGATGGTTGAACATTCATTTGAGAAAGATACGATTGTTCACATTTCATTATAATTCCACGATCCATCCTTTGTAAATCCATAAATATTGGATCGTTCATGATCCTAATCATGGATAAATGGGCATGGTATTGTCGACTTAATGCATCTGCCACCTTGTTTGCATTCCTAGGGTGGTAATGAATTGAGCAATCGTAATCCTTAATCAGCTCCAACCATTTTCTTTGTTGCATATTCAGCTCCTTTTGTTTGAATATATACTTTAAACATTTATGATCAGTATAAATGTAACACATTTCTCTATAAAGATAATGTCTCCAAATCTTTAATGCAAAGATTACCGCAGCTAACTCCAAATCATGAGTTGGGTAATTTTGCTCATGGATTCTCAACTGTCGTGAGGCATAAGCTATCACCATATCATTTTTCATAAGAACACACTACAATCCCTTCTTGGATGCATCACTATAGATCACAAACCTTTCTCCACTACAAGGCAGTGTGAACACAGGTGCACTAAATAACCATCTTTTTAACTCCTTGAAATTATCTTCACATTCCTCTGTCCAAACAAACTTAACCCCTTTCCGAGTCAACCTGCTGAGTGGATTAGATAATCGTGAAAAATCATTCACAAAACGTCGATAATATCCATCCAAAACAAGAAAACATCGGATCTCGGTTACTGTTGTTGGTCTCGACCATCTTTTTATAACCTCTGTTTTTACTAGATCCACAGATATCCCCTCTTTTGAGATTATGTGACCCAAAAATGAATCTTTTTGAAGCCAAAATTCACACTTGGTAAATTGGGCATAAAGCTTCTCCTTTCTTAGGGTCTTTAATATAATTCTCAAGTGATATTCATGTTCGTACTTGATCTTTGAATATACAAGAATATCGTCTATATAAACTACCAAAAACTTATCAAGATATTCTCTAAAGACTCTATTCAGCAGATCAATGAAGATAGAAGGGGCATTAGTAAGACAAAATTGCATCACTATAAATTCATAGTGTCCATACCTTGTACGGAAAGCCGTCTTTGGTATATCCTCCCTTTTGACCCTTAATTGATGATACCTTGAATGAAGATAAATCTTGGAAAAGTATTGAGCTCCACTTAGTTGGTCAAATAAGTCATCAATGCACAGGAGAGGATATTTTTTCTTGATAGTGGTCTTGTTATGTTCTCGATAATCAATACAGAGTCTCATTGATCCATCTTTCTTATTAACAAACAAAATAGGTGCTCCCCAAGGTGACACACTAGGGCGTATGAACCCCTCATCAAGATTCTCTTGGAGTTTCTTCTTCAATTCGTGCAACTCAATTGGGTCCATTCTATAAGGTGTCATTGAAATAGGTAAAGCACTCGGTACGAGTTCTATAGAAAACTCAACATCACGATTTGGTGGAAGACCTGGAAATTCCTTCGGAAAGACATCATCAAACTCTCGTACAATGGGCATATTATTAATTGTGAGTTTCTCACCAACCATTTGAGATAAATAACCTTCATTTAGTGGAATCAAGACCTATAAGATGGATGAAATGTCCACTGGAAGGATATGTTCATCCTTGCATCGATAAATGATCAAATATTGATCTGGAATATGAAATGTGACTTTCCTTCTTGGGAAATTGATATGAGCTCCATATAGAGAAAGGAAATCCATGCTAAAAATAACATAAAATTTCACTATAGGAAGGATTACAAGATGTTTAGGAAGTCGTTTCCCACAAACTTCAATCGGAGAAGAATTATAAACATTTGATGCGACTATTGTGCCATTAGGGGTCGTCACAGCTAACTCAACATCTAATTGTTGATGTAATACGACGATACCCTTAGAAAATTCTTCATAAATAAAGGAGTGTGTGGATCCAGAATCAAATAAAAAAATTTCTACTTTAGATTGGATGGTAAGTGTACCTTTCACCACTTCGTTATCATACTCCACATCGCTGATAGAAATTGCATGCAACTTTCCTTTGTCTTTAGCCTTAAGAGTTTGTTGACGTCGACCATATTCATCAACCCTTGGATTTGGGAATTGATTAGCATAATGCCCCATCCCCTCGAATTTGAAACATTGAAGTGTAGGAGGTTGATTCTGTGTATCCCTTCCTTTATGTGCATCATTAGACATCTTCTTCCCATCATTTCTGCATTCAAATGCCCGATGAACTTCCTTTCCACATTTGAAACATTTACATGTCCCTTTTAGACTACTCCCTCCATGTTTCTTTCCACACTTTGAGCATAAGGGAAAGACCATCTTCTTTTTAGTGTGCTCTTTAGATTTTCCTTTGAATTCCATTTTCCTATTCTTATCATACCCATATGACTGATGGGTTACTCCAATCTCCATCTCAACTTTGATATCACATCGAATGATTTCCTCGTAGCTATTGAAGTCCCTTATGGCTAAGGCCCTTCGAAGAATTTGTTTTAATCCACTAAATAATCGATTGATCTTACTCTCATGTTGGATAATAATACCAGAAGTGTACCTTTCATGTCTTGTAAAATTTGCTTCATAGGTACCAACAGATTCATCATCCTTTTGCTTCAGTTCAAGAAACTCTTTCTCCATATTATTTCGGAGAATACGAGGGAAGTACTTATTGAAAAATAAGTTCTTGAACTCGTCCCATTCCATGGACTCAATTTCAACTCTTGACCTCGTATTCTTGATTAAATTCCACCATTGATCAGCATCACCTTCCAAACAATACACTGTATAGATGACTTTATCATGTTCATAACATTGAAGAACTGAAAATATCGTTTTAATAGTACTGATCCATTGTTCTGCAACTAATGGATCAGTAGACCCGCTGAAAGAAGGTGGACGCTATCTCATGAAGGATTCAACAGAATGTGGCTCCTTCCTTTGCTCGTTTGGAATCCTGCATGATTCATAGATTAAGAATGTTCTGTGAGGATCGATACAAGATATTGCATTCTAGCTCCCATTACATTTGGTTGCTCAGGGGGAAAATCATTTCATTGCCCATCGCATTCCGCATTAACACAGTTCCTTCGGGTTCCAGCCATTGACTAAAACCAAGAAGAATAGTGTGAGAAGCACTAATTAGAATAGAAAAACCACATAATCAAGAATAAAATTTCACACTTAAGGTCATTTCATAGGTTATTCATGGACATTTATAAAACAATAATATTTTGTTCTATGCTTATACTTATCCTTAGGGTTCTTACTAAGGCTTTCACAACCTAGTTTCCAAAGGTTGACTATACCTTTCCTCTGATACCAACTATAACTACCCATACATTACATACATTGTTAGTACTTCAAAATTGATGTACACTTATTATAACATATAACAAACCCATGAAAGGACCGTATAGATATTGTGTCTTTAGAAACTCGGAAACATAAACAACTGGTTCATAAATCTTCTACACTATCTCCCATTTATTTCATCATATCTATATCCCCTTTTGGCATATCTTACTTAATAACATTTTTTCCTGACCTGGGGAAATAAAATATACAAATGGGTGAGCTCAAATGCTCAGTAAGGGTAAACAAAAGAAATATCAATCACATCATATTAATAAGAACATAACATTTTGGAAATCATAACCTGCAAAAGAGATCATAATTTCATAACATGGGATAAATCCTGGTAGTGAAATGTAATCACAATAATCATAACATAAAGCATGAAGCTTTTTGGAATACAGAAATAATCATAGAGAATCATTTCTTATTAGTCAAGACTCATTTCCAAGACTATCTTAGTGGACAAAGTTCATTTATGAACCGAGTTCATTCCCTGTTTCAGTCCTGTTTCACTGAATTGGTTTAACCTGCCGTTCCAGCCATGTCTATCTCATGAGATATAAAATCTTTACCCAATGCATTGGATGGAGATATAGGTCCCACCCATCTCATAATGATACCATTCTTATTAGTTCCACAAATTCATAAACCATACATCATAGCATAACACATGTAATAAAAAAGGGAATCTTAAACATCGTGATATCATAAAACAATTCATATAAGATAAAGGAATTAATAAAAATAATTCCATCAAAACATAAAAAATCAATGAAATAATAGGGATAGAAACAGAACACTATATTATCTTAGATGGAAAATAATTTTGACAAAACACTTGAACTCCATTCTTGATGAAAATATCCTTTCTACTTCAAAAACATTTTTCCTTTCTTAAAATGTCATAAAATTTTAAACTAAAAGAAGTTGATTAAAAATAAACATGAAAACTTTTAAATTATTCTTCTTGGAAATAATGTCTTAAAAATCCATTCATTTCGTGTAAGTTAAAAAAACATTCTTCTCCTACTTTTGTCGGAAAAGTCAAAAAGTACCTCGTACGGAAACGACAAAAGATTCCTTTCATATCTTTTACTAAAAACTCACCGAAGGGTAAAATTGGATTTAAACAATTTTAGGTGGATGGAAATAATATTACATATTGAGGAAACATTGATGTGGATGATAAAGTACACCCCAGTAAATTCTGAAGTATAAACAATCTCAGATAAAAAGGAGATTGTGATATTTCCCTTACCTTAGGTCTGATTTACTTCGTAATTGTCTGAAACTACTGTATAATGATTTAAATAATGTCATTGAATTATTCTAAAATCATACTCATAGTTATGATAACATATATGGTCATATTCTTAGCTTATTATTAGTAATATTCCATTGCTACTTGTTATTCGGGTGTTTTTTACTTTTTGTTATTATGCGTGTTTTGTTGAATAAATTATTATTCTTATTTTTAGGTTATAGATACCAAATTTCCATAATGGTATTAGTGTAATATATTTCATATTTATTCATTAAATTCATTTATGTAATCATTATGCAATGAAAATCATATAGAACGAGTCGCATCACATCATGGAGACGGTATTTCGTACGTACGCACAAGCGATGATATCATTCCCCTGATCATGGAATTATATTGGAGTGTATGTATACTATTTAAGAATCAAAACCACTTTACAATAATCATATATAATCATTATTTACCCCATTATACCCATCCAAGTAAGGTGGTGGTGGAAAATAGATTACACCACGACGTGGAGACGGTATTCTGTACGTACGCACGCGCGGTGATTTCGTTTTTTGTAGGATGGATAGATGGTGAAATAGGGTTGTTTCATACATATAATAACATATCAGTATATGATTGATACTGATGTCATTAATTAATAATGAAACAACTAAAGAATAAGAAGTGGAAGAAAAATAACGTTGAATGAATCGGTAACGAACATTACCTCTTCTTTGAAGCGCTTCTTTGAGAACTCCTTTTAGGGAAATAAAATTGGTCTTTGAAGAAGACTAGGACCTCTAGGATGTTTCTAGGGAAGTGGAGAGGAGAAATTGGTAGGGTTTGGCCGAGATTGAAGGCTCAAAGTGGTGTGAGGAAGAGAGGGAGGAGATTCCCTTTTATAAGGGAGGAGAGGGGAACCTTTGGAAAAACTAAAAATATTATTTTATTATAAAGCTATATTTAGTTTTAAATAGCTCAAAATTGATTTATTTAGAAGCTAAGGTAGGTATGGGTCGAAATAATATCATCCAATATAATTTTAACAAGTTTAGATTACAATTTTATCCTTATCATTTAGATTTAACTTTAAGTTAGATAATTTTACTTTTACCATGTCTTTTTGTTTTCTTACACTATAAGGTTAATAAACATACTATAACAAGCCAAAAAAACCCTAAGTTGTTTATTATTAATATATATAACCTTATCTAAGTCATTTTTTCGAACCATATATTTTTAGAATAAAATAACAATTAATAATATAATATGTTTTTTAAAAACTATTTTATGTCAATTTTGACACTATTTAGTTATTGATTTTTCTGAAAATCATAACAGAATGATTAGTTCGCAAAAAGTTACTTAAATCAATACTAACATGTCATATTAACCTAAGAAAATTAGTTTAATTCATAAAAAAGTATCAAATTACATTTATTTGGGTATTTATAGCATCAATTATGTCAATATTTCATTCATAAGATAATTACTGCATCATCTTTGTGTCATAAATAAATTAAATTATATAATGTCTAAAAATTAAAAATAAAATACCATTATGTAGAAAATATTTTTATCTTTCTAATGTATTTTTATAGTCAAATTTATCTTATGTATAACCCTATATTTAAAATTACTTACTTATTAAACTTTGATTTTAACTATTTTAACCTTTCTTTAAATAAATTAATAATAAATGTCCTGATCTAATCCAAGTGGACCTAAATTGTCATATTTTATTCCTAAGGTTGTATTTGGTCTAATTACACTTATCCAATAGAATTAGAACATGTTTTAGTGTAATAATAATATCATTTTTACCCTTAATTACCCTATTTACTTTTAACCATGGTAAAAAAAAGAAAAAATTACTATTCACCAAAAATTATTTTCATCTCATTGAACCCCATTTTACATACTAACATCAACCGTGTCACTTAGATTTTTTAAATTACACTCACAGAAGCGGTAAAACTATGTTTTATGTAAATTTGCAAATTCGCCTAGGAGGTGGGTAAAAAACGATGAAAAGTTCAATAAAATTTTTATATATGTAAAATTATTATAAAATTACTCCAATGAATTAAATTGAACATATATAATTATTATGTATCAATTTTGACCTAAAATAAATTTAAATAAAATAAATAATTATTTAAATAAAAAATCGGTTTTTAAATAGTAACCCAGTGTTTTCACTATTCATCAAAAATTGAATGTTTCCGGAAAAATACCAAAATTTCACCCTAGGCTAATTTCGATATTCTGAATCCATAAACGAAGTCCATTTTGAAAAATAAAATTTACAAAATTTCAAAAAATGGTTATTACTATTCATAATGGCTAGTTTTAATAGTATTATAATAGCATATCGTTGTTTAGTGAAACTCGGTATTGCGTGCGACACAAGCTATCAAGGAAGGTCGTGATTGCGTGTAACGAAAGCCAAGATAATGTTCTGTGTAGTGAAATATTTCTTTGATGATTTATATAAAACAAAACCAAATAATTCTTATAAAAGTCTAGGGTGTTACACTAGCACTACTTCCCTGTTTCCTCTATGGAAAACCATTTTGAACAAACATGTCTTAGATGAATCAACATGGTAATCTTTAAATTCTATATCATTTCAATTTGACCATAAAAAAAATATTTTTGAATAATCATTTAATAAAATTCTAACTCCTAAAGTTATCTAAACGGATCTCTGATACCAACTATATGGCCCCAACCTTAAACCTTACTTAATCATGAGTTATTACAAGAATACACCTTGAGGATATTTTTTGGTTTAGAGTTTTAGATAATTACATAATAAAACATGCATTACATCTATCATTTAAACAAAGTGGTTACAATAAAAGATAGTACTAATTTTTTCTCATCAATAGAAATATATTTAAAATTAAACATGGATTCCTTCTTGACACTCACTTGACACAATCATCACAACATTTACCTTTCCCTTGACCTGTGAAAATCATTTCAAAAACATGGGATGAGCATAAAAAGTTCAGTAAGGGATATAAAAATATGGAAAGGAAACATGACTACATGTATACATAATAATCAATGAAATCATACTTTACTCATAAAACATAAGCACTTTAACATACCTCATCAAATCATGAATAAATCATAGAAATCATAAGACATAAAGGTAACTTGAGGCACTCATAACATTCTTACATAGGGAGTAATCCTCTTGGTTACGTTTGGAATACCCATCATAGTATATTCCATAAATCTCTTCAGAGAAACCTAAACATTTAATTCCTTTGCGTTACCCAATGCATTGGAGAGCTATATCGGGCTCACCCACCATTAGTTTATCACGGAACCACCCGTCTTCATAACAATGCCCAAGAACCATAACATAATCATACCACATAATACATCCATAAAGGAAACATAACATTTCCACATTTCAATTACAAGATATCAATACAACACATTAATATAAAAAACATTATAAAAACCATTTTCAATACCAAAATAAAAGAAAAGTAAAACATGGTATTTATTTTTCATTTTTAAAAAAAGGTATGGCCTGTAGAGGTAGTCGAAACTCAAATTAAGGTCACGGCGGCGGAGAAGTCGTTGTCGCCGCATACGTACGACAAAAAAACAAATAAACAACCCATTGTCATTTAGTAAAATGCTTCGTATAAAAATAATATTCCTTTTGAATAAGTATAACAGTAAAAGGGGTTTATACACAGTGTAAAAGAAAGTTGTGTATAAAACAAAATATGCCTCAATGAATGGAGATTGAGATGAAGTCCCTTACCTCGTATTCTAGAAGACATGATCATTCTATAATAGCCTGAATAATAAACTTGAGTTAATTTCTACTTTCTTAAAAACCTTTTTCAAGTTCATTATACCTTTTATATCATTTATTACCATGTCATGAATACTATGTTATTATTTATGTTTATAACAGTCGTTTTAACGATCATTGGTACTTGAGTCAAAAATGATCTTCTTATATTTACAAGTTGTTCACGTAGTTAAATATCCATTATCTCAATAATAATATTCATGATGTAGATGCCATATATATCATATATATCCAGTATATACATGCATTTATAAGATTAAATATTCATTTATAGGTAATAAATGAAATGCACCGTTCATGGAGACGGTAAGCCGTACGTACGCATGAATGCTACTTTCATTTCTATGTCATATTAATGGAATTAAAACCAAATGAGAGATATGTATATTTTAATTCCAGAATTATATTCATCAATTATTTGTAACATAAATTATATATATCCATTATAGATATGTACTTGTAATAGTACATTACATTTGGGGATTAGAAATGAAACGCACTATTCATGGAGACGGTAAGCCGTACGTACGCATGAGCGCTACATTCATTTCTATCTCATTCTTTAATGGAATTAAAAAATAATGATACATAATAGTAATATAATTCCAGTATGGTATCATATATAATATCATTAAATATATCCTTTAAACATACCACATATGGTATTAACGAATCAAATCACTTTGAGGGGGCGGTAGTCCGCACTTCCTAAAATGAAGTTATCGCGTATACCCATAATGGAAGCCATAAAGGTATGACATAAATGAAAAATAAAGAATCTTAAAGAAAACATAAACATATTATATATCATATATAAATATAGTGACATCTTAATGGCCACCTTTGAAGGTGTTAGAAGAATATTGAACAATCATCGTTTCATGAGGTAGAAATTCACCATGCACAGAAACAGTATGTTCTTTAACCATTAGATGTAGGTGTGTGTAAGTGTAGCTCGAATTATTCTTAAAACAACATCTTAGTATATTTATTATACTAGAGTTTTTACAAAATAAAATAATAAAAAGAGTTTAGGGGGTTGGAGAAGCAAAATAAAACATAAGAACACAAGAGAAGACACTACCTTTAAATCGGGTAATTCTTTTTGATTTGAGCTCAAAGGCTTACTTGGGAAGACTTCTTCCCAAAGTGAGGCTTCTAAGATTTATAGAGGGATTTGGAGAGACAAAATGGGCAGGGGTTTGGCGAGCCAAAGTATTTTTATGTGTGGGTAAAGTGGTAGAGGTGGGGGGCTTTTATAAGAGGAGAGGAGGGGCACTCATGGAAAGTTACAAAATGTAACTTCATTTTCAAATGTGTTTCGGATTTTAAAGGTCCCACATTGATTTATTTCGAGTATAAGGTGATAAGGGTTCGAAATATATTCATAAAATAGGTTTTTTTTCATGTGTAGGTCTTAGATTTTATATTATCTTTTCATGTTATTTAAATCGTTAAATAATGAGGTAATCACTGCATCATCATGATGTCATAAATAATTTAATTTATTTTGTGTCTAAAAATTATACAAAAAATACTATGATGTTGGGAGTCGTTTTAGAATTATAATGAATAATTATAGTCCAAAATATCATTTATGTAGACAAAATTAAAAATGTTTTACTCAGGTGATACATTCTTTGTTATATTTAACTTTCTTTAACAATAAAAAGATAAAAAGTCACTTTCACACAAAAGTGATTCCATGGGGTCCCCAAGTTTCGTACAAGGCATACCATGGTCGTAAATTAGAAAAAAAGTGGCATTATGACACATTTTGGTGTCATTTCTTATTATTATGATGTTATTTTATTATCTATAACTACCCGATTACTCATTAATCAAGATAATAAAAGATAATTACCATCATTACTATTCATAATGTCCAAAAACAAAAGAGTCTTGATTACATAATTTGGACCTTCTGATTCTAAATATTTAATCCATTTTACCAAATTCCAAACATAGAAATTGGAATAATTTATTTAAAAATAATTCCCGTTGTCAAAACAAATAGCTGGTTTTTTAAACACTATCTATGAAAAGTTTGGCATTAGTTTATGCCCAATTCCAAAGTGAAATTAATACTAATGAGAACCATTGGATTAAATGGTAAAAATATATTCATATTACACTTTAATTCCAATTAAAAATATAATCTAACCATATAATTAAATTAGATGAAAAAGCAGTTTTGATGTAAAATGCAGTATTTTTCACTATTCATTAAAAAATGAACATTGTCAGAAAAATACCAAACATTTATCCAATGTAAATTTGAATGTCCCATTAATAAATAATATGTTTATTTTGACTAATAGAGATTATAAAATTGTTAAAAGTTTGATTTAAAAATGGTTTGCCATCAAAAGGCAGTAAAACATTTTTTTAAAAATATTTGTGTATTCCATGCATAAGATTTTATTTATTCTCATTTTAAGACTCTAAAACACTATCTAATTTATAAATAGGCATAGATAGAAAATATATATTATTAATTACTTACTTGGGATGTAACATATACAATATATTAATGTATATTTGTTCATAATTCAAAATATGACTCAATGGATTGGCAATTGATACGAAATCCCTTACAAAGATCATTTAATTGATGCGATAATTAATGAATATTATTATATTTTATAAAAAATATAAATAAACAAAAATACGTTCATATAAATCACAATATAATAAATGTTCATTTCATGATTAATCATGGAATAACGTTGTCAATTAAGTTTAAATATAACCGAAAGAAAGGAAATTGAGATAAGGAAGCCCTTACCGCACACCTCCACTAAGAAGAAAATTAATTAACATAATGTATGATAATTTTATAAATTCTATTAATATATAATAAACCCAAATTAATATTTCTAATATAATATATATACTACATATATCTATTTATCACCCATTTATCAATGATCAATTGCTATTTTCATTGTTTTAGGTGCTGACTGGTGTGATTTCGAATGTATGATTCATTTCAGATGTCACAATAATTATGAATAGTTTAATGTTTCCTCATATGATGAATTATATTAATGTTATAAATTTAAATTTTATTAATTTGATTCATTTTTTGAATCTTTTTTGAATGGTGAATGTGGGAATATTACTCACATTGGTTCGTGGCGATAGTGAGTCGGATGCATGAACTAGCGATGATATAATTTTTTTAATTGGTGAATAGATAAGAAATTATTTGATATATTACATTTAATGAATCAATATTATATCAAAATTTTCATATTAATTTGTTTTTCCTTATGTTTGATGATCCGTGTGAGGTAGTGATGGAAAATAAATTACATTGATTCGAGATACATAAGTTAGTCGCACATATAAGGAATGGTTATATTTTCTTTTTAATATATAATAAAATACATAAATATTATTAAATATATATAATTAAATCATAGAATTATTGATATATCTTTTTTAAAATTTTAGTTTTTCAGAAAATAATTTTTTGGGGAAAAAGAAGCATAAAAAAAGAAAGATATTGGTTAAGATGATTATCTCATTCTAGAGAAACACCCAATGGATATCCTATTAAGGACCCTAAGGTTGGACATTTGGGAAAATAAAAACCTATAGAACATGAATAAATATGTTTAAGATATATGTTTTTGGGTTTCAGTCATGATACATGACTCGGTATGAGTGAATATATGAGGGGAGGAGCATCACTTTTATAATCGAGGTGGGCGGAACACATGTAATATTTATATGCTTGAAAATATTATTATGTCAGTTTATTACAAAACATCCACCAAAATAAATAATATTATATAGTGATAATTTTTTGGTATACCTAAAACCATAGTTAATAATCTTTTTATATCATTTTAACCATTATTTTGTGTTAATCCACTTCGATAAACATTTTTAACCTTAATCCATGTAATAAATTGTTCAAAATAATAGTGTTATAAATTAACGTATAAATTAATGATTTTTAGCTAAAATATAAAATTTCTGAAGTTATAAAGCATTAATAGTCCTAATTTCCCACTTAAATTGTTTATATTATTTTTAAATAATTTAATAAAATTTTATTTTTTCATAAAATTTCATTACTGTTAATTTTAAAAAATCATTTAAAATCATTTTTAAGACATCAATATAATTAAATAATTTTAATATACAATATTTATCAGTAAATAATTAATAATTATTAATCATAAAATTTTTGTGACATAATTAATAAAATAAATGTCACTTTTAATGTTTTTAAAATCATTGATATTATTTTGTATAATGCTTGCACAAGCACCATGTCGATGTTGTATATGTTTTTATGGTAATTATATCATTACTAAAAAATAAATATAATTTATAATTATATAAAAAGTTAATAATGGTGAAAATAATCTTTTATATTTATTTCCGGCATATTTTTATCCATATGAAAAAATATAAAATAAATGTAACCATGATAGTGAGATTTTGGAATCGTCATTAATTAAAATAAAATAAATCATATTATCAGAGGAAAAACTAAAAAAATTACATATGTGGTAATGGAATATAGATGTGGTCTAATTAATCTAAAAAATTGAATTAATGGAAGGTTTTGGGTAGATTTTGTAACATTCTCCCATAGTTTAATCCTTGTTTTACCTATTTATCCTTACTGAGGTGAAAATTATTTTCTATCATTTCTATTCATAATAAGAAAATATCGAAAAGACATATTTAATAATATTGAACATTATGATTCCAAATATAGTATTTATTTTAAAATATTATTTTTCTAAATGTGAATAAAATATATTTAATATAAATTTAGAAATGCAATGAAGAATATTTGTAAATAGAGAAAATCAGTCTTTAACCATAAAAATTATCTTTTTCAAAATAATGAATATTTATAATTTTAATAGAATTAATTATATTATTATAGATAAAATATATCATATTAAAATTTTATTTCAATAAAATAATAGAATGGGATATTTTTGTTCATTATTTAATTAAAATAAAAGAGAGTATTAAAAAAATCAGTATTTACCACTATTCATTAAAAAATATATCATTTAAAAATATATTCCAAATTTCACCACAAGATGCATTTTATTTGATTATTTCAAAATATTTTTACATATTACAAAAAAATTATAAAATTGACTGAAATTAATTATAATTATTACATAAAAATTCATAAAATCATCGATGAAGAAAATGCATTTTTGAAACATAAAACAGATTCACTAATAATGATTTATTTTTTCATAATAATTAATTAATTAATTAATATTTAGTAGGAGAATTATAAATATATTTCATAATGCAGTTACTCATATTTATATCTACCAATGAAACAACTATTTTAGAACAATGACATTGAAAATATTTCTCAATTCACATAAAGCTCCAAAAAATTTATAAGTAAATCTATCAAGATTATTTTTCTTAAATTAATTATTTGTGACCATACAATGCAACCATAAATAAATAATTTCGTTTAAATTTTATATTCATCATTGGAGGTTCAATATTTTATAATACAATTATTGGAAACCCACATCAAATATAGGAATGATAAAAAAATTTAAAAAAAGGGATGTGAGAATGAAAAAGGTTATTTGAATTAACATATAATAAATGTCCAAAATAAGTTTAATGATTTTTGGAAGCTAAAATATAGACCTAGAGGAGAGAAAAAACATCTGAGGACTAATATAGTCTGACAAAGGACATTGTTATTATAATATAAATAAACTCAAAACCATAAATTAGTTAGGGGTCAAAACACCATTATTTCATCAATAATTAAGGTAAATTGATGAATCTTTTATTACAATATTATTACCCAAATTTTTGGGACACTATTTATCTATATAGTGACCATTCACAAAAATAATTTATTTGTTTACATTTTTTTTAGAATAATTTCCTCTAATGGATTGGGTTTTGCGAATTTCCACTTCAACTCTAATTTCATTATATGTGTATTCAAGACTAAATTTCAATTATCGAATCCCTAAATTAACTTTTAACATATTATAATGTCAATAAAAGAATGAAAATCATTTCCTTATTTCCATAAATACTTAACAGAACCAAAATGGTTCTCACAAGTCATCTAATATGAATAAATATAAAAGCTTAATCTATAAAAACCAACAATAACCATCAATGTTTAATATAACCACATGACCCCTCTAGAATATAAATGAAAAACATTCAAGTCCAAAAAATATGAAATATTTGATCAAAAATTTATCCTAAAAAACATAATGAAGATCATAAAGTTTCATACCCAACATGAGAAAAACATGATGAAATATTGTCCAGAAATATAGTAATAAACTAAATCGAAATTAATCATATATATAAATATGTATTCATTATACATCAACATAATATTTATTTGTTAAATTAACCATAGGCTATTGAATATATTCAATATTTCCAAAAATTTTATAATAATCATCAAAGACAACAAAGTTTAATTTTTCATGAAATCACTAATCAATTTCAATGTTACCAATACAATTTAATTTACAAAATCAATGTTAATAAAACATGTATCCCAAATAAGCATTATTAACTCAATATCAAGAACACATTCACCATAATCACTCCCTTAATATTCTTTTCACTTAAAATATCACCACACCACTAAATCAATTTTCTTGGTTATTAGGCCCATTCGATATATGTTTTCAAATCCCTAATGAAAAACTATTGTAGAAAAATCCATAGATGTTTCCCGATTCTTATCACTATAATAAAATTGGAATAAAACTTTTATAATAAACTTCTCGAATCCCAATATATACACACTTAAATCATTCCACTTTAATGATTTTCATATTATATATCCTTCCATGATCTAGGATTATCCATTGGATAGTGGAATTGACCCAAAAATAATACAATGTTCCTCACACATAATAAACTAAACAATAAATTTCACATTATTATGAACACCAAATACCTCTAGTGAACACATAATTATTCATCAAAAATATTTTCTTTTTTTCCCTCATTTTCCACGCACAAAATATTCCTTCGTTCTGTTGAGATATTTCTCTATGTGATTCATCCAATATATACATAAATTTTATGAAACTAAATATTATTCCCTTTATGGTCTCAATGAAACTCCATTTTCACTTATTAGTTATGTCAATGAACACAACAATGTTGATATTTATAACCTTATAATAAGACAGTTGATTAGAAATAATAATATCAGTTTGGCTTCCAAATCTCATTTTATTTGGATTCCCATGAGTTTCATTATTACATTGACTATCAAATTCGGAATAAACATGGATTCATTTAGTACCATCTATTTAATAAAAAAATGAATCATTGTATGAGAAAAAATAATCAATGTGGGAAAGCACAAGATAATGAAAACTTGTATATGATTTCTAAATATTGACACCTTCTTTTTGATATAAGACACCTTAGTATTACCCTACATAATTCATGGTCATAATCTATTTAAATATTTATTAATGATTTATAATGAAAATATTAGTTTTCCCAATCATATTTTCAAGGAGTGTAAAACCAGATGAACAGAAATTGAACACATTATGTGCACAAGAATGATAGTTGAGTTATAATTGACCAAATTGTTTTCCCTATTATCACACCAATATGTGTATGTGTAAGGAAACATCCAATTTTATTCTTTATATGGGGATTTGTTTCTTAGAAAACCTCATCGTATCTACATTAAAAAACATGAGGTTGTTTTCATATATATAGGATTATCCTTAAAGTATCTCACAGGGTAATGTTCTGTAATCTAGGTCTTTCAAAATAGTGTTACCAAGTACACTACTAGAGTTTATCTAATACCAATAATAAAAACCCAAAATTTATTAACCAGAGTCAATATCTAATTCATTACATTGATATAATAGGAAAGGGATAACATTACTAAATGTAGATATGACTATTAGTATAAGAGAACCAGACATAAACACACTTCCCATTTTACCTTAGATATTAAATCTACTAAATAACTAATGTAAAAAATATATCCTTGAAATCATTCAAACATTCTTCCTTTATATTACCAGGAATGAAAATAGAATAATGTTTTTATAAAATACCCAATAAGGGTTATATACAATGGAATCAATCAGGATTAAATATTGAATAATAAATATTTAATGGGAAATGTCAAAACCCTTCATTTTTGGAAATGTTTATTTTCTAATATATTTGATCGTTCCCATATTTTTTATGATAGAAATAACTGATTTTTCATGAATTAAAATTTTCACTGAATTTATATATAATTACAGAAAATATATATATTTTTTATGACACATACAATACCAAATTATTCTTACGTCACATGGAACATTGAGTTTTATGGAAACATTTCATACAATTAAAATATAGTTTTTTAATATGATATTTATCACATAGATTCTAGAATGGCGAGTGTAACACCCCAAACTTCTACGGTACGCTTGTCTTTGAATAATGCGATAGCGTGTGTTGTACGCAACATCGAGTTCTAACACACCAAAACCAATCAAACTAGCCATTATGAATAGTAATACCTAATTTTTTAAATTATATATATATTATATTTCAAAATGAACTTCATTTTTGGATTCATAATATCGAAATTATCCTAAGTTGAATTTTTCTGAGAACGTCCAATTTTTATGAATAGTCAAAAATACTTAAAAACAACTTTTTAATCAAAATAATTTATTGTGATAAATTATATTATTTAGTGGTTTTACAGTATAATTAGAATATATTTTTACCATTTTATCCCATGGTGTTCATTATAATTAATTTCACTTTGAAATTGGACCTAAACAATTGTCAATCTTTTGATATATATTGTTTCTTAAAAACACTCTATTTGTTGTAACAACGGGAATTAATTATAAAATTAATTAACGCAACTTATATGTTTTTAATTTCTTAAAATAGACATCATTTTTGAATTCGGAATATCAATTATAGCTTAGGGTGAAATTTTGGCATTGTTCTGAAAAACATCAATTTTTGATGAATAGTGAAACTACTAAGTGGTAGTTAAAAAACTGAATTTTTCATAAAACTTAATTTTACCGCTTCTGTGAATGGAATTTCGAAAATCTGAGACACATGTTTAATATCAAGAAGTAAAATTTGATTCAATGAGATGAAAATAAATTTTTGGTGAATAGTAACTTTTTACTTTTATTTACCACGGTTAAAAGTAAATAGGGTAATTAAGGGTAAAAATGATATTAATATTACCCTAACACATGTACTAATTCTATTGGACAAATGTATCTCGACCAAAAACAACCTTAGGAATAAAATATTATCATTTAGGTCCACTTGGATTAGATTAGGACATTTATTATTATTTAATTCAAAGAGGAGTTAAAAGAGTTAAAATCAACATTTATTTACTAAAACATTTTTAATATAGGGTTATACATAAGATATATTCTATTGTAAATATTAATTAGAAAGATAAAAAGCATTCCTAAATAATGATATTTTATTTACAATTTTTAGACATTAAATAATTTAATTTATTTATGACACAATAATGATGCAATAATTACCATAATAGTGAAAAATTAAAATAATTGATATTATAAATACACAAATTAATATAATTTGAGACTTTTTATGAATTAAACTAATTTTATATGTTAATATGACATGTTAGAAATGATTTAATTAAATTTTTTAGCAGTAATCATTCTGTTATGAGTTTCACAAAAATCAACTTTTGAATAGTGTCAAAATTGAAAAAAAGTGTTTTTAAAACAAATATTATCTTATTAATTGATATTAAATTCTTAAAAATCTATGGTTTTGCCAAGAGACCTATATCATTATAGTTGTATCATTAATGGACCACTTAGGGGTCGCTTGGATGTATATAGTATGTTTGTTAACTATATAATATAAAAATACAAAGTGACATGGTAAATGTCAACTCTAATTAACTAAGAGTTAATACTTAATGATAAGGTTAATATAGTAACCCAAACCAGTCTAAATTCTATTGGTTGAATTTATTTCGACCAATCCCCACCTTAAAATTTAAATAATCAACTTTGGAGCTATTATAAACCGAATATGAATTGATTATAAATTAATATTTCTAGCTTTTCCAAAGGTGCCCCTCACCCCTCTTATAAAAAGGCACTCCTCCTTCTCATTTCTTAACACCTTCAAAGCCTTTTGGTTCGGCCAAACTATGCCCAAATACTCTCCCAACTTCCCTCACTAAAACTTATAGGCCTTATTGTGATCATAATCCCAACCTACGGAGCCCTTTTGATCTAATCAAAAGGAAGAACTCAAAGAAGAGGTAATGATTTCACCACCCTTTTTCATGTTTCTTTCTTCATCCACTTCTTCTTCCTTTGTTATTACCATTCTAAAATAATAACTCCAGTATAATATATATACTGTGATGTTATTATAAATATGGTACTGTAACAGCCCAAGATTTTATAAAGAAATATTCTTTTTAATTTTATTAATGTCTTGTGTTGTACGCTACACCAAAAGGAGCTTGCACAACACGCATCCTTGTCTTGCCTTGCATTACACGCAATCGCGACCTTCCACGATAGCGTGTGTAATACGAAATACCGAGTTTCACTAAACAACGATGTGCTATTTAAATATTATTAAAACTAGTCGTTATGAATAGTAATAACCACTTTTTAAAATTATGTAAATCTTATTTTTCAAAATGAACTTCATTCTTGGATTCGGAGTATCGAATTTAGCCTAAGGTGAAATGTTGGTACTTTTCGGATAACTTTCATATTCTGATGAATAGTGAAATTTACTAAATTATAATTAAAAACAACTTTTTTAATCGAAATAATTAATAGTGATAAATCATTAATTTTAGTGGTTTTAAAGTATATTTAGAATATATTATTACAATTTAATACAATGTTGGTCATTGGTTGTAATTTCACATTTAAACCAGACATAATCAAGTGTCAATCTTTTGATAGATATTGTTTCTTAAAAACACGCTATTTGTTTTAACAGCGGGATTTAATTATAAAATTAATTAATGCAACTTCTATGTGATAAATTTGGTAAAATAAACTTCATTTTTGAATTCAGAATATGAAATATAGCTTAGGATGAAATTTTGGCATTGTTCTGAAAAACATCAATTTTTGATGAATAGTGAAACTACTAAGTGGTAGTTAAAAAACTGAATTTTTCATAAAACTTAATTTTACCGCTTCTGTGAATGGAATTTCAAAAATCCGAGAGACACGGTTAATATCAAGGACTAAAATGTGGTTCAATGAGATGAAAATAATTTTTTGGTGAATAGTAACTTTTTACTTTTTTTTACCACGGTTAATAGTAAATAGGGTAACTAAGGGTAAATATGATATTACTATTACCCTAACACATGTCCTAATTCTATTGGACAAGTGTAATTCGACCAAAAACAAACTTAGGAATAAAATAAGACCATTTAGGCCCACTTGGATTAGATTAGGACATTTATTATTAATTTATTTAAAGAAAGGTTAAAATAGTTAAAATCAATGTTTAATAAGTAAATCATTTTTAATATAGGGTTATACATAAGATAAATTCGATTGTAAATATTCATTAGAAAGATAAAAAGATTTCCTACATGATGGTATTTTATTTGTAATTTTTAGACATCAAATAATTTAATTTATTTATGACACAACAATGATGCAGCAATTATCTTATTAATGAAATATTGACATAATTGATGTTATAAACACCAAAATAAATGTAATTTGAGATTTTTTATGAATTACAATAATTTTATAGGTTACTATGATATATTAATGTTTATTTAATCAACATGGTTCGAACATTTAATTCTGTTATGACTTTCACAAAAATCATATATCAAATAGTGTCAAAATTGACACAAAATAGTTTTTAAATCAAATATTATATTATTAATTGTTATTGTATTCCTAAAAATCTAAGGTTCGGCCAAATGACTTAGATAAGGATATATATATTAATAATAAACAATTTGGGGTTCTTTTGGCAAGTTATAGTAAGTTTATTAACCATATAGTGAAAGAAAACAAAAATACATGGTAAAAGTTAAATTATTTAACTTAGAGTTAAATTTAATTGATAAGGTTAAAATAATATCCTAAACTTGTCTAAATTCTATTGGTTGATAGGATTTCGACCCATCCCCACTTTAGCTTTGAAATAAGACCCTTTGGAACCATTATAAACCGATTTTGACTTTAATATAAAATAATATTTTGAGATATTCCTAAGTTGCCCCTCTCCTCCCCTATAAAAGGACACCTCCTCCCCCTCCTCCTCACACCAATTTGAGCACTCAAGCTCGGCCAAACCCTGCCAATTTCTCCTCTCCACTTCCCTAGCAACATCCTAGAGGTTCTGGTCTTCCTCAAAGACCAATTTTAGTGCCCTAAGAGGAGGTCTCAAAGAGGCACTTCAAATAAGAGGTAATTACCGTTACCAATTCTTTCATCTTTATTTCTTCTTCCACTTCTTCTTCTAAGGTTGTTTCATTATGAAGTAATAACATCAGTATCACTCATATAATGATATGTTAGAATAAGTATGAAACAACCCTATTTCACCATCTATCCATCCTACGGAAAAAGAAATCACCGCGCGTGCGTACGTACGGAATACCGTCTCCACGCCGTGGTGTAATCTATTTTCCACCACCACCTTACATGGATGGGTATAATGGTGTAAAGAATAACTATACATAGTTATTACAACATCATATTGATTCTGATATATTTTATAATCCACTCCAATTCAATTCAATATTTATAGAAATGATATCATCGCTCGTGCGTACGTACGGACTACCGTCTCCACGACGCGATGAGATTCATTCTCCATGTTAACCATTTAAGAATGATTATAATGTATATATAAGAAATAATAATGAAATATATGACATTATAAAGCTACTGGATTTATGTATATATATATACATATGTATGTCATCTACTTACTTCCATTTTAAGACAATAAAGAAAGAAAAACAGCGTTCATGCGTACGTACGGACTACCGTCTCCATGAACGGTGTTTTTCATTTTATTTATCTATCTTTTATATATATATATATATACTGAATATATATGATATATAAATCATATTTTATATTCTGGAAGTAAGTAAATCATGATATAAGTAATAATGATGTCAAGAACAACAAGTCAAAACACCTACGATAAATGAAACGACTTTACCCAAAACGCTTCTTTAACATGGAATTTACAAAAGAACGGGTAATATAATGTAATAAGTGAACCATATATGATATCATAACAATGAATATGATTCTGTAATAAGTCAATGACATTATTTAAATCATTATACAGGAGGTTCGGACACATACGAAGCAAATTGGACCTAAGGTAAGGGAAATATCACAATCTCATTTTTATCCGAGATTGTTTATTCGTAAGTATTTACTGGGGTGTATTTTATCATCCACATCCATGTTCCCTCAATATGTAATATTGTTTCCATCCACTTGCAATTTTTTAAATCCAATTTTACCTTTAGATGAGTTTTTAGTAAAGAATATGAAAGGAATCTTTTTTCCGTACGAGGTACTTTTTGACTTTTCCGACAAAAGTACGAAGAATGTTTTTTTTAACTTATAAGGCATGAATGGATTTTTAAAACATTGTTTCCAAGAAGCTTCCTTTACAAGTTTTCAAGTTTATTTTTAATCAACTTCTTTTAGTTTAAAGTTGTATGACATGTTATGAAAGGAAAAATGTTTTTGAAGAAGAAAGGATATTTTCCTCAAGAATTCATTTCAAGTATTTTATCAAAATTATTTTCCATCTAAGATAACATAGGGTTCTGTTTCTATCACTATTATTACATTTATTTGGTTATGTTGTGATGGAATTATTTTTATGAATTCCTTTATCATATATGAATTGTTTTATGATGTCATGATGTTTAAGATTCCCATTTTTATTACATGGGTTATGAAATGATGTATGATTTATGATTATGTGGCACACATAAGAAAGGATTCATTATAAGATGGGTGGGACCTATATCTCCCTCAAATGCATGGGGTAAAGACTTTATATCTCATGAGATAGACATGGCTAGAACGGAAGGTTATTTCAGTTCAGTGATACAGGACTGAAACGAGGAGTGAACTCGGTTCAGAAAGGGACTTTGTCCACTAAGATAGTCTTGGCAATGAGTCATGACTAACAAGAAATGATTTTCCATGATTATGTGTGCATGCCACAAAGTTTCAAGTTTCATGTTATGATTATGGTGATCTCATTTTCACTTCTATGATTTGTTCCATGTTAAGATATTATGATCTCTTTTGCAGGTTATGATTTTCAAAAAGATATGATATGATTTTTATTTCTTTTGTATACCCTTACTGAGCATTTGAGCTCACCCTTTTATGTTTTCTTTTCCCCAGGATATAAATAAAGGTTTTAGGTAAAAAAGGGAAGATCTTTATGGGAGATATTGAAGATCTTTCACCAAGATTAGAAGATTACGTTCCGAGTTTCCAAAGACACTAAACTATTACGATCCTTTAGTGTGTGTTTTGGTTATGTACTAAGTATTCCGCAAAAGTAATGTAATGTCCATGTACGTCAAGATACGGGTCTCTACAGTTGGTATCAGAGGAAAGGTTTAGTCAACCTTTGGAAACTAGGATGCGAAAATGTTAGTGAGATCCCTAGAGATATTTCTAAGGCATGTATAGGGATGCCCCTAAGGATAAGTATACGTATAGGATATAGTCCTAGAACTATGGTAACGATATTAGATTAAACCAAAGATGATAGATATTTAAGTTACTCCCCCTTTATTATGATTTTTTCATCTAACACTATTCTGTTTGGGTTTTAGAAAATGGCTGGAAACAAGATGATTCATGATAATGGAGGATATGATGGACAATGGAATGATATTCTTCATGAGAAACCAAATGAAATGGGATTTGGAAGTCCAAAAATCATTATTATGCCGAATCAGCAATCTCATAATATGATCAATAAAGTAAAATTTGGTAAGTTTCCTGACTCAGCTAATAAGAGAAAGATGGAGTTTCATGATGACCATAGAGGAAAGAAAGTTCAATTTACCTCATGTAAATCATGTGGGAAGAGGCATCAAGGAGAATGTTTCAAGGGAACTGGAAGATGCTTTGGGTGTGGAAAAGAAGGACACAAAGCAAGTAAGTGCAAAGGAAAAGGGTCGGTTAACACCATGGATGAGGATAATGGTATTGCTACGACATCAAAAATGGTTAAGTGTTTTAAATGTGGAATGTATGGGAATTATGCAAACAAATGCCCTAAGGGAAAGACTCGTGAAGAGAATCAGTATGGTCATATGGGTAGTATTTATGTGGATGATGATGAAGAGACTACAAATGAAATGATGTATGATTTATGATTATGTGGCACACATAAGAAAGGATTCATTATAAGATGGGTGGGACCTATATCTCCCTCCAATGCATTGGGTAAAGACTTTATATCTCATGATATAGACATGGCTGGAACGGAAGGTTATTTCGGTTCAGTGATACAGGACTGAAACGAGGAGTGAACTCGGTTCAGAAAGGGACTTTGTCCACTAAGATAGTCTTGGCAATGAGTCATGACTAACAAGAAATGATTTTCCATGATTATGTGTGCATGCCACAAAGTTTCAAGTTTCATGTTATGATTATGGTGATCTCATTTTCACTTCTATGATTTGTTCCATGTTAAGATATTATGATCTCTTTTGCAGGTTATGATTTTCAAAAAGATATGATATGATTTTTATTTCTTTTGTATACCCTTACTGAGCATTTGAGCTCACCCTTTTATGTTTTCTTTTCCCCAGGATATAAATAAAGGTTTTAGGTAAAAAAGGGAAGATCTTTATGGGAGATATTGAAGATCTTTCACCAAGATTAGAAGATTACGTTCCGAGTTTCCAAAGACACTAAACTATTACGATCCTTTAGTGTGTGTTTTGGTTATGTAATAAGTATTCCGCAAAAGTAATGTAATGTCCATGTACGTCAAGATACGGGTCTCTACAGGTACAACCATTTTCAGTATTCTATCCACCCATTGAATAACATGTCACCATACGTGCGTACGTACGGCTTACCGTCTCCACGTCGTGGTGTAATTGTTATTAAATATTTTATTATTTGGATGACTATAATAATGTTGTGTAACTAATGTAAATAATAAATACAACATGTTAATGATTCTTTATATATGATATACCATCCATTTATATATTATTTTAATATCAATAGATTGATATTGTCACTCGTGCGTACGTACGGACTACCGTCTCCATGAACGCGATGAGATTCATTCTCCATCGTATCCATTAAAGTATAATTATTATTTGATGATTTAAAAATGATGTTTAAGGACTTGATATCATTCTGGATATGAATAATATACAACTTATCCATTACAAACATGGCTTATGTAACAAAACATATAAAAGAAAATGAGTAAGTTAACACCTGAAACAACGATAACAATAAGATATTATTAACAAATCAATGTTAAAAGATCATATATGATATAATATTAATGTATATGATTCTTGTATAATTTAATAACAATGATTTCACCATTATACAAGAGGTTAACCTACCCCAACCAAGGAAAATTACAAGGTAAGGGTTTATTTCACAATATCTTCATTATCCGAAGTTGTTTATACGTAATAATCTACTGGGATCTCTTTATCATCCACATCCATGTTTCATAAAAATGAATTTCAAAACATTTTCACTATTTACTAGTATATGGGTTAAAGTCATTTATACCCTTGTTTGACTTTTTATAAGAGGTTTATAAAGGAATCTTTCCATCGTTTTCCAAATAAGGTGCTTTTTAACCTTTTCGACGGAATTAAGGTAAGAATGTTTTTTAACTTATACGGCGGGTGAGGCTATTTTTCGCCGTTATAAAATCTTATAAGCTTCCCTTACCATATTATAATAATATTTTCAAAGAAAATGTTTTATTTTATAAATATATGACTCTTAAATGATTTCAAAATATAAAGAGATATTTCTTTAAAAAGAATTTTGATTTCATCTATGTCAATATCCTTTGATGGATTTTATGCTTATTTAAAGTTGATTTATTATGATACACAACTTATATATCGTATTGAAGATTTTGTGATATTTTTGACTGTGGATGTGATATTTTTATACCATTCATGGTTTATGGTGAAAGTATTGACATTTCATTTTCTAGTTTTAATACGAATGTTTATGTTATGTTTAAAACTTTTCATATGGGAATGCATTGGACTTAATATATGATGGGTGGAGCCCGTTATAGCTCTTCGATGAATCGGTAGGTCTCATGAGACAAACTATTGTCTTGGAACAAGGCCTTGGAAAAATCTTATTTGTATTCTTGGCACGAGGCCTTGGCTATGTGGTTATGATAGTCTAGCATTATGCATTTCATCATTATGAAAGTGGTTATTGATATTGCATGTGATTATTCGATTAGTAGAATATCCATGTGAATATGAATATGGAATTATTTCATCTTATTTTTTCCATAATAAGTTGAAGTTCAAGTTTAAAAGGATTTTGGTTTAGTTATACATTGCCTTAAATGTTTATGCTTATTTTTGAATGTTTCCGCTATATTGTTATCCTTACTGGGCATTTGAGATCACCCCTTTTCTATGTTTCATTTTTCCTAGGATGTGAAGAAGTAGGTTATGAATGACCCGCAGGGATTTTATGAGGGGATAACAGTGTGGACTATGGAGACATTATGTTTTTGTAGTAATTTTTCACTTTATGATGTAATGTAAAACTTTATGAATATATCTAGTGTTTCCAAGCCTACTAAACCAATCGGTCATTTGAGATTTGATCTTTCTTGTGATCATGCCAATGTTATGTAATAATGCACCGACTCTGGGTAACTGGGGTCGGGGCATTACAGTTGGTATCAGAGGAAATTTAATAGAAACATTGGAATATAGATTTAGATAAACTCTGATTAGAGCATGTAGACCTAAGATAAACTTTGAAGATTAGTATAGAAGAAATTCCTAGAATTTTGGTATTGTAGAGATTTTGTGAGTTTTCTGAGAAATACATCCATGTCTGGATACGAGCACGTAGAGGCGGCTCTAGCACAGATGTACCTAGGGGTAAAACCCCAAAACACTGATTTGAGCTAGACTCGAAGGGGAACTGGTGCACGACAACGGGCCTTGCTGCACTCTTGGTAACGACACTCCCAGGGGATATGCTTAGGATATATATCATTTTCTTTACAAATCATTAAGAAGGGTTTATGAGTATATAATTCCTCAAAGAATACATTCTTATGATGATGGATTATATCCATAAATAGTTCAAATTATGTTAAGTGTTTTGTAAGTATGAGATTATGTATTTTGATTCATAAGCAGATCTAGTTTATACCATTGTTTAGAAATGGCGCCTTGTGGAAGAAATGGAAACTGTATCAATGCACGCACTCCATGTAGGGATTTCCCTCCTGCTCAAGATAATTATAGTGGACATGGTGATGCAACTAGTGTCGATCAGCTAATCACCATACTGGGACAACTTACACAGGTTATGAATAATATCCTTACCCGTATGGAGCACCCTGATCCACAGCGTGGAGGATCAATGTTAGATCTAATAATGAGGAAAAAAACACCAATGTTCAATGGGAGTACAAATCCCTTTGTAGCTGAGAAATGGATAAATTCCTTAGAGAAAATATTTTAGGCTTTGGGGAGTAGTGAAAGGGAAAAAGTTATCATGGATGTTTACCGACTCACTGGATAAGCTGATGAATGGTGGTCATTGATTCAAAAAATGAACGAAGATGATGAAGTATCAAATATTGAATGGAGGGAGTTCAAAGATCTATTTTTAGAAAAATACTTTCCTCGCGACCATTGAGCAGATATGGAAATGCAATTTTTGAGTCTGAGACAGAAGGAGGATTAGAATGTCGCAAAGTATGAGGCTAACTTTACAAGGGTAGCATGGTATGCTGGAGATTATATATGTAACACAAGAAGTAAGATTGATCGTTTCTTTGATGGGTTAAAACAATTTATCCGTTGAGAATTAGTCTCACAATCCTTTTCATCGTACGAAGACATTCTCTCATGTGCTATGAAGACCGAAAAGGAATTCTCTAATTCTTATGACTTTAAAGAAAAGAAAGATAAGAAGAGACATGCTGATCAATATGGGAATGGAAATAAGGGGAAGAAGGGAAAGGCTGAATATCCATCCTATGGTAAATGTGGGAAGAAACACCTCGATACTTGTTTGAAGGGAATGTGAGTCTCTTACAAGTGTGGTGAAAAAGGCCACCAAGCTCGTGATTGCAAGGGGAAAAAGGAAGCTACCAATGTTCAGTGCTACAATTTCAGGGAGATGGGACAGTATTCAAATGAATGTCCTAAGTGTCAGGAGAACATACCTCAGAAAAGGAAAAGGGATCAAGGCCAAGATTATGCTATCACTACTGCTGAGATAGAAGCTCCAAAAGGCGTAGTGGAAGTTAATTTAATGGTTTCCTCAAGTTTAGAAAATGCATTATATGATTCTGGATCATCGCATTTTTTCATATCTTCCCAGTTTTCTAAGAAAATTAGATATTTCCAATTTGATTTAACAAGGGAGTTGTTAGTTAAAACTCCTAAGAAAAGTATCATTGCAAAAAAAAATTGTGAATCAGTCCCCATTAGAGCACATAAATGTTCTTTATCTGCTGATCTCATCATCATTACTATGATTGAGTTCGATATAATCCTCTGTATGGACTGAATTTTGGACTATGATGCGAATATTTATTGTAAGAAGAAAGAGGTTACGATTCATGATGATGATGATAAGGAACACCTTATCTTTAGAGTATAATCGTCACCACCCAATTCTTATCTAGATCCACCCCCAGTAGCTCAACTAAATTCAATTATTGGGGAGGAAGAGAATGAAATAACTGTGGTTGAGGAAAGGAATGTTCAAATAGAGGATGTACCTGTTGTGAAAGAATTTGTAGATGTATTTCCGGAAGATTTACCTAGACATCCTCCAGAACGAGAAGTTGAGTTTTACATTGATTTAATTCCTGGATCAAGGCCTATATCGAAGACCCCATATAGAATGGACACTGTATAATTAGTTAAACTAAAGAAACAACTAGAGGAATTGAGTAATAAGGGATTTATTCTCCCTAGTGTTTCTCCATGGGGATCCACTGTTCTTTTTGTTAAAAAGAAAGATGGATCTATGAGGTTATGTGTCGACTACAGGGAGATCAATGCTATAACAATAAAGAACAAGTATACCCTACCTCGAATTGATGATTTATTTGACCAACTTCATGGAGCTCAATACTTTTCAAAGATTGACCTTCGATCTGGATACCATCAGTTTTGTGTGAAGAAGGAACTCATTCCGAAGACAGTATTTCAAACCAGGTACGAGCATTACGAGTTTACTGTAATGCCTTTTGGATTGACTAATGTACCCTCTGTATTCATGGATCTGATGAATAGAGTTTTCAAGGAGTATCTCAATGAATTTTTGGTGGTATTTATTGATGATATCTTGGTATACTCAAAAAGATATGAAGATCATGAAAATCACTTGCGCATTATCTTGAAGACTCTGAGAAGACATGAATTATATGGGAAGTTTAGCAAGTGTTAATTCTGGCTTCAAGAGATTTCTTTTCTTGAACATATTGTCTCTAAATATGGAATCTCTATTGATCCTTATATGAATAAGGCAATCCAAGAATGGCCACACTGACAAGTATAACTGAGGTACGTAGTTTTATTGGTTTAGTAGGTTATTATCGATGATTCATCTAAAATTTTGCCCGATTGGATAACCCATTTACGAAGCTCACATGTAAAGGGGTTAAATTTGTTTGGACAAAAGAGTGTGAAGAATGTTTCGAAGAACTGAAGAGAAGATTATTCAATGCTGCTATATTGACTCTACCATCGGGGAATGATGGGTTCGTTATTTATAGTGATGCATCGACGAAAGGACTTGGTTGCGTTCTTATGCAGAATGATAGGGTTATTGCCTATGCATCACGACAGTTGGAAATTCATGAACAAAACTATCCTACTCATGATCTTGAGTTAGCAGCTGTGATCTTTTCTTTGAAGATTTGGAGGCACTACCTCTATGGTGAAAAATGTGAGATTTATACAGATCACAAGAGTTTGAAGTATATTTTTTCTCACAAAAAGAACTCAACATGAGGCAAAGGAGATGGCTTGAATTACTCAAGGATTATTATTGCACGATACACTATCACCCGGGGAAGGAAAACAAGGTGGAAGATGCTTTGAGCAGAAAAGATCATGGAGTTTTGAACAATATGAGAATTGAAAGGGATCCAATTTTCATGGATCTAGTGAAGATGGACATGGGAATAACTAGGGAAGGTGAAACATCAATTCTTTTTCAAATGGTTTCCAAACCATCTTTACTAGAAAGGATGAAGAGTTCTCAGACCGATGATGAATAATTTCAAAGGAAGATTAAAGCTGTGAGTGGTGGGAGATTGACAGACTTTGTGTATGAAGATGTAATTTTGAAATTTGGGAAGAGACTTTGTGTTCCCGATATACCTAATCTAAAAAGGGAATTGCTGGATGATGCTCATAGTTCCAATTTATCAATACATCCTGGGAGCACCAAAATGTATAGTGATTTGAAGGATCATTTTTGGTGGGACCACATTAAGAGGGATATTGCTGATTTTGTGTCAAGATGGATGGTTTGTCAACAAGTGAAAGTTGGAAGGAAACAGCCTGGAGGAGTCATGAAACCACTTCCCATACCAGAGTGTAAATGGGATAATATTATGATGGACTTTGTCATGGGACTACCAAAGACTCCTAGAAGAAATGATGCAATATGGGTTATTTTTTATCGTCTTTCCAAGTCAGCTCATTTTCTTGATATAAGAGAAGATCTACCCCTGGAACGTCTAGCAAGACTATATATTAATGATGTTTTGAGACTTCATGGAGTACCCCTATCGATTGTCTATGATCGTGATCCCTGTTTTATTTCAAGATTCTGGAAATGTCATCAGAAATACCTGGATACTGAACTTCATTTGAGTACTGCTTACCACCCTCAGACAGACGGACAATCAGAATGGACTATTCAAACCTTAGAAGACATGTTGAGATCATGCTCACATGACTTTCAGGGTATGTTGGATCAGTATTTACCTTTGGTAGAATTTTCCTATAACAGTAGATTCTATTTGAGTATTCAGATGGCACCATATGAAGAGTTATACGGAAAAAGATGTTGCAAACCAACCTGTTGGGATGACATTGGTGAAAGAGAACTTGTAGGTCTAGAACTAGTGGAGGAAATGATGGAAAATGTGAAGGTAATCCAAAATCACATCAAAGAAGCTCAATGTAGGCAGAAGAGCTATGCCGATAATCGAAGGAAGGATTTGTAATTTCAAGTCGGTGATCATGTTTTCCTGAAGGTATCTCGATGGAAGGGAGTCTTACATTTTGGTAAGAAAGGTAAATTGAGTCCCAGGCACATCGGACCTTTCGAAATTCTAGAAATAAATGGGGCTGTAGTTTACAGATTGGCAGTGCCGCCAAGTCCCTCTAAAGTTCACAATGTGTTCCACGTATCTCTGTTGAAGAAATACATGCCTGACCCAACGCATGTACTCACTTACGAGGAATTAGAACTAGAGCCCGATCTATCTTATTTCGAAGAGCCCGTCAGGATTCTTGATACGAGAGAACAAGTACTGAGAAACCGGACAACATGTCTGGTAACTGTTTTGTGGAGAAACCATAAGATGGAAGAGGCAATGTGGGAACCCGAGAAACTTATGATGAAGAACCACCCGAGTCTTTTCATGCGGTAGTATTCTGGAAATTTCGAGGACGAAATTATTTGAAGGAGGGGAGAATGTAACACCCCAAGCTTCTACGGTACACTTCTCTTTGAATAATGTGATAGCGTCTGTTCTACGGAACATCGAGTTCTAACACACCACAACTAATCAAACTATCCATTATGAATAGTAATACCTACTTTTTGAAATTATATATATATTATATTTCAAAATGAACTTCATTTTTGGATTCAGAATATCGAAATTATCCTAAGTTGAATTTTTCTATGAACGTCCAATTTTTATGAATAGTGAAAAATACATAAAAACAACTTTCTTAATCAAAATAATTTATAGTGATAAATTATATTATTTAGTGGTTTTATAGTATAATTAGAATATATTTTTACCATTTTATCCAATGGTATTCATTATAATTAATTTCACTTTCAAATTGGACCTAAACAATTGTCAATCTTTTGATATATATTATTTCTTAAAAACACGCTATTTGTTGTAACAGGGGGAATTAATTATAAAATTAATTAATGTAACTTATATGTTTTGAATTTTGTAAAATAGACATCATTTTTGAATTCGGAATATCAATTATAGCTTAGGGTGAAATTTTGGCATTGTTCTGAAAAACTTCAATTTTTGATGAATAGTGAAACTACTAAGTGGTAGTTAAAAAACTGAATTTTTCATAAAACTTAATTTTACTGCTTCTGTGAATGGAATTTTGAAAATCCGAGAGACACAGTTAATATCAAGAAGTAAAATTTGATTCAATGAGATGAAAATAAGTTTTGGTGAATAGTAACTTTTAAACGGTTAAAAGTAAATAGAGTAATTAAGGGTAAAATTGATATTAATATTACCCTAACACATGTCCTAATTCTATTGGACAAGTGTATCTCGGCCAAAAACAACCTTAGGAATAAAATATTATCATTTAGGCCCACTTGTATTATATTAGGACATTTATTATTATTTAATTCAAAGAAGAGTTAAAAGAGTTAAAATCAAAGTTTATTTACTAATACATTTTTAATATAGGGCTATACATAAGCTAAATTCGATTTGTAAATATTCATTAGAAAGATAAAATGATTTCCTACATAATGATATTTTATTTATAATTTTTATAAATTAAATACTTTAATTTATTTATGACACAATGATGATGTAGTAATTACCATAATAGTAAAAAATTAAAATAATTGATATTATAAATACAAAAATAAATATAATTTGAGACTTTTATGAATTAAAATAATTTTATAAGTTAATATGACATGTTAGGAATTATTAAATTAAATTTTTCGAAGTAATCATTCTGTTATGAGTTTCACAAAAATCAACTTTTCAATAGTGTCAAAATTGACATAAAAGAGTTTTTAAAAAAAATATTATATTATTAATTGATATTAAATTCCTAAAAAACTAAGGTTCGTCCAAGAGACTTATATCATGATAGTTTTTTCATTAATGGACCACTTAGGGGTATTTTGGATGTATATAGTAAGTTTATTAACTATAAAATATAAAAATACAAAGTGACATGGTAAATGTCAAACTAATTAACTAAGAGTTAATACTTAAAGATAAGGTTACTATAGTAACCCAAACCTCTCTAAATTCTATTTTTTGAATGTTTTTAGACCTATACCCACCTTAAAATTTAAATAATCAACTTTGGAGCCATAAGAAACCGAATATAAATTTATTATAAATTAATATTTATAGCTTTTCCAAAGGTGCCCCTCACCCCTCTTATAAAAAGGCACTCCTCCTTCTCATTTCATCACACCTTCAAAGCCTTTTGGATCAGACAAACTCTGCCCCAATACTCTAAAAACATCCCTCAATACAACCTAGAGGCCATATTTTGATCAGTATGCCAACCTAAGGAGCCCTTTTGATCAAATCAAAAAGAAGAACTCGAAGAAGAGGTAATGATTTCACCACCCTTTTCCATGTTCCTTTCTTCTTCCACTTCTTCTTCCTTTGTTATTACCATTATAAAATAATAACTCCAGTATAATATATATATTGTGATTTTATTATAAATATGGTACAGCCATATTCAGTATTCTATCCAACCTTTGAATAACATGTCACTATACGTGCGTACGTACAGCTTACCATCTCCACGTCGTGGTGTAATTGTTATTCAATATATTATTATTTGGATGGGTATAATAATGATTTTTAACTCATGTAAATAATAAATATAACATTTTAATTTTTCTTTATATATGATATACCATCCATTTATATATTATTTTAATATCAAAAGAATGATATTGTCGCTCGTGCGTACGTACGGACTACCATCTCCACGAACGCGATGAGATTCATTCTCCGTCGTATCCATTCAAGTATAATTATCATTTGATTATTTAAAAATGATGTTTAAGGACATGATATCATTCTGTATATGAATAATATACAACCTATCCATTACAAACATGGCTTGCGTAACAAAACATATAAAAGAAAAGGAGTAGGTTAACACCCGAAACAACGATAATACTAAGATATTATTAAAACATCAATGTTAACAGATCATATATGATATAATATTAATGTATATGATTCCTGTATAATTTAATAACAATTATTTTACCATTACATAGGAGGTTAATCTACCCTAACCAATGAAAAGTACAAGGTAAGGGTTTATTTCACAATCTCTTCATTATCCGAGGTTATTTATACGTAATAATCTACTGGGATCTCTTTATCATCCACATCCATGTTTCTTAAAAATGAATTTCAAATATTTTTTACTATTTAATAGAATATGTGTTAAATTCATTTATACCCTTGTTTGAATCTTTATAAGAGGTTTATAAAGGAATCTTTCCGTCATTTTCCAAACAAGGTGCTTTTTAACCTTTTCGATAGAATTAAGGTAAGAATGTTTTTTTAACTTATACGGCGGGTGCAGCTATTTTTCGCCGTTATAAAATCTTCGAAGCTTCCCTTACAAGATTATAATATTATTTTCAAACAAAATGTTTTATTTTATAAATATATGACTCTTAAATGATTTCAAAATAGAAAGAGATATTTCTTTAAAAAGAATTTTTATTTCATCTATGTCAACATCCTTTGATGGATTTTAGGCCTATTTAAAGTTGATTTATTATGATACAAAACTTCTATATTGTATTGAAGGTTTTGTGATATGTTTGACTGTGGATATGCTATTATTATACCATTCATGGTTTATGGTGAATGTATTGACATTTCGTATGCTAGTTTTAATACGAATGTTTATGTTATGTTTAAACCTTCTCATATGGGAATGCATTGGCCTTAATATGTGACGGGTGGAGCCAGCTATAGCTCCTCGATACATCGGTAGGTCTAATGAGACAAACTAGTTTCTTGGCACAAGGCCTTGGCAAAATCTTATTTGTAGTCTTGGAACGAGGCCTTGGCTATGTGGTTATGATAGTCTGGAATTATGCATTCCATCATTTTGAAAGTTGTTTTTGATATTGCATGTGATTATTCGATTAGTAGAATATCCGTGTGAATAAGTAAATGGCATTATTTTATCTTACTTTTTCCATACTATGTTGATGTTCATGTTTAAAAGGCTTTTGTTTTAGTTATACATTGCCTTAAATGTATATGCTTATTTTAGAATGTTTCTGCTATATTGTTATCCTTACTGGGCATTTGAGCTCACCCCTTTTCTATGTTTTATTTTTCCCATGATGTTAAGAAGTAAGTTATGAATGACCTGCATGGATTTTATGAGGGGATAATAGTGTGGACTATGGAGAAATTATTTTTTTGTAGTAGTTGTTCACTTTATGATGTAATGTAAAACTTTATGAATATTTCTAGTGTTTGCAAGGCTACTAAACCAATCGGTCTTTCGAGATTTGATCTTTCTTGTGATCATGCCAATGTTATGTAAAAATGCACCGACTCTGGGTAACTGGGGTCGGGGCGTTACAGTGAGTGTAATAGGTTTATCTAAATTATGTAAATATGGTTTAAAAATTTATATATAATGAATTATTTTTTGGGAAATTAATTATAAATGAAAATAAAATTTATATGAAAGTATATGAAATATTTTTCTAAAAAACATCTTCTTTAAAAAAAATGTGTTCTGCCTTATTAAAATATACAAAATAATTTATGTAATAATTTTAAAGAAATAAATAAGTTAAATTTATTCAATACAACATTTAATATTATTATTAAATGTTTTCATGACAACATATAAGAATAAATCCAACTTTACTCTTAAAATTTTATTTTTTAAAAAAAAATATTTTTCACCTTGTTATAGAGCGCTTTCATTAAAAAAAATTATTTTCCACTATTATAAAATTAATTTGATGAAATTAAAATAATTTTTAATATTTTAATATAAAAATTATTTCAGCTTGAATTTTTTATATTTCTCCAAAAATTTTAATTTTTTTATGAATAGTGAAAAAATATTGAATCTTAATTGAAAAGTGACTTTTTTGGTAAATTTACTTATAAATTTAAATAATATATTTAATTTGATTTAATGTTAAATGAGTTCAATTTTACATCCATAAATCCAATTTAAGAAATAGAAAACAATTTAATATTTAATATTGCCATAAAAGCCTTCTAAACATTTGAACATTTTATCTTTAAAAAAGTTATATCTCACCATATCTATAGGATTAATTTTAAACTCAAATTTTCCACATAGCAAGATGATTCATGATCCAAAATAATATATTCCAAAAATTTATTATTAAAAATAATATTGAAGATCAACAATTTCATGGTATTTTATAAATGTGGGAGGGAATTCCACCCTACATGACTACATCCATCATTATTGTATAGTATTCTTGGTTTCTAAATGTCCATATCATGAATGTTTCAATTATTTATCTTTTAAAATATAAACTTTAAAATTATTAAAATCCCTATAGGCATTTGAAAGAATCAACATGATATGGTTTAAATTTAGAATAAAAGTAATCCAATGAGGTAATATGTGATAATGAAATTTGGTTCTATTATTGAGGAAATTAACAATGATTATATTATATAATTAAATATATAGGGGGATCTTGTTATGAGTAATATCATGCTAGATGTCCTGAGTCATGGACCAGATCATAAAATAATATAAATGTTATAATCTAATATAATGAAAAAACCCATTAATAAAGGTGTCATGGGTGTAGAAAACACCTCCAAACCCATAGGGTGATGTTTTACAAGTGGTGGTACTATCCACATTAACCTTTATCCTTTATCGGAATAGTAGGATACAATATAATTATTTGTGGAAATGAGTTTTATAGGCCTTCTATTAACACATAGCAGCCAAAATATATTGAGGTCATCAAGGCTGTGGTTCACAATCCATTAATACATCATGGAAGTAGAAAATAAATCACTATGAATTGAGACTATAACATCATATAAAAATATATTATAGCTATCATGGATAACTAAATTCCTTTACTTCAAAAAAAATTAATCATAGAAATTGTAGCTACTTAATTTTGATTGTGTACCTACACACTATTTCTCTCAATAAAAATATAGTCTATATGATCCTTCTAATGACAGTGTTAACATATAATGTTTCCAAATATATCTCCAATATTGATCCAAGGATTCTAAAAAATATGCATCTAATATACTTCAGTTGGATATCTTCCGCATCCCTCCAGCACAAGTAGGATATTGAGAAAAATCTATTATCCAACTCTATTTAATTGATCATATGTGGGAAATATATTATTCTATATTATCCATATAAAAAATATGCTTGAAATATATTTGATATTGTAATTAATCATTAATTATCTATATGGTTTCAAATTTGAAACATAACCCCTCATTTTATAATACTCATTCATGATGTATTTGCCAATATTGTTCAATTTGAAAATATATGTTTCATTATACATAAATACATTCATTTGTATCTTCATTCTAATTTTTGGAGGGAAAATAAAGATAGTAATATTATTGGATTCCATAAAATCAAAATTATTCATCAAATTTCTCTTTTAATGGACATCCGTACTGTCCTTTAGTGGTCAGTCCAGCTAGGAGGAGCTCAAATAGTTGATAGTGAAGCTCCTGTTTACCAACTATTTAGTGTAGCTCATGTTTTCTTTGAAAGATAACCTGATTACATGAACTATTTTGAATTAGAATAATTTAAATAATCTAATGGGGTGAAAATAATTTTTTAGAAAAAAATATTGAATAAAGTAAAAATTAATTATCACGGTTATGGAAAAAATGGGTCTACAATGAGTCAAACTAAAAATATAAAGGAATAAATTCATTTAGAATTTGTTTAAAAACCATTTACAGAAAAATTTAAACTATTACACCTCTATTTTTTGATAATATTCTATTTTTGACCAGTCATACAAATGAAAAATATGGGAGAAATCACTTCTTTTCAAAATTAACATTTATGACATATCAACCACAAAAAGGCCACCCCTCTCCCCCCTTATTCACCCATTAAAAACATTTGGATCCAAAAATACCTACCAAAATTGAATTCCAACAACCATCCTCTCTTTCTAGAGGAATTATTTTCTCTATAAATCCATCAAAAGTAGTATTTTATTGAATCCTTAAAGAGGAATCCCGAAGAAGAGGTAACATTCACCCATAATATTTTGTTTATTTCTTCCACCACACCCATCAATTATTATTATACCATGATTATATAATAAAACAAATTTAGTCCATATATTTATATGTTGTTATTTTATTTTTATGCCCAAAACCCATCTCTACTTCCATCAAATGGGTTATAAAATCATTGTTCATGTGTATGGTGAACTGCTATCTCACAAACCAATATCATTCATTTTTCCATTAACACATCTCACAATTTAAATTAATAATGGACTAATTATTTATATAATATATTTATGATTTCATTTTTATTATATTATTTTTATATCAAACATTCCTCTATGCTCTACATTTTTTAGGAATACAATAATGCCGCTCATGTGTACTATGGAATACAACCTCGTAAAGTGATGTGATTCATTCATGTTTTACATGAAATATATTAAATATGGGTTTAGCAAGAAAATTATACATATATTTCACATAAATTATTGTATGATGATAATATATGACATATTTTTTTTTTTAGCATAACGAGGAAATGAAAACCACTTTTCATGAATTTATACGACCTAACGTCTCCATCAATGGTGTATTTCATTTACTATCACTAAAAATTATAATTTAATCTAAATACAGATATAATGAATATATATGACACATATATCATAGTTTATATTCAGGACATTTGTGATCCATTATCAATGAAATAGGCTTAATAAATAACAAGTAATAAGGCACCTGAAAAAAGATATTATTGCCTAAGGCATGACATTAACCTTGGATTATTCGTAAATGAGTAATAAAAGGTAATATGAAACTAATATATTGGTTGATATATTTTAATATGATATATTAATATATGCATAAAAAATATTTATTATACAATATTTTTGAATATGAACATTGTAATTGAAGTCTTATGGTAAGGGATCTCTCTTTAAATTTTATTTTTTTGAGACATGTTCGATTTTCATCACATGTTTCCTTCTTCTAGTATATATAATTACAATGATTTTATTTTATGTTTATTATTATTATTTAAATGTATTTTATGCTCTATATTTTAGGTTATTTATGGTTCATAATCTAGAAACATTATAAGTTATTTTTCTCTCAAATTACCTTCTTTGAGTGTAAGTTATGTTATGCACCTATGTCCTTTCCAAATATTTATTTAAAATTTTTTTACATCTAATATCATGAATTTATTTAGTGTCGTGATATTTTATGTTCCATTTTATTTTATCCATTTTTGACATCTAAATGTTTTCCTTGATATTTTTTAAATATTTATATTTTAAATAAATTATTTCAAAAGGAAATGATTTTAAAAATGAATAATTTTTTTATAAAAGATTTTTAATATTAAAAGTAAATTTTATTCAAGAAATGTTTTATTTTTGAAAAAATAATTTATAAGAATGTGATTTTTTTTCAAAGAAATGTTTTTACATAATATTTAATTTTTTAAAAAGTTATTTTCAAATAAAGGTTATTTTACGTAAAAATGATCCATTTGATCATTCAAAATAAATCTTCATCTATGATGATACCAATTGATGTAGATTATGATTTACATGGGAGATGATCCATGGATACTATTATAATTATTCCTCAATATGTGTTGACATGAAAAATATGTTAACATAACTTATCTCTCTTTAATTAATTATACAATGATTAAATTTATAAGAAAACAATTTTTTTTAATTTGATATGCTATCATGAAATGATGTAATGATTATGAAACCAATCTCTTTTTGACAGGTTCTGATGTTATCAAATTTTTATGAAACCCATTTTATTTCATGGGTGATGATTTGATTAATGTTTTATGATCTTGTGAAATAGATATTGATGATTTTAATTATGTGAAGGTGGTTACATTATAACCAATTATTGTGGTTACATTATATTTAATGACAGATGATACATATATCTCTCTATAATTACTTGGGTAATGATTTAAATATCATGTTTTATATTGGAATGGATTATGGAGTGAACCCAGACTAGAAAGACATGACTATAAAAAAAGGTGTACCTGGTTCAGTATGAGAAGGAAAAAATGCAGAGGAAACCTTGATATGTAAGGGACTTTTCCACTCTAATGGTATTAGGAGTGAACCATGACTGTTATGATGGTTTATGGTGTGAAACAATTATATTATATGTAAATAGATATCATTGGAGATTGTAGTGTGTCACCCCCTTGGAGTTGTAGCCACCTATAGAGTTCTCTTATATGTTTTCGTGGCAACCCCTGACCACTAAGGATGTTATTCTCTATATATGCGTGTATGTATCAATTCTTTTTCCTATACAAATGTTATTTTCTCATGGATTATATTAATTGATTATATTATAATTATTTCCTTATGAACATTCAATCATTATGCCATAAATGATGATTTTGATCATTGACTGGAATGGAAAGTTTTTCAAATTTTATATACATATTCCTATACCCTTGTGTTCATTTTATCTATATATATCTCATTTTTTACTCTTAATGATAATATAAGACCACCCTTAATTATGTTTTCATTACACATGTAATTAATAATTGTTTATATGTTGGATTTAAAAAATGGGATGATCATTGTGGGAAACATTTATAATATTCCGTCAGATTAGAAGATTGTGTTCCATGTTTACAATGAAACTAAAATATTACCATCCTCAGGCACGTGTTTATGTATTTTAATATATATAAATCCAAAAAATGTACTATCCATATTTGAGAATATTGGGTCTGAATCTATAGTATCAATGGAATATTATAGTTTTCCTTTAGAAAATATTACGTGAAATAATTTGTGAGATCCTATGTGATATTTATAAGTCCATTACTAGGAACGTCTGTAGGAAAAGTCTTTTGATGATTCAATGTTTTGGATAATGTCTTTGAATTTTGTAAATGGATATAGAAAGTGGTATCTAGGAAAATATATTCATGTATAGAACAAAAAGTGTATGTGGATATGGAAGAGTGGTACATTGGGGTTGAAACTCCAAAAAATTGGGCATTGATATGGACTCAATTGTCACACGGTACATGACGATGATCCTTGATTAAAACCTAGTTTGAAAAAACCAAATGATATGATTTGATAATCCACAACCTCATTAATAACTTCATGATGGATTTAAATATATTTTGACTATGAATGACCTAGAATAAACCTAGGGTTTCATAGATGCGAAAAATGTGTCCTTATTTAGACATCCTCTAAGATATTTTGATGATAATTTGGTTTACCTTTATCATTAGGGTTTCTCATCGTATGGTTTTTGGTTGTGTTCAATGGGATAAAAAATAATTAATTAGTTTAACATTCTATATGATATCAAATTTTATTGATGATGAGACATATGGTATGATAACTCTAGGGAAGGATATTGTTACTAATAAAAATCAGTTATCACCAAACATGACTAACTATATTATCTGTAACTAAATATTGGACTCAATAATGAATATCCATATGGAGTTGATAGGGAACACTGGAATTTGAGACAATAGATAAAATAATATTTAGTTTCCTATTTTTGGAGAATGTGGGAAGAAGAACTCCACAGAATGTACCAAAGTAATCAGAATATTTTTTATGTGTGGAGAAGATAATAATAAAATAATAAATTCATGAGGGAAAATAACATGATTAGTTTAAACCATGGATGTATATATTGGTCTTACAAAGGTATGACCAATTAATTAATGCTTTAAATGTGGAAATTATGGGCATTATAAAAATTGATGTCTAAGGGTAAAATCATGTGCATATAATCAATAAGCTTCTATGAGTATTGGTTACACTACTGATAAGGAATAAAGAACAAATGAAGTATAAAAGTAAATATGTATTAGGGAATAATTTGAGGAAGGGTATTTATTAGTTTAAGGAAGATGTGGAATAAACTATGTTTTTATGTATTTAACTTCAATATTTATGTTATATGAATATATATATATATATATGAAATTTTTGTAGAATTGATTCATTAATTATTTTCAAGTGTATTTTAAATGCTAATAATGAAATATACAATTTATTTAATGTAAAGGTGATAATTTTATTAGGGGAATATAACTATTAATATATTCTATTTGTTGATAAATTTTGTTTAGATAATGGGATATTGGAAATGAATAAGTAAATTGAATAGGACTAATTACTATAGAACTAAATAATTATTTATTAAAAAAATTGTTTAATATGTAATAAATGGAGTTTAAACCATTTTTTATTTAATTAATATACCCGACAACTTATTTTTTATATAGTAATAAAAAATCATGTATGGTTTAAGTGTAGATTTATGGAAATTTTTGTTATTACCCTGATTCATGATAATAGATGATGAATGTAGTAACAAGTTTTAAATGTGATAACCAATAACCAATTTAGGTATAATGGAAATAATGATAAGTTAATTATAGAAATTATGTTAACATTCTTATAGTGTTTTTTAGTATAATCATCTATAAGGGGAATAAGACTGACCGTTTATAGAATGGTTGAAGATGGAAATTTGATAGAGATTGAGATATTATTGTATTACATAACCATATAAATATTTATATATTTTTTATAACATATGATAAATAATTTTTTTTAAGTATTCGAAACTAATAACTAAAATTCTATTTAAAGATCATTTGATCTATTAGTACTTTAGTTATATAAAATTCACCATTATTCCATGGATCAAGAGATAAATTAGAAATTTATCAAGGAAAAATGGATGGATTATATTATGATTATGAAATTAAATAGATCATGTTAGTTTATCTTCTCATGAAAATTCACCAACATTATTAAAAAGATCTTGAATTAAAATGGTGTCCTATTGTCATAGTTTTTATGATATCAATGAATGTTTTCACCACTATTTTATTATGTGGTTGTTAACATTCACTGGATCACCGACATTCATATGATTAGTGATCCCCATAACTCTCTATAACTATTTAAATTTTTTTTACATGTCTAAATATTAAATATACACCTTTGTTTTATTATATGGAAACTGAGTTACATGTAAGAAAAATTTTCATTTCTGTTTCTAACATTCCATTTTTTGGGAATTTTAGTTATTAGTTTTTACAATTTTAATTTCACTTCAATAATTATAATCACTTTTAATTTTTTTGACTGAGAGGAATTTATATTGAGAAATTCATTTTAATGGGCGTAGAATGTAACACTTGAATATTTTTTGAAATTTTTCTTTTGAAAGAGATTATAAATTTTCGATATATTTTTATGACATGAAACATCAATTTTATCTTGTATTAAGTGTAACCATGACTTTAACATTCATTAAAAGCAAAAAAATGTTTAGCTATTGTCACACACAGTACTATTTTTTTTATTTTAAATGCAACACATAGTTTAAAAAAATCAGGTTATACAACTAAACTATTTATATTTAATGTAATTATTATCTCCTATAAACAGTAATGAATGGTATAAAAATGATTAATAAATTAAAAAAATATGGTTCACAATTTTATAAATAATTTAATATTTAGAGATCAAATAAATATAAATAAAAATAAATATAATTTTAAAAATAAAGTAAATCTTTATCTAAAATACTATATTTATTAAAACAATTGTGAAATAACTCAATAAAATAACCATACTACTTATGGTGAATAAATTTAAGGAAATATATAATATGTATATATATATATATATTCAATAGAATATATGACCTTTATCTTTTGTATTTTCTATTGATGGGATAAGAATAAATATACTTTTATACATAAAAAAATATTTCGTCAAACAAGAAGTTTCATTACCTTTTCATGGTGTGCTTATTTTAAAAATACTTTTTTCATATTTTAGAAAATAAATACAATAAAATTGAAATCATTCTTTAAATTTATAAAACCAATCATTGGGTAATTTTTTTTATTTTTATAAAAACATATAAATTTTATTTATTAACTAAATAAATACTGAATGTAAATTATAATCTACATTTTTTATTAATTTATTTATTAATTTATATTATATTTTAAATTTATTTTAAAGTTAAATTAATGAAATAAAAATTCATTAATACTGTTTTCATCATTATAATCTATTTTATACTTACCTTTGACATAAAAATATTGTAATGTTTTGATCCCTTTCTCTTTAAAAGCTTTCTTTCTAGTTGCCTCTATGGGAATGATTTTAATGCTTATTTCTCCTCTTATATAAATTAAAATTTTAAAAATGTGTTTAATATTTATAATAATAATAATTTATGTTATCTAATAAGTTTAACTTTTATTATCCAAATTGAATAATGATTGTAGTTATAAATTCCTGATGGTGGGTTGGGTAAAAATGGGTTTAGTGGTGGTTAAACCAAATATAAAAGTGTTAAAATTTCCAAAAAAATTATTAAAAACATTTTTATCAAAATATGAACACCATTAAAACTATGTTGTTGAATAAGATACTATTTTGGCTCTTTTTTTAAATGAAAAATGTGTGATAACTCAATTATTTTCAAAAATACAATGTGTGTCTTTTACCCCACATATAAAACTCCACCCCTCTACACCATTAATAACACCTTAAAACCCCTGTTGTTTGGCCCTTGAATGTACAATTAACATCTAAAATACACTACCCTTATCCGAGTGTCCTATGTTTTTGGCATTAATCCAACAGAGTAGGGAATATAGTATAAACCTATGGAAGAAGCGCGAAGAAGAGTTAACGTTCATTTACACGAATTATTGTTTTATTTCTTCCTCTATCCCTTAAAATTATTTTAATAAAATTATTATATAAAAAATTTAATTATTTTAAATATAAATATATTTTTTTATTTAAATTTGATGGCATATAACCACATCCACTTCCAATAAATGGGATACGAATTTATCATTTGTGTGTACAGAGAAATACCACATTGAGAACCGTTGCCATTATTTTTTCATTATCACCTTACAAATATAGAATTAATCATTTATTTTTTATTTATATGTCATATATATTATTTTTTTGTTATTATCAAATTTATATATCACACATTACTTGATTCATTTAATTTTTGTGGATCACAATAATGTTTCTCTTGAGAATGACAGAATACCACCTCAGAAAGTGATGTGATTGGTTCATAAATTACATGTACTATAATAAAGATGGTATTAATAAAAATATGTGATATATATAAACCATTAAAAATTATATAATTATTATATAATTCGTTATCATCAATTTTTGTAGCATAACTAAAATATGAAAAAGATTGTTCATATATACATATAAACTATCATCTCCATGAACAATATATTTCATTTCTTGTCACTAAATTTTATGGATGAATATAAATAAATATATAATAAATATATATATTATTTATATCATATTATAAATTCTATATATTAAGAAATTGTTATATATGTAAGAGTATCATAAAATAAAATAATAAAACATATGAAAAAACAAACAGTTTTTGCCAAAAATTAGAGTTTAACATGGAATTGTTAATAAATGAGTAATAAAAAGTAATAATAAAATCATATATTATATGATACATGTTAATATAGGTCATTAATATAATTAAAATAATCTTATATTTACTATTAGTGAGTTTTGAACATGAAAAATGTAAGTCAATACTTTAGGTAAGGGATTTATATCTCACTTTTATTTTTCAATGAGATACATTCCATGTTCAGCACACTTTTCATTCTTATAGTGTATATAATTACTATGAATTTATTTTATAAATATTATTGGAATATAAATATCAATTTTAGGATCAATCATTAATGGGGATTAAGGTTCAAAGGTTACCAAATCGATAAGGGATTCATTTTCTCAATTTTCCTTCATTGAGACATACGTTGTGTTATGCACCTATATCTTTCCTTGACATCTACGTAAATCCTATTTGAAATGTAATATCATTAATTTATTTATACTTACTGTATTTTTTATAACTTTTTATATTATTTATTATTGTGGAATACAATTCAATGTTACAAAAATTGTAATGATTTTTGTTCCAATTTTATAAATTTTTTGGAGTATTTATGACTATGTTTCCTATGATAAAATATTGTGATACATATCTCATTAAACTCAAAAATTATATTATATAATGTTTATTCATGATATTTTCAAGTAATATTAAAATCTTCTTCTATTTTGTATATAATATAATTTATTTTATATGATAATAAAAAATTATTTCTCTCTTCTGTGGGAAATACATTTTATTCTAAGGCTATGTTTTGTAAATATGAATTAAATAATGTTTTATTTTTATATTAATATTTTTCAATGATGTTCTTACACATTTTATATCATTAAAAAATATAAATTTATTCTTCAGGTCATTTTCAAAAACAATTCTTGTTCAAAAATACAATAAATATGAAAAGGTAATTAATATTTAACATAAACATCATGAATAAAATTTATTATTATATGACTATTAATTTATTTCAATCATTATTTACAAGATATAAAATAAAATATTTATGCAATATTTCAAAAATATCAATTTTACCAAAATTATTTCAAAAGGAAATTATTTTTATATAATTTTTGTTGTAAAAAAATATTTTCAATGTGTAAATGAAATTTTACCAATGATATGGTTTAAATTACATTAAAATAATTTTTTGTGTTATTAATTATATTTTAAAATATAATAATTTAAAAATAATCCTTTAAATAGTTATTTTCAATGAATATTTATATTCCTTAAGGAATGGTCTATGTGATCATTCAAAATCCTTCTACATCTATGATGATATACTTGGATGTAACTTATTCTTTTCTGGGTATGTGAACCAAGTATATCATTATTATTCATTCATATAATGGTTTAACATTACAAGATTATTTGTCACTATTCACCATTCCATAAGAAATACCATGATTACATTATGAAGAAACATGAATCTTTTTCACAGGTTTTTCAAAGCTGAAATGATAAAATGATTATAAAACTGTTCTCTTTTCAATTATTTATGATATGATGAAACATTTATGAAACCCATTTCATTTAATTGGTTATGAAATGATGAATTAATTATGATCTTTTAGAGAACATATATATGATTTTCATTATGTGATGGTGGTTATGTCATATCAAATGATGGTTGTTATGTTACAACTAAGGATTGTTATAACCTATATCTCCCACTACTAGGTTGGGTAAAGATTTATATCTCATGATATAGAAAATATTTTAATAGGGGGTTATCCTTGTTGAGTAAGATATGATAGGAATGGGGAGTGAAACTGGTTAATTAATATGGGGAAAAAATAGGCAGTGAACCTAGTTTTGTAAGTAACTTTATCTTCTATGATAGTGTTGGATATTAACTTTTACTACTATGATGGTTTGGGTCATGACACCATTATAGTATGAGTAATTTTATAACACTAGTGATGGTGGTGTGTATCTCCCATGTGGTTTACCCACCCATAGAGTTCCTTTATTTGTTTTGAAAATAATCCTTGGCTACTATGGAATTTATTTGCAATGCATATATATTTATATGATGTATTATATCAATGTTTTCTTCACATGGTTCATTTTAATTGTTTATATTATATTTCATGACATATAAAATTTAAATTAGTATTCTATGATGTAGTATCATGATCTTTGATATGAATGGTATGTTTTATGAATGTTACGATCATGTTCTCACATTATTATGATCATGTTACTTAAAAATATATAATTAGTATACCATTATAGAGAACATGAAATCATACTTTCATATGTTATCTTTCACCACATTTTGGAAAAATTATTTAGGTGTAGTAAATGGGAAGACCTATCTGGGAAAAATTGATGATCTTGAACTATATTAGATGATTCTTTTCAAGGATTCCAAAGGAACTAAACTATTATGTTCCTCATGGAAGTATTTATAGTATTTAATTATTATTCATTTAAATTGATGTTATATCAATGTATTGGAATCCTAGGTCCCAATATTATATAACTCAAAACATATTCCCTTTAATTATTAACAAGATAATGAAATTAATCCATGGATAATATCAATGATATACTCTCATCGATAATAATAAATTAATTACCAATGAAGGAAATGAATAATTTTAGACTTCTTGATCTCAAATATAATTATATATTTACCGCCATGGCATTACATGAATATAGTTAAAAAATATAATAGGAATTCCCCAAATATCCATTTAATAATGTTTTCCAAATAGTTTTTCTCATGATACATGTCAACAATTCTAGGGGATATATAATTCTAGGCCCTATCCATCACTAAATTTATAAATCATTCCACATATATCTAATAAATAATTAATTCACACAAAATATTTATTATAAGAAATTATCCACAGTGTTTAAAGGAAAATTATTATCAGGATTTACCAAGTCAATCAAATAAGTTTCATAATAAAACATTGTATATATAAATGGTATTGTTGTTAGGTGATAATGATATTAATGATACACAAATTATGTCTATTTAAGATGATTGAAATTTTCATTGAAGGATAATCATAATAATTTTAATGTTTCAAGGGAAATGTAACGCACGAAAGAATATACAAGTGATAAAAAATAAAGAAATTTTTTAAAAAATATATGTATTTTAATAAATTCATGTCTATTTTGGAATAAAATAAAATGGAATTGAAAATTTGAAATATTTTTTCACTAAATATTTAAATTTTTATAACCACATAAAATATATAGAATAATATAAATATCATATAATGGTTATAGTAGTGGGAATTTTTGTAAACAAAATATTCATTAAAAAGAAACATTTCTTTTTTATTTTTGTGATTATATTAAAAAATAACTATTTCCAAAAATATAATAAAATTTCATTGGTAATTTTGATAAATTAATTGATAAATTAAAACATAAGTTATAAATATTTTTCTTAATTGATAATTACATTTATAAAACACATTCATAAAATAGACATGGAAGAAAAATATAACATATCAAAAAAATGTAATTAATCTTATATTATATTTTAAAATATTAATTTATTGATTTAATTGAAACAGATAAACAAAATTGGTAAAAAAACATGTAAAATATTTAAATATACATATTTCAATAAAATATATGATGTTTATGATAGATATATTATATAATACTTTTAACAAAAAAATTACCAATCCCATAAAAAATAGATTGTAAAATAAATTCTTTCTTCTTTGGTATCATAAATTATAACACCATTATAGATTAAACCACTATGGAAATTTTAATAATCATTAATAAATATATATATCTGTTAAATATATCATATGGGATCTATATACTCTATATTAAAGAACATTTCTGCATAATACCAAATATTTTGCAACAGAGTGGGCATTTAGATGATATCTTTTTCAATTATCACATTATTGAATTGAGAGTTAAATAAAGAATTTGTTATGGGTAAAAAATTTCAATCGAAAAAAAATAATTCTAAATGATACATAATACAACACAAGTTCATTTGAAACATAATCATGGAATAACAATGATAATAAAGAGGAGGTGTAACCCAATAGATGAATGATAAAATAATAATCCATATACCTCACAACTCCACATAGTTGAATATTCATTAACATCCAATATAACGGTATTAAATTTGTTTTTAATTTATAATAGAACCATATTAATATTTATTATATCATATATGATCTAACAATACTATATTACCACCTGTTTATCAATAATATTTCATTATTATGTTTGTTTTTGTTTTTAAGTTATTAGATTTATCAGGTATGCATCCTCAAAGATATTCTAATTATTTTGAATATACTATTTTTTTAATATATATAATGATATTAATGTTATATATATCATATTTTTTCAACAAATGCATTTTTTAATCATTATTGGAACTTCTAAATGGAAAATGAATCTTATCAATTGAGGGAGAAAGTATGTCGTTCAAATGAACGAGCAATGTTATCATCAAATTGGTGAATTGGTAAACAATAGATGATATATTAAATTAAAATAATAAATATAATTTAAAAAGTGTAACATATTTTCATTATTTACATCATTATGACTCTCCATGTGAGGCGGTGATGGAAAAAAATATCGATTTTTCTGGATGTGGTCCATCGCACACATTAGTGATACTTTTGTCTCTCATTGGATAGAGAAATAAGTTGATAAATATTATTAATGTATCTAAAAAACATCTAATTATATGGTAGAAATTTTTTTTATTATATTTTAATATTTTTGAAATAATTGATAGTGGTAAAAGGAGAAGTAAAAAATAATGATATGTGTTATGATAACTTTACTTAGAGAAAAATACTTTTGATATCTTCTTAAAAACAATTTGATAGGTAATTTTAGAAGAATAGAATCTCTAAAACATGGATATAGATTTTTTTATTGATTTTGGTTTGTTTTTTAGAGCTAAATGGCCCAATAGTTGTTCATATACGAAGGGAAGAAGTGCCCTATTAAAATTACAGTGGATGACACACTTGTAATTTTTCAATGTTTTAAGATATTATTTTGTTTTAATTTGGGTAAAATGGATTCAGAATTACTAATATTAAATTTTGGATTTTTTAAGGTCTCAATTTAATCAAATAAATTTTTTAATGATGGTTTTAGGTTATTTTAACCCTTATGTTTTAACCCCTTCAATAACCCTTTTTAACCACAACCGCGGTAATAACATTCTCAATCATAAATTTTTATACTTTCACATATAATATAAAAATTGGAACAAATATGAAAATGGATCTAATTTTAGACAATTTATCTTTCTAATTATCTATATACAATATTTTTACATTATTAAAAAATTTAATAAAATATTACTTTTTTCCAAAATTAATATTAATATCTTTTATAACATTATTCATTAAATTTTAATTTAATGAAATACAGATAATAATTAAATTATTATATAAACTCTTTGAAGAAAATTTATACATTATTATTAAATATAAAATTCATGTGACTCCATAATTCAACCAAAATTTATTACTTTTATGTTTTTAACATTCTTTATTTTTAATTTTTCTAATATTTTCACATGCACTGTGCTAGCTCCCTATAAGATTTTAAGGTAATGAACCCACTAAAAAAATTAAAAAAAATTAAAATAAAAAATAAAAAATCTTCAATTTCAATATTTTTTTTATTCTTCCTTAAAATATTCTTATACATATGTTAAAATATTAAATAAATTAAATTAAAGTGAGTGATATTTTTGAATTTTTTTTACATAAATTGATATAATTTTCTTCACAATATGAAAATGGAACCATAATTATAGGGTTTAGAAATTTTTAATAAATGTTGATTAATATATCCATTAAAATAAAATAAAATCATTTTTCCATTATTTCAACACCTTATCGGTTAGTTGTACCAATGTTTTACCCATTTTACTCTTATTGAGGTGAAAAATATTTAGCACGATTGATATTTGTAATGAAAAATAATTATAGGGAACTATTAGAAATTTTAACTTTATAATCCAAAATATGGTATCAATTTTTCAATATTCAACATATAAAAGTTTTATAAATCTATATTAATGTAAATTTGTAAAATGAAATGAAATATAGTGTAAAAAATATCTTTTTAAGGAAAAAAATACCTTTCTTACAATAATTATTATTTATGATTAAACTGGATTAATTAAATTAATGTAAATAAAATGGAAATTAAATATCATTAAAAATAAATACCAAATATTTTTGGGACATTTAAATAACATTATTTAATAAAACAAATAGAGTATTTAAAAATTAGTATTTTTCAATGCTCATTGAAAAATCAATCTTTCTAGAAAAATAAAAAGAATTACTAATAGTTAATTTCGATATGATGATTTCAAAATTGAATTTAAATTTATAAAATACTATTTTTGGATGTTCCGTAAAGTAAATATAATTTCAAGAAAAAATTAAAATAATTTTTTTTGAAGAAAATGATTTCTTGAAACATTAAATGACTTCACTAGTAATTGAGAAATTCTTTTCTAAGAATTGATAAATAAATATTTATTGAGTATGATAATTATACAAATTTTTCATAATTTAGTTACCCACATTCCTAACCTTCAATTATATTGTTATTTTATAATGTTAACATATAAATAATATTATTTTATAGTATATATAAATCTGTTTAATGTTCGAAGTTGCATGTATAGAATGATATCAATATTATAATTATTTTATGAAATGTTTTTGGGGTGTTATATCTTATGTGTTTGATTTACATAAATGAAATTGATCTGGATCATGATGCATTTTTAGTGGAGGGCCTAGGGTATATCATAGACCTGAGCAAGAATGTGTTGCGATGAAAGATGATTCCACATGTTTGGGTCCAATGACAGCATGGACATATCCAATGGTAAACTTGAGCATGAGAATATTTTTTACCTAATCAATGGATTTCTTTTTTTGAAAATTATCTCTAATTAACTTCTCTAGGATGATTAATAATTTTAGGAGTTATTTATAACATCCATGGTATTAAAGGAATGTTATTTTGATCCATGTGATTGTATAATTTAGGTTCAAAAATTGTGGGAGTTTTAATATGGATGAAATATGGTTTCTGAAAATAATAGGCTCCACTAGGGATACGATAACATTTTGGTATATGATTAATGATTATTGAAAGCCACTTGTGTGAATGGAAAATAAAAACACACCCAGATTAGCAATGGTCTCGACCATAGTTCATTGATGGTCCTTCTATGGACCATGAATAGAGATGATTATCCATCATATCATGAAAGGAATTGTGAGTCCTAAATTTGGAAGGATTTTATCTACCTCTTTGTGAATCTCTTTTGTGTGTCATAAGTAAGGCCACCACATGCATGTTGGTTGTTACTATATCATGTTGTCACAAATTTCAAAAGTTTGAAATGACCAATTAAAACATTGAGATTTATTGGTTATAAGTGTTTTAAATAAGAAACATGTGTGATATTCATGGAATGATGTTTAATTCATTATGAATTAGTTTTTCCTCTATTAATTTATTCATCCTCATCTTATTCATGTTCCCTTAGATCGAAATATTTTATAGATGAAACTGTGGTAGATATTTGGTTCTTCTTCTTTCTTTGACAAATGTACTTGGGGCATTCATTCCTTTGATATATATTTCATGTTTATATAGAATCATAGGGATATTAGGCACTCTTATCTAGTCATTTTTCATTGATTTATTACTTCGCTTCGGTTTAATATACTTAGATCAACCGTGGGTGGTGGGTTTTATAGGGAAAGTGATATTGTTTTAGCCCTTTAAGTTGTTACTCTTCATTAATACCATTCTATAAACCTTGTTATGCCAGTTTTGAATTGATTATAGGAACAACCAGAATGAAGGTTTGATCTACAAAGTCTGTGGACGTGATAAAATTGATGACTCTCATTATGAATCTTTACATTATCACCAAAGGGTTAAAGGAAGGAATTCCTTACTATTATAATCCCTTGTTTAGAGTTTTTTTGGTAGTATTAGACTGTGTATATGTCCCAAGTATAGATTTACATACATGGTAGGTTTATTTAGAATGTGGAGGGTGGACCATGGTACCCTTTTTGGAATATTTATTTTGTTTCCATTTATATGACATAGCTTAAGCATTGTTATTTTATAGCACATGTAATGTTTTCTATTCCATGTCATTCCTTTATAAATTGTGTATTACTTGTGTAATATATCATAATCTATAGAATAATTATTTTCATATAGTTAAATGTTTTTTGTGGTTATGTTTTTATATATTATGGTATATTTAATAGCTTATAGTTTACATATGGTGAAATATATTTTTTCTTTTAAATTTCTAATACGAGGAATTATAAATAGAAAGTAGAGTCGTTGTTTTTTTGTTCGGGTAGTCATATTGATTTTAGGATCCCTTGATGGGGAATGTACTTGTGTATGTGTATTGATCAATCATTTTGGGAATGTTATGTGGGTATAACATCAAATTTGAGTAGGTATCCAAGAGTAAAGAGTGAATATTTATCTTATATACAGGCATGGATATGTTCCATATAAGAGGAATGTAAATTATACTTAATAGTATGAAGAGTTACATATCTTGATATATGTCATGTAATGCCTACATATAATACACAACATTATAGAAGGTACTGCCAATGTTTTTGGTATCTTAGATAGAACATTTTTACTTGGTACATGTTTGGTTAAATGTGTGTAATCACATGTAGTTTTCTATCATGGAATATACCTCCATAAACTTATGCACTTATGTTAAGGATTAATTTTTTATTTCATACTGGGTTTATATTAGCACCATACATGGGTATCATGGTTCATATGAAGGATTCGTGATTAGGGATCTGGATAAGGTCAATGGACAAAATGATGGTTTATAAGGAGTTTTGTGATAGGTATTGACATTTTATTTTGTGAGTCTCTCGATAATTGATTGATCAACCTTTATTTTTCTTTTCTTGTACTGTAACTTATGTATATTTACTGGCCACATTAGGGGTTTTTTTATTAATATTGTATGGCCTAAATTGAAAAACTAATTTTTTATTTAAGCATGCTAATTTTCAGAAAACTTCTTATATTTCTTATATTTATTTTCTAATTATTAGGTTCATAGAAATGATTACATAATTTATAGTCTCCAGATATCCATTTAGACCAATTTCATTTTCTTAAGGCTCTTGCATAGGAGGGGGAACCTTTGTGTTTATGTGGAACATAGACTCGGACCCAGTGATTTGGGTTGGGGTGTTAATTATAAAGAATTGGAATATTGGAATATTATATATTATATGGTTTATACATTGAAAATTTATTTATTTTGTGTATGTCAGTATTCTAAATGAAGAAAGAGTTTATGTCTTATTTATAGGTGTATATTCAAATCACTCAGGATATCATCTTAATTAGATATATATTTCTATGTTGAAATGGAATTATATTTGATATGGATCAAATATATTTACAAATTTAGGATTTTTATTATAATTTTGTAAAGGATTCTTATGAAGACGATGTATTCAAGTAGATAACATAATAAAATACTATAATTTATATGTGGATGAGATTTCAAGGGTTTTATACTAAATTATTTATTACTAAATAATAGACTCGTTTTTATTATACAATTTATATTTTATATTAGTTCAATATAATGGTATGAATTTTTAGGAGTAATTTAATATCTATAGAACCAAAAATTATAGGAACAAGATGTCAAAATAATAGAATCAGGTTTCTTCTCACATTATTAATTACAAATCAATTGAAATTCACGGTAAAAATTTTATTAAATCATAATGAAATATGTATAATAGAACAGATAATAATAATATGAATAAAGAAAAATAGAGTTTCAGTATTCCCATAGAGTTGAAAAAATAGATTCCATATATGTATATATATATCTAAATCTAACTCTGCAATAGGTGTCACTTGTAAATATGAAGATACTTATTATATATCAACTGAATGTATAGATTATGATGGTAAAAAAGAGGCACAAATATTATGTGGTATATATAAATATTATTCATGTAGTAAAATAATAATAATCAATATATAAAGAGAATAAAATGATTAATGGAGGAAAATATAGATAAAACTATACATACAGAATAGATTTGGATGAATTAAAAAAAAGTTGATAATGAAATATATTTATTATAAGGGTTTTATTTATTTAATAAACAAGATAGTAAAGTAACAAAGTCAAACAAGAAAAAAATATTCAATGTATGTTTATGTTAAAAAAGATGCACACCATGAAAAATTAATATCATTGATTAGATGGAAGTGTTAATTGAAATTAAATATTTTACATAATGAAAATAATTCCCACATTGATAATTTAAAAGGATGAATGATGTTTCAATATTTAAATGTTATAAATATTAATGTAGTTATTATAACTATGAATAATATTTCAAAATATGAATATTCACAAATGGAAATATAATTATGTAGAAAAAACAATAATAATATTCAATTATAATAGAATAAAATATTAATGTTATGTATGTTGTAAAAAATCATAAAAGATACTGTTAAAGAACTGGAATTTTTATACAACCATTGGACATGAAATGTATGTGTATAATAAGGAATTTTAGATGTGTAGTAAATATTGACATTATGGTATATCTCATATTTAAAGTTCTATTTAATGGTTTGATAATTTAATTAGGATATGATATATTGGTTCTCAACATTGTTATATGGATATATACTATCGAAAGAAAGTAACATAGGATCCATGATGAGATCCATTTCCCCCATTAAAAAAACACAAACAGAATAATTATATAAAATCAACTCAAAAAAAGATTCATCATTTTGTATGAATATGATTTTGGAAGGATAATATGGATTCTTCATGATTAATTGAATGCTTATTCAATACGTCATTCATGGAGATAAAAGAATATACCATAAATTATAAATAAGATTTACCCTAATTGAAATAATATATAATGGACATTAAAATAAAAGTTTATCAAGGTTTAATTACAATGAATTGGATATGATGTCAATTTATGATGAATAACACGAGTCATGGTTAAGTGGATTCATTTATACCACTATAAAGAATGAGAAGAGTATTTATGGACTTCTCCTTTAAAAGATAATGATTCATGGAAATAAATGTATAGATACAGTATTTAATGACGAAAAATTAACTATTGAAATTATTTTCATGAAGGATATGATTCCTGAGTAATTTAAGAAGATGAATTGTGGTTCATATATTTTGGATGATGTTATCACTATTAGTGTTAGCCATGGAAAAATTAGATTTCGATCAAAAGTAATGGGTTGGTTAATAATTACCATCTTATCTCATTAAATTCATAATGATAGGAAGTACCCCACATCACATTTTTATAATTATCACTTATAAATTTTATAGGTATTATATCATTTAGGTGGAGATATGACTTGTGAGGTGTATTCATTAGAAAGGGATGAATGAGTAGTATGAATTTGAATTCACTAATTTAGAATGGTTCCATTTAAAGTAGATATGATCTAACATGTAGTGTTATAAGTATATATAATTAATTTTAATAGAAAATAAGAGAAAACTAGTGGTGTATAAGTATTGGTAAGATATTATTAATAAATATATTCATATATGTAAATATGATGATACTAAAGTGGTTTTAAGACACAAGTGATATCATGTAGACACCACAAAAAATAAAATGTGAATGTAGTTAAAAATTCATAGATGATTATTTATATGTGGTACATATTCTAGTTAAGATGGAAATAGGTGTTAGACCCATATCAAATTTTTACAAATTATATCAAGATAATTTCTGTAATTCCAAAATAGGATTCATAAATTTACTATGTTGATGAACATGGTGATAACGAAGGAAGACAACATGAGTGAGTATATGTTATATGTATGGAAGAATAAATTTTTCTATTTTTTATGAAATAATAATGTGATATCATTAATTTGTAAATCAATGATATTAGAAGCCACTAAAAATATGGTGTTATGACCAACAAGTTTTATTTACCATATTTAATATTGTTTCAATATTGGGTGTTAAGAGAAAAAGAAAATAAATAGATTTTTAATGACAATTTAATGGTGTTTTATTTATAATTAGGAAAGGAGAAACCCTTTCAAGAAAAAAAGATCATGGATATCATATTGTATCATTATCCTGTCATAAAAAATTTGTATCGATTGGATCAACATATGGTATGACTCACAAAATTTGTGATTTTTTTATATTCTAAACATCATTGTTAAGTGTAATTGAGATAAAAAAGATATAATTCAAAGGGAGCATAATTTATAAATCATCACATGATTACTGAAATAATCAACTAACAAAAAAATTTAATGTTATTGACATAGATTGTTGTTTTATATACTGACATCTAAATAATTAGTGTTAAAGAATTTATTAATGAATCATTGGAATGTAGTAAATTAATTTAATGAAATTACATGAGAATAATGTAATTGAACCTGAATGTGGGTTAATGATGAAGTTATAATTATGGAATTTTAAAATAAGAAAATATATTTTCATGGTAATTAATCATTGGATGAAAGAGGATAATTATTTTAAGGATAATGTCGGTGGATGAAATCCATGATGGTATAAGTTTCCAAAGGGGAGAGCTTTAACTATATAAATATATATTTCATATTCTACTTTTAAAAATTGAAATATTATCAATTATATAGAATCTATGATATATTTTAAGTGAACAAAAAGGGGAATCATAGTCTCTATAAATCTAGAGGTTGAAGAATATTAATAGTAATGATTAAGGTTAATAAAAAATCTCAATACTTTTTATGGAAAAAAGAGGGTGAAAGAATGATGTATATAAAAATGTTAAACCCTTTTCATTTTATGGAATCAGGGGGATTAAATAACTCTAAAAATTATATTTATTTATAAGATAATTTATTTAATGAGAAAGTATAGATATTACCTCAAACACTAGATGGTTCATGGATTTCATGGAAGCATTACCAAAACATCCTTTTTGAGAAATTGTTTCTATAGGGAGGTTGTATGATATTATTTTTGATAATAAATCAACGTTGTAAATGATGGGTTTTGAGATATGATTTTGAGAAAAATAATATGTTTGATTCTATGGGGTTGGGAAAAGAATTGGATGAAAATATTGAAAGGATGGATAATCTGAAAGCATGGTACGAGTATGGATATTATAAAAACATGGATACATTATGGATTTACTAAATATATGGAAAAAAGAGAACCATGAATGGTGATTTTGGTTTAATAATACATGAAAATAAGATCTGTGGGATTTATTGCTTCTGTATATTTTTAATGTTTGTTGAGTTTCTAAATTATTCCATATAATTAAAATATATTTGAGTGGGTTTGAAGACGTTCTGATTCAATACGGAAATGATGAGATATATCATTAAGGACATGTAGTTGATATAAAAAACACATCCCAAGAACATGTATCAAATAATAAGTGGAGTTTTAGACTGTTAGAAAAATAGAAAATTTAAGATATATAATGATTAACCTATGAGGATATATAAGGGTGACCTAAATTCATGGGATGTTATTATCTTTTCATTACCTAACCAATAATATGATCAAACCATTATATGAACGTCATTCTATTTTTAATGTGACGACACTATAATGGTTAGACCATGAAGTGTAATGTACAGTTTTGAAAGATAATATTAATACTATTTATAAATCTCAATCGAATGAGTATAGTGAAAATTCCTATCACATTTCTATACATCATGAATTTGAAGATAAATTATAAAATAATATATATTTCACCATTTTATATTATTTTATTTCTTGATGACTGATATTGATATAATTTGAGAAAAAGATATCTTATCACTCACAATAATGTTTATGTATATCTAGGATGATAATTAACTACCCATTGAATATATAAGGATGAGATTCATATATAAAAAATTTAATAGATGGATTTTAATTAGAATATTTTAATATGGGTTTAAGTATGAGTTTGACTTTGAATTTCAAAGTTATCTAGAATCATTAGCACATATTGATTTCACAATTAAAAACTATGTTACTAGTGTGTGATTAAAATAGTTACGATTAGATAAATACTCATATAAGTCTCTTGAAAACATCATCCCTTCCACTTATTACATTCAATAGGATTATGAAGTTATAACTTACACACAGATGTATTACAAAATTATTTTTTAATTAGAATTCAAAACCAAACAAAAAATTATATTTTCAATGACCCATGGTACTTTGATTTTTACTGTATAGTGATATAGAAAATTATCTTATAATAAGAATCATCAATAAAAATAAAATTTATTAAAATTTATCTTAAAATTACATATATTCAATTAGAATTATAGAAAATTATCATTGTCATTATATTTAGGATTAATCTATTTTTTAACATATTTTACAATATCATTCTACAAATAAAAATCACTATATAAAGTGAATGTTAGAATTTTATATTTTCAAATTAAATAAAAACTTCTGACTTTTTTCAATTTAAAATATTTCCTCACATAATCTCTAAGAAGATATCTATCATGAAAATTCAAAGATTTAGTCAGTGGGTCATCAAATTACCAATAATATATCATAAGAAAACTACATTATATTTTTATTGTAACACTATACATTCCTTTCATTTGGCCATTCCATCCTTCTTTGTATTATGACAAGCACATATATTCATTTACATCATCTTCCCTAGGATTCCTGGGGTGTAACAAAACATTGAGTTGCATACCATTTTTTTGTGTTATTATATAATGATTTTTATTTTATCATTTTATTGTATTATTTTCATTGTTGTATATTGTAATTTTAATTCTACCACCATGGATTTTGGACACTTTAAACCAATATTATCTTTGGTAGCTCATGTCGTAAGCAACATTGAATGAATACGATAATATACTAAAATAAAACACAATATATTATATTAAATAAATAATATAATTATTACTAAATAAAAATATAATAATAAACTAAAATAAATATATATTATTTTGCTTCAATTATAATTTACATAGGAGTTCACTTATAAAACCATTTTTTAAGATGTTATTTAATTTTACGTTAATAAATTAGATTGATAATAGTTATAATTTTATTATAATAAATAATATTTATATTTGTTAACGAATATTTTAACATTCAATTAATTATAAATTTATTAGAAATGATATTAAATATATTTGAAGAATAATAGATTCAATTTACAATAAAATAATTATATATATATATATATATTCAATTTAAAATTATAAAATATATTTATAATTTTAATTTCCAAAATTATATTCATATTTTGGATTAATAATTTCACTAATATATTAGGAATAATATTTGATACTTTTTCTAAAATAAACGATGTTTATGTTAATAATAAAAAATATTAATTTTATAATACTTCTACTTTAAAGAAATTATCATTATTCTAGAATGACAAAATATTAGTTTAATCAACATTTTAATAAAAATACATATATATAATGAAAATAAAATCATTTATAAATATTGTGTCAAAATTATGAAGCCCATGTATAAAATTTTGGAATTATAAGTAAATTTTTAATGAAATACAATTTGTATTCACTTATATAAATAAATAACATTTATCAATTGTTAAAGATAAATATTACAAAATGGATTCCATGTATTATATCAACACGATCATATTATAAAATAAGTTCAATTTCATTTTTTATTCACGAAAATAATATTATTAGGATAAAATTTAATTACCCCAATAATTTTAGAACTATTATTTTCAAATAATTGTCTATTTACCTTGTGCAACAATTATCTAATAAAATAAATTAATATATTACCAAATAGAATCTAATATATGATTTAAACCCACATATAAATATATTTTCACCCATTTAATTGGTATGAAATGTTATATAATATTAATAACATTTAGTGGTAAGAACAACATTTAATACACAGTAGTTTTTCTACATATAAAAAGTTTTAATTTTAAATTTCATTTTAAATTTCTTATTTATTTATTTAGTAATGAAATTGATTTTAATAAAGGATTAATTTATGTTCATTATACACCAATATTTAAATTCGACGTTTCATATAATTTTATTAAAACATGAATTACACATTAAAAACTCGTTTCCATTGTAAAAACCGAAATGATGATGTGTATAAAATATAATGGTAAAATAATCCAAAAGTGATTTAAACATGTGAAAAAAAACATAGTTGAGTATTTATCAACACAAAACCCTATCCACTATAATATTAATTACTACTCGAATCAGCGACCCTTAAATAGTGTCCTTTGATTGTTGAAAAATAATGTGGGTTCTCAAATGTTCCTTTTATTAAACATATAGAATGATATCACTAACACACATTAAATGATACAGTTACCCAAAGACATTACTAAAAATCAACACATTTTACCACTCCAATAAATTTTTTCACATTTACAAACACTTATCTATATAATTTACCCTAAGTCCGTCATTTTAAATAATTATTTAAATAAAAAGTTTGATCTCCCCATGTGAGTAATACATACTCCTTTAAATTTTCCTTTTAATAATCCCCTAAAAAATATTATAAATACAATATAATATAATAACATAAGTGTGATTAATTTTATGAAATATTATTATACTCATGTAATATAACTTTTATACCTTCTTGTGAATCCATTTTTAAAATGAAGTCATGGTCATGCATTTCCCAATCTACCAACTCCATGGATAGTGGATTTTTCTTCAAATAATAATTACATGGATGATCAGAAGGAGTTATTTAATAAAAAAATTTATATTAACATTATTAATATTCTTAAATAATATTTATTTTTTATACAAATTGTCATTCTATAAAAACCGAGATGATGATCTGTGTATATTGAAACTTTCATCTCGATGATATAGACCAATTTATTTTCTATTATTTCAAAGTACACGTGTATTTAACAACATATTTTAAAAATATATATTTTTATAAAACTATTAATATTTAAAAATGATATTATTTTTTAAACAATAAGTAATATTAACTTATTATCGTAAATTTAACAGAATTAAATGAACATATCAAATCATATTTCTTAATAAAATCATATTTAGGAAACTTATGGAACTATATAAATATTATTATAATAGAATAACTGATTACATATAAATGTACTGTTTCAAAAATTATTAATATATTTTTTAACAACTATTGCAATAGTCAAAATACAAAGAGAGTTATAAAGAGATTTATTGAAACACCTTAATTTACTTATATTAGATTTAACTATTTAATAAATAAATGAATGATCATAATAAATTTACTATATAAAAATTAATATATAAGATAAATATTGTTATTAATTATTTTAAAAAACTGAGTTTAATTATATAGGATATTAGGATCACACAATGATTGAATTAAGGAAAAAGGTCAGGGTATTTTTTACTCAATTTTTTTTTATTGGGATGTAATTCATATTGACCACTTATTATTATTATTTTCTAGAAGATTTTTTATAAATTAATTATATTTATTCACAAATTTCATGAAATAAAAGGTATTCCCACATCTATCTCTGGTTCTACCTTCCATGGATATTAAATTCAAAATAATGTAACACTTTAATGGTTTTATTGAATCAACTTATTTTTATTAGAAATAATTATTGTATAATGACTCCTCCAATTGTAATCGTGATACCTTATGTTTTCCCCTTTACCAAGTTATATTTTATCTTTTGCGATATTAACATTTCCCATTTCCTCATTTAAATAATATTTTTTTATCATTTTATGATGTCATTTTTCAGAAAATGTATTTTAAAATATCAAAAAGGGATTTTATCCATTAAAAATAAACTATTTTATCTTCAATTCCACAGTATCTATTCATAAATATAATATTATTTAATTATTCATTATTTAATATATTATCCATTAATTTTTTTTCAAATTATTCACTAAACCTTTTCAAAAATGACTTCTGAATGGGATTTATGACTAAATCTACTATGATAATGTCAAAAATGTTTCTAAAAATATTTTTATGAGTATTATATAATTTTCCATTATAAAAAATGTATTATTCCTAGAAAATTATTATTCATTAATCACTATATAAATTTTATAATTAAATAACCTTTTAGGTGAATCAATTTTGGTTATCAATTAATTAAATTCATGGTGTAAATTTTTGTAATACTTTTTAGAAATCTAGTGAAACCCATTTTTATTTACATGGGTTCATTATGATGTGATGAATGAAACCTATTTTCTACAAATTGTTTTTCATTTTATATGGGATTATTTGTATCTTATTGCACACATATGTAAGGATTATTATTTTTAGGGTTCTATATCGTCATTCAATTCATTGTTTAATGTTCAATATTTCAGGATATTATATATCATGATACTTCTTAGTTATTACAGAAAAATTAAGGTTGATCGTTATTAGATATGATATTAATATATATAGTGAGATTTAATGGATATGATAACAAATTAAAGGGTGATAATTATTTGATATTATCCCGAAATAAATGGTCTGAGATCATGGATATTCTCACAACATAAATTGTGGGTCATTCTTGATATTGTAAAAATATAATTATTAACATTTATGATGTTTATTCTATTGTATGTTATTATGTAATATTTCTATGGAAACTTACTTTTACATAACATATTAATATATTCTTCTTTAATAGATCATGTTTGTTATATCATATTTATTCGCACCTTTTCAATGTTATATGTTTGTTATTGCATGTTATTTTATCAGGACTATTGGAAATATATTATAGTTACATAGTACTTTAGTAAGCTATTTGTCCTCATTTTATGTTTTATCTTATTCTTCTGATATATAATTTTTTAAAATTATGATATATTTTTCCTTAATGATCCATTATCATTTCATCTTTCCTGTGCTTATATTCCCTAGGTTTTGAAAATAATTTTAACTTATGATAATCAATGAATGGAGTCTATTATTGTTCAATTATTGAGTAATATTCATAAGTGTGTTATAATGAGATTTATATTTAGATAACACTCAATGATAATAAAACATCCAATTTTGGGAATGAGATATGATTTGGGAGTTGAAATAATTATTTGAGGGAAATGATTTAAAATAAAATGTGATTATCTCAGTTTTATATAGTTTGTATCAAAGAAGAGTTTAGTTATTTTCAAGATTTATATAGTTATTTTTGTAGATTATGATAATATAATTTTTCTAAAAAATCCTTGGGATATTTCCAAGGGATATGTGTATTTATAAGAATGTAATATGTTTATTTATAATATAGATATTTTGTGGTTATACTATAATTTAAATCCATGTCCTAATTATGGAATGTTTATTTTGTTATGGTATATAAGTCCATAGGGTTAATTCACTTTATATGGCTGGTAGTGTATCATCATAATACTCAAAATGTCCCATGATGAGTGTAACTAACACTATAACCTCACTAGACTTCTTGGAGGATATGAATTGGTCAATCACATTCCCTTCAAATGAAATTACAATAGAATTATAATGTTAATTAAATTCATTGTAGACTAGGATAGGACCCAAAATGAAGAAATTTATATTAAAAAAAATTTATTTAGGTTGAACTAAATTCTAATGTGATGGTATCAAAGAGTAATACATTTCATGGTTGATATTCCCATAGTTTATATTATGAAAATTCTCATATGATTTTTATTATTTATAACTCATATAAACCTCTTTTTTACATTAATAATTGAATCATGATAGAACTATCTTAAAAAAATATTTTCTAAAAATGTTATGATTTTAACCATGAAAAACCTAACAGTTAATGAATTATATTGAGAAATATATTGATTATTCCAAACCTAATATAAATAAGTATGCTTAAAAATGTGGACTTCATTAAGTATCCAATAATTTAGAAGAAGAGGGATACAGTCTCAAATAATTTCTATTGTTGACTATGTTGAATAAAATAATATTCAGATAAAATATTGTCAAAAAATTTAGAATATAAATCTATTATATATTCTGATAAGAACGTGAGTATTTTTTAATTCTAGAAAAGTATAGAATTTAAAAAAAATGAAAATCGAAAAATAATGTTTTTTGTTAATGTAGAAAATAGATGACTTATTTATTCTTATGTTTAATGTGGGGATCATAAATATATTAATATTGATGAATTTCAAGACATAAATTGTATTTTTTGTTATATATTTAATTTTTTATAGAATACTTTGACCATTCTTAATCCATAATGGTCTTTGAATGATTAAATTAAATATATATAGGGTTTGAAATGATATAATATAATTATATTTATCAATTATATGTTATTGTGTTAAAAATTAATTAGAATTATTTAAATATCTAAATATAATTCTTCATTTTATTTTCATTAAGTATCTTCAAATATATCTTACATGGTTGTGACAACCATGAAAAGATATTTTATGAAAATATAATATTTTTGGAGATAATTATTGAAGAACCCATTATTGTTGATTAATAATTATTATGGATAATATGTTATTAGTGATGAGATAATTTTGTATTGGAGTGAAAAAGGGATGAATAGTTTTTATAATTTATATAAAATGGTATTTGTATACATGGGGTTTAAAGATGATATGATGAAAAAATGTTTCATCCTATTTTTAATTTTGTTATTGAAATTTTGGGATTATAGTTCAAATTTTTTGTTTTTTGATTTTAGGAACTTGTGGTTTAAAATATTTTAGAGTTAAATTATAGTTTAATTTTTGGAATAATATATTATTTCTCCCGATTTTTTGTCTTATGAATTTAGTTTATCATGGATTATATGATTACAGTATACACACACTTGGTTATATGTGTAATTATTATTGTTACACATACATATTAACCATGAATTTTATCATGTGGAAGAATTTTCTTTTGTTTTTATATATTAATTGAAAATTATTTTAAAAATTTTCTTATCTATATTTATTAGTAATCGAGAATTAAAATTATTTTGGTTAAAATTATTTATTGGGGTAAAATGTAACAACCTGAGATTTTTTAGTCTCTAAACTAAATGTATCATGGAAATTTTGTATCAAAAAAGACATTAATCTAATGAAACACCAAAATAAAACAAAATATGAAATAATAAAATTATCTAAATAATAAAATCCATGATAAATAAAAATATATTAACAAAAAAAATAATTACACAATTTTTTATGGATTAAAATTTCAAAAAATATTCCATTCAAAAAATAAATTACATAAATTATTCAATTTTACCTTAAAACATTTATTTTCACACTTTTATTATAATCACTAATACATATACATATAAACTAATATATCACAATTCAATTAGTTAGAAATTTATATAAAATTATTTTAAATACACTTTATGATGTAAAATGTTGGTTTTTAAATAAATGTATCTATAATTTATATATTGTACTTTCATTTAAAAGATAAATAAATAAATTTTAGAATATTTATTATTAAAAATTAACTTTTATTTTTTAAAAGTAATTTACATATTTTCATAGAATTTATTTTTTTATTTTTATAAAATATTAGATTTGTACTTGAATAGTTAAATCCAATGTCATTTTTCATAATACTATTACATTAATGATATGATCATAATACAAAAATGAATTAAATTTTTGTAAAACTAAATTATTATAAAAATATTTATTTTATAGTAATTTATATTTTTTAAAATCAATATTATAAATTAATAAAACTCACATTTTACATTTTAGAAACTTTAGTAATATTTAACCAAAATTTTTTTTACATTATATTACAAAATTAGTCTTCATAAAATGTATATAGAAAATGTAAAAAATGGATTTCATATTATAAATCAACATATCCATTTTCTTTAATATATTCATCTTAATTTTTTTTCATGACAATAATATTACTAGGATTAATATTAATTATTCTGATAACGGTAAAAATATTATTCTCAAAATAATTATTTTATTAACCATGTACAATATTAAATAATAAAATTTATTAATATATTACCCAAAATTAATATAATATAATTATCAATGTTATATATACTTATATAATCACCCCTTTCATTAGTTAGTAATGTAATATCATATTCGGAAAATTTAATGTTATAAAGAAAATTTTAATAGAAAATTGATTCTCTTCATATTAAATGTTTTATTTTAACGAGAATGTTATATAATTTAGTAATTAAAAAAGACTAAATAAAGGGTTTATTAAGATTCATTAAAAACAATATTGGTGAGATTTTTTTTGTTTTATTATTATTAAAACATATATTACATAGTAAAAAACATGTTACCAAGATAAAACCCAAAATTTTAAAGTGTAAAAGTATAATCTAAAATACTAAAAACATCTTTAAAAATCATGTGATACTATTTTTTGGATTTACCTACCTAAAACCATATTCACTCAATTATTTCTCACTTTTGGAGCTATTGAACATTTAATAGTGTCATTCCATTATTGAAAATAATGGTTGTTCTCAAAGGATCACCTTTCCCAATATATAAAAGGTGATCACGTCCATTTTTTAATCATACATTTCACCTTATAAATTTTCTTGAAAATAAACTAAACATTACACTCCAAAAAAATTATCTTCATGTTCTACAAGCCCCTAATCTCTAGAAGTTATCCTAATCCCTACATTTCCATGATTACTTTCAATATAATTTTCAAGTAATCCATCTGAGTAAAGAATAATCATTGAATTCTCTTCATAATATTCCTCTTCCATGTATTCTATATCAATGAATATATGTTAAGATATTTATTTTAAATATTTTTAAATATTATGATAATAATATAGTATTGCTTTTTTTACTTCCTCTAAAACCATTATACAAATGAATATATCATCATAATTTTTTGTAGACTACCACCTCTCTGAAAAATGTGTTCTATTTTTCATAAAAACTATATATATATAGTAGAAATGTTTCACTTAATGAAAAAAAATATTTATATCATTATTATGTTTATTAAATGATAATTTTTAATACTATATCCCATTTAATGAAAAATTAGGGCATCGCTCATGTACAAGCATATTAAAATCTCTACAGAATGACACAATTCATTTTCCATTGATGCCTACCATGGATGAACTAAAAAGTTTATATAAAATATAAATATAAAATATCTAAAAATATTAATATTATTAAATTATATTATTTAACAATATTTAGGAAATATTTATTGGTTATAATAAATTTAATTTAATTTAATGAACATATCACAAAACCATTCTTAATTTTTGCTTATTTTAGGAACATGTGAAATTGTATATATACTATGATCATGGAATAGAAAAAAAAAATATAAAAATAAAATTTTGGATAATATGGTTAGTTTTTATAAAACCTTGGATAGTGATCAATATACAAATGGAGTTATGAAAAAATTAATCAAACCACATCAAGTAATTGACATTTGTTAGAACTAGTTAATACTTAAATAGAAAATAAAAATAAATAAACCCTATAAATAAAATTTATATGAAAAATAGAAGTGTTTTTATTTAAATTAACATTATTATCCATGATATTAAGAACAAATATAGAAGTAATCATGACCTAATGTAATGTTTTTTGGATCACAATCGGGTCTCATTGATATATGATTCGTGTTCACAAATTCTTTTTTTGGTGTGTTGTATATATTAGATTAGAATTTTAATTTTCCCATAATTTCATTAAATAAATGGATTTACGATTCCACATAATTTTTTAACTCCCATGGATTATTAAATTGTAATATTCTAATGTTGTAAGAGTATTCCTGAATCAGCTTCTTTTCTTATGTTGTAAATTATTCTTTTATACAGTTATTTCATAATATTGATTTATTATATTATATGATAATACAGAAATTCCAAATAAAATTTGGAACATTTTATATTTTAATTTATCTCTTTTCATTTTTGAAATAATTTCTCAAAAATAAATCATTATTGAAAACAATTCACATCTTCTTTAAAGAAACTATCAACTACCTATAGAAAAATTTCATTCCTACCGAAGTTTTAGTTTCTTTTGGAAACCAAACTGTGTTTTATCATAGGTGGGTTCATATTTTCCTTCACATATTTTAGAAATAAAATTATACTCTTTTTACGATGTGGGTTTTCAACTAAATTATATACAAATATTAAAAATGATTTCCATCCATTCAAAATAGAAAATGTCATTCTTCCACTGAAAATTAACTATTTATAATAATTATTTTATTATGAATATTTTATTAAATATTCTATAATGGAATATTTTATATATCAATCACTTATCCTTATCAAAATTTAATTATCAATGTGATCCACACATACTTTTAATATGGTAGTATTAAATTTTTTTTAAAAACATTTGTCGGTGTGCTCCCTTTTTACATTATAGCTTAAAATGATCTATTTTTTTAGTAATTAGTGTCGGTCGAAGTAGATTAGTCAAGATGGGGGGTGAATTATGTTTCTCTAAAAAAATTTATAAAAATTATTCTTAAATGGTTTCCTAATAAAAATCAATGCATCCCAGTTAATCAAAGTAATGCTGTTAAGAAATTTTTATTGTTTAAATAACTTCTCAAAAGATTGATTAATTATCAGTACTATTAATATCAGTTATTAACATTACATTTGATGTAATTATAGATATAAAAAATTATAAATTCTTTCTACGATTTACTATCAAAGTCAAATTAGTGATTTTTGAATTATAAAGAAAAACAGTGAAAACCATGTTAAACCAAATTGAACATTTAAAAAAAGTATTTCAGTCTCATGTTGAGACCTAATCCACTCTACATGGTGATCACCTCACAACAGACATTTTATATTAACAAAATCGATCCACACACTAGATAAGGGTAAAAAATAGTACACAAGACTTTCCAGGTCACATGACCTCTTCCCAAGTTTTTTGTGGTTATAAACTAACACAAAACATAGGTACCTCATCCATACTTATCAATGGGAGTAAAAAATTGTAAAAATGTATCTAATGAAGGATATCTTGTACCCTTTATGTTCAATTCATGAGACAATGTGAGTTTTAATAGAGATATACACACACTGTTCAAAAGCTAAGACAATATACAGTAGATAAAAAATGATGAGATAATGCTACAAGTGCTCTGAGTATTATTCTATGTAGTTCTTAATATCTAGGGGAAGTAGATGTTAGAATCAATCCATATTGTGAGAAATAGAGTATCGAAATTATGATGCTCTGATTTCTTGATAGATTTGGCTCATGTTCTTCATGGAGTTGGTAATGTAAAGATTTTCTTGATTCTAATCTATGGTATCATAGATTCTTGCTTCATGGATGCATATTGTGTTCTTCAGATGTATTAAGTTTTATGTGTCGGTTTTTTTCTTATGAGTACTCATGCTTATTTTTTCTCATGGAAAACCTTGTTTCAAAGCCATACTTATCTTTTTAATGTTGGATTGCATGTGTTGGAGTCGTAGGATACATGTATTATGAACCTCATACCATGTACTGTTAGGTGATATGTCTATAAGTAAATATTAATTTTTTTGGTGCATTTAAAAGACTCAAGTTTGGCAATTAAGAATTAAATTGAAAAATGACAAAATAGATTAATGAATGATGTCGATGTCAGTCTGAAAATTGTGTCTTTTTGAAACCATGTCTGCTTGAAATGGTGTATCCTTGTTTTACTTTGAGCAACGATACAGTTACGTCGACATAGTTGTATATATACCAAAAATGGGTATCAAAAATGCGTTTTTAGGATCACGGTAGCTGGTCCTTTTCCAAAATTCATCCAGTGTATCAGCACAGAAATGGTGTCCCATACATTAATAGTTATAAAAGTGGTTTTGGTATCTTTTTATAGTGTTTAGTCAGAGTGTCTATGGAACAGTTTCTTGGTCACAGTGTCTGGGTCCCAGTTTCTGGGTCACGGTGTCTGGTTCACTCTGTCTTTTTCATGGTGTCTGAGTCATGGTGTTTGGATGGTAACTATGACTGGGTCACGGTGTCTCAGTCACAATGTCTAGGTCACAGTTTCTGGGTCACTGTGTCTGTTCACATTGTTAGGATTCTTTTCCATAAAAACATAAATGGTGGCATACTCCCAGTTTTTAGACATATACAAATATATGTATACATATACAAAAATTGATATTGATATAATGGATTAGACCTAACCATTTATCAAGAAAATCCATTTTAATAAAAATTACAATTAGTTTTAAAAAATCTAATATATCACATAAGATCGTGGATAGGATTATATAAAGCATTATGAATCCAACTATATGTACACATTATTTGAGATTGAATAAACATTATTAACATGAATTACATAATGTGTAGGATTTCTTATCATTAAAACATGATTAACACATGACTAGTCAAACAATATACCTCCTCCGGATAGTCACAAATCTTGTGAGTGAGATATCTATTCTTAGTGACTGTGTCTATACCTTAGTGTGCATGTATCTCCACCTTTTGGGATTATCATAAATTGTACACAAGTAAAGAATAGAATAGATAATAAGAGCTCAGAATTCATTAGATTTATAAAAAGTTTAATTATAAACAATAAGAAACAAAAATATAGAAATAAACTCTATCAGAATATAGTGTTAATTTTAATTCATTACTAAATGTCTTTTCATTTCCCTTGGAAGTATCATCACTGGAGGTTATAGGAGAAGAGGTAGAAGTGGAAGAAGGAGGTGAAATAATGGACAGAAAAGGTAGATGGAATCTATTAAAAAAAATAAGGGTCCAAGCTAGTTTTGGTGGAAGACTGAGGAAATTTTGCTTCAAAGATAATATGTATGATCTAACATAGAGCTTGAGAGAAAGATATAAAATTATAGTCCAGGGAAGAGGATGAGAATTTAAGAAAACTAATCTCATGGGTGCAGCTATAGGAGCTATAATAACAGTGATCTTCCCATAAAGATGAGGCCTAAAATTTTGATAATGTCAGAAATAATCTCACTAACATACTGAATCACCATTTCAAATTCATCCTTGTTCTCCATGAACCTGTCCATAAAATGAGTTAAATAATTGAGCTCATAGAAAAATGTTCTGAAAGTCTAGGTAATAGGAGAAATTTTTTTATTCTTTACAAGGTACATGAAGTGGTTTGTCATATCATGCTTATAGAATATCATATTGAAGTATAATGCCACATTAATAGTAATTTATTATTCAAAATAATTTAAAATCATGGAATGAATTCTCAAAAATTCAATAACCGTGTCACTCTTATTGACAACAATAGATAGAGAGTCATTGTTAAATCCAATGTGCACATATTGATGTTCTTCTTTGACAATTGTTCAAAGTCAATAACAGTCCAAGGAGGATTTATATGATGTTCCAAAGGTACTAGATACTGTAAGAGATGATGTATGGGACTTCAGTTGATTTAGAACTTTGTGGAGACAACCTTTGTACTCATCAGTAAACTTGTTAATACTAATAACAAGCTCATGCTTCACTTGAACAATTTTCTTGTTTCATTCTTCCACCTTGTCAGCTAAAAAAGTTAGGTTAAGTTGAACCAGGGAGGATACTTCCTTTTGAATCTGACTACCAACATCCTTGTTAGGATGAGTAACATGTTATTGTCTTGAGTTTAAAACTCTTTGAATTTCATGAACTATGGCTCTAAGATACTTCACTTCATCACATTATTGTTTGTTATTTACTCTGATATCTTGAATTTCATGAAGCATTTTCAGGTAAATCATCCAAATAATCATCTCTAACAACAGGGAAGTATCTCTTTCACTCATGTTGGTCACATGATAAGGTTGAGTATTCATGATCATTTCAATCACAACCAATAAGGTTTCTACAAATGATTTCAAATCATCTTTACTCACTAAGGTGGAAGGTTTTTGTGATCATTCAGGGATAGGAGTCAAGAAAAGATGAGGTTACTTTGCCTCTATTACATCATGAGCATAAAATGGTTTCAATAGAAACGCATTAGAAAGATCTATACCATTCAATGTGGCTTCCTAGGAGTCATTCACATCAAAATAGCTAGAATATTTATACCATGTATCCATAGAGCTTGAATCAACCAGATCTAGAACATAAAAACCTTCTAGATACAAGTGTTTCTCCCCCTCAACATGTGAATATTTCTTGAGACTACGAGATTTAGATCCTAGATATAACTCAATGATTTAAACCCTAATATCCTCACCCATTTCCTTTATAGCTAATTAAAATGTTTGATCCATTCTCTCTTCAGCTGATGGGATAATTTTAAGAACATATTTTTCCTCTGGTTGTTCCTTAAGAGCAGCATCTTTCTCAAGATAAGAATGTTATTATAAATTTTCATCCTAAATAGCCTTATATTTTTCAAATAAAACATATTCATTTTTAGAGCCAGGTTCTTCCAGATCAGCAATAGCTTCATGGATTGGTATTTCTTTCTCAATTTAGACATGAAGAGCAGGTTCACTGTCGTCCTCATCCAGGATAGTTTTCCGTATATGTACAACAACCTATTCCTCATATTATAATAATAAAATAGTCAACAAAATTCATATGGTTCAAAACCAGGATCATAAATATCATTAGGTCTTGAAGGGTGTTCAACCGGGTTGAACTTCTCAGAGACCCTCTCATTATCTTCTACCCATGATTTTCTCCCTAGATTCCATTTGATTTTCATTCTCTGGACTATAACTTTTGAAATAAAATATTCATAATCTTTAATGACTTCTTCATCTAGTCTAACAAAAAAAAATTCATGAAGCATATCTGATATTAATCTTTAATAGAACTAGGAGGATGACATTGAGGTTTTCTTGATCAACTCACACATGTGAAGAATAAAATACTTTAATAGGATGCTCTAGTGACCAGTCATTATAAGATGTATAAAAAATAAATCATAATACTTGAGTGTATAAAAATAAACTTGTTGATGGCTGATTGAATTCTGACCAAATTTAAACAAAATTATGGTTTCCCCATCGACCTCAGCAGCTATAGTTCTTCTCATTGTTTCATTCCCAGTTATGCTTCTCAAGGATTCTTACAACACAAATATTTCACTTGTAGGTGGAGGACCTCTCTAGTAGTCCTCAAAAATACCCTCATTATGTATAAATAGTCATACATACCATAACCTTGATGAAAAAGTACATATTTTTCCATTGATCCATCTTTTCAGAACAAAACCTTATTCTATATGAAATTAAAATTGATCGAACTCATAAAATAATGAAAATATCTTTGGTAATATCAGTATATCCTCTTTTGTGAACCAATACATCCATCCTTGATCTTTATGTAATTTCAATACCAAATACTTATATGACAGATTCCACCCATGGAATATTTTGTTTTAGGGTACCCCTATTATGTTTCCAAAGTTCAGATTCAAAGGACCATTGGGTGCTAACATTGTTTCTATTTTCATCTTCTTCATAGAAATGAACTTTTTAGGAGTTAATGATGTTGAGCATTTCATTCTGAAAATTCAATGAAGGTCCAAGATAGAGAAAGGTTAAAGAGGGATTATGATTTGAGAGAACAGAGCTTGGGTGAAGAAATGTGTGAAACATTTTTAAATTTTTTCAATTATAAATACCAAGTGTCGAAAAAAGCACGGGAATGTAAAAAAATATATTTAATTACTGCGATATGTGTTATAATATATAAATAATATATTAAATTTTATTAATGATGACACTATGACAAAATATTACAGTGAGACTAGAACTAGCTTTTACGGTGGGACCAGAATTGGCTTTAACGGTGATACTGAAACTGGCTTTTATGGTTAGACCATAATTTTGTGACTTCTAAATTATGTGGCCAAATTGTTTGAAACCGTATGTGCTTAAAACTAACTAAGATATAGCAACTGTGAGATCTTAAACATGGAATATTAAGTTGTGAAATAGTATACTTACTACATATAATTTATCATTCCCAACTCATATATGATGTAATCTATTACTTCTGAATTTATTGGTTTGGTGAGCATATCAGAAAGATGGCATTTAGTTCCAATAAATTACAAATTGATATCAGTTTTTTGATAATGATCTCTCAAAAAGTGAAGTGTTACATCAATATGTTTTTTCCTTGAGTGTGAAATAGTATTTTTTTGAGATGTTAATAGCACTTGTATTGTCATAATTTTTTGTTACATGCCTGACTTGATATTCATAATATAGTAATGTGTGTTTCATATACGAAATTTTTGCACAATTATTACTATCATCTATGTATTTGGATTTTTAAATAGATAGTGCAAAATATTTTTGTTTCATAATAAACCATGATACTAGTGTCTTTACTAAAAGGTGACATGTTCTAGATGAGCATTTTTTATATAACATACAACCACTGATGTCAGCATAAAAAGAACTAACTATCCCAAATGATTGTCTTATGGGATATACCAGTCTTAGATTGGGTGTATCCTTGAGGTGTTTTAAAGACTCTTAACAATATTTAAATGAAATTCCTTAGGGTATTCATAAAAATGATCACACATAAATACAATAAAAAAAATGTTAGGTCAGCTAGTAGTTAAAGACAATAATCTTCCATTAATTCCTCTATATGTGGATTGATCAACATATTTTTCATCTTCATCATGATCTAGCATACAAGTAGTACTCATTAGAGTGTAACTACTTTTAGTGCTATCCAAAACTAAAAATTTTAGATGATCACTAGTATGTTTTCACTGATTCAAAATAATACCATCATTATTTTGAATAATTTGTAATCTATGATATAATTTCAGTTTACCTATTAAACTCATTTCAAATTCATTTGAAAATCATTATAGAAAATTTAATACATAAATAATCTATTTAATGTCTAAAGATAATTTCATCAGCATAAATTTGAACAACTGAAACATCATTGCAATTTATAAAAAGGGTATGGTCAGCTATTACTTTTTTAAAACATTTGGTATTAAAAAAACATATAATCTGTCATACCAAACTCTTGGAGCTTGTTTTAAACCACATAATGCTTTTGATTATTTCAAAATGTGACTTGGAAAATGAGGATTTTAAAAACCAGCTGGTTTCTCAGCAAATACATCCTCATCTATATACAAATTTATGAAGGAAATTTGAACATTCTTTTGATATAGTTTGAAATTCAGATGTGGAGAATAATCAAGTCGTATTCTGATGGATTTAAATCTAAATATTGGGGCAAAGGTTTCCTCATATTCTATTCCTTATTCTAGACTATAGCCTTGTGCAACCAATCTGTCCATGTTTCTAACTATGTTACCAGATTCATCTACTTTATTTCTAAACACCCACTAAATTCCTATAGTAAATATGTCTTTAAGTCTATCAAAAATATTCCAAACATTGTTCCTTTCAAACTTCATAAGATCTTCATGCATATCCATCACCTAAAATTAATCATTGATATCATTATTAATGTTTTAGGTTCATGTTGTGATAAAAAGACTTGATGTTCAACCTGATTTCTAAGAGAATATCATTTTTACGTTATTTTATAAAATCTCATACAACAGAATCTAACGGATGGTTCTTAAGAGTTTTAACAACTCTAGAAAAAGAAGGAATGGTGATTTCAAGTTCTTCAATAGGTTCAAGTTTATTATGACATGAATCTAATGAATTTCTTGAATTGGAAGCATTCACATATTCCATTATAGGATGGTTAGAGGATTTTGAATTTATGCCCATATTTGATACATATTCATCCATATTCCCTAAAGAGTTCTTTGGCCCATGTGGATCTATTTCATTAAATATGACATGGATAGATTCTTCCACACATTATGTTATTTTGTTAAACTCTCTATTGGATTTACTAGAGATTTAATATCCATTATAGAATCCTTCAGAGCTCTTGGATGTGAATTTATTAAGAGTGTCCTTAGTATTAATGATATAGACTTTGTATCCAAATACATTGATATATCTAAATATGGGATTTATATGGTTCCATAACTATGAAGTATTTTGAAATAGATAGAAATGTATAATTGATAGAAATTTACAGATCATTAATGTACAACTAAAATCACAGTTGAATAGGGTCAAAAACAGAATCTTAATACGAATAAAAAACACCCTTTGATAACAAATGTTGGTCGGAGTAGAGTACCCAAGAGGGGTTTGGATTGAGTATCTATTAAAATTTATGTTTTAAAAGTGTTCTTAAAAGGATCCCCAATAAAAATAAACATATACAAGTTAATCATTGTTATATAGTTTTGAAAGTTTGATTGTTTAAATAACATCTCAGAAGAGTGATAAATGTTCATTAATCTTAATATTAGTTAAAAACATTACTTAAGAAGATATTATAATCAGAAAAAACAATTATAACTTCTTTCCATGAATAAAAATCAAATCCAATTTAGTGATTTCAGAATTATACATTAAAATAGAGAAAAAATAATTAAACAAAAAATATTATATAAAAAAGTGGTTTAGTCTCCAGATTAGACCAAATTCACCCCACTTGGTGATAACCTACCACCATGAAATTTATATTAATAAACATAATACACACCCTAGAACGAGGTAAAAAATAGTACGCAGGACAATTCCGGTCAAACTACATCTTCCACAGTTCTTCGTGGGTATTAACTAACATGTCACGTGAGGACATCTTCCCCACTTATCTGTAGTAGTATAAAAGTGTAAAAATGTATAAGAGGAAGGATATCTTGAACCCTTTCAACTCAAAGAAAAAGATAGTGTGTGTTTTAATACAGATATATACTAACTGATTGAAAGATAAAACTATATACAACATAGAAAAAATTATGAGATAAATTTAGAAGTGCTCAGAGTATTAGTCTATGCAGTTATGGACATCTAGGATGATAAAAATTTCTGAATCGAGACATCTTGCTATAAATAGATTATCACATGTCTAATTCTCTGGTTTCTACTTAGATCCAGATCGTTTTCATCATAGAGTTTGTAATCTGTTGATGTTCTTAAATCTGATATATGGTATCTCAACTTATTTATTTTTAAATGTTTCATGTTTTATTCATATGTATCGAGTTTCATGTGTTGGTTCTTTTCTCATGAATGCTCGTGCTTCTTTGTTCTCACGCACGCTTTTGTTTCTAGGCCACAATTATATTTTTAGTCATGGAGTGCATGTGTTTGAGCCGACTTGATAAATGTATTCTGCAGCTCATACCTCATAATGTCAAGTGATATGTCTATAAAAAAATATTAATTATGTCAGTTCATTTAAAAGACTCAAATATGACTTCTATAAATTAAATTGAAAAATGACAAAATAGATTAATGAATGGTGTCACAATCAGTCTAGAAATGCTGTCACCATGAAACTTTGCCTCCTTGAAATGGAGTTACCTCCATTTCCATTGAATAGCAAGACCTTTATGATGAAGTAGTTATATATATATCAAGAACTAGTAGCACATATGAGGTATTAGCATCACGATGCCTGGTCCTTTCCCAAACATCAAACGATGTCTTAGCATAGAACTGTAGTCATAAACTTCAATAGATCTGAAACTAGTTTCAGTGTCTAATCACGGTGTCTTGGAACACTATATGGATCATGGTAATTGGGTCACAATGTCTAGGTCATGGTGTTCGAGTCACGGGGTTTCGTTCATGGTGTCCGGTTCATGCTGTTGTGTCATGGTGTCTGGCTAGTCAGGGTGTCTGGGTCGTGGTCTCTGGTCACAATGTCCGGGTCCTTTTCCAGCAAAAAATAATAGGTGGCATACTCACAGTTTCACAAACTTAGCATAATATTTGTTTACATATTTAAACAGTGATATTCATAGAATGTATTAGACTTAACCATTTATCAAGGAAATCCATTATAATACAAATTTCAAGCAGTTCAGAATAATCAAATATAGCACATAAGATCATTGATATGTTTATTTAATGAATAAATAAGCCTTGTATTTGTACAGATGATTTGAGATAGATTACAATATATTAACATGATTTACAGAATGTGTAGGATTTTTTATCATTAAAACATGATTTACACATGAGGATTCCAACAATTATTCTTCATGAATCAACCTATAATTATTCAAATGAAATAAAAATCATTGTTGATTCAATTTTAGGTATCGACTATTTATATAAATGAGGTCAATTTTTCTCATACCATTTAGAAATTTTATGAAACAATTTTTCTCTTTCTATTGGTTATTTTTTATTTGACTAACAAAAATTATTTTATTCCCATGGTTTTCATGATATGTTTTATGATTATTACTGAATGGATAACATATTTATGGATGATGATGGGTAGTATTATATACATACCTATAATTATATGGTAAATTTTTTATCATATAATATAATATATTATGAACCTTCTTGGATATTCTCAAAAACTATTGTGTTAGATTTATTTTATAATATCATATACTCAATGAGAGCCTTATTAGACATGATCAAAAATTAAAGGTTTATCCTACATGGATATTCTCTCGATCTAATGGTTTATCCTTATTTTATATTATTAAAAACTAAATAGGTTTACTTCTTGGACATGCTCTTAATATAATGATACCATATTCATATGTTTGATCAAATTTTCATTGTTATGTTATTTATTTGGGTAGTTTTAAAATTAAATTCTATATTACTATGATTATTCTACGTAGATCATGAATTTTATCTCATATTTATATAATCTTTTGTAATATTATATTTCTATTCATATATGTTATTATGTCATGCCTCGTGGAAAACACTAATGGTTCCATATTATTTTAGTTATATATTTCTCACATGCTCACGTTTTATATTATCCTTGTGATATTAACCATGATGATATGATGATATTTTCACCCTTATTGAGCATTTGATCTTACCCAGTAATTATTTTTTCATTCCAATGGATATGAAGATGATTATTATTTATGAGAATCCTATGGGGGATTCTATTGTTTCACATTTATTGAGGAATTTTCAATGGTTTTTTAGAATAAGATTCATATGTAACTATTTCTCAATGAAACAAGCCTTGCGTTCTTGGGATTTTGTGATAACTTGATGGTTAAAATGTTAACATTATTGAATTTAATTAAAATAAATATATTTCATTTCATGGGTTTTAAAATATAAAAATTAATTAAAATTATACAATTTAACAAATCACAAAACAATATTAATACAATAGAATGTATGCTAAATATCCATAATCACTAGAATATTCATCATGGAATTACAAATTGTGTCACAGTGTATAACATGTAACTCTAGAAAAATGGAATTATTAAATACATCCTTCATGGTATGAAAAGTATTTCTGGACATGTATTGTAAACCAACAAATATAGAAAAGATAAAAATCATACATTTCGTGTAATAATTCATAAGATTCATCCATACATAACATGATATAATATTCCATTTTTTACTTTCTATACACTTCATGGTGTGATGTATAAGTGTTAATGTGAGAATGATCTAATACAAAGTATTAATAAAATTCATTTGGAATCATTTATGGTTTGATAACTTCGTGAGGACATAGATAACACTAAAAATAAAAAACTTGTATTATTAAAATGAATAGAAATTTTAATTTTTTAAACATAAAATCTAGTCATAGATTGACTCTACTGTTTATAGAACCTAGAAACTATTTTCAAAAAATATAACCAACCATATTTGAGTAACATTAATGAACATAATTTGACTTATATCTAACTTCCAAATAAAAAAATATCAAATTAGACAACATATTTTTGTAACAATCTACCCCTTTTCAATTTATTTCAACTCTCAAACATTTTCATCGGTAATCATCAAGATCGAATTATCCCCTATAAAAAACTATATTTAAATTTTATAACTATATATTTCAATCTCAGGATTCTTTATCCCCTTTTAAATTTCTATTAACTATCCTCAATTACATGTTTTTTTTCTTTGTGAAATTTTTTTAACTTCATTCCAATATTCTATTAACTTCTCCACTCTTCTATCTTGAATTTTTTTCTCTGTTATCATAACTTTTCTCTCCCTTTCGCTATAAAGTAAAAATAATTAATTTAATCCAAATATTATAAGTTCAAAAATTTACTATTTTCTACTATGACAGAAGAAAATAAAAAAGTACCTAATACACCAAGTGTCATAGATCATTATAGAAAAAATGAGAGAACATTAACAACTTATTTGTTTTATAAAAAAACTGTATTATCAACCATTTTTGAAATACTCCCAAATCTACATGGATACTTTATCTTCCTATATATTTCATTAAATAGATGATAAATACCTAAAATGAAAAAAATTTTATATATGAAATTAAATATAATGTTAAGAATGGATCCCATGACAGTTTATTTTAGTGTAATTGGTTAAAACTCATGGTCTGACAGGACATTCTCAAAGATATGGGTATCCAATTACATTGGGAAAATATAAACCATTTTTATTATGTTGTACAAAAACTGTATATTGAGAATGTCTTTCACATCCTTTCTTTTTATTAAATGATATTAGAACACTATATAGTATGTGAATAATCATGGAACTAGATTTTTAATTAATTTAGTGGATATTTTTTCTTCTCCCTGATTCAAAATATAATTTTACACAATTTAGTTGATTTACACAAACAATTTCTTCATTCTAAATAATTGGGTATAGGACATGGAAACAATAATATAATTTTTTATTGTACTTAATGAAACACAATCTAGTTTCTTTTATAGGCATCCAATATAATTTCTTTTGATGTAAAATTCTCCCTCACCTATTTATTCATGATCCAATATATAAATGATCCAATCTAAATAATAATAATATAAAACTATATGTATTTTCTATAAATGAACAAGAAACTAAAATTTTTTATTCCTTGAATATATTTATTTATTATATTTAGTTCAATGATTATTTATTTATTTAGATAACTTTTGAACCATGTAACCTAGAATGTAACAAAAATGATCTATTCTTTGGTCATGTTAAATTAAAGTAAAATACCAATCATTCATCTATACAGTAATTAATCTAATATTACATTATATTCTTAATTTTATAGTTTTGTAAAAACTTCTATCAGATTTGAAACTGGATTGAAATCAAAATTCTAAATCAATTCAACACATACCATTCATATTTTACCAATGATATTAATATATTACCATCTATTTATTGTATTGTCAAACCTATGAAGGAGTTTAATTATCCAATAAATAACATCTGAATTTCAATAGTGGTTTGTTATGAAAAATAATCTTATGAATTATATTTTTTGCCTCAAAATACAATATCTTCCATATGCACTTTGACCATAGACAACTCATCTTATGTTTCATTAACATAGATGTTGTGATCAACAGCTCCTCTATTGAAATAAATCACACTATAAAAATAATCTTGTCATTCATACCAATATTTCAGTGATTTATTGTGGATATACAATTCCATTCTTTACTGACACCTTGGACACATTATCTCTAGTAAAAAATCAAATATGATTTTCCATATAAACATTCTCAATAAATAATCGATTTAAGATTTATATCAATATATATAATTTCATATATATTAACATTACTTGGACCACAAATACTAAGAAGTTTGTAATATACTCCATTCCATAAACTAGGTCAAAATTTTATTCAATATCAAATACATTAATATATGAATAACATTTTCAAAGTAACTTGGATTTATTTAGAGCCACTCCTATACTTTTATCAATCCTTTTAAAGAACCACTTAATACCAATCATGTTGTGATGTCCTACACTATTAAAAAACAACCATGTTGTATTTTTAACAATTTTATCCTATTATTCATTCATATGTTTCTCCTATTTTTATTATTTTATCACATATTCAAATAAATTATATACTATATATGATAATTGGTATGTGTAGTATATTCTTCTTATCCTCTAAGTCATAGTCGGAGGATATATGTCTCTTAAAATATTTCTCATATCAACATGAAAATAATAATTTTCATTGATAAATAATATCAATCAATTTTTCACATTTATCTTATAATAATTTAGTTTCAGAATTATCATGATTATTAATATTTTTTGACTCTCTTGAATCCATAAATAACTTTTCTCCTTCTTTAAAAATTTCTATATGAATAAAATTCTAGAACATTCAGTGGATTTATGTTCAATATCAATTGCATCACTACTCTAAAAATATTTTTGATCCTTTAATTAAAACACTTATTGGCCATACTCTTTGATGAATAGCCTAAGAATATAAATTCATCCCCTATATCATTATATTCTTCCTGATTTGTTTTTTATATTATATAAAACGTTTTCTTATAAATACTATATGTATTTTTAATGTACGTTTCCATTCATGATATATTTTATTTGGATTCTTCTCTAATTCCAAACTAATTAATTTTATATCTTTATTATACCTTGTCCCTTTCACTATCACATTCAATTAGTGACACAAGATTCCCCTATAAATAAAAAATGTACTTAGCATAATTTTTCTTATCAAATTTATCCTTTAAAAAACACTATTCTCTAGGGGAGTATCATTGAAGATACATCATGTTTAATAAAATATTTTCCAATGAAATGTTAAATATCATAGGATGTGTAATCAATTCTATTTTCTTATCTATAAATATTTATAAGTCGATCTATTTAATTTATTTTCATTTTCATTTTCATTTTATATATTCTAGAACATTCGTTATTGATCACGACAACATTTCAAATCACATCATACTATAACAACATAAAATAATGTTAAATTACATATGAAAATATTATTCTTACTTATTTATTATTCCACATGAATTATTGTAAATAAGATTTAGAAAACCTATTACTTACTTCTTAGTTGAGGAATAAAGGTTTTAAATTATAATTCCTCATATATGAGAATAAAATAAATCTATAACTTTTTAGATTAATAATATCCCCAAATAAACAAAAAATAGGTAAATTTTTTCGTCCACTACTTTTTAATGTGCAATAGCTACCGATAACATAAATTGGTTTCTTCTGACATGGTTAAAAGATAAGTAACATTTTTTTCAATTTTTTAAATATCTATTTAAATATTATCCTTCAACAATTGAATATACAATCCCAATATTACTATTATTAATGTGGATTTTTTATTCAATATAACATCCAAAACATACAAGAAAATATTACTTCTGATTAAAAAATATGAAAATTTCCACTGATAGAAATTGAGTCAGAATTCATAAAATTTTCACAAGACATCCTTGTAAAAACACTTTATTCAATCTTCGACACTCTATCATTTGATTATAAACTACTATTTCATGTATTCACATACATTATTACAAAAAACATTATTACCTATGATATGATATGAACATCCATTTTCAATAATATAAGTACTAAAATTAATTGATTCTTTCATGAAAATTTTAGGAAAAAAATTATATCTCGATTTCCATCCCATCATTCTATTAAATTATAATATTCGGTGGGCTGTTTGTAAAAACTATTTATTTTTCATCATAATATTCCATCGGATGAAATAATACTTATTTAAGATGATAAAAGGTATTTTTAAAAATAAATGAATTTGATTTCCTTGTATATATTTCAAATTGCCTTCAATATGAAGATCTATGTATCCCATTCTTAAGATATACTTCTCTGTTCCCAATGAATGAAAAACTAAAATAGTAAATGCTGAAATATTTTTTTGTGATAGAAAGGAAACATTACAACTCCCTTTTTACATATTCCAATATCCTATCAAATTATATAAATTGTTTATTCACATTAATAGTATATCGTGTTGTCGTGAAAACCACAAAACTGACAATAAATCAATGAAATGATATTGTTTTTTCACCTATACACATATCTACACCGTTTTTATAATTTCTTGATTGTTAATATTTTCTATTAGATTGATACCATTAAGATTCAATTTCCATTTCCTTTCAATTCAAACAATATATTTTTTATTTATGAACCATACCGAAAAACATGTCTATATTTACCAATATCATTGGGTTGTTGAGCACTCATTATTTCTGTAAAATATTTTAGGCCTTGCACATTTCATTATCATATTAATTATTTTCTGAATTTAACAAGATGAAAATTGATTTGGAACCATTTATTTACATTATTATTCAGTATTAATTATCAAGGATATGAATTCCACCTCAATATATTTATTCTCTTAACATTATCCTCAATAATAATTTAATAAAATTTATTATATTTATATATTCCTAAAAGAATATTTAATTAAAATAGTTTTTTAATTAACTTGATTATTATCACATTCATCCACTACTTTATAATGATGATCAAATTATGCTTCATTTTCATCATCAAAACTAAAAAAATTCTTTAAAAAATTAAAATTTTCTTATTGATATTTTTTTATAGTCCAATATTATTAACATCACCTTCAATTTATTCTTAGAGATTAAAAACCCCCCCATGTTGATAACTCTCATCAAAATCAATTTTATAATTATACCTTGAATATATCATTTCAAACTCAATATCGTAGATAAAATAATTCATAATACCTTCCAATTAAATCTACCATATAATATTCTTCCTCATTTCTATACAACACTTTTCTAATAAACATATTTCAATATGCTTTTAAATAATTAAAATTTTTGATGTGGGAATTTATTTTTTCTAGATTATTCCAACTTAACATTATATTATTAATATATATTAGAATATCATATATTTATATGCAAAATAATTCAAAAATAGAAACAAAATTTGGATAATTTTCATCAGACTCAACCTTTTCTTCTATTTAATTTTCTCGCTACCAAGGGTATAAACTCATTGAAAACATCATATTTATTTTCATACTAATAGACCTATTAATTATAAACTAATTTTAATTTTTTCAATATTGATGAATAACATAAAGGGTTCTCTGGATTCAAAATCATTTTATATGATATAATATTGATATGCAATACAATATGAGATAATACCACATGATTAATTTAATCAAGTGATGACACAATTATGTTGTACATTAGTTGCATCCTTTTGATAATTTTAGTTGAAATATCAATATTCATGGTTTCATTAAAAACACCATGTATTAAAATAATGAAATTAGTATTATTTTTAATGAATACACCCACTTTTCCACTAGAAATCATCTTCCGATAACCAAACCTATTTTTTGAAATCATTCACATTTTCCTCCATTACATAGTTTCCACCATTATATGTTTTATAATATCAATAAAAAACTCATTTTTATATTTGATAACTCGTCACCTTAATATACATTTGATTTTATAATGCTCTTGAAAATGAATTTTTATCTATATCATCATCACCCATGACATTTTTTATTATATTTTCATTGATCATATAGTAAAATCACATACCTCAATTCCATTTACTCCAAATAAAATAATGTCTACATGATTATAAATTTTATCCCATTATTCTATTCCATAACTAGAAATTATAAACATAAAATAAAGAAACACCCATTATATTAATAATATTCTTAATGATTGTAACTATTCTTTAATCGACATAAGGAAAACCCAGTGGATTTGATACCATTTTAGTACCATATGGTCCCATTGTTCAACCAAAGTGGGGAGTGTTAATTATAGTGTCTTTAAAATGCATCTTATCTTTAGCCTTATTTAGAACATATCTCCCTATATGAAAAAAACATGGATATGTCTTACAAGAACATCCAAAAGAAAAACATAGTATAAATAATAAAGACATTAATTTTACACAATTCTCCCTAAAAATGATACATCAAATGAGCACATATAAATGATGTGTTGACATTACAGTTAACTGATCATCACTAGTAGGTTGTGATCAGATTGAGGATTTCATTGCTACTAATATATAAACCATAACCTCTTCTGTATTCCCAATCATTCCTTTCAATTGGTTTATAATAAAATCATCATCATGTATGATGAAATCATAATTATTTTTCAATTATAATTTATCAAAAAATAACAAAAGGTGTTCTATTTGATGTTATGTTCTTCAATTATTGATATATAGTGATATTTATCGTAATAATTGTTTAATTCCAGATATTCAATTAAACTCACATTTATCACATTTTATCACACAATAACAATTATATAATGAGATTTACAAATATCCAAATATTTTCATTCTCATTTGGAATCTTATCATCCAATTTCTATTCATAATACTTTTCTATTCAGTTGATTTATATCTATATCTGTATAATATATGATGTATAAATTTTAGTTTCATGTAATAACATTCAACATTATTTAATTCAAGTTCAGTTATTTGATTATCTCTCATAAGATATCTACTGTGGAAATTTGAATATGTTTTTATAGGTTACTTAAACAACCACTACATTATCAAAAGATAGTCAAATAATCATTTTTGTTTGAACGATATATATTTTAGAAATCATAACATGCTATCCTGATTCATGAAATGTAGTAGAAGATTATTTTTCAAATAAATTTTACTGATATATGAGTAATTTTTTTATCAAATATTCATTTCATGTTCTGGTTTGGAGAGGTAATATAAATTAGTCATTAATTTATCCTTTCACTGTTGGATTTTCACTATAGGTTGTCACAATTTGAACCCTTTAACTATTTATTTTAAACAAACTAATCACAATGAAACATTACATCTATGATTCAACCAATATATTTAAAAATTCACATAAATCTACTTGAGCATCATTCAGATGGACCCCTGTAATGTTTTTTAATGCAACATGTATCTCTTTAATTGCTAAAATTCTTCACAATATCCTTTACCAAGGAAGGCCATGGACTGGGCCGAGTGCCCAATCCCCTAGAAATATATTAATAATAAAGAGAGAAAGTACAAAGTACATGGGAGATAGAGAAAGTAAAACAACATACCTCACAACATCATCTATTAGAAAGCATCAAAGTCGTCACCACCACCACCTTCTGAGAACTCATCCGGGTCCGCTGACTCCCATTCAGAATGCTGAGCGTATTGATTTATCATTTGGATATACTGCTCCATAAGACGTAATTACACTGGGGACATGGGTTCAATGGTCTTTTTTCATCCCCTCTTTTGATCTGTGTCTTTCAATTTTCCATTTTTTGTAGAAGACCTGGTGGATATGGTCCTCGGCATGTTGGAGTAATCTTTTTTGGGCTTCCTCTTTGGTGGAGCGGAGGAAGCTCTATTTCTTTCATTCCTTTTCACCCCATTCATGAGAATATCACTATATAACACTTTAATTTGACCCTTTTAATGGAATCCTTGGTTCTCCTTCCCCTCATACACCATTCCTAATGGACCAAGGAGGTTGTATCCCGGGATGGTTCGTTGTTAACATCTACAGGTGTCCAACACAGAGAATACTCCCCATTGATCTGATTCTTTCTACATGCCTCTAAGCATTCCTGCATATCCAAGGATATCCCCATGACATCTTTCTACTCTAGAGTTGCATTCTCATTCAACACTTCCTCATAAATTTTTCCAACTTCTGTTTCAGGAACCTCTTTCACCATGTTCATAAGTTCACTCTTCTGTGGCCCACCACATCACTCATTTGGTTTCTTGTGTACCGGGATAGCAGGGTCCCTAGTAGCCTCCCCCATTCCCTTATGATCACCATGACCAGACTTATCATATCCAGCTTCGACCATATCTTGAGGTGAGTGTTGTGCTTTATGAGCATTGAAATCCAGATTAGACAAACCTACAAAATGGTTACTAAGAAATATGATGCTACCATCCTTTAGACCGACATCACAGTTCCCATTACCTGACACTGTATTGCTATATTCAGAATCTGAATGCTCCTTCAACCTACCTGAATCAGCAGAAGCACTGTATTTGAGATCTTTCTATAACCTATCAAAATCATCTCTAACTGATGGATGGACGCATCCATTTGACTTCTTCCTCAGAACAAGAGTAGCATCACCCGAGACCTAAAATCTTTCATCTCCAGTAATTACAGCAACGACATTATCCTGTGATTCACATTCCTCTGGTGTAGTGTGACAACCAGGAGCATCAAGAGGTTACATTGCATCATCCTCTCTATGGCAAGGAATGTGGTGATAGAGGAGATCCAAGTGACCAAGGTGATACTAGTTCGCACAGAATGGTGTCCATGACTCAAAGCAGACATGTTGATGCCATTTGATCTCACCCTCAGCCTCAACGCACATAGATTCAACCGGTGTTTTTGAGACATCAACTTCAACACAAATTCAAGGAGTAGCTTGATGGCAAGAAACACGGCTCTGCATGCCCATACACAAGAAATTACCGATCAATTTTCCAATAACACTTATAATTACAGGGTTATGGAAAGGTAAATCATGTCCAAGAAGCATTACCCATAACAATGTGGTCGGAGGATCATGATAGAGATGAAAATAAAATGACCACCGAAAAAGAGAGAATCTGAACCCATCAATCACTCTCGACGCAGAAGACCAGGAAAAACCAAAATCCTCTTCGCAAGAGAAATAGATCTGAAAATGTCTCAATTCTAAAATTCCTACAAACAATTTATTTTGAAGCATCCAGGATGAGGAGACGAACCTGTGAAAGGTGTCAACTGTGGGTCGATTATTGTCAACTCTTGTGACAAGGTCTAGATCCAGCCGCGACTCCACCTTCGCAAACATCAGAGAAGAAATCAGGACTAAGAGCTCACCATTCACCCGATTCAGAACCTTAGGGAATACCTCAATCTCCGGGAAGTCAGGTAAAGAAGAATGATCAAATCTTAGAGGACGAGGAGAGACATTCATCCTCCTTTCCGAGGCTCATAGGGGGCCTTCTTCTGCGAGATCATGCACAAATCCCTCTAGGGATCCACAGAGAACATTCCTCCTCTTGGACAAGCCCCCAAATATCTTTTATTACATAGAAACATTATCATATAATTTATTATAACCCCCAAAATTTAGAAATGTAAAAAATATTATATTTTAATTAATAATTATTATGAGTTATCCATATATTATATACGGATCATTATTATTATTTTGAATTTTATAAACATCAAGAAATAATGTTTCTACTAATGGTCTAAAAATCTTCAAGAAACTAGTACTAATAACCCTCATTTAACTTTATACATGATGTGGTTATATTTTCCCATTGTGGATGGCTCTAATGAAAATCTAAATAACCCTTATTAAAATCAATAGACATTTCATTTTTTTAATTGTCCTCAAATAATTGTGTGATAATTTTTGTCACAATATGACTAATCTATTTATATAACCTATACAATATGTCCATAATATCTCACTACACATCATTAAAAGCATAAATTCACATTATTTGACATCTAATAGGCATAATATTAGAAAAATATAATTTTTAAATATGTTGTTTACAATAAAATTCAATCTAGACATAAAATATAGGAGAAGGAAGATGAAGAAACATAGACAATAACTTGGGTTTCATTGAATATTTTAATTTTATATGAATGTTTTATTTCTAATTAATTTAATATTAATGAATATTTTTATCATGTGAAATATGTGTATAACAAGAATTATTTTGAATTATAAGGAGGATAATGAGTAAGATTCAAGGAAATATTATCACTATTCTATCAGATTAATAATGTATAATTCATATGATAATAAATTATTATTGATACATTCAATTAATTTTTGAATGAATAAATTGTACAAAGAGATAATTCTAGATCTAGAATTATCTTCATTTTTACTTTTAATTCTATGTGATGTTTTTTTATATGACATAATTTCAACTCTATTAATATAATTTTTAATATATAGGGACATGGAATTTGGAAGTATCACATGGTATACACTTCTATATTGCTTAAATAATTAAAATGTGGTTTACATTAGGTCTAAATGTTCATCATTCTACTACCCATAAGTTGAAAAATTGAGAATTGATCTATAATTATATAAAATGATATATTCAGTATCAATGTGAAAATAAATAAAATGGATTGACCCTTGAGATATATTTATATATTACATAAACACATATATGCACATTGGTCATTTGTATTGAGTGAATTCACCTAAATCATATAGGTAGTGATCATTAGTGAGGAGAGATTTTTATTAAATATTTTTTCCCAAGAATTTGTGAGTTTGTGGAGGATTTATTTTACATAGATATGTCTTCCAATGTATGATTTGAAGATTTATCAATGATTAGGGTAAAAAGGTACACCTATACATTATTTTTGAATAAATTTTGTTCAATAAATAATGAGAATTTGTGAACAATAATAAAAATTTTACCACATTCCTTTCAATGAAAGAAAAACATCCAAAGTAAATATGGTATTTTTTTTATGTAATGACACCTTGATTCCCCCCACCCCCACATTATGTTTCTATAAAATACAATAGTGATCTAATAATGTAGCATTATTTATTAAATTAAAAACAAACAACATGATTTAATTTGATCATTAACCAAAAAAATATTTTAAGCATTCAAAATTTATTATTCCATTTTGGAAAAATAAAATACAACCAAATAGTATTGAAATATGTTAATCTTAATCCATGTTTATAAAAGGGTATGAACTCTCCAATTATCATCACATAATATTAAATTTAAAGTAATAAAATGATCACATTATACTCTATTAATTCATTCATAGTATGGGATACCAAGACGAGGAACTATATAGGACATACTTATAGTTGTTCTTTAGATAATAACGGTAAATGTTAATTAAGAAACTAAAATCCCATATTCTATGTTTTCATGTATTTAAATATATTATTTTTTATACATTATTTTAATAAATTAGGTTTTATGGGGTGTTTTTAATACATTGATAAAACATGTTTAGAAAAAAAACGTATAATAAAAAAGAAATAAAGGGACAAATTTTGTCAAGAATTTTTTTATACAAAACAATTTCATCGCGATATTTTTCATAAAACATCACATAAATTAAAAAATTATAAAATGAATATTATTTTCTACTGTAAATATTATATGATTACCTAAATTATAATTAATTTTATACTAAAACACTTCTCCCCACTCCACCAACCCAGCAACCACCACACCATCAAGATACATTTTTAACCATAGTTAGGTGTGGTTTTTTTAATTCTAGTTTCTTTTTTTAGGTGGAATTATGTTATTTTATCATAACAAATAAATAATAATCTTTTAATAGATCTTTAGTTATACCATTATAAGAAACGATGGTTTAGAAGAAGTGTAAATTTCTACCTCATAAGATATTCTCATGTTAAATTTACACTGAAATCATATATAATATGTCCATGAAAACCAATTGTTATAAATTAAAAAAGATACATAAGTCATTATTGTAATAGGGTATGTGAAATTACACAATTATGGGTTATTAAAATCATATATTGAATTCAATATCATTGAAAAACAAAAAATTTATACAATAGATTTACCAATAAATTTTTTATAATAATGTTCACTAAATAAGATTGAGGAAAAATATGTCACAACATGTAATCACATGAAATTATCAAAAACATTTCATGAAATTTTATATAATATCATTGGAATATATTTATTCATACTAAAATAATAGTAGTTTATATTTCATAATATTTTTCAAAAAAAAATATAGGGTAATGATGTTATAAGAATATCTAAAGAGACACTTGGAGGGTCAAGACCTAATACCATTAATAATGGGGAGATTTAATAATTTTTTCCATCCTCTAGAAGAATATAAGAACAACACAAAAAATTCTTTTTTTAATGTAAAATAATGTGTAATCACATTAAAGAGAAACAACATCCAAAACTCAATTGAAACACATTTGATAAACCATAACAATTATCTCAAAAACATAACAGTCATAATAACCAAACAATTTCAATGAATTCACCATAAAATTTCATAATAGAAATACAATAACACATAGTCAAGAAATAATTTAATATTTTCCCCTAAAGAAATAATGAATGATTACCACCCAACCAAGATGAGCTTTTTTTATGAAAGGGATGAGTAATACTCATTGTTTCATATAAATCCCACTGTTATCCAATGTAATTAATCTTAGGATCCATAATTCAATGAATAGAAATTTCAAGAAATAGTAATCAGAGATAATAGGATATTATTATAGATCCTTAGTTATGATTTAAGAAATAATAACATCCATAAAACAACCTTGAATAAAGTGATAAGAGGATGGGGTGAAATGGGACAACATATGATAAAATAAGGATGTCCCAAAAGGTATATAAAATTTTCATCTAGAGGAGAAGGGTGGGGTTAGATGGTTTTAAGGTAAAATACCAAATTTCTAATATTTTACCTAAAAATTTATCTTGGAAATACTAGTTACCCATTTTAGTTTCACTTAGTACCTGAATTTCATCCAAAACTACCCCCTATCTACCATACTCCACCATGTTCTTGATACATCACACATGATACTTCAAGCCACCATTAGTATTATAAATATATGTGCATCACCTCATAGAAAATAGATCCCTTGATCCTTCCACCACACTATAAAAAACACCAAAAAACACTTAATATTTCAACCAAAAACACCCTAAATCATGTCTAGATTATAATAAAAATAAAAACCCCATAACCAAAATCCAAAATTCAAACACAACAATGATTTACCTGCCAAAGTATATCATTCAAAAAATATATCAAGTGATTATTATATGAATTTGACATATTAGTCATCATAACCACCACATCATATATCTAATCACACCTATATTCATAGTGATACATTTTCCCAAATGGTAATAATAACTAAATCAATATTACATAAACTAACTTCATGATATATAAAAATAAAATTTAACTAAATAACCAAATCATAATAGTATCTATAATACTCAATCTAAAAACCATCCAAAATAATATCTCAAATCATTCACATTAATTATAATTAACAAATCCCAAAATCCAATCTATTCCATTAAAATCATTAAAATAATATAACCTTATCTATAAAATAAATATAGAAAACCAATTCCACACCATGCATTTGATGTGAAACACATAAAACCTAAATAACCATAGATCCACTATATAAAAAATGTTACAATAAAATATCCTACAGTACACCCCACTATTGGGATTCATTAGGTTCTCCTTATGCCATATCATCCTTTATATTTCAAATTATCAAATTAATTCTTTTTTCCAAATGTTTTAATGAAATCTAGTCATAATTTGAATGATTATATATTAACTTTTTTCATAAAATTTCCCAATTTACCCAACATTACATTTATAAAACTCAGTCTTAAATAAAATTATCTCACATTCCATTCTAATACATAAATAACCTTTAGCTGGTCGATTATAATGCATAATTATATTTAACACCATTTTATTTTAAATAAAAATCCTATTTAAATTTCATAATCACATATAGGTGTAGTTTATTTTTATTAATTAATCTATTCTTACTAGAAAGAAAATACTAAAAATAAATTTAGAAATAAATAGTTGATTTACTACATCAAATATTAAGTAAAACTGGTAATTAAGTGACACCATAGTAACAAATAAGTTATGATTATAAAATTGTCTCTTAATGTAAAGACACTAATGGAAATATTCTAATCACTCACACTGTAAGAGAAGCATTATCGTTGAAAAGGAAAAATATAGTTTGTATCATATTGTACTCTTAGATTTATAGAGTAATTATAATAGTAAATGTATAAACTAGAAATGGGAATATATCATGCTATTAGGATATACACATAGTCACCTATATAATCGATTAAGAACCAAACATCATTCACTGAAATAAAAGGTAATTATAAAACAAGTTACAAGATCAAGTATAATACCAATATGAAAACTAGTATCATGAACAATAATATAATATAAAACTGATACAATACATGTTACGATATAAAATTAAAAATATAATTAGACAGAAAAGGAATTCTCAACAATGGAATATAAAATGTATATCAATACGAATAAACAGAGCTACTGAAATCAAGGAAATTAATTTTCAACTCATATTAGCCTAATTATCAAAAATAGATAAATAATGAAATATTATTTATGTATTATTGATTTTTTTGGTTAAAAAAACAATTACATTATCCCATATATATGTAATAATAAATAGAAACATTGATGTAACATCAAATATTATTGTATGAATTTTATTTCCATATGATACTAGTTTTATTGTTTATAATTAATAATAGCTTAAGTATAAAACAAATCATACAATGTTCATGGAATAAATGACACATTAGTCACTCATATTGATAAATTATTGAAAAATTATATGAAACCAAGTATTACAAACAATAGGTTATTAGATAACATATTTGAATACATCCGTTCAAATTTGTATTAACAAATGGTAGAGTAAATGTATAATAATTGTCAAACACATAATTTTTGTGGAATATTTTTCTAAAAAATAATTTCATGTGTAGACTGTGATACACATAACCCAATGATTAAATGAACCATAATATAGTAAACCATTATAAATTGTTCGGACTCATATTTCTCAATTAGAAAATTTCAAGAAAAAGATTGTATTTTTAGCATTCAGAAACTTGTAAGTGTAAAATTGTCTTTTCCCCTAGAAGATAATATCAGATAATTTTTTTCACCACCCCAAAAATATTATAATTTGGTGTTTACCCTCTAATAAAAGATTTGTGGAATTCTATACCGATTTAATTTCCATAGAAAATTTATTATTTAATATTTATTTAAATACATATAGTTTTATTCATTAGAGTTCATTTGGTGATATCTTTTGAACAGAGCATGGGATATATATTTCATATATTTTATTGAGTCTTGAATGGGATATTGTTCCAATATAGGGAAAAATATATGGTTATCCATCAGGCTTATCCCATGATCCCTTTTTCATTTTCTTTTTATTTTATTCATTTATTTATTTTTATTTTCATCCTTCTCTATTGGATTCTCATAAAACCTCATGGGATTTCCATTTTCATGAATAATATATTAAGGAAATGAAGTGATAGAAATATAGAGGGGGGAATAATACATATCTCAGTTGAGCTAGAGATAATCCAAATTTTCATGTAGTAATCAAATATTGTGAAAATGGAAAACACATTGGTTATTTTCTCCCAATAAAATTTCATTCTTAGGGTTTTCCATAAATCATTTGATATTTTTCATTTTCATGTTTTAATTAAATTTTGTGACTAAATTGAACCCATTATAGGTCAATCGATGCTTTTTTAAAGAAAATGGGGGTTTTTTTGTGATTTGATGGTTTTCCCAATCAAGAATCTTAATCACACATTGTGTAGTTCTTGAACACATGACTTTTCGTATTATTATTTAATGATGATGATATTTTTGTAAGTAAACATCATGTAACAAGACTTATCAATTTATCCTAGAACCCAAATTGACTACCAATTTTCGGTAACATGGTATGGTAGAGAAAAAAATATAATAAATGTGGCTTTCACACCATGTAGTGGTAGATAGTTAGGCAGAGTATAGGTCCAGGCCATGTGACAGACTCTTGAAGGAAACACATGTAGGGTAAAAAATCATCTAGTAGATCAATATTTCATGTACTTGGGTTTTCAAAATCCATTTCTGGTTACAAAATACACATAGGTGGATCTTTGGGAGAACATTTCATGTACTTGATATACATGTCATCTAATACCCTTATGGTACCCTTTTTTGGTTTTTTATATATTTATTTATAATAGTTAACATCGGACCCATAAACACTCTATGTTAATTTAGTTTTCTTGTAAGTCATTATTATGAAACTCTTAGGGTGTTATGGTGACTCCACACCAGGGTTTTGGGGTTTTTCCTAAAATTTATAAGTTCTTCATTTTGTAATTAAATCCATTTATCACATTATTGTGAGACCTTTGATCTGCGATAGGAAATGAGACATCTCACTTGACTGATTATTTCTAATATATTCCGTTGTGGACTTCTCCATTGTGAGATGTGCTCCTTTATCCAAGGAAGCTACAATGTTATTTTTTTCTGAGGATCCATTGTGGGATGACTTCCCTTATGTTTCACCCAAGGGGATCACATGTAATATGCCTTTATATGATTGTAGTATTGAGGTTCACATATGGGATTCATTTTCATATATGATAAATTAGGGAATCCCTTGTATGATCCCTTACCATTTTGTTTTTTTAGGATTCCATGTAGTAGTCCTCTTCCTATATACACTATTTTTATGTGTCCCATATTTCATTCCTCTTCTTATATATCATTCTTATGATCTATTTTAATAATTACACAGATGGACTAATAGGTTGGATGAATTTGTCTACACCTTGAGTGATACATATATTATATATTAATAATTCCATATATAAACTAATAGGCTAGATGAATTTATATATTCCCTTGAGTGATACATGGATTCTCATATAGAAATTCCTTTTGTGGACTCATAGGATGGATGAATTTATATAGATCATGATAGATAATTGGATTCCCATGTACGAATAAATTGGACTGACAAATAGGACGAATAATTTATATACACCATGAGTGATATTTGGTTTCCCATGTAAGATTTCCTTGGATAGACTCATAAGCTCGATGAATTTATATACACCTTGAGTTACAATTGGAATTGCATGTTTGAATTCCATGTACATACTCATAGGACGAATCAATTCATATTGGAATTAAGTGACACATTTATTCCTATGTAGTAATGGCATGTAGAGAATAATATGATGGATAAAATTATATACACCTTGAGTTATAATTGGATTCACTTGTATAAATTCATTGGATGAACTTGTAGGATAGTTGAATTTATATACACCTTTTGTGATAATTTGATTTTCGTATAGGAATTCCTTGGACAGACTCAAATGCAGGTTGATTTTATAAGTGCCTCGAGATATAGATTGATTACAATGTAGGAATTCTATGTGAGGACTCATTGGAATGATCAATTTACATACTAATGGATTAATATTCTCTCCTAGGTTATTGGGATGATTACTCTATCCCTAAAAGGAGACCTTGAGGGGTGGCCATCATGTCTAAATAGTGATAAATCCTTATTACCCGCCTAAGGGTGAAGCCCTTAGAGAATATCCAAAATGAAAATTTGTGATTTCCTATGGACCTAAACTTGGGAATAAGATATTAATATGTATTACGTGTCTATTTAATAGTATGTAATAATGAAAAATACAACATTTAAATGATTTCTCGTCAGTATATGGTATCCTTTATTGTAGTGACTGGAAGCTAGTACTGGTGAACCAAGGGTTAGGACATGTATCCACCTATGGTGACATGTCATTATCAAATTAATTAATGTTGTTGTCAAAATAAGTTATTTTTTTTCTTTATTCACCTTGGAATTTATTTAATTACACAAAGATTAAGTGGTATGACATCAATCTCAATACTCTTTTTATTGGATTTCTATTAGATATGATCATGAGGCCAAATAACTAAATTGAATTATATTTTCTTATTATTATTGAACATTCATATATAAAAATTTATTTGAGAACATGAATATATATATATATATGGATATATATTTATATATATCTATACAAAAATATACTCATCATATAATGTGTTTTATCCAAATGATTGGGTTAACGAACCTAAAAATCAACTGTGGAATTTTTTATATTATTTATATATTTGTATATTTTAATTTGTATATTAATAGGGATTAACATATTTCTTGATTTATAGGAATGAGGGATATGATTTCATTATATTTTGGGGTGTGTCGTTGGTTATCTTTGGAGAAGACAATTCTAACTATGTGGTGTTAGAAGATCTAGTCTGTGCTCTGGCTTAGAGTCAGTATAGGATGAATGTAAACTTATTTTAGTTTCATTAATATAATCCTTAATGTATGATCAAACCATTGTCTAAATAGTGTTGATTGTATGGCCCGGTTTTTCGGGAATTTATAACATTTAATTTGTTATTATAGAATTATCTATTTTAGTTAATTTTCTGGATCAATGCATTTTTGATTTACTGTTATGAATTACATATAGTCATTTATATTGATTCTAATATGATATAAATGTATAGTCTCACTATTTTACCACCTTTATAACCTCTCCACTAGTCTATATCCTCTTTCATATGAGGATACGTGCGTCAGGACTTGTGGCAATCTAACTCGGGTACTAATTTTGTTGATCCTAGGTCATGATTTTACAAATTGGCATCAGAGTTTTTTTTGATACTTTGGAATTTACTATTTGGGATATTTTACACCAAAGTATTCGGAATTTTTTAGAACTTGTGATGGATATTGGGATGGTACATCGAGAATATTAGTTCTAGTAAGAACTCTTAGTTTTCGGGGATATGAGATTTCTATTCTGATTTTTGATGTTATAGTTGTATATTATTTTCTCTTTTCATGATGAACATATTTTTTGGATTTTATTGTTTATTATACATTTATTGATCTTCACCATTAGGATGACGGAATTGATTGGTTTTTACAAATGGATAATGAAGGAAATAGGTTTCTCATGCATCATATTTGGCGCATAATATTTACATGTTATCGGCGTGGTGGTGTATATCTATTATTAATAATAGTGTATATTTATTTATAGATTAAAAAAATACCAACTTGGTTTTTTGAATTATAGTTTTTAGGTTTATTTCTACTCAAATAGGCCAAATTTCATATATATTCAATTCTAATGGTTGTTAATGTGTATTTTTGTTTAGATGTTAGTTGGTAAAGCTGATAACATTGTCCTTATATATCAGGGGTAAAGTGCCCCTAGTAGGACAATAGGGAACATGATTCCCAAATATTAAACCCATCATGGAGTTCTTTACATAGGTTTGGTTATTTAGTTTGTTAGAAAAAAACTATATAGTGTTTTCTTTAATAACATGGAATAAAATTCTTCTTACCCGACCTCCATTGTGGTTATCTAATCAGATCACTTAGTACGATTCTGATATATGTCAAGATGTTTCTGCTGTACTAGGGATTTTTTGGGTATTACTGTATATGTATTCGTAGTGAGAGCTAGTTCAATATCTATTTTGTTTTGGTATCGTGACCTCTAAGTATGAGTTCTTTATAACAATTCTCGAAGAGGGTTAGGGACCTTCTAGAATGATGTTTATAGTTTGACCCTCAGATGTCATTATTATCCTTACATACATTGTAGAGGTTTTATATTTTTGGATAGCTATTTAGGTAAAGGTAACCATTTGTGGGACATTATCAGCAGGTCTTGTTGGGATACCTTTAGCCCCATAGTTATTTGCATAGACCATTTTTTGTAAAAAATATTATTAGTTTAGTGGAAACCAATGAGTTGTGCTGGCCGAGGATTTTTTATGCCTTTCGTGGTATTTATCTTGGTTATATGCTCATTTGAGACCAATCAAATGAAGTTTCATGGGTTTTTAATATAGTACTATTTATTCCTTCAATATTTGATGTAGCTCCATGGGTGCTTTAGTAATAAGTTTGACATTGCTGGGATAGATTGTTTGAGTTCCTATCTCAGTCAACTAGTCTTTCAACTAGTACTAATATAGTCAGAGCATGGACAAATTCTCATGACTAGAATGGAATTGTGTTATATGTGGTTATGGAAATGAATTATGGAACATGAGAGGTTAATGATTTTGAAGAGGTGTTCCAAGATAGATTCTTGAATAACGATATTGGGGTTCCGTATATCTGGGTATTCTTTGTTTTAGTATAATATGAATCACCAGAATATTATATGGGTGATGGTACATGTCATTTATCTGTGGAACCTTTTAAATATAAAATTAGTAATTTTTATGTTCTAGTTGAGATTCTATTATTTCAATGACTTATTTTTGGAATGGTTTCTCTAGAGTTTTGTTAAATACTCAATGTCCAACCATAGTATAGGATAAATTAAAAATATTTTTTTTGATGTTAGATTGTTGACCAGTGAATGGACCTAGACACTCATTGTCGAGAGACATGGTTCTAGAAGTTTGTTAAAGGTATGTATAGCCTTTTTTATATGAGTGTCACTTGGGAGAGTGGTTCATAAAATTTTATGTAATCTAATTGCATTCATATTTAAATATGACCTTGATAAATATTTATATAATCATTAGTATGTTGACATAGCATCAGATCCGCACTAAGCTTCTTTCATCATAAATATCATTCCCATCATGATGATGGAACCTGTTGAGGTTGTCCTTGAGGAGCGGTATAAGGTAATACATATGGTGGGTAGTACACAATTGGGTTTTTTTAAATGTTTAAACACTCATCTTTATTTTAAATTTGATGATTTATGTGGGTCATTATTCTCTGGATTTTGGTTGTGAGATGATGGTAAGGGTATTCCTACGTTGGGGACTACTAGATCGACCGTAGTTAAATTCCTATCTTGTAAGGGATAATTTTTATGTTGTGATACTAGTAATTGGATAGTCGAGATAGATTAGTTTGTGAAGATGTTCAATATGAGTGAATGGATATGTTTTTTGACCAAGTCTTCTTAAAGATGACAATTTTTATGCTGTGGAGTTTTTCAAAACTCATGTTTTATGCGTACTATATTTTGAGAATAAATTTCATTTTTTTCTTTAAAATTATTATAAGTGGAGAATGGTTAATTTTAACCTAGTATATGATATCAGATAATTTATCTGAATAGTCTCTAGATCCCAGAATAGGGTTTTTAACCTAGGATATCAATTTTTAAAAATTCCTTTTCATTTGAATATTCATGGGAAATTATATATTTAATATTTAATAATTAATTATTATTTTATTCATACATATTCTTTCTTTGATATCATTTGTACTGAGTAGTGGATAGATATATATACTATACAACTGAGTCCATAATGGGGGGTTTTTCATATCAGGGGTGTAATCTCAGCTCAGGTGTTTGTCACTCTATGTGAATCCTTTTTATTTTTCTTTTATTGTTTATCCTCATATTATTATTTCTCTCTTATTATTTCACCCAAAGAATCTTGAATAAGTCCCCATGTGGTATCATTCATCGTGAACATGATATAATTGTAATAGGAAATATTAAATGACTGAGGTAGAGAGAAATATACTGCCGTGGAGATTTAGAGGAGTATGATTGTCGTGTGACATCCATGGAGTGCATATACATGTGAAGCTTTAGTGGATTCCACCAAACTGTATAATATTTTTATGTCTTGTTATACATAAACAAATATTTACAATTTTAATGTATTAAATTTTTGTTTCATCATAGGGGCCATTTTGTGTTTACTTATACTTTTTTATGAGAAAAAAGGTGTTTGTGGTGATTTCAGGCGTTTCCTATTCGAGAATCCCCATCACACGACATGTATTTCTGGTAAACAAACCACATGTTCTTTCTATTCGGAGATGTTTGTATTTTCATAATTACATGATATATAAATGGAATACACACAAAGTATTTGAACTCATTCTTGTTGTCGATTACATACCTAGAGATCATTTAAAGGGGCATATGTCCATGTATAGTACACATTCAGACCTTGTGTGGGTTGCACACCAAATAGAGGTACACTACCAAGTGAATAGTACATGGTCAATAGTTCTGATGGACATGGAAAGGTACCCCATGTATGGTAAACAACATTTACATTATCATCATTCCATGTAAATGGGTATTTATAATTTCAGTTCGGTTGATGTACATGCCCAGGTGGTGCTTTGGGAGAAAACACTATGCACTTATTATACACACCTTATGCTACCACAATTATTCCCTTTTGGGATTTTCATATCATTATTCCTATGAGTGAGGAATTAACCCATGACAAGTGTATGTTATATATATTTTCCCATAGACCATGTTATTAAAATCATTGGGTCTTTCGAGGACTCCAAGTTGGTGTCTTTGTTTTTTACCTAAATTGAGAGGTTCTTCCTTTGGTAATTAAATCAGTATATCTCATTATAGTGACTCCATTGATCTAAGATGGGCCGTGATATATCTCTCAACACTCAGGGGATAATACCTCTTCCTTTATGTATGTTTCCCTTTAGATATGTTCTATTTTTTAATTGGATCTTGTGATGTTAGTTATGGATTTGGATCCCCTATATGATGCCTCCCTTAACATTTCATATTTGTGGATCATACAAAGGAAATATCTTTCTTCTTTTTGTACCATGGGTCCCTGGAGGGGTTTCTTCTCATATATTACTACCTATGGAATGCCTTATAGGGTTCCTTATCATTATATTGTTCCAAGGATCCCATGTGGGATGCCTCTTCCTATGTCAACTATGCATTAGGGTCACATGTAGGAATATAATTCCCATGTATCATATGTAGAATTCCGTATATGAATTACTTGGAAAAAATTTCAGGCAACATGAAATTATATAATGGTTGTGTGATATTATGGTTTCCCATGTTTGAATTTCATGAAATACACATAAGCTCGATAAATTTATATACACCTGGAGTGATACATGTATTTCAAAATATAAATTTATTTGAAGGGCTCATAATTCAGATTAATTACTATATTCCTTAAGTAAAATATGGATTCCGATGAAGTAATTTAATAGATTGACTCTTAGGCTGGATTAATTCATATACTCTTTGGGTGATACTTGGATTCCAAAAAAGGAATTTGTTGGAAGGTCATATAGGCTGCATGAATTGATGATTTCCATGAGAAATACATGGAGTGATATGTATGAATGACTTGGAAGGGCTCGTATTTTAGATTAATTTATATATGTTACTTGAGTGATACATGAATTCTAATGTAGTAATGTTTTGGATGGGGTCTTAGTCTTTTTGAATTCATATAAATCTTCAATGATACATTTATTCCCATATAGGATGGATATGGATGGACTCCTATAATGGATGGATTTATTTATGCCTTGGATGATATAGGGATTCCCATGTAAAAATATATTGATATGGAATCATAAGATATATCAATTTATATAATTACGGTTTATGAAACTCTCTCAAGTTATGGGGAGGAGTATTTTATCCCATATTACTGACCACACTAGTTTGTCATGAAGTTACACCGGTGATATGTCATTATATATCCCAAATTATTAAATCCCTTAGGTAATATCGTAATTGCAATGTAATACATTCATATGGACCAGGACACAATAATTAGACATCAGATATGATTACACATCGATTGAGTAATATGAAATCTTGATTAATGAAACAATTACATGAATTTTGGTAGGTACTTGGTGTCCATTATTTTAGTGATTGGAGAAAAGTATGAGTGAACCCATTTTAAGAAAATGTATCACCCTATAGAGGCGTAGCATTTTGGAGACATTTCTACCACTAGATCGAGAAGGTACTATCAGTTGGGATTATGAAACCCTAGATCAACTCAATGATACATGTCATGAGTGGTATGACATCCAGCCCGATTCAATTTAATATGGTGTCTACTTGACCAAATAGTGGGTCTAGATATCTATTTTGGATTGAGTTGGTTATGATTTTCTGCCTTATATACAATTGTATGTACATTAGTGCATGCATAAGTGTATATTTATTAGGATATATATCTCTGAATTCATATAATCATATAACTTGACGATGTGTCAAGACAATTAGGTTCATGAACCCCTGAATATGTGGTTATCTTGTCATTGTTATTTAAATCATATGATTTCATAAATTTAGTTGTGTCTCGTCTAGGACGAGTATATTACATGACCATGAAATTATGACATCAGATTTATTGTTTCTTCATTTGAGTGGCCTACTAAGATTATTTCTATCCCTTATACATGGACCCAGGAGTTCTTGAAAAAATTATGTCTATATTTCATGAGTAAAAAATGTTTCATAATGGGTAGGACTTATTCATAGGGATGCAAGATCAAGCTTGGAATCTCGTGTGGATTCTATTGATCAGGCTATGGAAGCTCGGTAGTTTTTGGAGACTGGTTTTGTAGTCTACTCAGAGTTAGTAGGGGAGCCCTATAATTTTATTTTAGATTATTTTTTATATATTTTCAAGTATGGTATACCTATTGGTGAGAGACCTTCATTGTATGTATGACATGTTTTTTAGTATTTTACTACATTTCATTTATTATTACAGCATGTTCAATTTTTGAATATTTCCTGATTCATAACTCAATTTATTTAAAAGTATGGATTTAATATAGTTATTTCAATCATATATGAGGTTATATTCTACCCACTATATAACATTCAGACCCTCACTACTAGTTATCAGCCTCTTGTATATGGGGAGACATGCTTGTGGGCTTGTGGAGAATCTCCCAGGGGAACCAGTGTATTGTCTCCCAATTCGGTTCATTTTATAAAAAATCATTAAATTGTTGAGTTTAAATAGTATTAAATAAATTTTTAATATTTTGTAGATCATAATAAATTCAATTGTTATCAATTAATTATAAATAAAAATAAAATACTTTTAAATTAAAAAATGTTTTCCAAAAAATATTTTTATGTGGTCAATTTGTTTTTATGCTAATAAATTAGTTTAATAACTGTTTTTCAATTATTTTAATGAAATTTATATATTACTTATTTAATATAATTTTTTAGCATTCATCTACTGTTTTTTGTTGTCACAATATGATAATAAATTCCCTTTTAGGATTATAAATTTATTTGACTATAAAAATGATTTTTATTGCATTTTTCAAAATAATTTTAAATTATGTTACTTCCACGTATAAAAATTGATTCGTTAAAATGGGGTCCCATATTTGGAATTATGATATTTAAATTTGGTAACAATGACACTTTTATTTTTGGTCTATATGTATAATAATAAAAGTAAAAAAAATTCTCCCCTATAAGGGTAAACATGTAATGTAGTGTTAACACATTGGGATAAGGATTTAACATTTTTATATATCATGAATTTACCCATTTTTATGAGAGTATCTCATTGATTTATATATAATTAATTAATTTAGGGTCACAAGGTGCAATATATCATTGATTGTGATATTTATATAAATTAAATAAAATAAAAAATATAGAATGTCACTCTCTTGACATTAATATCTCTAAATGTTTTACATAAGGATAATAGGAGGATTAGTTGAGCTATAAATCTTTATTTTAAATAAGTAATTTTTTAAAATAATGTTGATTTATTATTAGTTTTTTGTGATTTAGTAATTATAATAAATTCCCAAAATCTAAGTGATAATATTTAATCAATATATTAAAGAATAAAATAATTAATTTTAAAATTGTTAAATGTAATTCAATTTTGGTTAATTACTGTGTTCAAAATATTTAATACATTTATATAAAATTTTATAGTGAAGTGATATGTTTATATTTTAATTTAATTTTTTTCTTATATTATTTAATGTAAAATTAAATCAATTGTGTATAAAATTATATTAATGATATTTTAGGGAAAACATATTTTTTTTTAAATTAAAAAAATAATAAAAATATTGATAAAGGAAAATTATTATATTATATACACTAAAATTATATCCCTTTTCAATTTATGATACAATTTTCACCTTATAAGTAAAATTATATAATTTAATATTGAAAAAATTGGTACCACGATTAGGGTTCATATTTGTTAACCAATAAGTTAATAAAAATGAGGATTAAAATGATACCAATAAATCTAAATTTCATTCTATGATTATTTTTCTACCATAGACTATTTATATTCAAATATCAATCCATTATGAATCATTTTTCTATATAATGACGCTATTATATTTTAATTCTTATAAAAAATTACAAGAGTAAATACTCCTCAATTAAAAATGCCTTCATATCCTCCAATATTTCTCACATATTTTAAAAATTATATCACAAAAAACACTGTCATAATATCATAAAAGATTAATTATCACATCAAATTTATTTTTTTTCCTATATAAAAAACCACCACTTCTAGGATTTATTTTTAATAAAAAAGGGGATTCTCAAAAAAATAATTATAACCCTTAAAAAATAATTTTCAATATTATTTATAATTATACATACTATAACATCATGGTATAAATTAAATTTAAATAAATAAAATATATTCTATATTTTTAATTTTATTATCATAATAGATAAATTATTATCCATCTCTTTTCAATCTATTGGAAAACAATAACATCATGTGTGTGTATATGTGGACTACCACCTGCACCAAATGATGTCACTAATTTTTCATTTTTGATTTAAATTATTTATAATAGTTATATATTTAATTAATAATATATATATATATATGTTTTAATAATTATATTAGAAATTTGAATTAATATTTACCTTCTTTCATCCATTCAAAAGTGAAACTTCTTTAATGTAGATGTACAACCTAGAGTCTCCACAAATAATGTTATTCATTTTACCATATCAATATTTTATATATGAATCTTACAAAATTTATAATTATAATATATTACATTTATTTTGTCAAAAAAATTATTTTAATGATTGATAAAATATCAATTTTAAAAGGATTTTAACTGTCATAGAGAGATTCTCATGAAATAATAATTAATTACCACCAAGAAATGACTATTCTAATAAGGAATTATAAATAAATTGGTTCCAAAATGTTATTGGTGGTCCATATATGATATTAATAAAATGTAAATTAATATGTTATAAATTATCATAAATTAAAATTTTTATTCATTGGTATAATGTTATTTCAATGAAAGTGGGACATAATGTTAGGGTTTTATGTTATAATTTCATTATTTACTGAGATGGTTTATATTTATGTTTTTGGGGAGAAAACATCAATCTCTACCACAAAACAGTGTAATAATATTTACTGTACTCTATTTATATCTATACATTATGGGTTTCCATTAAATTGTCTCATTTCTAGTACATAATATTTTGAAAGAATGTTTTTAAGACAACCCATCGTTATTTTCCTCTTCGTTTGAAAATATCTTTTTTCTTATCCATGTTTTGTAAATATGTCATTAATATTTTTTTAGATATTACAATTTTTAATAATTTTTTTTTATCGATGATTATATTTTTTAAAAAATTAAATTGTATCATCTTGTTCATTTCTAAACACATTAATTTATAATTGTTTTTAAAAAATTGCGAATAGAACATTTTATTTTAACATTTATGGAAAGAATAAATTTTTTAGCCATAATAATCACTTATTAATTTGAAGAAAACATTAAAATATTATTATGTTATTTTAAATAATTCTTGTTCATTAATATTTGAAAAATATTAGCTTTTAAATAATTTATATAAAATTAAAAATTATATTTTCCTCATTAATTTTTCCATGTGATATTGTAATGTAATTTTCATATGAAAGATGACATAATTTAATTTTAAATAATATGTGTGTGGGATATAATCCAGTGATGCTATCCTTTTTCATTTATGGATGGTTTATAATTATTATGACAATATTTTTATAAAATCCATTCTTTTTCTATTATTTATACTATGATGAGTTGATGAATTGTTTATAAAACACATTTTTCCATGGGTTATGACATGTCGTTTTTTATGAAACCCTTTTATTTTTCAAAATATATGATATAATGATGTTTTATGATCATGTGGCACACATATATATGATTTTAATTATGTTGCATGTGAGACCATAATTATATAACCCCACAATAAATTGTTTAAATATAGATATCTCATCAGATTAAGGATACTATAATATAGAGTGAACCTAATCAAACATGATAGTTATAATATCAATATCATAAATTTTTTAGTAAAAGAAGGACATAACTCAAAAATTATAAAAACTATAGAGAGAATAATCTATGATTTACCATATTATTGAACTATGAATGGAAAACTAGTTGATGTTTCTATAAATTCATTAGTAAAAAAATATTAGTGGATAGGAAGGTCTTCATGAAATGGAATACCAATGTGATGGGAATAATACTTTTGAAATTTGTGGAGAAAGGTGACATTGAATGCATCACCCACACCCCAGTGTTTCAAATGTAATGAAGTATGGGAATTATGCTAACCATTCCCCAAATCCAAAATCTAACAACAATTATCCATTTAAAAAAATTATTATGACCAGAGAAAAAGGAAAATACCATTTGATTACTACTTTAAATTTGGATAATAAAGTGTGGAAATGTAAAAATATCATCCAATATATAAATAATAATGTCTTATTTGATTTATATCTTCCAAAATATTTATATATAAATAATTTTAAAGGTTTTCACAACACTACCTCAATGATCAGATTATGAATTATAAGTGAAAACCTGTAGTGGTGCAATGACCACATGTCAATTCTATGATTTATCTCATGTTAATGTTTATGAGAATTTTATACTTTCAAATCTCATTATTGTTCATCTAGTTAAATTTCATGTTATATTAGGAATGTATTTTATTTCATTTCATAAATCTAACATAAATGTATAATTATGGGATGTCAAATTAGATACACTAAACCTATAAGTGACTATTTATTTTTGTGATTATTAACACAATCATATGATAATTTGTTGAAGTTTGTCCCCTCTAGTTCGCACCTATTCTTTTTTCGATAAGAATGGTGTATCAATGGGACACAACATTAATTATTTGGAACATAACTGAATCCCTATCAATAAAAACTATCATCTACCCCATCTTGATCACTTGTTTCATCAAGTACAAAGATATTAACACTTTTAAAAAATTTAACATAATTCGAGATATCAACAATTGATTATCAATAAGGGAGATATATACAATATAATATTTAGTATATTGTTTTCACACTATAAATTTATAATACTTATATTTTTTACTAATTCTTCTTCAATAATCTTGGATTTAATGAAACAAGTCTTTTCAAATTACATTGATCAGTTTTTTTAGTCCTCATAAAATAAATAATTACATATTTCAGAAGGAAGTAAGGAAATTAGGATCACATGAGGAAGGTATTAAATATATTAAAGAAGGAGAATATGTATTAAAAATTTAGTAATAGTGAATTTTGGATATAATAATTTTCATTTATGTGATCAAGGGTATATCAATGGATCCTTCAATAATTAATGTGATTGATCCTTATTCCAGAACAACCATGGTGAGTAATATCCATAGTTTTCATGGTTTGGTTAAATATTATCAATTGTTTATGGAAATATTTTCCACACCTATCTAATAAACTCACAATATTACCTCAAAAGGGATTGAAATTACATTAAAAAGGGATGTAAAGAAATAATTCATGAAGCCAATGTAAAGTATATTTTGCACACCTATTCATAATATAATATGTAGTGGAAATGGTTTTTTGAACTATATTGATTCATTAAATAAAGAATTATGATTTATCTTTATATGGAATGAAATAGTGATAGATTTTTCCTCCTGACAATGTATTGTTCTTGAGAAAAATTCCCTAACTCATGATTTAGAGTTAACAGTAGTAATATTTCATTTTAATATATAGAGGTGTAATATTTATGGAGAAGATGTTATAAATATACTGAATATACTTATTTATTGCATATATCCACTCAAAGATATATGAATATGCACTACAGAAAACAGATATAGTTTATTAAATATTATGAATACTTGATAGATGTCCACCTTGGGAAAAACATTGTGTTATATACTCTGACTTGAAATAACCATGAAATATTATCATTTACAGTGATCAATAAAAATATAATATATCTGGATTTTAAAAGTAAATCTCTTGAAATACTGAAGGAATATGATAAATATTATCTTTCGTAAATGTGTTTTCTACCATATATGCATGTGATGATTAAAGAGGAGTAGAATGATGATGAAACACTAAATAAAAGGTTATTAAATGTTCCTAACTTCAAATTTGATTTTTATATAATGATATTATTTGTAAACCATGTATGTGTTCTTTTAATACAAGACATAAAGAAGGAACAATTGGATAAATTTTGCATTTCATCATTCTCTATTCGTCATTGATGTATGAAGATTTATAAAGACATGAAAAAGTATATCTATAATTCAATCCTGAAAATAGTTATTTTATACTATACATATCATTGCTTGGTATATTAAAACGTTAAGTATTTGAGAAATGAGACAAAGGGGATGTTGTAGCCATTATATATACTAGAATGGGAATGGGAAAACATCACTAAATATTTTTTCATCAGACTCCTCTAAATGTATAAGGTCCATAATTAGATCTAGGTTGTAATTATACCCATAAAAAGTTATTAAATATAATTTATATAATATAATATTTTATATTGATTATATTTTTATTATATATATAAAATAAGTGGTATATTTTCAAGGTTTTCTATAATTCATTATATTCAATTAATATCTAATGTTTCCCTCAAATTTTTGGGAAGTCTTCCCCATGCTCTCAATTCACGGTTTTTAGTACTACTTATCATTCTAAAATACATTGTAATTCTAAGTGAACAATTTAAACCTTATAATATATTTTGAGGTCATTTTATATGTATTTTTATTGTGGTTTGATCCAAAACCTTCCTCTAGTCATGTTTTCTAACATGAATATAATTAATTGATGTATTTAGAAATGTCCTTATGAATATCTATATAGAAAAAAGTGTTAAAAATTAATGATATGGCATTTTTTTGGATAAATAATTATTACGAGACCTATTATAGATGGGGAAAGGGAAGGGAATGTTAGAGTTATTAATAAACACATCAGGTAAACATATATTTGATTGATATAATTTGTTAACAATAATCATAGAAATATAGAAATATAATTTTGAGAAAAAGTATTTCTATGGATATCCCATTCAATGATGAAATTATATTTAGAAGGTAAGGAAATAAGAACCCTAGATATATTTACCCCTTAGAGATTTTGGATCAAGTAGAGAAGGTATTTTATCACTTGGGGATTCCACTCATCCTCCCTGAACATCTAGATGTGCTCCATGTATCTCTCCTAAGGAAAAATATACCTAATACTTCAAAGGAACTAAAATAATTTTTTATAACATTGGGAAGTGATCATTATAATAAGGAATAATCTTTAATAATATTGCATTGTAGAGATAAAATTACATGAAAAAACTCTACTCAAATAGTTAATGATCCTTATAGGAATTGAAAATTTAAAGAAGGTACTTGGGAACACATGAGTGTGATGGAAAAATATATCCTCTTTTAATTTTATTATAGTGACACAATATAGATATTTAAATTCATTTTATGGGGTGTATAAAGTATCACCATGATATATTATGATATGTTTCTCTTTAGAAAAAAATTTCATCAATTGATTTTTATACACAAAACGCCAAGTATATATAAACCATAATATAGAAAACCATTATATCCTATCAATTAAATTGGTTTTTATGATTATGAATAAATAAATTGTAAAAATATTATGGATAAAAAAAATTAGGGAATTTAAATTTATTATAAATAAATATAAAATCATTTCAATATAAAGTAGTTGTTTTTCTAGAATCATATTTTTGTTCAAGTATTGTGTTTCTATATAAATAAATTAAATTAATAACTATTATTGAATGATTTTAATAAAATATATATAATATATTCTATAAAAAAATTTAACATTCATTTAATTATTTATTCAAGAATGGTAATATAACTAATAATGTTTTCTGCTGTAATTTTTTTTTCTAAAAAATGTGTTTTGTCACATAATTCACACTTAATTTATTATTATTTTATAACAAATTTAGACATTTTTATTTTATAATGGAACACATATTTTGAGTTACTTCAGGAAAATATATATTTAATATAACCCATTTATTTTATATCAATATGGATGGTAACTATTATATATGTGTATCACCCTAGTATGGGTAAAACAAGTAAAATAATGTTTTATATTTGGGGAAAGACATTAAATTTTTTATAAAAAATGAATTTATCCTATTTTATGAGTTTTTATCATCCATTTAAATTAAATAATCTAATATATGTTGACTTCCTTCTATATTTTTCTCATAATGACCTTTATACTAATTTCACAAAAAAAAAAATCCAAAATGTCACTGTCTTTATCTTAATGTATCTAAAATTTTTAAATAAAGATATTAAGTTCATAAGATCAATTATAAATATTTATTTATAATATGAATTAATAATATTAATCATGTTTTTTTAATTCTTTTTTATTGAATAATTTTTTTAAATCCTTTCACAATGTTCAGAAAAAATGTATTCAATTAATTTAAAAAAATACATAAATTTAATTTTTTTTAAAAATTCTAGTATTTTTGAATGATTTAGTTCCTTCATATTTATTAATTAATATAAAAGATTAATGTTTTTTAAATTTAATATATTAAAATTCCTTTCCATTATGGTTTTCTTTAATCTCAAATACAACGAATATTATCAAAAATGACATTAATGATATTTTAAAAATATAATATTTTATAAAATTATTCAAAAAACATAAAAAATAATTAATCAATAAATGATAGATAATATATGATCTAAAAGTTTAGTCCTTGGCCTTATATTATCCAATTTAAACCTTATAAGTACAATTATAACTCCATAATATTGAAAACTTCGTTATTGCTGTTAAAATTAAAATTGTTTAACCAATAGGTAAATAAAAAAAATAAGGTTCAAAATGAAAATAAATCCAATATAAATTTAATTTACTAGTGTTATATTTTCCATATACTATTCTTATTTTATATATATCTATTTTGATGTATTTTTATTTATAATGACTCTATTATATTTTAATATTTTTCATAATTCCAAGAGTACCCCTCCACTCAATTATAAAAAGGAACATCTTCTCTTATCATCGTCACAAATGTTAATCGTTATGTATCATCCAATACATGAAAAATTACCTTACTATATTCATTAACAACATATTATATAATATATTATTATAAAAATGACATCTCTTCAGGGAAAATCATTAATCCAAATCTAGATTCTCAATGAGGTAGTATAAATCTAAACTGATAACTAACAATTTTAAATCATATTATTCATCATATAAATTAATTTTATCCATTATAAAATAATTAATTCAGTATATTCTATATTATAAAATAAATTTAAGAGATTTTATAAACCATTATCCACCTGTTTCCCATCTATTAGAAAATAAAAATGTCACTTGTCTGCACATGTAGACTACCACCTCCATGAAACGATGTGATTCATTTTAAATTTCCTATGTAAATGGATTGTAATAATAATACAATAAATTATCATACAAGATTTATATAATATAATAATTATCCCATAATTTTTAATTATTTTTTACATTACGTCATTTCCATCCGTCAAAAAGTGAAAAGAGCATTCAAACGTAAATATGTCCTTCCATCTCTTGGAACAGTGTAATTAATTTTTCTATCTCTATATTTTGTAGATGAATATAAAAATATGTATAATTATAATATTTTTTTAAATATATTTATTAAAATTTTGTATTTTATCTAACCATGATGAATGTAAGTGGACCAGCCCTACCATATAAAAATCCTTAGGAAAATTTAAATAGTTAACATCTAGAAATGATGATGTTAAAAAAAATTACAAATAAATTGTTCATTAAATGTATTAAGTGGATCATATATGATATTATATGTATGTAAATTAATTGTTAATATATGTATAATAAATTTATAAATTTTATATATACGTATAAGTATATTTCAATGTAATTAGAACATGATGTGAGGGTTTTCTGTTACAATTTCATTGTTTTTTAGGATTGTTTATGATTAAGTTTTTATTGCTAATATTTAATGATATACATATAAATAATCGCATTTTTTTGTTATACTTCCTTTTTCTAATAATACCATTCTTTTACGTAATTTTCTTCTATTTATTTATTAAATAGACTAAATTAATTTTCTTATGTTAAAAATGATTTATTTCTCTCTATGGTCAAAAAATAATTTCTCTTCTATTTATATGATTTCTAAATAAAAATAAAGAATGATATAAATGACATAATATTTTTTATTAAATTAATTTTGTACTTTTCTTTAATTTTTTTTAAAAATGTTTAAATGTAATTTTTTTATTTTGTTCAAATGGGTTACATTTTGAATTTGTTTCAAAAGTATGAATGGAATGTTTCTTTTAACTTATACAGAATTAATATAATTCCCCACCATCATGAATAAATAAATTTATTAAGCATTAATTAATATTTTCCAATGTTATTTTTGAGGATTTTTTTTATTTTGTATTTGTATTTTTTTAGCTTTTAAATAAGTTATTTCAAATTAAAAAGGATATTTTCCACATGAAATTTTACAAATGAACAATTAAAGGAATTTTTCATCTTGTATGACATACTTTAATGTTACCTAATTTTTACTCTGGTTATTGTCAAATGATACTGTACTTATTATTTCTCTATATGGTTTATTATTATGATAATGAGATGTTTGTGAAACATGTTCTATTTCTACATGCTATGCAATTGTGAATTGATGAAATTCTTATTAAGAATGTTTCTCTTACTAAGATTATAAGATAATGTAATGTTTATGAAACCAATTTATTTTCTATAGGTTATGATATTATGAATGTTTTATGATCTTTTGACACACACAAACACACACACATATATATATATATATGATTTTTTTCATGTGGATGTTTGTCCTAGAATTATATATCTCTTTAATGTATCAGTTAAATTTGGATATATCATAAGATAAATAGTACGTGAAATTGGGAGTTAATTGAGTTTTTAAATGATTCTTAGTATTAAAATAGTATTAGGAATGAACCTTAACTAATGTGATGAAATGGAGAGGAAAGTCAATAAACCATGGTAGTCTTGCTAGTAATCCTTGAATACTAATGGAATGATTATCTATGCTTATGTGTATGCTAAAAATTAGTGTCTTATGCCAACATTATTCTCTCATATCTTATGTTCTTTGAATAATTTTTGATTTATATCGTATGAACTGCCATTATTTATTCAATGACCCTTAATTGTGAGCATTGATGTGTAGGGTATGGTGTTCAAATTGTATCCTATTTTTCTCAAACCCATATTCATGTGTAACTATTTTATGATTATTGATATCTCACTAATTTACCCTTATTGAGAATTTGAGAAGACCCATTCATATGTCTACCTTCCCCATGATATGAAGATAATTTTTAAGTTTGATATGTATAATAAGGGTTAATGTTGTGTAGATTTATATGGTAGCAGATGCAGATATTATCCAAATATGTTGTTTATTTATCCATGTCTCCAAAGGAACTAGACCTATATTATCCAAGCTTGTATTATTATGTTTTATAATGAATAATAATATAATAATATATAATATGTAAAGGAACTGTTCATCCCTTGTGAGGCATTGTAATATTTATTTATATATATATTCAGATCTAATCACTAAGAGTGCGTCGAATTCCAAATCCTAGTGTTAATATAATTAATTTAATAAAATTTTAAATATATTTAATATTACGTGTTCAAAATTTCATAATGTAAATAGTATAACTCTTAAATAATACATACGATACGAAATATGCGGCAATAGTTGAGACCAAAACATGAAGTTTATCCTATGAGAGACCTAAAGTAGTTCTATGTGAGGTATTTAGAAATAATTACTCATGGTTTGTGTGTTTAGTTAAAATAAATAATAAAAACAATTTATTTTAATTAAATTTACCTATTCTAAATCCTATAAATCCAAATCTATGATTAATTATCTAGGGTTACCTGTATAAACTATTGGAGGATTGTGATTGTTCTTCATCTCCTTATATTGGTGATTCAAATTAGACAATGATAGAATTCATGATCAGATCACATCAAAACACAACAAACATATAAACTCCTCTCAATAATTGATTATCACATAATTCAATGAAAATGACTTGATATTTTCATAGGACTCATTATTTTTGGTTTTTTATTCATTTGATTAAATTATTGAGCATTATCAATTTTTTACTTTGATCTATTCCAATTTTGGACAATTTCATTCACAGAGGTATTGAAATTAAATTCTTCATTTGTTGTTCCTCACCCTGGATCACCAAAATATTTATGGTTGAAAATAATTCTTGGAAATTTTTTTAAACCCCTATTATTGTGATTTTTTCCACCATATTCTTTATGTTCCTCACCAATTAGAATATGGGGCCTCAGTTCAATTTTTCCATGTATTTACAAGTATAATCAGACCCCTGGATTAATGGATGAATCGCATATGAAAAACAGTTTACTTAATACTGGAAGAATTAGAGGTTTTTCAGGTTCTTGGTTAATGTTTTGTTGATCTGGGTTCCAAATTTGTACATGGTGGTGTTAGGAGTCAAGAATATTCATGCTAGTTTGTGTTGGTTTGTACATGAGGAAATGGGATGTGATTTTTGGCCAGTGGATTGATGGAATCTCATGTCGGAGAATATATCCACCAATTTCAAAAATATAGGAGGCTGGATTTGAAGGTGGAATAATTGGATCTAAAAAGAGACTAGATCTATGATTCTTTCAAAATTTAAACCAAACAATGGTTAGTTTTTTTTGAAAACGAGACATATGATCCTTAGGGACTGATAAATATTTCTTGGAAAAAATTTATATACGGAATAAATGTAGCCCACCCATATTCCATGTGTCCCTCCCTGGTAGGGAATGCCTTGTGGTATAGCTTACAAGAAAGACCTGATATTAGAGGATATGGATTGGAACACGTCATGTTCCAAAGTACACAAACATGGCCTGGGAGAACGGGCAAGACCTAGAGGGTCTCAAACACGTCGTGTATACCCCTTACAAGTTTTTTTCCCTTCATGTGTAGTTATATGTGTACCATTGGGGAAATTACTATGTGACGGTGTCAGACGACAGATCGGGTGGGTCCCCTCACATATCATTTAAAACTTCAATCCTTCTAAAGAAACTTGAACTATAATATCTCATTATTGGAAATCGATTTTAGATGATCAGTATCCTATACTATGATTTTTTCCTCATTAAATGTGATAATTCTCATTAATTGTGGGTTTTGAGAAGAGATATTAGATTTTATAGGCATGAAGAATATTTAGGAAACACCTGACGATGTTAGAGTCAGGGAGGTGATCTACAAAGACACTATAGGGAAACCCTCTTTATGTACTCGGGTGTGGGTCATCTACCTACATGGTGGTACCCCCCCCCCAAATCAGATAGGGAGTGATCACTCGTAACATTGGTATGGATCCCCATTTTTGTATCAAGGTTTGGTTCCTCGATATATATAGTGGAACCACACCTGATTCATGAGGGACTAGGTCCTCAATCTAATTTGTCGAACCCCATATTAGATAGGGTGTAGTTCATTATGACATCAAAGAGTAACCGCACTAACTCACCAGGGCATGGGTCCAAGAACGGTTGGGTGGAACCACCATGGTTCAATAGGGCCCACATCCTCTATCAGTCGAGATAAACCCCCTATAGTATATAGTGTAAGTCCTCATGATAATAAAGTGGAACCCCATAAATCCCCATGGTGTGGGTCCTTGACCTATAGTTTGTAACCCCCTTATCTAATACGACATTATTCCTCTATGGATTTTTATTGGGTGGATCCCCCAGATTTACTAGGGTGTAGTTCCACTACATAGAGATTGTCCCCCCATGAATATGTGTTATAGTGTGGGGTGTGGGCCTCCACCTAATTACTTTTGGAAATATGCATGAGATACTTGGCATGGATGATGGACATCTTGAACACATGGAACTCTTTACCTGTGCATGGAAGGGATATAGATATCCCCTTCTCCCCAGTTTGGGATTCTTTGGTCCTATCATATATATATATATATATATATATCCGTATCATTGGATATTATTTACAATCCCTTTATTGGTTGATTTTGTTTCTATCTAATATCTTTCTACTATTATTGTGTCACTTTTTTCTCACCCTCTCACTTTTGGGGCTTTATACTGGGTATAAATACACACACCCCTATATGTATTTTTACCACAAGTTTAATCTCTTATGTTGCAGGTAGAAAGGCTGGTGGTGACATTAGGGTAGATTAAGGATACATGGTGCATTGGACTATGTGTGGTGGTCAAATATTGGGGATCAGGAGACGGGCTCTCTTGGTACATTTACATTTCACATTTTTTACGATGAGATATCTTCTTTTTGTGTGGGAATATTTACCCTTTACTTTTCCTTTTTAACTATCTCACTCTTTTACACCCAATAAATATTATTGATTTGTTTATATTTTTAGATATGTAATCCTTTTATTCAAATTCAAATGAATTTAGCCTTTGAGATGGTAGGGTTTGTGTATACCAGTACATTAAGAAAAGTACCCTTATTTATTATATGATTTTTATTCTTATTTCCATCACATAGACAATAGAGGCGGTAATGGGGAATTTGTGGATTGATCCCCAGGTATGGTCACAACATGATAGATTCATATAAAGGTAGTTTATCCATTTGGGTGGTGTTTAGTGTAGTCCACTTCTCATAGTTTGGAAGAGATTTAGGGAAAAGGTATAAAAGTGTCTCGAGTGAAACTCTTCAGAAAAGGTACCTAATGATCATATGGGAGCCCCATATATTCATTCACCAGGACCATAACGACCTACTTGTCAACCTAACATACTAAGACAATGGTCGAATGGATTAATGGTACATTCATAATATAAGATTGGTTCAATGAATTTCCTTGACTCTTCTCCACATTATATATATATATATGATCATTTGATCGTAGAACATCTGGAATAGTTTTCTAGATTCTCCTATGAGGATAGTTGACTAGGATAACTATTTTTGATTGTGATGATGATCCACTGAGTGATGAGGACTCAATTTAGGGACCCTCACATGTGATAATTACTCTTGGTGGACAGGTAAATACACCCACTCCCAATGAGTAGCAGATTATACTATCATAATAAGTTGCGTATTAGAGATGGAATATCCCAAACCATGATAAATAGTAAAAGAGGATTGATTGTTTTTATATTTGACTTGTTCCTTGGATGATTTCAACACTATTTTTGGTCACTTTGAGATTTTTTGTGTTTCATCCTCAGCACACTACATGAGTCTTCACTATATGGGGATCAGAGCTTCAAGTATTCACTGGATCTTGCCAGTTGGATCTCGATTATGAAAGGGTATAGATTTTCTATAGGATTTTTGCTCATGCATTCCTACATGGGACTGCTCACCAAAGGTTTATCCTTGGATGAATCTTTTCATCATGGCGTAATTATTGGGAAGGAGCTGATTTACTAGTTTGTTTTGGGGTTTTTTTAGATTTATGTGGGTATTGTTGGACATTATGGATTCTCACATTCCCTAAATGGTATTTCTGAAAATAAAAAATTAATCTTTAGTCTTTAGGTTGAATCAGACCCAGGTGAATAAGTTATTTTCACAGGAAACTATCCTTTTCCTAATGAGATAATGGGAACTGGTGGAGTCATCCTACCCATATTCCTAATGAGGTGACTCTATCTTGACCTGAATTCTATATAATGATTTTTTTTGGGATTAGTATCCCTCCTTTTTTATCTTAGTTTGGATTCATATTATTTTTTCACATCAATAAAGATATTTGATAGTGGATGAGTATGCGGAGCGGTTCACATACTTTATGTGGTACTCCCTTGACATGATTCAGGATATCCACATTCATGAATGTGTGATTGAGTATGGAATCTATAAATAGATCCATGTTAAAATGGTTCCCTCATGAATACCTACCAATTTCATGGTGTTGGTGCTAGAACATGTTACAGACATATCCTATCAGTGGGATGCTAGCTAGCTTGAGCTAGAACTGGGTGTTATAGGGCTGATTTGTCTATAAGAGCTCGGATGAGTCAGTCGATAAGATCTAAACGCAATATAAAACCCTATAATCAGACTCATTCATGTGAGAAAGGGAATTATAGAGGACTAGGTAATAATAGATAGGGTCAGTGCTATTATTGTACTGGGTGAGGACATGTAGTGCACACCTTCTTAAATAGACTACATGAGAAGCACATGTAGATAACTAAAAGTATGACTTGAAAATGACATCATCGTGATTAGGGAGGTCCCTACAGAGTAAAATATAGAATTTTAGAAGGCGGGTCTCTATTATTAAGATATTTGGGTGGTGAATGATTTTTTGTAATCATTGCACCACCAAAACCTAGTGTCCCATGTCAGGATCAGGGAATTGGTGGCTGGGGATGAGGATAACTGATGGTAATAGATGATTATAACCTAGAACAGTTGGTTAGAATTTCAATTGGAATATAAATTTGAGATATTATATATACTTGGGAAGGAAAAAATGGTATTATATGGACTTAGTAGGATGTCGCTGTTCTCTTATTTGTGGAGACATATTATTAGTTGGCTTCCTTGTAGTTTTCCCTTATATAGCATGAGGGTGTATATGTATATCAGTTGATGGTGTTGACTCCTCTTTTTCATGAGAGTGTTAGAGGGTCTTAGGTGGGAGAAAATAAATATAAATAATTTCATTACTATGTATCCATATGGGATTCACCTGGATATTATGAAAGAGGGAATCATGTCACCCTTTTCCAGTGATGGACAGTGGTCCTTGTCTTGATTTGGGGGGAAGTTATGTTGAAGTTCCCCACATATCCATTAACTATACATCCCACTATTTGGAAGATGTATAGGTACCTTAAATGTTATTTTTGGAGTTCCATTTTGGGATGGATCATGGTATAGTTCATCTCATTTGTTATCACCTGTTATATATAAGAGGTTGATTATGTGGTTCTAGCAGGTCTATTGCAGCCCTATGAGAACCCAATGTGGATGTGGGACAACATATCAATAGACATTGTGAAAAGGCTTCTACAAAAAACGAAGGTCCATGAAACCATCTTCGAGATTATTGACCTACTCATGATGTTATAGAACTCCCTTAATATCAGGGATAATATTTTAGTATAGTGTTTATATAAGATGTACATACAACTGATTTTTCACCTTCATTGGGAACCCGTGACTATTATATATGATCATGAAGTGTGGTTTATGCCATGAATGTGGAGTGTAATATTATTGTAATTAAGGACCTAGATAAGGATGAGTAAAACTCTTCACTATTATATATATGGGAACACCAATCACAATATCCTTGGGTTAAAGGATATTTAAAGATCATGCCTGTTCGAGTTTACCCGTAGCCAAAATAATCGCCTACCCTTTATAGACTTTTCATATAACAATATCTACCACTAAACTATTCACATGGAACCTTCTAACGACCTGTACGAGAGACCATGTAGGACACCCTTTTATTGGAATGTGATTTGTGAGACATCTATTGTGGTTCCAATGTTGGTGTCGTCAATGATGAAGAAGGTGTAGGTCATCCGTGACCATTTGTGGATATCCAATAGTAAGTAGAAATATTATAAAGATAATTAATGTATTCCCAAGGAGTTTGATCAGGGTGACCACAATTTCATGAGAGTTAATCCAATAATAGTATTTTCGATATTTGGATGAGGAGTCATGTTGTCCTTGAGGTTAACTGTTCCATTATAGATCATGAAGAGGCTTTGTGGAGTTTATTACCACATTTTCATTCCCCCAGAGTAGGAGTGGGTGGATGACATATTCCAAGATTCACATATGATGAGCTACATTCATGACCCCATGTACATTCTTGACTAGAAAGTGATGGAAATTGAGTATGGATCGACATTTTAAAGAGAACTAATGGGGGGTCGGGAGTCGATAAGAGATGAAACAATGTGGATGGAATATCCCCTTGGTTTTAATTTTATAGAAACCTAATAACATGCATGGGAGATCCTTGGAGAAGGAGATCCATATGTGGACTTAATATCCTAAGATGTTTCTATATTCTTTCTCTTTGAGGATAAAAATATTTACTTATGGAATGATATGAAGGATTTTATTGACTCGTAAAAGTATTAAATATTTATTTATATATTTTTTGAGTCAAGAGTTGAGTTAGAATGAATTTCTGAGTCTTGGTGTGTCTAGAAATTTATTTTATAATTATATTTTCAATATTTTATATTACTCATGCATGGGTTCTTAAATAAAATTGGATAAATATTAATTTGAATCTCATATCATATATCATGACCACATTTGAGTCTTGAACATACATTTAACTATATAAGCAACCTAATGTAGTTCCTCATGAGGAATTAAGAAATAAGGACTATTGGCAGGTTCCATTAGTTAAAATAAATACTTGAATTTATTTATTTTAATTAAAATAACCTAATCTAATTCTTATAAACACACCACTACGGTGATTCCTCCAAGGTAAGACACGTAAACCCTATGATGTTGGAGAGTGTTCTTCCTCAACATATACTAGATAATCAAATTATAAAATTTGATAACTATAGATTGTATAAAATTAATATGTAGTGAACACAACAACTCCTCTAGATTTTTTGAGTGCATGATCTTCAATTAAAAAGGACCTAATATCAAATTAATAATTATCAATTGTTGTTTATGCTTCATTTGATTTAATTTTTTTGTAAGGCCAGTCCCATTATTTGATCTGCGTCAATTGAGGAAAATTACATGCTCCCAGTTATTGATATTAACTTTTTTATTTATTGTTTCTAACCCTATATCTTTGAAATGAATATGTGGGGAAATAAAACTTTTTAAAAAAATTACAAAACCATTTTTTTCTATCTGGATTCATCATGTTGTTTTCTGATTACCCTATAGGTTCTCAATTGGATGATGTTTGATACTATTAAACCTACTATACCCTAGGACTCATGGAGGAATCATGTACAACAAACAAATTACATTAGCTTCGATGAAATATAGATTTTTTAATTTTTGGGTGATTTTTTTTATTAGGGATCAAAATCAATATATGGAATCATTTGGATGTCAGTGGTGTTTCATTGGTGTGGGTGGGTTTATACGAGAGAAAATATGATTCTATTTAAGAACACCAAAGTACATAAATCAAACGACAAATAATAGGTGTACCATTTTTGGGATGATATTTGGCTTGATCTAAATGAAAAATGGATTGATCTGAATCATCATAAACAAATCTTAAATTCTATAAAAATCAATCTACATGTAATGTAGTCCAGAATAACGCATGACATGTGCATCCTATGATGTGGTTGTTGGGGTTTAGAAAAAATATAAGTATGAAATAGTTATCCACCCACATGCATTCCATGTATCCGTCTCATGGTGGACATGATGTATGGAGGAGCACGTGGGAAATACCACATATGGGAGGGCATGGCCAGACACACATAATGTTCCTCAGTACATGAACACTTTCATGACCCGACCCTAATAAGGATAAAGACACAACTACCCTCAAGCCTACCTCTATAGTCCAAGGGTTGGAAATGGGTGATGTAGGAATAACTAACATCTGGATTCCTTTACCTATGTACCAGAATGAACACACACAACCCTCTTGATGAAACATTATAAAGGAATAATAGTTAAAGCTGAAAAAAATACCAGGGGAATGACCATATATATAAAACATTCTCACCGTAAAATATTACAGTAGTGAAAACTACAATGAAAAATAGATAAATTAACATCCAACCAGAAATAAGACACAAAATGAAAAAAATTGAAAATTAAATACTGATAAAGCCCATATATTAATGTCCAATCTATAACCATGAAACATAGTCCCAAGTACGAAGAATCTCTATGTTCATTCAAAGTCATTGCTGACCTATTCGTTATCTACCTAATACATGTCACATGAGGGGATGTCCAATAAAGAGGTGGGCATATACAACCCCATTAGTACACCATAATATATGGATGGGGTGGTAGTAAGATACCCATTTGGAATAGAATAATAGTATGTAGTAAATAATATGCATGAATTAGGGATGGAGTATAGCTTAACCCAAACAACGAGAGAGATATATAGAGATAGTAACTATTTATTGTCTCACAACCCATCCTTGGAAAAATATTTTCCAACAGTTCCAAAAGTTAATCAATATGTCTTAAAATTTAATGTATCATTCCAAAAGTAACTCTTTAATATCTCAAACTTCTTCATATTTCCCCACTACAAAGGGGTCATAAGAGTCTAGTATAGCACCCACACCATAGTGCGTCAAGGGGATCAGCTAATTTTGTATATGATTAAGATCATACCCAATATAATTAGAGGTGATACACTATGGTCAAGAGGGATAGATCCAAATTTGATAGGGGTTCCACTCATTATGTATTTATAGTGTAACCATGCCCTAATATAATAGATGGGTTCCACTCTTGTGTCTTGATGACCCATACCGTATCTAAATGGGTTCCACTTAGTGGGTAGGGGACCTACACCCAACTGATGGGTGTTTCTAGTCTATAAGTCAAGGACCCACACCCTTGTGCGACATGGGGAATCCTTTCTACTAAATGGGGACCCAAACCTAATCATATCGGGGTATTTACATGGTAGGTTGAGGACCCACAACCTTGATGATAGGGATTCTACTCTAGTGTCTCTAGTGATCCTTTTACATTAACAATTTTATCCCAAATAAGATTCATTCCTATAATATTTCAAAAAATTTCTCAACTTCCACATTAAAGGAAACTATTGCATTCTATGAAAAAAAACACCCAGGATAGGATAATCGTGATCCAGAATCCATGTTTAAACAAATGAGTTATAGAATATTGATGTTTCCTCAAAAGGAGGCATGGGGTACATAGTTAATGAGGGGTCCAATAGGGGTTTTGGTCCCACTCCATCACCTTGTTTTATCCCTATAGTTAGAAGGATGTCTTACCATTTAGGCGTACACATTTCGTGGGGGTATCTACATGGCATGCCCATTCCAATCATGTCCATTCCCATGTTCTTGGTTGATTCCATGTATTAAATCCCATGTATATGTACTTTAGAAAACTTAATTCATCCTCACATTGTTTTTCAGCAATGTATCTATCCATACTCATTTACTCATGAACATGGAATGTGTCTAGCAATATACTTGGCCACATGTCACATCAACTTGGAGAAGGTCTACATGAAATTTAGAGAGCCTATATGGTGTTCTATACTTATAAATTCCCAAAACCCTATCAACCATGAAATAGTGGCAACCACTATGTATTCATCAGGATACATGGTTTATAGATGAATTATTCACAATAATCTAGATTTGAATTCCACACTTCGAATCCAGCCATTATGTCATAGATGTTAACTCAACATCATCTTCAATTAGTTGATCTAGTCGTGATATGTTGTTTTCATCCATTAAATTTTTTAAAATAAGTTTCTATTGGTCTTCAGTTGTTCTTCACATGCATTTCATTATTCTAATCCTTCATCCATCAATTATTTGATCATTGGTCTTGAAAATGATCAACCACATCCATTAATCAATCTGTAAACACCACTGTCTTGTTAATATTTCTCTCACAGGTAGATTTGTTATGATTTTAGGGGTCCGATTGGGCATTGTACAACCCATTAAAGTCCACTCAAGATTATAAGGTCAAACAAGTGGTTAATTTCCTGAAATTGAGGAGGAAAAGAAAAAAATCATTTCAATCGTGGTCATGAAGTATTGTCCAACAAACAAGAATAAAGATATATTGGTTTATAATGCCAAATAATAATCAATTATACTAGTATATGGGTTCATAAAAAGGTCGTCATTACTGGTGATCAAAAGAGGTTATTGATCTACTCAATCAAAATAATCGTAATGGGAATAATCCAAAAATTGATGATTAATACATAGATATTTGTTTCCTCCAAGAACATGCTCACCAATGATTAATGGAATTCATTTCGTTATTTTTACTCAAGTCAATAGATTCATCATCATAAAATGTGTTTCTGTTAATGGAAGTAGAGGAGGGGAAACTCTTGATGGTCCCACAGTTATGATGTTTACTTTGGTAAAATATAAATGATGAAATTATTAATATAAAATAGTATTAGGTTATTTAGTTAAATATATAAAATTAAACATTTAATTATTTCACTGAACATAAAACCAATGGGTGTGATATCTGAATGTTCTAGACTGACCTATCCAAGGTCACTCTAAGGGTAAATATAACATTCCATACTCATTCATGGTGTTGGATCTATAATTAGAGATTTTTATTTTAAAATTTATCATATTTTATTTTGGATACTATGCATGCATAACATGAAATTTATTTAATATTTTTTAAAATTAATACCATGCACATTGGGACTTAGAATCCCATGTCTTCATAGAATATGGATCGGTAGATATTTATAGCAATACTTAAATTTCTTGAAATGTAAAAAATAATATATAAATTATTACCTCATTCCAGATTTATGTCCCTCAAAATAAAATTTAAACAAAAAACTCAGGATACTAAGCCTGCATCTGGCTATCCCACTCCCTGAAGATACCATAAAGATTCTCATTGGGCCACAACACATGAAAAAAGGTGCTGCTCCACCCATGTTGGGTCGTCTTTTATTGATCCTTGATATTCACTAGGTTCCCCAGAATGGTGGCTCCGTCCTCAATGTTCTTTTCTCCCATTTTGATTACACTTGTAGGGTCATACACATATCTCTTGAACAGTGACACATGTGAGATGTCATGGACCCTTCCCTACTATGGGGATAGTGAAATGTAGTAAGAAACAACAACAACCAGAAAAATGATCTCAAATGGCCTGATGAACATCAAGGATGGAATTCCTCCCTAGCCAGACCTCCTCGATATTTATCATTGAAATGTTTATAAGAAAATTTTCTCTCATTATTTGAACTGCATACGACTATGAAATTTATCTACATAATTTTCCACCTATTTTGAGCTATCTTCAGGTCCTCTTAGATAACCTAGTCCATCTCTGTCATTTCATACACCAACATTGATCCCAGATGGGATGTATCACCAATCTCGATCCTACACAAGGGTCACCCGCAGTGTCTCTCGTATAGTGCCTCAAAGGGTTCCATGATGATAGTAGAGTGGTAGTTGTTTTGGTGCACAAAAAAGGTAAAGTGGTCGTCCAAACACTATAAAATGTTTAAAATGAAATCTCTCAACGTATCCTCAAAAACCTGGATATTGTACATGATCTTCTTAACTATCTATGGGTGAAGAGATGTACTCAACCTCATTTGGATCAGGAATGAATCATGCATGCCTCTCCACAATTGTGATGTAAATCGTAAATCCCAATCAGAGAAAATCATCATGGGAAACATATGAAGGTGAATGATCCACCATTCATACATCTTTTCTAAACTCTAAACCAAAATCTTGTCCTAGATATCAAGGATGTGTGCGGAATTCATGATTCATTCATCTATCATAGGGATGGAGCCATGTCTTCTTGTTTTTTTTAATATCCAGTCAAAAATTCAATTGATAATCCATCCAACATACACTACATGATATGAAGGGGTTGGAACAAACCTGTTATAACCCTGTTCTAGATATTCAGTTACTGATAGGTGAGGCATCAAGAGATGAACTCAAATGTGATTCATCTCATGTTGTACCACCAAAAATATAGCTAAAAGTTTCTGTATATATTCCCCACACTGGAATGTATATCCTTGGGTTATTTTTTAAACACTTGAATCACATCCTCCCACATCATTAATGGGACTACTATTCATCACTATAAAATGATTTTGTGATCCCCTCCATCAGATAACCCATATGATTAGGCCCCCATGGACATCCAGTCAGAAAAGATGTTAGAGTCAAAGTCTCTTAAATGTGACTTTATCAGGTATTTGAGATGTATATGACTCAATTTCATCAAAAAATGATAATTTATACACTTCGGATCCACTAGGGTCAACTATAAAGAATCTATTTTTTAGAATCTTCATTCTCCATGTGAGCCCATGAGTTCCTTATAAGGTAATATGGTACTAATATTTCCTTCTCCTCAAGTATAGAATATCTTGAAGTCATAGTTTTTTAGGAACTGTTACCTGTTCCAATTTCTCACGTTATTGTCTCGTTGTGTAAAGACGTACCCAAGACTCTGGTGGATGGAGTAAAACACACAGTTATATCCTAGAATATATTGTATCCATATCTGCTGGTTGAAGACTACCACTTCCTGATCTAGTTAGTGAGTCACATTTTTCTCCTCATGGTGTATCAAAATCCCTCAAACCATATGTAAAAAATTTATACTATATCAAGATGAATTTGACACAATATTCTTAAGGCATTTCAATACACCATGTACTCAATGACCTATACTTTTATTCTCAACACAAGGGTACACATCAACCTTTTCCTCTATTGATTGATGGGCCTCTGGTACTACCAACTCAAGGTGAGATGTTTCTATTTCCCAATAATGGTTTTCCATGGGGATCAAATCCAGGATATGTCTTCCACAAACCACCAATAGTAAGCCACCCTGGTAAGAAAGCCACGCACGATTGACACACTTTCAGTTAGCTCTCATGAAATCACTTAATCAATATTCACCGGGTATATGGATAAACCATGCTAAAAAATAACATTACCAAGAAGAAAACCTCATGCATCTATAACTATAAATTTTTTACCTTACCATAATTTAATTAATCTAGAATAAAGTGTGAGACCATCAATAATTCCTCTACATTCTCCTCCACTTACATTAAAAAAATGAGTATATCTTCAATGAAGACAACCAAAAACTAGTCCAAGTACAGATAGAAACATCAGTTCATCAAATTCAGAATCATGGTGGTGGAATTCACCACACCAAAGGGCATCACCAGGAACACATAATTTCCACAGCGATATTGGGTTGCCAGCATCAGATTATCAACCACGTGAACACTTAACTGGTGGTAAATGGAAATGATATCGATCTTAGAGTATTATATCTAGCCTCATATCTAATATAATAAGTACACAATCCTCATCATGGGGTACATTTCATTTACCATATCCTGGTTTATGTGATGATAATCTAGGAATAGTTGCATGATCCAATCTGCCTTTTTCAGGAACAACATAAGAGAATCCCCTGGGGACACATTGGGCCTATTTAAACCCTTCTCTCAAAGGTCCTAAAATTAAAAATACAACTCCAGATTATCGATAGGGTCTATATTATATTTTTAAGATGATATCTATGTGATGCTATGATGAAAGTTGATACCAAACTCCATCTCACACCATAGGGATAATATCATAATGTCCTCAGGGAAGATATCTATATAATCATCTATGACTAAAGGTATGAGATACCTGAGGAGAATGTTTCACCAAGGGCTATACAAGCTAAAAAATGTGTGATGGGATGAAATTTCATGCTCATATAACCCACTCATCGCATAATAAGACCTCTCTCTCCCAGAAAATAGAATTTGTTCCCATTAGCATGTAAGAATATGAATTATATGCAATGAAATTATATATGGGATCAGACCATAGAAACCCAATCCCTACCTAATATGTTGTTACAAGGTTGCATTTTGATGACCACAAAGTCCCATGTATACCTCTCTTCCGCAAGTGATATCTCACCTGAATAGTAAATAAAAGAAACTGAAGAAGTGTTCCATGTAGGTACCATAAGAAGAGGCTACTAGGATAGAACCATAACTAGGATCTCCACCTCATTCAACAAGAGAATATAGATAAAAAAATGACTTGAAAATTTGTATACGAATACTAAATCAAGAGTATAATAAACAAATATTTTTCCTCTAATCAGCTGGTGCTCCATGGGTTCATAAGTCTACAAATCCTTCAACTATCTATGACACTGAACACCAGCAACAAAAGACTAATATGGACCCCTAGGTATTTGTACTGGAAGGATTAGATTACGTTATCCACCTCCCATTGATCCCTGTATTCTACAAGATTTTCCATCCTAGGGACCACCCAGCCCTCTCTTGGGAGATCTATGATCATGGTGTTTCTTCTACTCTTTGGGTCCTTCAACTATCATATTAATCTTTTTTGAACATATAGTAAGGAATTTTCATTATATGTGACCTCACACAATATATGAATATAACTTAAATTTTCTAGGAAGCACATTCCATTTTTTTCATCCCATGAAGATATTTATGAATATGATCTTAGATAGGTCAACTTTTCTGAGACCCCATTTTTGTGTTCCTGGTAGCTTAATTATATGAAATAGCCATCTATTTCCTTGTGAAATCTTCAGCTTCATGGAATCCCACAAATAAGAATTTCTTTTTCACGAGTTCCTCTCTACACCCATGCATAGGTGGGGATGCAAAAGAGCACTTTGCTGGAATAGATTTGTCAACATTGTCCCTTCCAAAACAATTTTGCTTAGAAGTATCCATATTAAATCATGTTAAAGTAGTTCATTTTAAGTCCTTTGAACCCCATTGCACAGTTTTCCCCTGTCATCCATACCTTAGGTAGCTCTAGAAGCTCTAGAATCTAATTTGATCTCATGATATATGGGAACTACTCCTCACGAGACATTAGCTAGAGGTTGGTACATGAGAGAGTTGAATCGTCTTGCATCTAGGTAATGCGACTCCACCAGCACCCATATTCTAAATGGAAAACACTATATATCAGTGAAAACACATGAAATATTGGTGTTTAGATGAGTCTGATCACATATACCAAAAAATCTATCCAATCCTCTACATCCTATTGTTCTGTCTCTCAGTGGAACCACAACAGCTTCTATCATTGTAACTCGCATAGTATGTTAAGCCTGTATAGATCCTCATTATTCCCTCTCAAGATAATAATCTTCTCAATAGTTGATGGTTCTTCTACTATCCCACCTAAAGGAAGATTCTTATGGTATAGAACATGAACTATGTTTTCATTGCTCATTAGATCATTTTCATTATATGAAACATGTATCATGTATGGATATCATCATGAAGGCATCCTGAAAGTTTACTCAAGACATATGATGATAAAATGATAATATATATACTCATATGAATGAGGATCTGAATAATGAAATATAGTAAAATATTAAATAATATATGATTTATGTATTATTATTCTCAATAACTGTTATCATTGTATGTCGAGATGACATGAAGGTATTAAAGGTCATGGAGAAAAGATACAACATCCACCCATACCATCCCTAGATTCCCTATCATGAGAGATGAAATTAAAAATCCTTATATTTTTTAACCTAATAATAACCAAATCCTCATAAAAATACTACTTCAATAAAAATATCAATGATTAAACCAAATCTGATACCATTCTATCACAACCATACCTCAACTAAGGCTTGATCTTCAAATACCCCATGCCATCCTCTATAGGACAGGGGATGATGACTAGAAATAAAGGAATAACTAATATGTGGTGGAATCCTCCTAACCACCTGTATAAACACACAAAACCATCCCAATGTAAAAGTGCATTGGAATAATAGTAAATTACGAAAAAAAATACAAGGGGAACGACCATGTGTGTAAATCCTAAAGACAGTACAAAATTATGGTAGTTCAAACTAAAAAGTAAAGAGTAAAAATACATTCCCAACATAAAGTTTTTCTCAATGTGAAATAATTGGAATGAAACCCAATGATTGATTATAATTCTATATCTCTATGTCACACCCACCATATATGGACCCCAAAACCATATATCTCTATCATTTTCTGAATCCACTACTAACTTGTCAGTGTAGAGAAATCTGATACATAGGTGAGTCTATACATACCCTTTAGGACGCCCCAAAATCTATAACAGTTAGTAGTAATAAACACAATAATATGAGAAGTTTTTTAGATCATAAACATGATTGTGGATGTTGTAATTGAGGATAGATGAACTCCAACCATGAGAGAAGAATAGGGGGAGTAAGATCATCTAATCATAATGAACTAAACTCTATGTGTATATATAATACATATTGGGCTGTTTGCACACATAATATAAGAGTAAACTAATCCAAACATAAGAAGATAAACATAGAAAGCATGTGGCATACCCTAAACGTCTTTGGATCCCATGGAAGGATAGAAACAAAATACAAATTTATGGATATTTATTTATATATAAATATATATATTCTCAAAAAACAGCTCAATCAGGTAATTAATGGGGTCTCCATCCCACATTGCATCATTTAAAAAAAACCTATAGTTCCAAAATACCATCAACGATGCACATTATCTCACATGTCTACCCATTAGTAACCAGGTAAAGTCACATACCTTTCAATAGTGTCGATGAGACAAGGAGGAAATCATATTAGAGGAATTACGCCCTATTTCATCGTAGGGATTCAAATATATAAATATTTTTAGTAAATTCATGATCAAACTGATGGGGTTTCCACTCAATTTTTGTAAGGACTCACATAATATCCCATAGGGGGTTCCACTCTTCAGTTAGAAGATAGGTTTCGAAGCTAGGGGGTCCATAAGATAGGATTAAGAATCACACCATAGTGTGATAGTCGGTACCACTGTAATCATCTAGGAATCACAACTATCTGATAGGGGTCCAACCCGGTAGGTAGAAGACTCACATCAATAATGATGGGGCTTCCACTCTAGTGTCTCTGGTGACTCTCTGCATGATATTTGTTATCATCAGGCAGGTCTTAAATTAGAATCATGTCTAGAATGCTTTAAATTTAATCCAAAAATGTTACAATTGAGCTTACTATAATGTTCTATGTGGAGAAACACATAGGATTAGATACTATTAGGCCAATATCTAATGTCAAAATAAAAAGATATTGATGTAAGAATTTTCTTCAATATGAGTAAAGGGGTACACTATGCGTGAGGGAACCCACAAAATTTGTGGTCTTGCTCCATCACCTAGTCATTTCCCTAGAGGTACACAACTCTACAACCATGTAGGAAAACATGGAGTGTGGGTGTATCTACATGATTTTCCCATTCTACTCAGGACCATGTACATGTGTTTTCCTATGTCTTTGTATTCCATCCAATGTATGTTTACATTAGTACATAGTGGGCCTCTTCAAACAGGGTGTCACATGCGTCTCCATCTATTCCTTTTAAATCAAGAACATGGCATGTTTCGGGCTATGTGCACATCTACATGGTTCATCCACATGGTGAAGTGTTACATGGAGTGTTGGGAGACACATAATATGATATACATATAATTTCCTAAGACCCTATCCACCGCAACATATGGTATACATTCTTTGTATTTCATATGGTACATGAGGAGTACTGGAATTTTTCATAGAAATTTATATCTCAAATCTGCACTTTGAATTTGGCCATTCCACAAAATATCCCAACACCACACCGTATGTAATTAGTGGATATAGTCCTAATTTTTATTTTTCAACTATATGGTTGATGGAAATTGGTTTAAATTTTTCTTTGGAGGTTCGTTGCATGACCCACATGCCTCTATACCTTCATCCGTCAAAACATTCATATTCGATGATGAAAATGATGACATGCATTCTATAATATATCTATTAACACACCCATTTTGTTGATATATCCCTCATACATGGATTCGTTTTGATTCCAATGGTCCGATTGGGATTAGTAGAACCCAAAAATATCGAACTGGGGATATGGGGTCCAAATAGTGATGATCATGAACCAATTGTGAGAGAATAGAACAAAAATAATTTTATCAATCATTTCCAAGTGTTCTTCTCAAATGATAAAAAATGTGAATATCAGGGGTTAGAAAAAAATTATATTCAATTAAGCCAATCCATGTGTTAATGAAAATAGAACAATTGGAACAATTCTAAATATGGATTGATCTTCTTGATCAATTTAATCAAAATGGGCGTAATCAAAAAATTGACGAATCCTACCTGGATATTGGATGATTCATAATCAAAAAGTATTATCTCAAATTATTGATATAATTCATTACATTTTCTCCACTCTAATATGATATATTCCAAATATTTATCAACATATGAGGTGATTAATCTAATGTAATGAGAGGGGATGCTCTTGACAGTCCCAATGTTATGATTCTAACATTAGGAATATCACAATGAAAATATATTTGATGGAAAATAGAATTAGTTTATTCCATTAAAATAATTAAATTAAATATTTAGTTAATTCACTGAACGTACATCCAATGTGAGAGATATCTAAATTCCCCATCGTAACCTCTCATAGGCCGCACCTAGGGTAAACATTTATTTCTAGTCTAAATAATGGTGTAATATTTCAATCTAAATTTGTGTTTAATTTTGATCTAATTTTATTTATGAATCTATGTGAATGTAATAAATATATATTTAATATATTTTGATAACAAATTATAGGAACATCGAGCCTTAGAATTTCGTTCCATCTGATCTCCATGCATTTCAAACATTATTGTATAAATATTATAAGAGTATTACAAGGGAAAAACTAAGTCTCTACACAACAAGGACCCCGAGTGGCTCAGTAACTCCATTTATACCCCCTACATGTCATGTATCGAGACATCTGTTCTAATCCATGTACCATCAAGGAAACATACATGAGATATAGTGGGAACACACATCAGGTGATTCCCATCTCATATAATGTACCCCTTATTTCCTTCTATGGAAAAATAAAACTCTCATATCTACATTATTTGGAATCATATTTTGGACCATTAAGAGCCTATCTAGAATTTTTTTCACATATAACCTTATGGTTCCCTTATTTGTGTCATTTGAGAAGTGATGTGAGTTGTTCGATGACTTAATATTATTTAGCAGAACATCTGGATTACAGTGATCGGTTTGAGGATAACCACATAAACTATATTAGAACCCCTCATATGTACTAGGGTGTGGGTCATATATCAACTGAGTGAAACCCCATTAATGAATAGGGAATAGGTCCTCATGATACCAGAGTAGAACACCCCCTCCCTCAGAAGCACTATGGTGCATGTCATTGACCTATATATTGGGACCGCCTAATACACTAGGTTGTGGGTCCTCTATCAAATGAGTAGAACCCATATATAGGATATGGTTCAAGTCCTCATTACACTAGAGTGGTATCCCACTAACACAATAGGGAGTATTCCCATGAACTATAGATTATAACCTCACTAGTGTACTAGGGTTATGGTTTTATATCTACCAAGTAGAACCCCCTATAGAATAGGGTGGAGGTCCTCGTGATACCCGAATGGAACCCCACTAATGGCATAGGGCACAAATACCCTACCTACAGAGTGGAACCATAAAACCCATCTTGTATAAGGTTATCTACATATAATTATTGAATGGTCTCCCCCCCCCCTAATGGTCAAGGGTGTGGGTCCTCTACATAGAGATAGATCCCCCATGATTGTGTATCATAGTGGAAATGTATAGTCCTCCACCTAATTACATTGGGATAGATACATGAGATTTTGGGCACCTATAATGGGCTTTTAGAAGTCTTGGATGTCTTTACCTTAGTTGGAATATGATGTGGAGATCACCATATCTCTCATTTTGGATTCATTGCCTTGAGAATATATATATATATATATATATATATATATACATATCCATGTCATTGAGTCTTTTTTACTCTCTCTTGATTTGGGTGAGATATTTACTTTCTAATATCTTTCAATTTCTATTATGTCTCTTACATGTCCCCATTTTGTTTTTGGGGTGTCCTACTTTGTATATATATATAATAACATGTGTAAGGTCTTTTCCTACACAATTCGTGTCATATGAAGTTGATAATATGGTTGGTGGTGTCATTAGTGGATCATACGTATAAATAGTGAATTGGACCCTGAATGGTGGTCGGATCACGGTGAACGTGAGTTGGTCTCTCTCAACACATTTACATTCATTTTTTCTGGTCGGTAGATATATTGTTTTGGATTATATTTTTCCCCTTTACTTTCTAATTTCTATTTCTGTACTCTTGTACACCCTATAAGTATTAATTTTTTGTTTATACTATAGTTTTTTCAAATTTTTATTCTCATTCATTTGAAATTTTTCTTTTATTGGGCCGTGTATCTCAATAAAGGTACATTATGAAAATACCTCCCATTTAGGATATTAATTTTGGGGCTTCTCACCACCACAAAGCCTTTGGAGGTGGGATTGGCATAGTTATGGGTTGATCCCTATTTGGGGTCCGGTCTTGACCAAATATATATATATGAAATGTAATGGTTTTTATAAGAATAAAATTTTTAAAATTTAAAAATATCTTTAATCAACTTCTCCATTTAGAATCAATGTTAGTTGAACCAAACCAACAATCAGATAAAAAACACATTAAATAATAATGAATGTTTTCTAATGCTAACAAAAATTAAATGAATTATAAATAAAATTTTAGATATAAGAATTTAAAGAATTTATACAATCTAATTCGGGTATGATGTCCTTTATTATAGTAATATAGGGGCACATAGGCATTGGGTATGATACTAGTAAATATAACACTATTTTTGAATCATTGGTTTTAAATTAGTATAAATAAAGTGTATTTAGATGTCAGAAATATAAATTTTCATCATAAGTTATTTAATTAAGGTAAAATTAATGATTATAAATAAGAATAAAAATTTATTAAATCATCTTGGAAATTTTATTTTATTCTAAATTATTTTTTTATAAATTATAATATTTAATGTAAAACTAATTACTTCTGTAGGATGATTTAAATACAATGGATTAAAGAAGAAAATGTAAAGAAGAGTAAAATAGGTAAATAAAATTAATTAATTAATTAAGTTTCTATGTTGAATATTAATTTAATGGTTCATGGTTAAATAAATCTGACTAATTTGACAATGCTATTTTTATGACATATTTACCAACAGTTACTAGGTTATCGGATTAGTAAAGGAATTTTCACCGGTCACCTCATGTTTTAGAGAAAGGGTTTCTGAATTTATATTGAATTTGGTAGGGCCATTAGGCCCAGTGGTCCTCTTATTGTGACCATAATGATATATAACACATTCATTGATGCTAGATTAGTTTGGACACATGAGGGTGTTATCATAAATGTCTTCTTTGAGGCAATAGATAAATCCAAAATACTTTCTAATGTACCTTGATTACATTTATTATATAATATAGTTTGTTAACTGAAATTTACTTTTATCCTATTAAAATTATTATATTTTTAAAAAATAATCTATTTATATAAATAAAAAATTGAATTAAGATTAATATATTTATTATTACTTCGTATGGAATTTGAATCAATTCATTTTTATTATTTTTAATATATTTTTCTAAAACATTTTTTTATATGTTAATAATTTTAATATTATCAATACTTTTAAGAAAATTTATATAAGTAAAATAAGAAATATTTTTATTAAAAATAATTATATATAATTACTAAAAAATTTAATTCTATTTTTTTTCAAAACATATGTTACTGATGTAAAATTTATTTTCCATAGTAAAGGGTAAAATAAAAGAAATAGTTAAAGGGGTGTCTAAAATTAGAAAAAATATCAACACAATTTAACACTAAAGTATATATATGAGATAAAAATTATACTACCTTCATTCATTGAAACTTTTAAAATGATATTCAAGGTAAAATTATTTTTTCTTCATTAAAAGTAATAAGTATTTATAAAAATGTTACTTCTACTAAATTATAAGAGGTCCCCTCAACCACCCATTCTAAATAATTTCAAAAATTAGAAATAATTCATATAATATACCAAATTAACTTCCATAATATTACTATCTCACATTTTTCTAACCCATTAACTCTTGAATATTCTCCAAATCCCTCAAAACATTGAAGTATTTTAGGAGAAGACATAATTTCTTCCTTGTATGATTGTACATATTATCATTGTTTTTCATTTCTATTAATCCTAAAACTCTTAAAATTTATATTTTATCTTGATTATATAATTTAGATAAAATCATTATTATTTTGGAATTGTTATATTTTAGTAATATATTTAAATCCAAACCCGAACCACCATGTCTGATTTAGTATGCTATATATCGCATGAACTTCGCCTTGTATGTAAGAGGTATTAAAGTATCATTGAGTATCTCATATGGAAACATGGGGATATGATACACTATGTTGTAATGCATAGTTTAAATAAAATTATAATAATAATAATCAATTAGAATAAAATGTTGAAATAGAATAATGACAAGCAGATAAAAGTAACTCTGAATGTGGTAAGCCTATCCGATGTTTAAGAAGATTATAATAAATTTCATAAATAATATAATAAATAAAGGTGTATCCTATTGAGAATATATTGGTCTACTCTTATTCAATTCTCTAATGATCAACAACATAGCATATGTATCTTTCCCTTCTCCCAATCCAATGTCACAAACTCTACAAGCACCCCAAAATTCATGGGTATGGTGTGAGTACAAAGACAGAGTAGGACACTACCAATGATTTGAAAATAAGTTTTCACTTTCATGTTCATGAATATGATAATAAGAAATAATTTTACACACAACAAAAAAACATTATGATCAATCATTTTCTAACCACGCGGCCAGAAACCTCAATTATACATTTTTTTATGCAATGAAAAATAACATTTAAACAATCACAGAAATGTCTGAAAATCATATACACAATTAAATTAATAAAAAATTTATATTCCCCAACACATAAGGTAAAACCACACTAGTTCTTCATGCCCCAACAATATATCTAGGTCAAGCTGTATAGAACATCATGCCCCACTATTTCAATGAAGTGCATATCACTCTTGATATTCATTCTCCAAAGTCATCACAAGTGGATCTGCTCACCCATGATCACCATGCCACTATGTCACACCACCCTAATCAACCTCATGTAAAATTACACCCTCTCTCTTCTATATTTATTTTATTTTATTTTATTATTTCTTCTAAATTTATATCAATAATATCATCATTCATATTGAACATATTGATACATCATCTCAACCATTGGATTCATCTCAGTGAGTAGAATCTAAATAAATTTTTAAGGAATAATGAAATTAGCAATCATATTATCCCAATTTAAATAGGTAATTTTTAATATATTATCAAAAGATAATTAAATATATATTTATTTAAAAAAATTATCAGAATATAATTATAAATGTATAATTATAAAAAATCATCATGAGATAAAAATTATTATTTGGAAATGATTTTATGTGTGTGTTATCCTAAACTGATAATTCCCATATTATCTACGATAAAGAATGTCTTTCCTTATTTAATGTTTTATTTCATGTATTAATAAAATATATAATAGTGGTTTTATGAATCCTTTGGTGTGAATTTTTTTTAAGGCTGGTGTAGGAATACGGTTCGAGTGAAGACACCTTTGATGGATCTACAGTTGAGATTAAAATAAATATGTTATACATTTCCTTACCACATCCGGAAAAGAAAATGATTTCATCATGATATGAAATTTATGATATAATAACCCATTCCTATTATATGATTCATGTGGGTGTGCGGGTGTCCATGTGGATTTCCTGATTAAAATATTATCATTAAGTGTATTGATATGGTTTAAACCATATTGAGTTTCTCACATGTTTCTGTGTTTTTATTTCCTAATACTATTGACATATTATGTATGATTCCACTATTTCCTTGTTATATTCATGGTATATGCTATATTTTTGTTCCATGCATGCTACTAAACCAATTGGTGAAGACATCATGGCTCGATATCCCTTGAGGGGGGGCATTTTTAAATGTTGCATGTGACATGATAAAAATGCAAAGATGAAGGAAGGGGAATGATATCCAACTGTAGCTTAACATGAGGCCATGATTATCATGAGTGTTTAAAATATATTGTGGTGATAGTGGGGCTTGATCATTCTAAGTTATCTGACATTTGAGAAAATTGGGGTGTGTGATGGTCTATATGACCTGAAATAAAGATAGCGTCCAGGAATGATTACCAAGTGTTGTTTGACCTAAAGCTATGAGGAATGTATTAATGTTGAGTAGCTTGAAGAGGGATCTAAAGTTAAGAATTTTTCAGAATTTTTCTGATATTTTGTGGAATAACACTCATGTAGGAATATCTGATGATTATCGAAACTTGGATAGTGCATGAACTCTCGACATGATTGTTGTATGTGTGATAATTTATTTATAATTATGATATAAATTCTTATGCATTTAAACACCTGTTAGGCATGATGTTTTTGTTTCCTACTAATTATTTTAACTAACACCCTAGTTGTGAATTTTCGTGTACTTTTATATTCTTTGACCAAAGATTTTGTGAGTGAAATGAGCCTTATACTAGGCGTTTCAGAAGTGGACCATGGAGCAATTGTGGACTAAGATAGACAGTAAAGGACCCCACTATTTAATTATTATTTTTATATACACTTATTACTCTATTGGTCTTTCCACATTGGAGTTTGTTTATTTGTATGAGTAGATTGTAATTTTTAGATTTCCATGTGTTACTTTTCTTATTTATTATATATTATATTTTTAATGATTTATAATCATTCTTACAAAATGGTAGAGAGGGTATAATCTCCCCACCAATGGCTTTAGTCCCTATCTACTAGTTATAAGCCTCTTTTATATTTGGAGTCCTGTATTAGGTTATGTGGAACACCATATTAATCCCAGTGATTCATGTTTCACTATTACAAAAAAATCAATTCATAATCATACACATCCATTGATTATAACTTTTTCTTATTTAGGGACTATTCAACCACCATCATATATGAGGCTATAAATTTTTATCTTGTATGGTCATGAAAATAGAATTAATTGTAATACATAATATTATTAAGTAAGAAATGAATTATTTATAGTTATAAATTTATAATATTAAAATTTTAATCATTATTTACATACATCCATATGTTGGTAAAATATTACTAAAAAAAGTGTGTTATGAATTTTTTCTAGGAGAACCATACACAAAAATAATAAACATTAATCAAGGAACATTATAACACGTCCTAAAATTTTTATTCTATTACATTAAATATTCGATTGATGATGAACTCATTAAATAATAATGATGACATCCATACTAAAAATGATAAGAAACAACTATAACTAATAACTAATAATGATAAATATTAACTAATAAAGTAAAAACAATATAATAATAAGTAATAAAATATTATATGAATGTTAATGAATTTTAATATGTTCATTTAATAGATTATTAATGAGTTTAAGTCTATTATATAGGATGTTGTAGTTCATCAAATAAAGTGAAAGACCAAGGTAAGGGTTTTTATTAACCCGATCTCTATTTATTAAGTCGCACACCGTCTATTTTGTTGCATTATTCTAAGTTTGGTTTATCCGAACTTAGGATTATATTATATTATATTATATATTTATTTAATTGGGATTTAAATTTATTTTTAATAACTCCCTTTTCTAAGGATTCTTATGTTTTAAATTTAACATATCCATAAGTGTTTATCATCAAAATTTACCTTCAATGAGGGTTTTTCATATTATCCATGAATTTTCCTTTATATATTTTATACAATTTACCATTTTTTTCATAATTCAATTTTTATTCATGGTATTTACATATTCCATTTCATGATATATCCTTTATTTCATTTCTATTCAATCATTAACAAATTTGTAACAGGCAATATTGGCCCAATTTTATTCATTGAGACATCTTCAATATCCTTAGCTATATTTTATAAAAATATGCATATTCTACCACTTATATATATACGGTGGAATTATTTCCCTTATGAGGATATTTATTTTCTTTTCTAAAACATTTAATTAATTTTAATATATTCCCTCAAAATGAATATTATTTCTTACCACAAATAATTATTTTGTTATTATCAATTCTAATTATATATTATCTTCCTTAAAATTTATGTTTGTATTTATCACTATTTAAAATAATGTTTTATAAATATATTTTTGAAATGTGTTCAATTATAATGTTTAAAATTATTTAAATTGTATTTTTATCTATTTATAAACATGATTTATCTTACACTCAATAGTTATTCTACTTAAACAATTATATATATTTTTAAAGAACTAATATTGGGATTTTTAATTTTAAACTACTATTTCAAAATTATTATCCCCTCGAAGAACTTTTTTTAAGTGATATAGAACAATTTATTTTAAAATGAAAAACATTAATTAATCTCTTTTTAAATTACACTTCCATTTTACTTTCTATTTCAATGTAACATGGAACCTATGGGATTATGTCACTTATAAAATCCAATGAATTACTATATTCTACATCACTTATGGGAGATTTAAATTAGGGGATCTTCTGATCTAATATCATATTTTTTTATATGTGATAACATATGAAAATTTCATGGTAACCAATTTATTTTCATAGGTTTTCAATATATTTTATATTATTTATTTAATATGGTTCACATATATATGGATTTTCATTATGAGATTGGTGGTTTTAATATTGTCCTCACATACAATGGATGATGCTTTATATCTCTTGATATCAGAATGGGACATCTTTTGTTACCCTTTGTCTAATTTGTTGTGGGACATGGTTGGATAACATAATTCCACTTTGTTATAGTACCTGCGGTTAACATAGATTATTATTATATAAATATCTTGGTGGATAACATTGAAATATGATATAATTTATTATTTATATGTTTGTTCCACATTTCAATGTCATGATAATTTATAATGTCATAACACACTCTTATGTTATAATTATCGTCTCATGATTTCAAATTTCTGTGTCAAGGGAAAATGTGTGATCACATGTTGTTTTAAATTATGGGTTTACAATCATATGTCTTGGTCAAAATTATACTCAATTTTTTTATGACCAAATCCAATGATCATATTCCATAATTAGGTATTTATGTTAGGATATTATGTTATCGCATGATTATAATATAATCATTAATTACTAATTGATATGTGTGTTTCATATCTAATCATTTAAACTCATCCTTTATGTTTTCCCACTACCTCTAGAAAATATATACAAAAATATTGCAAGGGGAGTCTCAAGTGTTGAAATTTTTGTGGCATATATTGAATAATTATTATATAAAAATGTTGATTTATAGATAATTTATAATGAAACTAAACCGTTGTTATTGTTTTTGTGATTCATCATTGATATTAGATTTATATTCATTTTAAAAAATGTATGTGTTTTTGGGTCATATTAGTTGGTATGAGAGTATGTCTGTAATTATTGTATTTATTTCAATATATCCATGAGTGTGGTCATGGGGTTATTCACATAGGATATGTTAAGACACATTACATATGCCTATCCACCAGCATCTATCATAATTATTGATCATAATAGATGCTAATTCCTAGTCATTCCATATACACCCCTTCAATAATCAATTCCAATATCCACAATTCAAATGAATTATTGCATCACCCAAACCAACAATTTATACTCTGTGTATGAAGATATTGTGGTAACATGACATTCCACCATAATGTGTTTCATTATTCCTTATAAAGTGTCATTAATAAATTCTCAACAAACATGGATCCTTTCAATAATTATAAAATATAAGATATCCCAAAACACATCCTTGATACCACATTCTAATTTCTATGATGAAAATACTGGGTCAATATCCAAATTAATATATTCTAATACCCTTGGATATCTCTATAAACCCCATGGATTATATAACGGTTTCTTGGGTATCATTTCATGTTTGTGTTCTGATTTACCATCTTTTTAATATATAAAAATTTCAATCTCTATATGGAAATCAAATTGACTACAATATATGTCAGAAATTCAAAAAACCTCAATTCAAATAGTTCATAATATTGTAAATAGATTTTAAATAATCCCTCAACCCTCTAATTAAACTCATGAAAAATAGAAATATTATGTCCTTTTTCTGAATATACATTACGAGGTAAATGTGAAATTAAGACATGGAATAAGATATGTAACACCAAAATAATAATAATATATATTACTTATAAGACGCTTTGACACCTCTAATAGCTCAGACCCCAAAGTAAAAATTAATCACGCATTTATGAAACACAAAGGTGAGTTAAAATATAATATTACCTATATGTAGCTAAAAAATAGAAAAATAGGGGATATATATCTAATGTAGTTTCTATAAAATTTAGAACCATAAAAATTTAATAGGGAAACATCATTGCGGTCTCAAAAAATCCTTTAAAATGGGTGCCGACATAAAATTTATTAACCATTTATATAAATTAAATAAAATATTTTCTGGTTTCCAATCAGAGTATAAAATTGAATTACAAATAAAGTAATATAGAGGAAGAGTAGTGAAGAAGAAAAATTAATTATAACAACTCAACACATTAACACCCTATAATGTGAAGTTCCATATATTAAATACCTAATTTCTTCTTAACCTCTAATCATTTATATGTCTCAATCTAAACTCATGGTGAACCACCCATCCCTTTTTTGAAATTCAAGGTTTGGTAAAATTCCCTTTGATAAAAAATAATTTTTCCTATACTAATTTTAAGGTTCATGAGATAAACATACAATTAGTAGTTAGGGTAATGGTGTATAATATCATCATATTTTAATCCCACCCCATTTCTTCAACCAATTTAGTGATAAGATGTGTAGTTGGTACACTTTTTATATATGTACAATATAACCCATTCAAAAAATTACCTATCTTTTATTGTAATTAATAATCTTATTGTACAAAATCATCAACTTGATTTCTCTATTATTATGGTATCAATAATTAATACAATATTATTAATGATAATAATAATTATACTCATTGAAAATAAGAAAACAAATAAACATTCCAAATTTCCATCCATGCTTGATAAAATTAAACAATTACATTCTTGATGTATAATGAAATAACAAGACCATTATAATAAGTTAATAAAATTCCTAACATATAAATCAATAAAATTATTTAACCATATTTGAAAAAATAAACAATTTAAGAATAGAAAAGGTAGAAAGATATTCCAAAAAATGAAATCATGTAACAGTCAAATATATTTGTCATGATCCATATGAAGAAAATGGTAAAACCTACCAGACACTCAAAACATATAAATAAAGATAAAGAAAATAAATATTCAGGTTTTATACCTTAAATTCTATCATGGTATAAGCATTAGAGGTGATTCACTAATTAAAACAAATATATATTAGTGTTGAGATAATCAGGGTTAGGATTTATTAATATGAACTAGAATCTGTGACCCTTATTTTTCAATTTCTTGAGAAACATTTAATTTAGAACATGCTTTAAAATAATTTATTTTAAATAGATAATTATTAAAACCATTTGAAAAATTTCATGATAAAAAATTTGGATGATGGAAGTAATAAAATAATAGTGAAATTTTGTTAGGAACAGGTTTCTATACAAAATAAAATTCATAAATGATTTTTATGAAATATACAACACATTAAACAATACTAAATAACATATTAGTTGAAATTTGTTTAGAATAGGTGATTAAACAATCCAATTATCTATTTATTCTAACCCACTTCCCCCAACTATACAAACTCATCCACCATATCTCCACTAAAACACTTTCATAACTATATATTTTGATTTATTTTTAAAAATATCATTAATTATGGTTTAACTGGAAAACGTGATTCTGTCATAGATTGTAAATAAGAAAAAGGGAATAGTAATTTATCTATATAATCATATAATGAGATGTTTTGGTCCATGTGGGAACTTCTAACTCTTAATATACACTAAAGATGAAATAACATGGGAAAAGCAAATAATATTTTAGTACCAGTAAAATATTACTAATTCAAAAAATTTAATAGGAATTTTTGATAAGGTAGAATTGAGACATAACTCAAACATTAGTTATTCAACTCATATTCAAAATAGAACAACAATAATAATGATAATGTATTATAATGGGTTTGTAAAATATAATAATTTATAAGAAAGTGGGTAATACAGTTAATACAAAAAATATATCACAACATGAAATCAAATTATCTAATAATAACCATTTCAATAGTCATACAATCATTAGATGCCTTGTCGTTATATTTTCAAAAGTTTGATTTCATATTTATTAATTGTTTTGGGAAATATTGGTAGTTCATGTTATAGGAATACCTAAAGAACCACTCAGATCTTCTAGACCACTGACCAAGATTAATTGTGAGATTTTATAATTTCTATGATACTTAAGAGGAAACTAAGAATCACCTATCAAAACTACATGACTAAAATAACCCAATACCCAATAATTCAAATTCAATAACCACAAAAAACTAAATGAAAACTAATGGACTAAAATTTAAAAAATATCCCCTAAAATATGATTTAGCTAACTCATGATCAATCTCTTCAAAATCATCTTCAAATTTGATATTATAATTGAAATACCGTATGTAAATTTCTTGAATAATTTTATTCCATCCAAATAGATATGAATGGTGAACAACCAAACTTCATAATATTCCTCAAGAAAAATGAATATGAAAGACCATTTATTCACATGTATTCCACTATTATCTAGTAGACTTAATCATGGGAAACTTATTTCTAATATAATAAATAATAAGAAATTAAAAAGAATAGGGAATTTGATGGGAATAAATTGGATTACATTTAATTTTAATAAAAAAAGACAAATGAAACCACCTTGGTTAAAGTGGTAAGAGGATGGGTTTTATTAATACCAAAGTGATAATAAAAGATATCCCAATGTGTAATGGAAAATGAAATGAGAATGAGGATGATGATGTGGTAATAATGGTGAATGGTAAAAGGCAAAATTTTATTATATTAATAAAAAATTCACATCAGCCTATTAGTGCCCAATTGAAGATCTATCAGGTACATGGTGGTATTAAAAAACCACAAATTTAATGATCAAATATATTTTATAATCTATAACACTCACCAAGAACATGGTTTCACCTTTTGTTTTCATATTTCTTTTGGTTTCACCTTCTGTCTATACGAACACCCTGATCATTCAACCAAAACATAAACTGTAAACCAAAGAACAAAATAATCCATCCGAAATGTCTAAAAATCACATCTAAAATCCAAAAATCAATGATGACCCCTCAACAAGAAATCATATAATAAAAAAAACCCATACTATTGATAACTAATGGTCCCACATAAAACTATAATGAGTTCATAATCCAAAAAATTAGTACATGGATTTTTAATATAGAATAGTGGATAGAAACATTGTATATTGAAATGGTAGTGCTGTGTATAGAGAATTGAGTATGTGACACACCACTTATATGACATGTTCTTAATATAAACTCTAATTGGGAGATATATGTAATATTTTTTCATTAGGGTGAATTAATGAGAAACTAATGCAATAGTAGGTGTGATACATGTGATGTTTAAATCATGCATTAAATATAGTAAATTCATAAACATAAAGAGAATTTATTATTAAGGGAACTAATTGTCGTGTATAACTAGGATTTATTCCCTATCGTGTACATGCACCTATGTGGATGAGGTGTTGATGGTAGGAATTTATGATTGGGAGTTGACCAAATTAGATGTGAGTGGGAAAGAGTATCTCTCTTGGATGTGGAGATATTTTATAGGTGAGTCTATGGATGTTTAGTAGTACATTAATCACTTGTTTTATTTCACTCCAATATATGCACTTCATATGTCATAGAACCAAAATGTGAACTTGTCATGATATATTAAATTTTGGTTTCATTTGGATTCATTTTATTATAGAATTGTGATTGTTTTTTATCATGGTATTCTCTCCACTATATTATCATGTTCTAGAATGATTTATAATTGTTCGTTGATATTTTAATTTTAATTTTATATTTTTTCCTATGATATTTAATATATATTATCTATAATGGGATTATCTATCCACCTCCACTAGTCAAATGACTCTAGAAAATGAGGAGGTGAGTTTTATGTCATGTAAAATTCCGGTTTGTGTTGTGCTTGTGGGATTTTATAGGGAACAGTACAGAGTGGTATCAGTTTTTTTAAATTAATTTTATAATTTAAAATATAGAATATAAATATCAAATGTTTCATTACATGGGATGGAGGTTATATGTCAACCAATAATAACATTTATTGGTAGAAGTCCATTTTTGACGAAATTTAGAACACTGTTCGAAATTTTAGAGTTTTACATAAATTTATTTGATAACATATGCTATTATCATTACAATATATTTTCTAACACATGTAATGAGTAGTAAAAAGGCTAGTGTAAATGCATTATATATAAAAAATAGGTTTACATAAAATTAAAATTCATGTATATAATTAGAAAATTGGTTTTAAAAACAAATTGGGTTTTAGTTATTATAACTACCTAGGATAACTTATTTGTAATTTTATTAAACAACTTATTAGGTGTGATTTTCCTAACTAAACCAACTATTATTTATTCATCAATGTGAATCACTGAAGATAGGTGTCAAAAAAAATTATTGGATATGAAGGAGATGACCCTTGAGATAGTAGTGTGTTTAGGAATAACATGACATAGATTGAATATCTACGATTGGTTAATGTAATATATATTTCCTTAAGTTATTAGACATAGAATTATTGATATTTAATCTAAAATTTATACGTATAGGGTTTTATTTATTGTGAACAATGTGTGATAGACTATATATAATAATAAGTCACATATATTAGTGTTATTTGAGTGTATTGGTTGATTATGAAGGAAAATTTCATTGTTTTTATTGTGATGTGTTGTTATATTTGAGGATAGCTCGAGAAAGATGGTTAAAATTTTCTCATTGATTCCTTTATTTATGGGAATCATTAGTACAATATTCTAGTGATTGGTATGGTTGAATTTAGAAATTTGGTAATTATTTGGATTTAATCATGGGGATTTTTTGAGGTATGTGATTGGGATAGAAGTATAAAATACTAATCATTCATAATCAAAAATCGACAAGAATTTGGTAAGGCAACTATTTATTAGTTATGGGAGCCTACAACCTATATAATATAACTAATACTGGAATGGGGTTAATTGTGTATTAAGGATTCTTATAAATTTTTACCTCAATGGTTATGTGATTAAATATTTGATGGTGGTTACTATGCATATTTTAAGGGAAAGATTTTTGGTCTCTCTCTTTCCCTAGGGATGAGATATTGAATTTTCATACTATTTGATTAGTATATGGATTGCATGAATTCTGAATGACCTGATGGTAATGAGAAAAGTGATCATTTATGAATTATTGTATTTTGATTCAATATGAGATATGTTGATTATATGATGATAATAAATCTACATGAAGTTTGATCATTATAGAATCAATGAATCATTAGTTTTTATTAATTGTTTTGATACAATTCTTGAAATTTCAGTAAAATTAAATGAATGGTCACACATGAAATGTTATTTAGAATCATAAAACACATGTATTGGTTTTATAATCCACGTTTCAACAAGGGGAATAGTAATGGCTAAGCCATATGTACTTTGTTGGTAATGGTTTTGAGATATATTTACTTAGAAATTGGAGAAGTTTAAAATATCTAGTGAGAATGAGTGTACCTACATCTAGTTGGGGTATGAGGAATCGTATATATAGTGTTGTTATTAAAATTATCACAAAGTCGTTTGAGTAATTATTAATTTTAAAGGGATATATTGAATGGCTAATGAGGTGTCACTTCATGATAAATGAAAAATATGCAGACATTATAGTGATCCATGTTTTTATATATAGATTTAAAATATTTTTAAATATATATTTACAACAGTACAAAACCCATTACTAATGACTATAATTGTTTTGTGTATTTTCAGACTTTCTACGAAATAATTATTTTTTTGAAAGATATTTATTGTCTCCCATAAAGATCATCCCCTTTATCACTCTTAAAAAACATACCCTACATTAAACGATAATCTAAGTAAAGGAAACATAATAAAGGGTGAGTTAAAATTATTATTAATGGTTAAAAAAATTGAGATACATAATCATATCATGAAAATTAGGGTATGAAAACATGAGAGTAAAATTTTCCAACTATACCGTACAAAAAAAATGATCAGAATCCTTATTCATGATAGATATACCAACCCTGATCTTTATTACACACTTAAACATGATTTATTACATAAAATCTTCACTTTATACAACATGGTAGATCAGTAGGTATATTGTCTTTGGGGATTAGGAACATTTTATAACGACATAAAACCTGAACAACAACATCTTTATTGAAAACTTTATTTATATGACCAATACATTCTCTTATACATAGAATTGCATAGGATAACATGAATACATGAATAAGAAAAGGGTGATCTATAAATCCCAGTAAGGGAGTAAACAAGTAATAACCTGAATAAAACAATAAATTATAGGTAATAGTCATATAAACCTAGAATAAAAGAAACATGAACATAAAAGCATGATAAATGATGAATATCACATCATGGAAATGTGTAAAAAACACTTAACATGGTATTAGGATCAGATAAAGCACATTGAACATGGATCAGAAGTAAACGCTTAGTGAACTTGAATTATCATTAGTAAACAATCATTGAACTTGACGTATCATGATACTAGTCATTACCCAATGCATTGGAGAGCTATCCGGGCACACCCATCTTAAAAATTTCATTTCATGCATATGTGTTCGACAAGATCAAACAACATATATTCATTAAACGTCATGATTTATTCCACGATAATGAAATGTTGAATTCATACATATTATCCCTTTCATTAATAATTAAATGTGTATAAAGTTGAGTACCCTTGACAGAGAAATTGGGAGGGTTTTCACTACACAATGATTTGGGATCGGAAAATGGTGGTGCAATTTAGGCAACATAACTACATGAAATAAGACTTAATAAAAAATTTTGATGAGATAGAAAATGATTTCTCATCATATGTTCATAAAATGGATAGTAAATGCGTTATATTGATTCATTTCCTGACATTTGAAATGGAATTCGGATTCATAAAACCAAAGAATTGCATAAATGTAAATGAGGAGAGATAAATTCCTTGATAATTTTAGTAGGGAAATGGGTGTACATGGGAGGCATTAATGAGAGAGAAAAGGTTCCTTTCATCATTCAAACAAATAGTGGGATGTATGGGGGAGGATAGAAATCACACCCCAACAGTTATAATTGAAAATAAAAGGGCATACATATAACGCCCCGACCCGAGTTACCCAGAGTCGGTGCATTATTACATAACATTATCATGATCACAAAAGATCATGTTTCGAATGACCGATTAGTTTAGTTGCCTTGGAATCACTAGATACATTCATAAATGTTTCATTACATCATCAACTGAATAAATACAATAATATAGTCTCCATGGTCCACACTCATATCCCCTTCAGACTATCCCTGCAGTTCATTCATAAAATACTTCTTCACATCCTGGGAAAAATTAAAACATTGAAAGGGGTGAGATCAGGTGCTCAGTAAGGATAACATTATAGTAGAAACTTTCATAAATAAACATAAAAATTTAAGGCAATGTATAACTAAAACAAAATCCTTATAAACATGATCTTCAGCATAATATGGCAAAAATAAAATGAAATAATTCCATTTATTTATTCACATGTATATTCTAAAAGTCGAATAATCACATTCAATATCAATAACCACTTTCATAATGATGGAATGCATAATGCCAGACTATCATAACCACATAGCCAAGGCCTCATGCTAAGACTACAAATAATATTTTGTCAAGGAATCATTCTAAGACACTAGTTTTTATCATGAGACCTACTGATGCATCAAGAAGATATAGCGAGCTCCACCCATCACTTATTAAGTCCAATGCATTCCTCATATGAATAGGTTTAAACATAACATAAAAATTCATATTAAAACTAGCATACGAAATGAAAATGATTTCTCTATAAACCATAAATGGTATAAAAATAACACATCAAAAGTCAAATATATCACAAAACCTTCAATACAATATGGAATTTTTTTATCAACCTAAATCATCTGGAAATAATATTAAAATCCATCAATGGATGTTGACATAGATGAAATCAAAACTATTTGAGAGAAATATATCTTTTTTTGAAATCATTTAAAAGTCACATAATTATAAAAGAAAACAATTACTTTGAAAATATCGTTATAATATTCTATGGGAAGCTTCGAATATTTTATAAAGGTGGAAAATAGCCACACCCTCCGTATATGTTAAAAAAGACATTCTTACCTTTAAATCTGTCGAAAAGGATAAAAAGGACCTTGTTTGGAAAATGACTAAAAGATTCCTTTATAAGCTTCTAATAAAATTTCAAACAAGAGTATAAATGACTTTAACCCATATTCTTTAAAATAGTAATAATTTTTAGAAATTTTTTTAAGAAACATTGATATGGATGATAAAGAGGTCACAGTAGATAATTACGTATAAACAACATCGGATAATGAAGAGATTGTGAAATAAAACCTTACCTTGTAATTTTCCATGGTTGAGTGTAGGTTAACCTCCTGTATAATGGTGAAATAATTTTTATTAAATTATCCACGAATAATTTAAATTAATAGGATATCATATATGATCTTTTAACATTTCTTTGTTAATAATATCTTAGTATTATCGTTGTTTCAGGTGTTCACTTACTCGTTTTCTTTTATATGTTTTGTTGCATAAGTCATGTTTGTTATGGATATGTTGTATCATCTTCTTATCCAAAATTATATAATGTTCTTAAACATTATGTTTCATAAGAAAATGAGAATTAGTCTTGAATGGATATGATGGGGAATGAATCTCATCGCGTTCGTGGAGATGGTAGTCCATACGTACGCAGGAGCGGTAATATCATTCTTTTGATATTAAAATAATATATAATTGGATGTTATATCATATAGACATAATCATTATCATGTTATATTTATTATTTACAAGAATTACACATCATTATTATACCCATCCAAATAATAATTTATTGAATAACAATTACACCACGACGTGGAGACGGTAAGCTGTACGTACGCATGTATGGTGACATGTCATTCAAAGGATGGATAGAATACTGAATATGGTTGTACCATATTTATAATAAAATAATAGTATATAGAAGATACTGGAGTTATTATTTTATAATGTAAATAACAAAGAAATAAGAAGTTGAAGAAGAAAGGAATGTGAAAGAGGGTGGTGAAAACATTACCTCTTCTTCGGGTTATTCCTTTTGATTTGGTCAAAAGGTCTCCTTATGTGGGCTTTATAATAGAAATAAGGCCTCTAGTATGAATTTAGGGAAGTTGAGATAGTATTTGGGTAGTGGTTGGCCTATCCAAAAGGCTTTTATTGTGGGAATTATTGAGAATGGTGAGTGCCCTTTTATAAGAGGGGTGAGGGGCACCTTTGGAAAAGCTAGAAATATTATTTCATAATAAATTAATATTCAGTGTCTAATGGCTCCAAATTAAATTATTTAAATTATATGGTGGGGATGGGTATAAATCCATTCATCCAATATATTTTAGATAAGTTTGGGTCCTTATATTAACCTTATCTTTTAGTTTAAACTCTTAGTTAATTAGTTTGACATTTACCATGTCACTTTGTATTTTTATATAATATAGTTAATAAACTTACTATATATATCCAAGATACCCCCAAGTGGTCCATTAATAATAAACCTACCATGATATATGTCCTTTGGCCGAACCTTAGATTTATAGGAATAGAAATTAAATAAATAATATAATATTTGTTTTAAAAACTCTTTTATTTCAATTTTGACACTATTGGATATTTGTATTTTTATAATTTCATAACATCATTATTACTTCGAAATAAATGTGTATAAATAATCCTAATATGTCATAGTAACCTATAAAATTCGTGGGATTTATTAAAAGTCTCAATTTACATTTATTTTGATATTTATAATATCAATTATTTTAATATTTCATTAATTAACTAATTACTGCATCATCATTGTATCATAAATAAATTAAATTATTTAATGTCCAAAAAGTATAATTAAAATACCATTATGTAGGAAATATTTTTAAATTTCTAATGAATATTTACAATTGAATTTATCTTATGTATAACTCTATATTAGAAATGTTTTAGTAATTATACTTCGATTTTAACTCTTTGAACTCTTCTTTGAATTAAATAATAATAAATGTCCTAATCTAATCCAAATGGACCTAAATGATAATATATTATTCCTAAGGTTGTTTTTGGTTGAGATACACTTGTCCAATAGAATTAGGATATGTGTTAGGGTAATATTAATATCATTTTTACCCTTAATTATCATATTTACTTTTAACGGTTGTAAATAAAAGTAAAAAACTTACTATTCACCCAAAATTATTTTTTTCTTATTGAACTACATTTTACTCTCTGATATAAACTATGTCTCTCGGATTTTCGAAATTCCACTCATAGAAGTGGTAAAATTATGTTTTATGTGAATTTCCAAATTCTTCTAGGAGGTGGGTAAAAGACGTTGAAAATTTCCATAAAATGTTTATATATCTAAAATTATTATAAACTAACTCTAATGAATTACATTGAACTTATATAGATATTATGTATCTATTTTGAGCTTAATTAAATTTAAATAATATAAAAAATTATTTAAATAAAATTTTTGTTTTAAACTATAACTCAGTGTTTTTCACTATTCATCAAAAATTGAATGTTTTTAGAAAAAAATACCAAAATTTCACCCTAATCTATTTTTGATATTCTGAATCCAAAAATGAAGTACATTTTGAAAGATAAATTTTATAAAATTTCAAAAAGTTGGTATTACTATTCATAATGGCTAGTATGATTGGTTGTGGTGTGTGTTAGAACTCGATGTTGCATACAACACACACTACTGTATTATTCATAGGGAAGCGTACCGTGGAGGCTTGGGGTGTTCATTATCCCCTCATTCAAATTATTTCTTCCTCGAAATTTCTAGAATACTACCGGATGAAAATACTCGGATGATTCTTCATCATAAGTTCCTCAGGTTCCCATATTGCCTCTTCCATTTTATAGTTTCTCCATAGAACTTTTACCAGACGAGTCGTCCTGTTTCTCAGCACTTGTTCTCTAATATGAAGAATCCTAATGGGATCTTCACAATAAGACATACCATGTTCCAGTTCTATTTCCACAAAGGTGAGTACATGCGTTGAGTCAGGAATGTATTTTCTCAACAGTGATACGTGGAACACATCTTGATCTTTTGAGAGGCTTGGAGGCATTGCCAACCAGTAAGCTACAGCCCCAACACATTCTAGAATTTCAAAATGTCTGATGTACCTGGGACTCAATTTACCCTTCTTACTGAATCGTATAACTCCCTTCCGTGGAGATACATTCAAGAAAACATGGTCTCCTACCTGAATGTCCAAATCATTCCTTCGGTTATCGGCATAGCTTTTTTTCCAACTTTGAGCTGCTTTGACGTGGTTTTGTATTGCCTTTTCCTTTTCCATCGTTTCCTCCACCAGTTCTGGGCCTACAAGTTTTCATTCACCAATGTCATCCCAAGAGGTTGGTGTGCGACATCTCTTTCCGTATAACACTTCATCTGGTGCCATCTGAATACTCGAATAGAATCTACTGTTATAGGAAAATTCTACCAGAGGTAAATATTCATCCCACATAACATGAAAGTCAAGTAATCAAGATCTCAACATGTCTTATAAGTTTTGAATAGTCTGTTGTGATTGTCCATTTGTTTGAGGGTGGTAGGCAGTGCTCAAACAAAGTTAAGTATCCAAGGCCTTCTAAAGACTCTTCCAAAATCTTCAAGTAAAATCGGGATCACGATCCGAAATAATCGATAGGAGTACTCAATGAAATCTCAGAACTTCATTAATATATATCCTTGCTTGAAGTTCAAGTGTTAAATCTTCTCTTATTGAATGAAAATGTGCTGACTTGGTAAGACGATCAATAATGACCCATATTGCATCGTTCCTTCTTGGAGTCTTTGGTATCCCTTTGACAAAGTCCATCATTATATTGTCCCATTCCCACTCTGTTATGGGAAGAGGTTGCAATACTCTTCCAGGATGTTGCCTTCTATATTTCACTTGTTGAAAAACCTTACATCTTGACACAAAATCTGAAATCTTCCTCTTCATGTTGTTCCACAAAAAAATGTTTCTTCAAATCTCTATACATTTTGGTGCTCCCAGGGTGTATTGAGAAATTGGATCTATGAGCATCATCTAACAATTCCCTTTTTAGATCAGGTATATCGGGAACACAAAGTCTCTTCCCAAATTTCATAATTCCTCCTTCATACACAATGTCTCTCAATATCCCATCATTCACAACTTTAATCTTCTTTTGAAACTCTTCATCACTGGTCTGAGAACTATTTATCTTTTCTAGTAAAGATGGTTTGGAAAACATTTGAAAAAGTATCAATGTTTCACCTTACATGGTAATTCCCTTATCCATCTTCACTAGATTAATGAAAATATGATCCCTTTTAATCCTGATTATGTTCGAAACTCCATGATATTTTGTTCTCAAAGAATCTAGCACCATATTTTCCTTCCCCGGGTGGTAGTGTATCGTACAATCATAATCCCTGAGTAGTTCAAGCCATCTCCTTTGCCTCAGGTTGAGTTATTTCTCTGAGAAAATATACTTCAAACACTTGTGATCATTATAAATATCACATTTTACACTATAGATGTAGTGTCTACATATCTTCAAAGATAATATCACAGCTGCTAACTCGAGATCATGAGTATGATATTTTTTCTCAATAATTTTTAGCTGTCGTGATGCATAGGCAATAACCCTATCATTCTATATAAGGACACAACCAAGTCCTTTCATCGATGTATCACTATAAATAATGAACCCGTTATTCCCCAATGGTACAGTCAATATAGGAGCATTGACTAATCATCTATTCAATTATTCGAAACATTCTTCACACTCTTTTGTCCAAACAAATTTAACACCTTTACATGTGATCTTTGTTAATGGGTTAGCCAACTGGGAAAACTTCTGGACGAAACATTTCTAATAACCTGTAAATCCAATAAAATAGCGTACCTCAGTTATACTCGTCGATGCAGGCCGTTCATGGATTGCCTTAGTCTTAGAAGGATCAATAGTGATTCCATCTTAAGAGTCAATATGGCCAAGGAAAGAAATATACTAAAGCCAGAATTCACACTTCTAAACATCCCATATAATTCATGTCTTCTTAAAGTCTTTTGGATAATGCACAATTGTTTTTCATGATCTTCATATATTTTGGAGTATACCAAGATATCATCAATAAATACCACCACAAATTCATCGAGATATTATTTGAAAACTCTATTCATTATATCTATGAATATGGAGGGTGAATTCATCAATCCAAAAGGCATTACTGTAAACTCGTAATTCCCGTACTTGGTTCGAAATGCTATCTTCAGAATGTATTCCTTCTTCAAACACAACTAATGATATCCAGATCAAAGGTCAATCATTGAAAAGTATTGAGCTCCATGTAGTTGGACAAATAAATCATCAATACGAGGAAGGGGATAATTGTTCTTTATTATTATAGAATTTATCTCCCTATAGTCGATACATAACCTCATTGATCCATCTATTTTTTTACAAAAAGAACAGGGGCTCCACATGGAGAAAAACATGGGCGAATAAACCCCTTATTACTCAATTCCTCTAGTTGTTTCTTTAGTTCAACTAATTCCACAGTGGCCATTCTATAAGGGTTCTTTGATATAGGCCTTGATCTAGGAATTAATGTGATGGAAAACTCAACTTTTGATTATATAGGATGTCCATGTAAATATTCTAGAAACACATCTACAAATTCTTTCACAATAGGTACATCCTCTATTTGAACATTCCTTTCCATACCAACCGTCATTTAATTCTCTTCCTCCCCAATAATTGAATTAGTTGAGCTATTGGGGGTGGATCTAGGTAAGAATTAGGTGGTGATGATTCCGCTCTAAATATAAGGTGTTCCTTTTCATCATCATAAAAAATAGTAACCTCCTTCTTCATATAATAAATTTTTTCACCACGGTCTGAAAGCCAATCCATACCGAGAATTATATCAAATTCAATCATAGGTATGATGATGAGATCTATTGATAAAGAACATTTATGTGCTCTAATGGGGACTGATTCTGAAAACGTTGTTGTAATGATACTTCCCTTAAGAGTTTTAATTGACAACTCCCTTTTTAAATCAAATTGGAAATTTCAAATTTTCTTAGTAAACTAAGAAGATATGAAACAATGAGATGATCCAAAATAAAATAATGCATTTTCTAAACTTGAGGAAACCATTAAATTACCTGCCACCACGTCTTTCGGAGCTTCTACCTCAATAGTAGTGATACCATATGCTTGGCATTGATCACTTGGCCATTTCTGAGGTAAGTTCCCCTAACACTTAGGGCATTAATTTGCATAATGTCCCATCTCTCTGCAGTTGTATCATTCCACGTTGACAACAACTCTCTTTACCTTGCAATCATGAGCTCTGTGGGAGTTTTCACCACACTTGCAACAGACTCCCATTCCATTTAAGCATGTACCGGGGTGTTTCTTCCCACATTTACTGCAGGATGGATATTCAAATTTTCCCTTATTCCCCTTATTTCCATTTCCCGATTGATCAGCATATCTCTTCTTCTCTTGATTTTCTTTATAGTCCTAAAACTTAGAAAATTCTTTTTCTGTCTTTATAGTACATGAGACAATGTCTTCGTACGATGAGAAGGATTGTGAGACGATTGCTCGACAAAGAAATTAATTTAACCCACAAAAGAAATGTTCAATATTACATCTTGGGGGTCATATATAATCTCCATCATAACTTGAAAACTTTGTAACGTTAGACTCATACTTTGTGACATTCTCATCATCCTTTTATCTTAGACTCAGAAATTGCCTTTACATATCTGCTCGATGGTCACGAGAAAATTATTTTTCGAAGATAATATCTTTGAACTCTATCCATTCCATATTTGATACTTCATCATCTTCATTTGTGTTCTGTATCAATGACCACCATTGATCAGCATCTCCAGTGAGGTGATTAACTTCCATGATAACTTTCTCCCTTTCACTACTCCCCAAATAATAAAATATTTTTTCTAGGGAATTTATCCATGGATCAACTACTAATCAATTTGTACTCCCATGGAATGTTGGTGGTTTTTTCCTCATGAAGCGATCTAACATTGACCCTCCACGCTATGGATCAGGGTGCTCCATACAGGTAAGATTATTATTCATAACCTGAGTGAGTTGTCCCAGTATGGTGAATAGCTGATCCAAACCAGTTGCATCACCAGCTCCACTATAATTTTCTTAAGCAATATGGAAATCCCTACATGGAGTTCATGCATTGATATAGTTTCCATTTCTTCTACTAGGAGCCATTACTAAACAATGAAATAAACTAGATCAGTTTATCAATCAAAATACATAATTCCATACTTGTAAAACATTTATAATAAATTGAACTAATTATGGATATAATCCATAATCATAAAAATGTTTTCTTTGAGTAAGTATATACTTAGAAACCCTTCATAATGGTATTTAAATAAAATGAGAATTATCTTAAGAATATCCCCAGGGAGTGTCATAACCAAGATTGCAGTAAGGCCCATTGTCGTGCACCAGTTCTCATTCGAGTCTAGCTCAAAGCGGTGTTTTCGGGTTCTACCCCTAGGTACATCTGTGCCAGAGCCGCCTCTACCTACTCGTATCCAAACAGGGATTTATTGATCGGAAAACACACAAAATTTCTACAATACCAATATTCTACGATGTTTAACTATACTAATCTTCAATGTCCATCTTTGATCTATGTGCTCTAATTAGAGTTTTTCTAATTATAGCTTCCAAGGTTTGTACTAAACTTCCACTGATTCCAACTGTATTTCCCTGACCCCAGTTACCCAGAGTTGGTGCATTATTACAAAACATTGTCATGATCACAAAATATGAAGTTTCGAAAGACCAATTAGTTTAGTAGCCTTGGAATCACTAGATTCATTCATAAAAGTTATATTACATCACAAGTAAAAAACTAAAATAATATAGTTTTCCTGGTACACACTCATATCCCCTTCAGACTATCCATACAGGTAATTCCTAAAATACTTCTTCTCATCCTGGGAAAAATTAAATCATTGAAAGGGGTGAGCTCAGGTGATCAGTAAGGATAAAAATATAGCGGAAACTTTCATAAACAAACATAAACATTTAAGGCAATGTATAACAAAAAAATAATTTTAAACTTGTACTTCAGCATAATATTGAAAAAATAAAATGAAATAATTACATTTACATATTCAAATGGATATTCTACTAGTCGAATAATCACATGAAATATCAATAATCACTTTCATAATGATGGAATGTATATTGCCAGACTATCAAAACCATGTAGCCAAGGCCTCGTGCCAAGACTCCAAATAATATTTTGTCAAGGCCTCGTTCCAAGATACTAGTTTGTCTCATGAGACCAATTGATGCATCGAGGAGCTATAGTGGGCTCTACCTGTAACTTATTATGTCCAATGCATTCCTCATATGAACATGTTTAAACATAACATAAACATTCGTATTAAAACTAGAAAATGAAATGTTAATTCCTTCTCCATAAACCATGAATGGTATAAAAATAACACATCCAAAGTCAAATATATAACAAAACCTTCAATACAATATGGAAGTTTTGTATCATACTAAATCATCATGAAAAAAACTTAAAATCCAAAAAAGGATGTGGACATAGATGAAATCAAAACTATTTGAGGGAAATATCTCTTTTTTTTAATCATTTAAAATTCACATAATTGTAAAAGAAAAAATTTAATTTTAAAATATCCTTATAATATTTTAAGGGAAGCTTTGAAGATTTTATAATGGTGGAAAATATCCTCACCCACCGTATGAGTTAAAAAAGACATTCTTACCATTAATTCTGTCGAAAAGGTTAAAAATGACCTTGTTTGGAAAACGACAAAAATATTCCTTTATAAACTTATTTTAAAAATTCTTAAAAGGGTATAAATTACTTTAACCCATATTCTATAAAATAGTAAGAATGTTTTGAAATACATTTTTAAGAAACATGGATGTGGATGAGAAGAGGTCCTAGTAGACAATTACGTATAAACAACCTCAGATAATGAGGAGATTGTAAAATATACCCTTACCTTGTAATTTTCCTTGGTCGAGGGTAGGTTAAACTCATATATAATGGTGGAATAATTGTTATTAAATTATACAAGAATCATTTAAATTAATATGATATCATATATTATCTTTTAACATTCCTTTGTTAAAAATATCTTAGTATTATCGTTGTTTTGGGTGTTAACTTACTCATTTTCTTTTATATGTTTTGTTTCATAAGTCTTGTTTTTTATGGATAGGTTGTATCTTATTCATATCCATAATGATATAAAGTTATTAAACATTACTTTTAATCATCAAATGAGAATTAGTCTTGAATGGATACGATGGGGAATGAATCTCATCGTGTTTGTGGAGACGGTAGTCCGTACGTACGCACGAGCGACAATATCATTCTTTTGATATTAAAATAATACATAATTGGATGGTATATGATATATAAAGAATCATTATCATGTTATATTTATTATTTAAATGAATTAAACATCATTATTATACCCATAAAAATAATAATTTATTGAATAACAATTACACCACGACGTGGAGACAGTAAGTCGTACTTACGCATGTATGGTGACATGTCATTCAAAGGAAGGATAGAATAATGATTATGGTTGTACCATATTTATAATAAAATCATAGTATATAGAACATACTGGAGTTATTATATTATAATGGAAATAACAAAGAAAGAAGAAGTTGAATAAGAAAGGGACTTGAAAGAGGGTGATGAAAACAATACCTCTTTTCGGGTTCTTTCTTTTGATTTTGTCAAAAGGGCTCCTTAGGTTGTCTTTTGGATCAAAATAATGCCACTAGGTTGAATTTATTGAATTTTAGAGAGTATTTGGGTAGGTTTTGGAAGATCCAAAAGGCTTTGAATATGTGAATTAGTGAGAAGGGGGAGTTCCCTTTTATAAGAGGGGAGAGTGGAACCTTTGGAAAATCTAGAATTATTATTTTATAATAAATCCGTATTTAGTTTCTAATTGCTCAAAAGTGGATTATTTAAATTTTAAGGTGGGTATGGGTTGAAATAATTTCAAACTATATATTTTAGACAGGTTTGGTCATTATATTAACCTTATCTTTTAGTTTTAACTCTTAGTTAATTAGTTTGGCATTTACCACGTCACTTATTATTTTTATATAATATAGTTAATAAACATAATATATACATACAAGAAACCCCCAAGTGTTCCATTAATGATACACATATCATGATATAAGTCCTTTGGATGTACCTTATATTTTTTTTGAATAGAATATCAATTAATAATATAATATTTGTTTTTAAAACTATTTTATGTCAATTTTGACACTATTGGGTATTTTGTTTTTCATAATTTCGTAACATCATTATTACTAAGAAAACAATTTATATAACCAATCCTAATATTCCATATTAACCTATAAATTATTGGAATTCATATAATGTCTCAAATTACAATTATTTTGATATTTATAATACAAATTATTATAATATTTCATTAATTAAGTAATTACATCATCCTCATTGTGTCATCAATAAATTAAATTATATAAAGCCTAAAAATTATAAATAAAATACCATTATGTAGTAAATATTTTTCTCTTTCTAATGAATATTTAAAATCTAATTTATCTTATGTATAACCTTATATTAAAAATGTTTATTAATTATACTTTTATTTTAACTCTTTTAACTCTTCTTTGAATTAAATAATAATAAATGTCCTAATCTAATCCAAGTGGACCTAAATGATAATATTTTATTCCTAAGGTAGTTTCTGGTCGAGATACACTTGTCCAATATAATTAGAACATGTGTTAGGGTAATATTATTATCATTTTTACCCTTAATTAACCTATTTACTTTTAACCCTGGTAAATAAAAGTAAAAAGATACTATTCACCAAAAATTATTTTTATCTTATTAAACCTCATTTTACTCCTTGATATTAACTGTTTCTCTTGGATTTTCGAAATTCCACCCACAGAAGCAGTAAAATTATGTTTTATGTGAATTTCCATATTCTCCTAGGTGGTGGGTAAAAGACGGTGAAAAGTTCCATAAACATTTTTTATATGTAAAATTATTCTAAACTAACTCCAATGAATTACATTGAAAATATATAGGTAAAATGTATCTATTTTGACCTTAATTAAATTTCAATAAAATAAATAATTCTTTAAAATAAAAATTCAGTTTTAAACTATATCTCAGTGTATTTTCACTGTTTATCAAAAATTGAATGTTTTCATAAAAATACCAAAATATCACCCTAAGCTAATTTTGGTATTCCGAATCCAAAAATGAAGTCCATTTTGAAAGATAAAATTTATAAAATTTAAAAAAGTGGGAATTACTATTCATAACATCTAGTTTGATTGGTTGTGGTGTGTGTTAGAACTCGAAGTTACGTAGAACACACGCTACTATATTGTAACACCCCGAGCTTCCATGATACGCTTCTCATTCAATAATGCAATAGCTTGCATTGTACGCAACATCGAGTTCTAAAACACCGCGACTAATCAAAGTTGCCATTATGAATAGTAATAACCACTTTTTAAAATTATAGAAATTTTATATTTCAAAATGGACTTCATTTTTGGATTCGGAATATCGAAATTAGCCTATGTTGAATTTTTGATATTTTTTTGAGAACTTCTACTTTTTTATGAATAGTGAAAAATACTTAAAAACAACCTTTTTAATCAAAATAATTTATAGTGATAAATTATAAAATTTAGTGGTTTTGAAGTATAATTAGAATATATTTTTACCATTTTATCCAATGGTGGTCATTAGAATTAATTTAACATTGAAATTGGACATAAACAATTCCCAATCTTTTGATATAAATTGTTTTTTAAAAACACGCTATTTGTTGTGACAACGGTAATTAATTATAAAATTAATTAATGCAACTTATATGTTTTTAATTTTGTAAAATAGACATCATTTTTGAATTCGGAATATCAATTATAGCTTAGGGTGAAATTTTGGCATTGTTCTGAAAAACTTCAATTTTTGATGAATAGTGAAACCACTAAGTGGTAGTTAAATAACTGATTTTTCGTTTAAATGAAATATTACCGCTTCTGTGATTTGATTTTCAAAAATCCGACATACATGGTTTTCATTAAGAAGTAAAATGTGGTTCAATGAGATTAAAATAATTTTTTGGTGAATAGTAACTTTTAAGTTCTTAATCGCGATTAGAGGTAATTAGTGTAGTTTAAGGTAAAAATAATGTTTTAATAATATGATATGAGATGGAAACTAGTCCTACTCCTATTTTATGAGTCATGGCCGACCAAAACAACCCATGGGTCAACTTGGGGACCCCATGGAGCCACTTTAGTGGGAAAATGACATTAATATATATTTATTTAATGTTAAAATTAAATTGACACAAACATTAGTTGTTTTACTAAAACAGTTTTTAAATGGGGATACACAAGTCCAAATTTTGACTATAAATATTCATTATAAATATAAAAAGATTTCCTACATCATAGTATTTTTTTTATAAATTTTAGACATTAAATAAATTAAATTATTTATGACATCATTATGATGCAGCGATGACCTCATTATTTAACGATTTAAATAAAATGAGAAGATAATGCAAAATCCAAGGCTTACACTTGTCCAGAGCCTATCAGATAAAGATATTTCGAACCCTTATCACCATATGCTCGAATTATACAAGTGTGGGACCTTTAGAATCCGAAAATCAATGTATAATAGAATAACATTTCATTACTTTCCAAAAGTGCCCCTCCTCTCCACTTATAAAAGGCCCCCACCTCTCCCACCTTATTCACACCATCAAGCCATTTGTCTCAGCCAACCTCTACCCAAATACTCTCCCAATGTCCCCCTATTACTCCTAGAAGCATCACTTTGGGCAGAACGCTTCCCAAGGAAGCCTTTGGCTCAAATCAAAAAGAGTTACCCGATTTTGAGGTAATGTCTTCTCTAATGTTGTTTTGTTTTATTTTTCTTCTCCAACCCCCTAAACTCTTTTTATTCATTTTTTTGTAACAACACCAGTATCCTCAATATAATAGGATGTTGTTATAAGAAGGATTCTAGATACACTTACACACACCTACATCTAATGGTTAAAGAACATACGGTTTCTGTGGATGGTGAATTTCTGCCTCACGAAACGATGATTGTTCAACACTCATATAACACCTTCAAAGGTGGACATTAAGATGTCACTATTTTTATATATGATATATAATATGTTTATGTTTTACTTATGCTTCTGTATTTCTCATTTATGGCATACTTTATTATTTCCATTATGGGTAAAACGCGATAATTTCATTTTAGGAAGTGCGGACTACCGCCCCCTCAAAGTGATTTGAATCGTTAATCCCATATGTGGGATGTATAAAGGGTGGAGTAAATGGTATTATACACTATATTATACTGTAATTATATTATACATTTATATCATTATGATTTCATTCCATTAAATATGAAATTGAGATGAAAGTAGCGTTCATGCGTACGTACGGCTTACCATCTCCATGAACGGTGCATTTCATTTCTTACCTCTAAATGTTACGTAATATTATAAATGAATGTATATACTGGATATATAAGATATATATGACATCTAAATCATGAATATAATTCTGGAGATAATGGATATTCTACCACATAAACAACTTGTAATTATAAGAAGTTTATTGTTGACTCAAGTACCAAAGATCGACAAAACGACCGTTATTAACTTAAATAATTACATAATGTTCATAACATTGAAATAAGTGATATAAAAAGAATAATGAAATTAAAAATGGTTCTTAATAAGGTATATATTAACTCTAGTTTATTATTCAGGAGGTTAAAGAACGGTTGAGTCAAGTCAGACACGAGGTAAGGGAACTTGTTAACCCAATTACCATTCTTTGGGTTAATCTCCTACTTTCAAATTATGTCCTGATATTATTATGTCCTATTTTGTATTTTTACATTATTTATGTGTACCTATAGTGAATACACATAATAGATATATTTTATTTTAAAAATGATCTTTTAAGGAAATCGTCTCAATCTCCTTTCATTGAGGCATATTTGGTTTAATACACAATTTTCTTTTATATGGTGTATAAACCCCATTGAATTTTATGTTTATTCAAAAGGAATCTATTTTATACGAATCGTTTTACTAAACGACAAAAATGGAATGTTTTTCTTTCCGTACTTATGCGGTGACAATGACTTCTCCGCCACCGTGACCATTATTTGAGTTTCGGCTTCCTCTACAAGCCATCATTTTTTTTAATGAAAAATAAATACAAAGTTTTATCTTTATTTTATTTTGGTATTGAAAATGGTTTTGAAAGCATTTTTATCATATCAAAGTGTTGTATGGATATCTTGTGATTGAAATGTGGAAATGTTATGTTTCCTTTATGCATGTTTTATGTGATACGATTATGTTATGGTTTATGATATGTTTAAACCTATTCATATGAGGAATGCATTGGACTTAATAAGTGACGGGTGGAGCCCGCTATAGCTCCTCGATGCATCGACAGGTCTCATGAGACAAACTTGTGTCTTGGCACGAGGCCTTGACAAAATCTTATTTGCGGTCTTGGCACGGGGCCTTGGCTACGTGGTTATGATATTTTGGCATTATGCATTCCATCATTATGAAAATGGTTATTGATATTGCATGTGATTATTCGACCAGTAGAATATCCATGTGAAGAAGTGAATGGCATTATCTCATTTTACTTTTTCCATGTTATGTTGAAGTTCATGTTCAAAAGGCTTTTGTTTTAGTTATACATTTCCTTTAATGTTTATGTTTATTGATGAAAGCTTCCGCTATATTGTCGTCCTTACTGAGCATCTGAGCTCACCCCTTTCAATGTTTTAATATTTTCCAGGATGTGAAGAAGTATTTTATGAATGACCTGCAGGGATAGTCAGAAAGGGATATGAGTGTGGACTATGAAGACTTTGATTTTAGTTTTTCACTTTATGATGTAATGTAAGACTTATGAATGTTTCTAGTGTTTCCAAGGCTACTAAACTAATCGGTCTTTCGAGACTTCATCTTTTTTTATCATGCCAATGTTACGAAGTAATGTACCGGCTCTGGGCAGCTGGGGTCGGGGCATTACAGTTGGTATCAGAGGCAGTTTAGTACTAACCTTGGAAGCTAGATTTAGATAAACTCTGATTAGATCACATAGCCCAAAGATAGACTTTGAGAAGTAGTATAGAAGAACTTCCTAGAATTTCAGTATTATAGAAATGTTATGAGTTTTCCGAGCAATACATCCCTGTCTGGATACGAGCAGGTAGAGGCGGCTCTGGCACAGATGTACCTAGGGGTAAAACCCGAAAACACCGTTTTGAGCTAGACTCGAACGGGAACTGATGCACAACAACGGGCCTTGCTACACTCTTGGTTACGACACTCCCGAGCGATATGCTTAGGATAATTCTCATTTTCATTACAAACCACTATGAATGGTTATGAGTATATACTTCCTCAGTGAAAACCTTTTTATGATTATGGATTATATCTATAAATAGTTCAATTTATGTTAAGTATTTTATAAGTATGGAATTATTTATTTTGATTCATAAACTAATCTAGTTTATGCCATTGTATAGAAATGGTTCCTAGTGGAAGGAATGGAAACCGTATCAATGCACAAACTCTGTGTAGGGATTGCCCTCCTGCCCAAGATAATTATTGTAGATCTGGAGATACAACTGGTGATGATCAACTTATTACCATACTGGGACAACTCCCTCAGGTTATGAATAATAACCTTACTCGTATGGAGCACCCTGATCCGCAACGTGGAGGATCAATGTTAGACCGCTTCATGAGGCAACAACCACAAACATTTAATGGGGTTATAAATCCATTAGTAGCTGAGCAATGGATAAACTCCTTAGAGAAAATATTCCATGCCTTGGGGAGTAGCGAAAGGGAGAAGGTTGTCATGGCAGTTTACCGCCTCACTGGAGATGCCGATCAGTGGTGGTCGTTGATTCAAAACACAAAGATGATGACGTATCGAATATGGAATGGATGGAGTTCAAAGAGCTTTTCTTAGAAAAATACTTTCCTCGTGACCATCGAGCAGATATGGAAAGGAAATTTCTGAGTTTGAGGCAGAAGGAGGATGAGAATGTCGCAAAGTATGAGGCTAACTTTACATGGTTAGCGAGCCATGCTGCCGATTATATACGTAACCCAAGGAGTAAGATTGATCGTTTCTTTGATGGGTTAAAACCATTTCTCCGTCGAGCTTTAGTATCACAATCCTTCTCATCATACGAAGATATTGTCTCGTGTGCTATCAAGATAGAAAAGGAATTCTCTAAGTCTTGTGACAACAAAGTAAAGGAAGAGAAGAAGAGAACAGGGGAACAAGAGACAGATAAAGGGAAAAAGGGAAAGAAGGATTTTCTATTATGTGATAATTGTGGGAATAATCACCCTGGTACGTGCCTAAAAGGAATGGGAGTTTGTTATAAATGTGGAGAAAAGGGTCACCAGGCTAATGATTGCAAGGGAAAGAAAGAGGCTGTCAAAGTTGAATGCTACAATTGTAGGGAAATGGGGCATTATGTAAATGAATGTCCTAAGCGTCAAGGAAACTTACCTCAGAAAAGGCCAAGGCATCAAGGCCAATCTTATGTTGTGACTACAGTTGAAGCGGAATAATTAATGTATTGGTGTTTTTGGACTCAAGGATTATATTCTGGTCATAAGAATAATGTGATATATATAAAGATTGTACTGCAGTACTTTTTTATTAAGGTAATATGATTAAGGTAATCATATTTTTTGTATGTGACAATAAGAGAAACTTTTCTTTGTTTGGGGAATCTGATGTTACAATTGATTTTGGAATTTAGAGACCTTTTAGATAAAGTCTGGACAGAGGTATTTTGGATAACTATTAAGGCTGGAATAGATTAAGTTGAACCATGGATAGTATTGTTTAAGGTTAATTCATTTATGAAGATTATTTTTGGAATATTATGATACTATAGTTTTAGGAAAAGGATAACCTGCAGGGTGGGGCATAACCCGTCGCGTCGGACAAAGCTGCAGGAATCGAACCCACAATAATAGTGCGACAGGCCTTTATTTCCTACCACTAGCCTACAGGAAGTCCCTGGTTATTACAAAATAATTTTACTAATCTAAATGGTATGTGTTAACATTTGTAACCTTATACAATTAGTATAAATAGAATATTTTTGAGTTCCGTTACCATTTGGAGTAAAAGTTGGGTTTGTGGTAAAAATTTATTAACGAATGAAAGTATACATAACAAGTATGTATATTCCATTACGTTCTTAGTAAATATCCTAAATAAATTCCTCAACATTATAAATGTAACTTAAAACAAAAATGTTGTCAGTTAACTTTTCCAACTGGGGATTCAATGACCGTTTAACCAATTACAAGTTTGTGATTCTCTTGTAGTTAAACTTTCTCCTAATCCTTTTTTCTATAACTCTCCATCAGACATTGATGGTTTGTTTCTCCTCCATATCCATATTTTCATAGAATCCTAGAATGGGCTATATCGGGTGACCTTTGTCCTTATCTTGATTTCTTTTAATGTTATATATTTATAAACCTTATTTCCGATGTGGGTTTTCCACAAAGGTATTTTCTATTTTCAACCTTTTATTTTCAAAGAAAATTTTCAAATTGCAAGGAATCAATTTATTGAAGGAGGGGAGAATGTAACACCCCGAGCTTCCATGATACGCTTCTCATTCAATAATGCAATAGCTTGCATTGTACGCAACTTCGAGTTCTAAAACACCACGACTAATCGAAGTAGCCGTTATGAATAGTAATGACCACTTTTTAAAATTATAGAAATTTTATATTTCAAAATGGACTTCATTTTTGGATTCGGAATATCGAAATTAGCCTATGTTGAATTTTTGGTATTTTTCTGAGAACTTCTACTTTTTTATGAATAGTGAAAAATACTTAAAAACAACTTTTTTAATCAAAATAATTTATAGTGATAAATTATAATATTTAGTGGTTTTAAAGTATAATTAGAATATATTTTTACCATTTTATCCAATGTTGGTCATTATAATTAATTTAACATTGAAATTGGACATAAACAATTGCCAATCTTCTGATATAAATTGTTTCTTAAAAACACGCTATTTGTTGTGACAGCGGGAATTAATTATAAAATTAATTAATGAAACTTATATGTTTGGAATTTTGTAAAATATACATCATTTTTGAATTCGGAATATCAATTATAGCTTAGGGTGAAATTTTGGCATTGTTCTGAAAAACTTCAATTTTTGATGAATAGTGAATCCACTAAGTGGTAGTTTAATAACTAATTTTTCGTTTAAATGAAATATTACCACTTCTGTGATTTGATTTTCAAAAATCCAACATACATGGTTGTCATTAAGAAGTAAAATATGGTTCAATGAGATTAAAATATTTTTTGGTGAATAGTAACTTTTACGTTCTTAATCGTGATTAGAGGTAATTAGTGTAGTTTAAGGTAAAAATAATGTTTTAATAATATGATATGAGCTTGACAGTTGTACAAATCCTATTGGATGAGTCATGGCCGACCAAGACAACCCATGGGTCAACTTGGGGACCCCATGGAGCCACTTTAGATGGAAAATGACATTAATATATATTTATTTAATGTTAAAATTAAATTGACACAAACATGATTTGTTTTTACTAAAATAGTTTTTAAGTGGGGTTACACAAGTCAAAATTTTGACTATAAATATTCATTAGAAAGATAAAAATATTTCCTAAATCATAGTTTTTTTTTTATAATTTTTAGACATTAAATAAATTAAATTATTTATGACATCATTATGATGCAGCGATGGCCTCATTATTTAACGATTTAAATAAAATGAGAAGATAATGGAAAATCCAAGGCTTACACTTTTCCAAAGCCTATTGGATGAGGATATTTCGAACCCTTATCACCTTAGCCTTGAATTATACAAGTTTGGGACCTTTATAATCCGAAAATCATTGTATAATAGAATAACATTTCATTACTTTCCAAAAGTGCCCCTCCTCTCCACTTATAAAAGGCCCCCACCTCTCCCACCTTATTCACACCTTCAAGCCATTTAGCTCCACCAACCTCTGCCCAAGTACTCTCCCAACTTCCCCCTATTACTCCTAGAAGCCTCACTTTGGGCAGAACTCTTCCCAAGGAAGCCTTTGGCTCAAATCAAAAAGAGTTACCCAATTTTGAGGTAATCTCTTCTCTAATGTTGTTTTGTTTTATTTTTCTTCTCCAACCCCCTAAACTCTTTTTATTCATTTCTTTTGTAACAACAACAGTATCCAAAAAATACTACTATGTTGTTATAAGAAGGATTCTAGCTACACTTACACACACCTACATCTAATGGTTAAAGAACATACGGTTTCTGTGGATGGCGAATTTCTGCCTCACGAAATGATGATTGTTCAACACTCATATAACACCTTCAAAGGTGGCCATTAAGATGTAACTATTTTTATATATGATATATAATATGTTTATGTTTTACTTATGCTTCTGTATTTCTCATTTATGGCATACTTTATGATTTCCATTATGGGTAAAACACGATAATTTCATTTTAGGAAGTGCAGACTACCGCCCCCTCAAAGTGATTTGAATCGTTAATGGCATATGTGGGATGTATAAAGGATGGATTAAATGGTATTATACACTATATTATACAGGAATTATATTATACATTTATATCATTCTGATTTCGTTCCATTAAATATGAAATTTAAATGAAAGTAGCGTTCATGCGTACGTACGGCTTACCGTCTCCATGAACGGTGCATTTCATTTCTTACCTCTAAATGTTACGTAATATTATAAATGAATGTATATACTGGATATATAAGATATATATGACATCTAAATCATGAATATAATTCTGGAGATAATGGATATTCTACCACATAAACAACTTGTAATTATAAGAAGTTTATTGTTGACTCAAGTACCAAAGATCGACAAAATGACCGTTATTAACTTAAATAATTACATAATGTTCATAACATTGTAATAAGTGATATAAAAAGGATAATGAAATTAAAAATGGTTCTTAATAAGGTATATATTAACTCTAGTTTATTATTCAGGAGGTTAAAGAATGGTTGAGTCAAGTCAGACACGAGGTAAGGGAACTTCTTAACCCAATTACCATTCTTTGGGTTAATCTCCTACATTCAAATTATGTCATGATATTATTATGTCCTATTTTGTATTTTTACATTCTTTATGTGTACCTATAGTGAATACACATAATATATATATTTTATTTTAAAAATGATCTTTTAAGGAAATCGTCTCAATCTCCTTTCATTTAGGCATATTTGGTTTTATACACAATTTTCTTTTATACGGTGTATAAACCCCATTGACTTTTATGTTTATTCAAAAGGAATCTTTTTTATACGAAGCGTTTTACTAAACGACAAAAAGGGAATGTTTTTCTTTCCGTACTTATGCGGCGACAACAACTTCTCCGCCGTCATGACCATTATTTGAGTTTCGGATTCCTCTACAAGCCATCAATTTTTTTTAATGAAAAATAAATACAAAGTTTTAACTTTCTTTTATTTTGGTATTTAAAATGGTTTTGAAAGAATTTTTATCATATCAAAGTTTTGTATTGATATCTTGTGATTGAAATGTGGAAATGTTATGTTTCCATTATGCATGTTTTATGTGATACGATTATGTTATGGTTTATGATATGTTTAAAACTATTCATATGAGGAATGCATTGGACTTAATAAGTGATGGGTGGAGCCCGCTATAGCTCCTCGATGCATCGGCAGGTCTCATGAGACAAACTAGTGTCTTGGCACGATTCCTTGACAAAATATTATTTGTGGTCTTGGCACGAGGCCTTGGCTACGTGGTTATGATAGTCTGGCATTATGCATTCCATCATTATGAAAATGGTTATTGATATTGCATGTGATTATTTGACCAGTAGAATATCAATGTGAAGAAGTGAATAGAATTATCTCATTTTACTTTTTCCATATTATGTTGAAGTTCAAGTTCAAAAGGCATTTGTTTTAGTTATACATTGCCTTAAATGTTTATGTTTATTGATGAAAGCTTCCGCTATATTGTCATCCTTACTGAGCATCTGAGCTCACCCCTTTCAATGTTTTAATATTTTCCAGGATGTGAAGAAGTATTTTATGAATGACCTGCAGGGATAGTCAGAAGAGGATATGAGTGTGGACTATGAAGACTTTGATTTTAGTTTTTCACTTTATGATGTAATGTAAGACTTATGAATGTATCTAGTGTTTCCAAGGCTACTAAACTAATCGGTCTTTCGAGACTTGATCTTTTGTGATCATGCCAATGTTACGAAGTAATGCACCGGCTCTGGGCAGCTGGGGTCGGGGCGTTACATATATTATTCATAGGTAAGTGTACCATAAAATCTTGTGGTGTTACAATAAACATATTAAGAAAAATGGATAAAATGAGAAAAGAAGGAATCCCTTACATGGAAGTGTGATCCAAAAGGCTTGGAAGAGGCTTAAGAGAAGCTTCTTGGGAGTTTGGTGCACCTAGGGAAGATTATAGAGATATTATAGAAGGCATTGGAATAAATCTAAAGGCATTGTCTAAATAGGAAGTGAGATCTCGGGTGGGTTTATATAGGAATGGAGAGGGAATTCTTGATTAATTTGGTTTTGGGCACCACACATTAAAATAATCAAAACCACAAACCAGCCATGGGTTTTTGCCCATGTTTTTTTCCAATTTGGTCTATAAAATAATAGTTTCTATGGCCAATGGCCTACCTTCTTAAAATATTATTCTTTCTTATGTAGAGGCGAGTCACACTTTCAAGTAAATCAATTTAATAGAAAAAATGTTTTATACGTCATGGAGGGTCCACTAAAGCTTCATAATATAAATCAAATTAACATATAAATCACATTATTCTAATGATAAAATATATTTGGGTCCACCATAATGTTTATATTATTTTATTACATCACTATTGGGTGATTATTATGTCATAAAACAGATTATATATTTAAACAGTATTTAATTTTTACCAAATAATTCGACTGTCTTACAAAATTATGAAAAAATCACCTGTGGATAATTTTGACACCCTGGTTTCAAAAATAATATTCATTTTATATATATAATTTTCTAAATATGTTCATTTTTACTTTTACATTGAAAACTTATATTTAGAAAAAACATCATGGGTTTTGACAAAAATAGATTTGAAACCTCAATTAAAATCACAATTGTATTTATCGATGATTTCAGCATAGACCATTTTTCAACACTAAGCAGTGTTGATATTCTGTTGATTGGTATTAAACATTTCAAAAAAATTTGTGACCATTTCTTGACCTAGCAGTTTCCATTCCCCAACATCATCCCAATATGCATGTGATCTTCACATCTCCCCATAATGGGATTCATATCGAGCCAATGGGATTCTTGAGTGGAGACTATTATTCTTTTAGGACTCAACCAAAATAATATGTTTATACCATTATTTATTGAATTTAATTGATCAGGCTCTCAACCTTTTCTTGACCATCATAATAGATTTCGTATATTGGAAATCGTTTTAGGGGTGATAAGTCATACATAAATTCAACAGAATATTTTGATTGTGTTGTAGACTCTTCCAAAACATGGAGGTAAATCTTAGATCTCAATCAAATACAATCGGTAGTGGTGTTCCATGTACCATCACTACTTCACTGATGTATATCCGTAAAATATGATCTTGTGTTAAGTCTTCTCTAATTTCAAAAAAAGTGAGCTCACATTATATGATTATCCACTACAACACATATAGTAGTGTTTCCTATATATATATATATATACACACATAAGTTATGTAAAAAAATTCCTTGTGGATGTTTTCCAATTTCCAAGTTTGAATGGGTAATAGATTCGTCATCCCCGTAGAATTTTTCCTTCCAGCCATCACTGGCTGAAATAATAGAAACTTTGATGTATATTCTATGATCTCTTTCTTCATATAGTCCCACTAATAGTTCTTTTAGAGATCTCAATATGTATTAATGATTCCAGGATGGATGGATATGGTTAAAAAATGTGTATCATCCATAAAATATTTCATTAACATAGGATTTTATGTTTCACATAGTCATGATGAATATCTCACAACTCCGTCATTAACATTGAACTACTATGACTTCTCTTTTATTATTGCTTCCAATTTCAGCTTAATTCCCACATCAACTCTTTGGTAATCCATTTTCCTCTCCAAAAGGGACGGTTGGAAATAATTTTTGAAATAATTAATGATTTTCTATCCTTTACCATTATCATTTGAATCCTTTTCAAAACTAATTGTATTATATCCCTCTCAATTCTCATAATTGATTTATATATTGGATCCTTAATACTTATAGAATATTATACATTATTATATTTCCATGGATGATTGTTTATTGAGTAATCATAATCCTTGATCCACTCTAAACAAACTTTTTCACATATTTTTAACTTTTTTTAAAATATACATTATACTTTTTTGATCATTATATATTTCACACATTGACCTAAAAAATAATGCGACAAAATTATCTACACAAATATCACTACATCCAACTCTAGATCATTATTTTGGTATTTCTATTTGTGAGATTTCAACTTCCATGACGAATTGGATATGACATTTTAATTCATTATTAACAGAAATCCCAATACCTTATTTGAAGCGTCACTAAATAACACGAAATGTTCTCCACTTATTTTGTAGTGTGAGAAGAGGGGAAATGATAATACTTGTTTTAATATCCCTCAATCGCTTTTCACATTCATTGTTTCAAGAAAACATGAATCCCTCTTAAGTAGTCTTAGTTAGATGGTTTGAAAATGAATATAAGTTTTTCACAAATCGATGACAGCACCCATCTAATAAAATTAAACTGTGGATATCATTCAGAGGTGTTTGCATCATCCATCCTTCAATTTCTTCTATCATTGAAAGGTCCACAGATATTGATTTTATTGTTATGATATTCACAATGAATGAGACTTCCTTAAATTAGAATTCACATTTACAATACTTCAATGAAATCTTCTCCTTTCATATGATGTTTATCACAGTTTATATATTCCCTCATTATCCTCATTGGTTTTTGAGTTTATAAGAATAATATCTATAAAGACTACCACAATTTTCCGAGATAACCTCTAATGAAACAATAAAAATTTCCAAGAATTTTTCTCAAGTATTAGTGAGTTTTAATTGAATTATAATGAACTTCTAGTTTTTATACATTTTATGAAAATAATTCATTGCGGTATCCTCCTTCTTCACCCTTACATGGTAATATCCCGACTGCGTACCCTCCTTGGAAAAGTATTCTTCTCCAAATATCAGATCCAATATGTCATCAATCTCTGGAAGATGATACTTTTTCATCCTAATGATCTTTTTGTGCTCACAATAATTAATTAAAAGGATAATCTACCCATCCTTATTCTTTAATAATAGTACTGATCCACCTCAGGGTGAAGCATTATGATGTATGAACACTATATCAATATTCCCTTATAGTTGTTTCTTCAGAACCGCATGTCCCACAACAACCATTCAATATAAATTCATGGAGAATATAAAATCCCTTGGTGTAACCTCAATTGTAAAATGAAACTATCTACTAGGATTAAGGCCATTAAATTTCTCTAATTGGGAAATAATATCCATGCTTGAGATAGTGGTTCTAAAAAAGATTAATCCATATCCATACAAATTTATAGGATAGGGGTGATTCTTAATAAAGAGGGTGATTTCAATCTTGTGGAAATTTACATTGAATCTATAAAGTAAATGCCAATCAATATGGAGAATCATATTAAATTTAACTAAATAGAGTATGAAAAGGATTTTGGAATGTTAATCCTAAATCTTTTGATTGTAGAGTAGATATATAATTATTATGTAACAATTTCTCCATTTTTAGTTTTCACTGACAACCCTACTTCCATAATTTGTGGTGGTGTTTGAATAGTTATATTAAACCTTAATCATATAAAGGATAACATAGAACCATAATAAAAAATTATATTTGTTATTAATGAATGAATAACTAGAATAAAAGTCACCACATTGTTTTTAGGATCTACCTGATCAGTTGTGATGAAAAAAATAGCACCCTTACTTCCTTGTAGGTTGTTGGTTTTCTTCGAAAAACCTAGGCTTATATCATTGGATTACAAAGTTTCATGGTTAATTGTAGTTGACAAAACTAACATTGCATTGAGGATTGACTATAGTATTCCATTCATCCATAACATTAGTGGGTTTTTTCTTGTTAGAAATTTCAATCCAGGTTCCCTTCCTTCCAACACCTAAAGAATTTCTCAATTCCCCATATTTAATTTTTGAGGTGCTTCTTTCCAGACCTTTGAAAGGTAATCTGTTGAAACATCATGGCAGTGTTAGATTTCTCCATAAATACATCATAATTAAACTCCACATTCCAAATCATATCCCCATGATAACCTTGAGATTTTTTGACCTCCATCATGAAATTTAGTGAACAGTGAAACATTCTAATAGTTGCAATGTCTTAGATCACTAGCTATTTTCATAAACTATAGTATATATAACTAAAAAATTGTATAGTCTTTCATTTAAGAGTAATGAAAATAATGAATTCACATCGTGAAAGTATTTTAAATTTGGCATCACACACCCTGATATATTCATTATATTTTTACTTGAGGTCCAGGAAATCACTTTCCATTTTGAGTTCGAGAGTGTGATGAAAATATTTATCAAAATTCAATTTCTAGAAATCCTTCCACACCATCACTCCAATCTCTTCCTCAAAATTTTAATTCTTGATCAGTGTACTCCAATGATAAGCTTCACTAACCATATTATAATAATAAAGAAGAAAAATATATTCCTAATTAAATTATAGGATCGAGAATATATTCTCAATGGAGTTGATCCATGGTACTTCAATTAATGGATCATACGATCCATTGAAATTTGGAGGACGTTGTCACATAAAGATCACATTCAAAACTTTTTCTCTCTAAAAGAGATTTTTATAGTCCTAGAGATCCATATTTCTATTCAAACCCAAATTCCTCAAAGATATTATCCTCATATTGTTTGAGATTCCTCCTTGTATCTTGTTGGACATCTGGTTGGGCCAGTCATCACATTACTCTTCTCATTTACTGTTTATCTGATTCCACTTATTTCGGACCACATTCAAGAATAAAAGTAAATTTATGTATGATTATTTTTATTCTATAAAAAACTAAATTTTGGGATCCAATGAAATTTAATAGATAACATATAACATAAATTTATTTCATAACATATGAATTTCTAGGCTTCATTCTCTGTTTTCTATGATTTATTTCAGAGCATTTAATTTTATGGGTATTTTTTAACATAGTAGTGGATCAAAATGAGTTTATGAATTAAAAAAATTATATTCCCTAAGATTGTAAAAACAGTTGTGAATAAATGGAAATTAACATTAACTACTTCCCAGTCGAGTCTAGCTCAACACAGTCTTTTCATGTTTTATGCGAATGTATATCGGTTCTAGATCTGCATCAACTTGTAGTATCTAGGAAGGGATATATTTTATTAATAAACCATTGACTCTATAATTATCAAATTATATGTATGTTTTTATATACATATTCATATCCCCATGTCTTTCCCAAGTGTTTTCTATTCCTAACCCCAAAAATAACAAGATTTCTTTTTTGATACCAAAAATGACAACGTTCTCTTTATTACACAATATCAAAAGATTTTTTAAAAAACATTAAACTTAATAAAAAACATAACATAAAGAAGTATAGTTTACTTTGGAATTACCTACAAAACATATCATCTTGAACATGGGATACAAAAAAAATATTTAAAAACTCCTTAACATGCTTTTAAAATTCAATGGATTTTAAAATTGCATGGGATAACATGGGAACATACAAAAGATGGATGAGCTTGAAATACTAGTACGAGAATGGACAAGTAATAACATATAGAAGATAATACATGTTAAACAATATAAATATAAATGTAGAATAAAATGAGTTAGAATCATAAAATCAAATAAAGAGTCATGATATAACATGATAATAATAAATGAAAAATGGTAAATGTAGAAAGAACTTAAAAAATTGCATCATAAACAAAGGTCAGGCCTTTATAATGAACATAATTATGGAAAATTTATGATAATGGAATCGGGTACACACTATATCCCATCATGACATCTCATTAGACTAAACAATACCCAATTCATTAGAGTTCGTTATATTTTTGGATGCACCTTACACTTTCATTTTATTCTCACACTTAAGTGTGCCACATAGATCATAAAACATGGATTCATTAATCATCATATTTTATTCCATGATCATGGAGTTTGGAATAAAAAATGTAATTACCATTTTATATAATTAGAATTCTATAAATTTTAACACCCTTGATATTAAATTGTTATGGTATTCACTACACAATTGTCTTCTCATGGAAATCATAGTGAAATTTCAGCAGCATAACAGTGTCGCAAAAAAATTTATTGAATTGTATAATTAGAGAGAAGGTGGAATATCATCATTTTTAAATAATATTTTCAGTGATGGGGACATGTATGTACATATTCCATCATTATAAATTGGTAATGAAATGAAAAAGATAATAAATAAACATGATTAAATAATATAATGTAAGGATCCCATACTTGAGTCTATGACTCAAATTGCTCGAGAGGAGCTACATGATAGCATGGGATCTCATAGGGAATTATATAGAGTGGTGAGGTAGGACAAAAAATGTGATCAATATATTTTTAGTGAAGATAATTGAGAGATTGTGATGGTTTATGTAGGAAATGAGTGGGGATTTATTTAATAATTTACACACATAGGTTTTGGAATCCTTATAAAAAAATAACCAAATCTGCATAACATCCCTTTGTTTTTTCCAATTTTTTCTTTCAAATGGGTATTGTTTTAGTTGTTGTATATAGAAAAGGTCCAATAATAATAAAATATTAACCATTAATTTTTTTAGGTGAGTCACACTGTTAATGAAATGATTTTAATGCCTTAAATATATTAATGTTTTCAGAGGACTCAAAAAGGCTATTTATTATTTTAAATATCAACATAACATCACATTATTTTAAATTAGAAAAAATATATTTAATCATGGATACCATTTATTGTATATATTAAGTATCTCTTGGTAAACTACGATGTTATAATACACATTGTATATATATAATATATATTTTTTACCTGAAAGATTGAATGTCTCAGAAAATTATGAAAAATTTATTGTTGGATAATTTTGATATTCTTATTAGAAAAATGATAATAATTTTATTTCCATAATTTTCTAAATATGTTTATTTTTACTTTTTAAATGATAATCATCATTTATCATCAAATTAAGTGTTTTTTAACGATAAATTTTTTGAACCCTTATAAATAATACATTTGACATCATGAAAATAATATGATGATTTATTTTTATTAAAAAATATTTAATAAAAATATTTTTAAAATATATTATTTAGTTTAAAATTCCATTAATTACACAAAATAAATTCCTTAATTAAATTTTAATACTACTAAAAAATATAAAAAAAATTGTATTAAAATCAAAATCATTTATAATGTAATATTAATATGATGAAAATATAATCATTATTCTATTAAATATAGTTTAAATATTATTATTTCTAGAGTATTCATACATATCCATTTAACAAACTATAAAATTCCTTATAATTAATGTGTGATACGTTGAGACTTTCATTGGGTGGTTCGGTGAACTTTTTTTGGATTGTGACTTTGGTGATCTTGAACTTATCTTGTAAACTGTTTCCATCTTTCATGAGCTGTCATATACCATATAGTGCCAGGTCAAAGGAAAATCCAAATTATTTTATCTTCCTTGAATTCTATGATTAATAGGATATATAAGGTTCAATCCTACTAGTTTCACCCATCACTTAATTTTTCTATATTGATTAGATTTTCTAAAACTGATATTTATACTAATCATGTGATCACTATTCAGAGACTATATAATCAATGGTAATGATTAATAAGGGTGATTTAAATCCAAAAGGATATAAAAAATTATTTTATGTGTTTTCTATAACCATAATTAATTTAATTAAATCACAAGATAAATTTTATTTATAAAAGTTTGGGTTAGTATATGGGATAATCATGATTATGCCCCCTTGGAATTCCAGATTATTTGTGATGTTATTTTTCCTAAATTACTAGAAAAAATCTACAAGTTTCTATATATTATTTTCTGTCTTATCTATATTATCTTCTAGTCTAACATATTTGGACACAGTTGATTCTCTTGAGTTGATAGTGCACCAGTTGGAGGATACTCATAAGTGAATTGTAGAAAAGGGGTGGCTGGAAGACTATATTAATATAGGGTTGCCAGTATGTTTTTTTGAACTAGTGGTGGGTTATGGGTTTATTATTTCTTAAATTAAGGTTACGATGGGTATTTATTTTTAAAAGGGTGTTTAGACTAGTTAATTTGTAATTGATATTATTGGAATATGGTGGAAAAACATTCCATCCCTATCACTTTAGCACAATTGTCACTAAATTGATTGGGTGAAAATCATAAACCACATTCCTAAGGTGGGACTTAGTTTCCATTTACCTGATTCAAATCCATTTTTATCAATACAACTGTAATTTAATTAAGTCAGGTAATATGTAAATTTTAGGTATTTGAAGGTCATGCCACATGTATGCCTCTGGAAACCATACCTCTATTACAATACTACTACGATTAATAAGAAATTTTGTCAATCTTGTCTCCATTGTAAATTGTAGATTACCCAATCAGGGATCCCCTTGTTAAGGCATTTAGTATCTTTTCTTCATTTTAAAAATGGTCATTGTTGACTAAAAATTGTATGTTGGTTTTTATTAAATTTTAATTCCTAAATTTGGATCACATATTCTTAATCATCCACTGTAATCATAGGGAGTATTTAAAATTTATTTAAGGATGGAATAGATCTCATTTGTAATTTTTTTATATATGAATGTGGAAAAAAACTCATCATGAAGCATTTTTTAGATCCTTGGAGTCATTAAATTCACCTCGGTGTAATCCATATAATCATTCCTCTATTGATAACTCTATTTTGAAAGAGAATTGCCTCCATTTTACAAGAACTTTTGGGAATCCTTGGGTTGTGAAGATATATCTAACAAATGTGAATTCATGGATTTTTCCATTTGGGTATTCTCCAAAAAGACTTAAAAATTTTCAAATCACTTTATTCATTTTCATGTTCAATACTAAATAATTTTCATTGGTAGGTAAAATAGGATGTTTATTTTTATTATAAAACTGAGGTGTGAAGATGTCTCATTGGTTTTTGTTGATATTTTAAACCATTTCATCAATGTTAGAATAAACATTTCACTTCAATCAATGTGTTTTATTTTCATAATCCCTAATTTTGATTTTGATTTTCTTTGTTATGATATAAATTGTTCAATTTCATTATCAAATTCATATAATGGGTCATTTGAACTATAGGTGATTAATGTTACGATTTTTTTGATTTTTTTTAGTCAATAACTCCACAAAATAGCTCTATGTTTGTTTCCAAAAATTTATGGGATGTGGGAAAAAAATAATTACCTAGGTGTATTATATAATTCAACATTGGTATTCTCTTAAATAGTAGTGTACACACAATAGATAGCGACAATTTTAAATATGATTTTAGGGAAAAAATTAATTCTTATTTGGGGTTTGTAATTGATAATTTTGACATTAAATTTACATAACTACTTTCAAAAAAAATATTTTGACAGATGGAGTGTGTTTGGATTTAACTAGTTCATTTCTTTCATTATTTCTAATTTTCTCATTTTCTCTTGTGTTATCTGATAATATAGAGATTCCATTATTGATTTATATCTCCCCCTTATCCATATAGTGTTATTAAGATGATCAGTAATTGAAATATCACGTTTTTCAACAATCCATTATACATGTGTGGGGTCATTGAGCTCATTTTTATTAATTAGTGAAATCCTCAATCGAGTATTATTAATCCCTTGTTTATCAATGTTACTAGTCCTAAATCTACACTAGTGATGTTGATCGTCAAGATATTATAACCAAATCCTATCATGTTTTATCATATATAGACAATAATTTTGTGGTGGAGAGATAGATGATAAACTAATGCCTTCTAAATTAATTGAATCAAACCCTAATGCAATTACATTCATAATAAAAAAAATTAAATTAATAATTGAAACAAGTCAGTAGAATAAATAATGTGTTTTATTTAATTTTTGAATAATGGAGCTCTAGAACAATAAATAATTCTACACTCCCCCATTCATGGTGACTCATTCTATTTAACCTTCCATATATATATTAATTGAGTTTATTTAAGAGTATATATACATTTTAGGAATCAAAATAAAACAAAACAAAAAAAATCATAAAAGTAACACAAAAGAAGACCATCATCTATGGTTCCATTCACTAAGTGATACCTTTATGGTCACCCATTATTCTATTTATAGTCTCTAATATCACTTCATTAATCTGTTATCATGTTTTAAATAAATCATTATGAGTCTCATGTAATAATAGAGAGTTTAATGGTAGTCTATGCATTAAATCATATCATGTCTGCATTTTTAATCCATGTCTACTTATTTATCTCATAATTTTTCATTTCAGAAAATAACATATTTTATACATAACCCTATGAATGTTTTTCAACAGAAAATTATGTATAAATGAATTTAGAGTGACTGTCACGGTGCGACACATATTAATAATGACATGACATGTGATACCATTTCATAGATTGTTTTTTATCTTCTGTTCACTGTTTTCATGACTTGGATTCTCTATATATAATATCATTAATAAATATTTACAAGGTAAACATTATTTTAAAACATTAATTCATGATTTTGTCATGTTTATTCTCATTCAAGCCTCTATATTGGGGTATATTATATGGGCCATCATGATAATCCTTCTACATCATGAATTCATTGTATTTTAGATAATTTTGAAAAAATCATTCTGCCCATCCATAAAATTAAAAATAAAATGATGGAAATTATGACAATTTAATCATTTTAAAGATTGAATGTTATATCATAATAAACAAGTAATATATTACTCTATCAATAATTTATTTCTAAAAATAAAAAAATTGAGGCAGCATATACAATTTTAGGTAATCTAATGGAATTCATTTTCCCTGTCGACCAATGAAGTATACCTGATAATCACCTCCCTCAAATAAATTTTTATTTTAAATACTATATCTATCTCTAATCACAATTTATTTTTAATTTATATTATTCTTTTTAGTTAGTTTTAATACATCCCACACACAATAATCAAACAACCCTATATAATACAATAGATAAAGTAGTTTATGCATGGTTCTCTCTAATGTATTTATTGTGAATCATCAAATTTGTATAATTTTCAAATAATTCTATCTTGATTGTTATATACTATAAAAATCTTCAATATAAATATTATGAATTTAAAATGGTCAAATCACATTAGTATATAGTTAAATTAAAGAGAAATTGGTGAAATTGATGTGTAATATACATAAACTATATGTAAGATTTTTAATTTAATGGTCATCTATCCCAAAAATTTATGTAAATATTTCTAAAAGATATCCTATAATAAAAAAATGATAAATTATATCATTAATAGATTCATTTTAATTATATAAAAAATCAAGTATTATTACTTTCTCAAAATTATAACAATCAGAGAGGAATTAATTATATAAGTTGTTTGGTAAGACAATAAATAAACATTTACAATAAATTTAAATTCAAATAAACAAAAAGTTGATGATATTATAATTATTTATCCTTGTGATTCCATTCAAAAATAAATTGGAATGTAAATCAAATCATATAAAATTTTAATTCCATTACATTGATTAGGAAAAGGGGGAATGTGAAATTGTAAAACATGTATAGTGAATACCAAATTGGGGATACTATATGAAATAAATTAATAAATAATAAAATTTATATTAAAATTAATGTAACTATATAATATTTGAAAATCAAACTCCACAATTTTAGAGAAAGAATTATACAAGGACCCCAAACTAAAATAAATGATTATAAAATTCTTATATATCTAATTTGTTTATAATTCCATAAATATTGTTTCATTATATTAATCAATATTCCTAAAAAATTAATAATTATCTAAAGTAAAATTAATATTCTAAATAAAAATTTAATATGATTAAAAATTAAACCTTTCTCCTCAATTTATCCACCAAAAAAGAAAACTTTCAAAAATTAATAACTTCCATCACTTATCATAAATGTTTAACCAATCCATGTTCATGACAAAATATCCCCTCAAACACCCCATTACATAACTAAACCTGGATCAATGAAAAATAATTTTTTGAAATGTCCCACCATTCCTAAAAACAACAAATCTATAATAACACACAAAATGGAACATGTGGAAATATTGTAACTAAATTTTCCAAATTTGGATTCATTTAAGCTTTTCATAGTATCATAATTTTTTAAGACACAATTAGATAATATATGTAACAAGTTTTACCAATTTATGAGTGTAAATATTTACATGACTAATTATACTGAATGTAGAATATATAATAATATTAAATTACCTTCATTTAACATGTAACATGTGTGTAACACCAAGTGTTTTCAATACATATCAAATTTAAATTTTATTTCTTATATTGAGAATAATATATTAAAATCAAGGTGGTTTTTGATATTATATGTTAAAGGGATATATTCTGTAATTTTGATGGGTCATAGGTTTCATAAATTCCTTGACAAACATAATAACTTGATTAGTTTAATATATAGCTTTTTTACTGAATGAATAGATGGAAATGAATTGAAAAAGGAAGGTTTTAGAGTTATAAATAGTTTAGAACTGTAGATTATAAACTATGTATGTGAACCATGTTGATCACCTTGGTGAAGGCATGGGGGTGTGTGATTACTTTAAATAGTTTATCGAACAATGTATAAAATCCATGAGATCATTCAATATTTTAATTATTAAAAAAACCCTAAATTTCTAATTTTATATCCCTTAAAAATCCAATGAAAACCATTCCCCATCATCAATTTGACCCATTTACAAGTTATATTGATTCATGGGAATTTATTCAAATAATCATAATTAATTCCATCATTACGTTCTTCTCATATAGTCTCCTCTCACATATTTTTCTTATATTCATAATGTGTAAATTTCAATGTTATGTTATCGAAATGGTTCATTAGACAATAGTTAAAATATTATTAAAGGTAATGATTTTTCAATAAGATTAATTGGGTGAGTGTGATATGTTGAACATATCCTATTTAATAGCTTATTGGTATTTTATTTCATTTTAATACTGGATCTATTTATTTAATCATAATTAACTAATATTATGGACATATAAATCATCTGATTTTAGTGATTTTGGGTACAATTTTTAGTGTGAAGATTTTAATGGATATGATGGGAGGAAATTATTTTACCAACATATTTATAGGTTAGTTCCCTCAATCATTCCATATTATTGGAGATAAAGTGTGATAATTGTGTTTTTATTATCTTTTTTGTATTTATTTTTTAATTATATTATGTTTACTCATTTGGTATATTTGATTCTTATAATGTGAATGAGGATTGGATTAATTTAAGGTTATTAATGAACCATATAATAAAGGATAAATGGTTCAATTTTTTTGATGAGTTTATTTTCCAGATAATTATTTAGTAATGATATAATCAACTTTTTCTAAAATAACATGATTTTTTACAATAGAAAATGTTTAAAAAAATTATTTACGTGAAATTTATTTAAGGTGGATAAAAGTATGGTAGAGAATAAAAATAGGGTAAATGATTTTATGAATGTATTGAAAATTTATATACCTTTTTTATAAATTATATTTTGGATAAATAGTCAGTTTAAAAAGATTCTTTTAATTACTAAATTTAATCTCATTATCTCGTAACATGAAATCTATTGGATTTTTTAAAAATATTTCTCTTTTTTCGTAACCTGTAAAATATTAGTGTAAAATTTTAATGTTCTTTTTTCAAATTCTAATGTTTATTTAATTTTAATTTAGTAAACAAAATAATGGAATAAAATAAAAAATTTTATGATTTATAATGTTGTAGAATATTTAATAATTAATTATTTTTTTATATAATATATTAATGGGTTCATAGGTCAGTATAGGGTTATTTGAATGGTTGGATGGTCACTTGAGTGAGCACAAGGATGGTTTATTTATTAAAACCCGTGGATTTTAGTATTGAGGTGGATGACCGATAAATGTGGATTATATTTTTTTCAAAGATAAAAAATAATTTCAATTTATTTTTTACGATATTAAAATATTTTTTAATTAATTTTGGAGGTAAATTAGGCAGAATTGGTTTTATCTGAAGATAATAGAGTGGGTATGATGTAAATTCTAGAGACGAAATTTGGATGAGAGGCATTGAGATCTATGAAATTTTATATATTCATCTAGAATAATTAGGTTATATAGTTAGTAAATTATAAAAAACACATATATATCACATCCAATGACTTTTTATGTTTAGGATATATGGTTATAATATTCATAGGGAATAATTTTATCCCCATGTCTCTTATGTCCTATGTATTTTGATTTTGAACCACTTAAAGAAGGGTTCTGGTATTTCAGTGTGGTTTAAGGGAAATGATATATTATTTTTATGAACGTAGAATGGTTCTATATCATGGAAATGTAATTTATTCCTAAAATATACACAATAGGTATTTTTTATTGATATATAAGTGTTGTATTAGAAAAATAGAAAAAAAGTATGAAAAAGGAAAGAGATTCCAAATCTATCCTTAAAGATAATTTTATTATATGGAAATGTTTTTATTATCAATTTATATTGATATGGTTAATTAATATTATAAATTATGGCATAAAATATTGACCCACCGTAAATAAACCACATATGATTGATGATAAGTATCAAAATAGGATTAGAGAATTATAATGTTATGCAAAAAGATAATGTTTTATGAATTATTAAATGTATGTTATAAAAAATTTAACTGATTCATTAAATATAGACATAGGACAATTGATGATAAAATATAGGTATATGACCCAAATATAATTATTGAAAATAATTAATGATGATATATTGTATATGTAATGTTTAATAATATGAGTAAGTTTGGACAAATTGTTATCCATTTAATTGTAATAAATAAATATGGTGAAATATCTTGATATATGTATAGAATGTTTTATTGCAATGATAACAAATACTTGTCCTGAGAAATTGTATTATTTTAAGAGTCTTCCTATAAAAATGGATGAAGAGATAAAATACGAAATTGTATTTTAGTAGTATACCATATACCTTGATGATGTGATATCTTCTCAAGTATTGTGAAGATTATTGAAATGATAAAATCTTCCAACTCTGATCATGGTCACCAATATATGATCCACTTTTACACCCAAGGGTGAGGTAATATATTGGTATTGTAATGTTCTTCCAAAGGAAGTGATTGTATGTTGATGTTTGTTTTCTCTTTAAATGTATGAGTTTATATATAAATATATGATTCAATTAACCAAATGGTTGGGTAATATACTATAAATTCACTTTTCCTCAATTATGAATGATTTTAACATGATTTAGGATTTTACTATCGATGATGAGGCGACCTACTGGAGGTTACTTTTTTTCCTTATAGAGATGTTACCTATTGATGTGTTTTTTTTTCAAATTGTGTGGTTACCTTAAAATGAGTTGAAATGAACCATCTAAATATTTTAATGATATATGGATAATAAATTCTCGAAGAAATGTTTGGGTTTTAATCTCCCAATATTGTGGGAAAATTTATATAATTTTAATTATGTGACATTCATGTTATTATATATTTTCCAGATCAAAATATTTGATGTGCATATTTAAGATTTTGAAAATTATATCATATAGAACACTATAGAATCATATAATGTATATGATTATGATGTATGTGAATGGAGGTAGAATACTACTGGGTCATATTAAACACCCCAACCAATGTATATATTTTTCATTTCTATATTATTGGGTATCCATTTAAATTATTTATATGTATATATGAGCAATATTATATGGAGGCCATGAATGATAGAAATATGGTTCATGTGGTCAAGTATTGTGTTGGCGACTGTTAGTGTTACGATAAAGGCGATAACGTTTATTGATTTTTTATTTATGATTCAATAAAGTGGTCGAGTTAATTTAAATAGTATGATATTTTTCTTAATGATTTGGTCAATAAATTTTTATATAGTTATATTTTTTTATAATGTTCTATTTTGATGTTATGGGATCAAATGAAGACCCATATCTAGTTTTTTATTATTTTCAGTCACTATTTTTAATCATTTTCATATTATTTTTTCAATGTAATATAATGTAACTATTATTTAGTTTTTATCAAGGTTTATTTATAAATATTATATTAAATCCATCATTGTGAGTAAACACCCTTTATTAGATATAATTGAATAAGATAGGACTGTGATATTAGTTGTTTGAATATGATAATATAGAAACGTGTTAATTTATGAATAATATATGTGTTTTTGGTTATGGGATAATATGAGTTTTAGGGAATATAAAATTTTAATTTTTGGGCTGTAGGTTGTGAGAATTAATTGTAATGGTTGTTACAGTAGAGAACCAAGTTTATAATAAAGTTTATGTAATGGATATAAAACATAGAGAAGGTATGCACTATTAATTTTGAAAATAATAAGAAGGAAATGTGTGTATAAAAAAGTACATTATAGATATTATAAATAATTAAATTTATTTATTCATCTAATACATCATATATATATATATATACATAGGGAATAAGTGCATTAAAAAATTGTTCTAATTGATTACATTTGGTTGATTTTATATTAATTAAAATTCATTAATATGTTTTCTAATTATTTTGTAAGAGAATTTATTTAAGGTGACTTAATTAATTGGAACTTGAGGTGTATATTATTAAATTCTAGTTGTTATTTTATTTATAAAATGAAATTCTTTCAGAATATATTAATATTTATAAAAAAAATTTGATATTCAAAACTTCTATGAAAAATTTTTAAGAAAATTTCAGAATTAATTATGGTTTTTAAAATTTTATTTCTAAATGGGAATTTATTTAATTTTTAAAACAATGGATTTTAAATTATATATTATTTATTTTAAATAAAAAAAATTGATTGGTAATTTATTTTGGGAATAAGATAATTTATATTTTTGAATTATTTAATTGAGAAATTTATAATTAAATAATTCATTTAATATAATTTTTTATTTAGTATTTGAAATTTAAATATTACATTTATATATTTATACAGTATTTTATAATTTTCATAGTGGGTTATGTGAATTGAAATATTATTTAGAATGATGAAAATAATGGTTTTGTCGTTTTTTTATTTATGTTGATAATGTTTCCATTGGGAAATAAAATCATTATTAAGGTTGATATAACCCCTGAAAGAGAGTTTATATGAAATGGTTAAAATATGACAATTTTTTTGTATATATTATATTGATTGATTTTAAAGCATGATTTTTTGTTAAATTTTTTTATATATTGGATTAAATTTTTTTATTGACCTTTGATTTAATTATTATTTTTTAAAAAACCTAAATTTGAACATGTGAGGTATCCCAATGATATATAATACAGAGTGAGTGGATCATTATGGTTTGTTATAATAATAATTCATAATTATCTAATGATAGGTGTATTATGATATGAGGTGTGAGAATCTTTATATTCGGATGACCAAATGAGAGGTAGTTTATAATAGATGATGGCTAGGAAATTGTGTTAATTTATGATGGGATGTAGTATTCATGACATTTTATTAATGAATTTATAGGGAAGTAATAAATTTTTTACAATTGAAAAGATACCTTCAAAAATTGTAAATAACGATGAATTTTTAGGTTTATTAGTTGATCTAATTTTTATTTCCCTTTCAAGGGTAATAAATTTTATTGTTGTGTGATTGTAGGACAAACTATTTTATAAATAATTTATCTGATGTTTTTATTTTGGGTTTGTAATATTATAGTATGATTTTCATTATTTTTCTAGACATTAAATAATTATTCATTTCATTTATTTCATGAATTACCCCACTCTCTCTCACCTAGTATTTTAATTTTTTTCTTATAGGCTTCCCATGTGCCCCTACATATTTTTCCCTTCAACTAAAATCAAGTGGAGATTGATTGTTTGGATTTACATATGAAAAGTAATTGTAATCCTCGTTTCTATTCCACCTATTTATTTTTTAAATGTTGATGGTTCTAATATTTTCATTATATTTTATCTGAAATTCTTAATGGAACATGGTGAGGCCCTCTTAAATGATAGAACCTTTTATTAATGTTTTTTATGTTTGGGTAAGCCAAAAATACATCACTGAATTTTTTATTGGGATTGTTTCAATATCTAGTGAGTTTTATAATTATATGATATATTATTAGTTTTTTATATGTTATGTAATTCCTGTGATGTTTTTTATTTTTGATAGTATAGTGTCATTTGATTATTTTAATGCTCTTATTCATCAAAAATATTATTATATAAGTGGTTAATGGTAGTTGAAAACAATCATTACCATAGTTGTGAGATCAATTGGTTGAAATCTATACAACGTAAAAGTAAAATTATTATTTCATAATTATTTTATTTTTATATTATTTTTATTTTATTGAAAATTAATTTTAAATGGATTTCATAGATTTAATAATCAATAAAAACCATAAACATAATGTAAAATGGTTCAATTATTTTTTGACTTAATTGTATTTTAAATTATTCTGTAATGATATAAATATATTTTTTTAATTAAATGATTGTGGATTAGATGAATATAAATAAATATTGTTGTGGATTTTAAAGTGAATGAATATGGATTAAAAATTTTTAAAATAAAAAATATATTATTTCTTGTTTGAAATTATGTTCAATGGACTAATTTAATTTCCGAACATAATGAGAAGTTTGTAAATGGAATGTAGTTATTATGTTTCTAATATTTGAATGACATATTTTTTAATGAATTTATGAATGTATTGATCAATGTTCTGGGTTTTTTGTAATTTATTGTAAGGTTGGAAAGTATAATTTACTTACTAAACATAATAAATGGTTTTTCATTGAAAATCCAAATATATTGATGATATAATAGAAATTTTAATATTTTTTAAATTTTTAAACATATTTATTCTTAATACATTGAAATTATATTTATATTTGAGGCATTGATATAATTATAACCTTATATTCTAGATGATTAATTTGTAAGAATTTATTTTATGTTTATTAAATGAGTGGAAAATTTTTAATACGCATTATGATTTATTTATCATTGAGGGTTTAAGACAGTCAATATTGTTTGAATGGGTCGATAATATATTGAGAAAATGTGAGATTAATTGATTTATAAAAAAACCATGTCTTTTTAGATAAGGGTTGTATATAATAATGATGTATTATATTAGTTATAAAGGAAGAAACATGTTTTAAAAGCATGTGTTATGTTTTTTAAGTGTTCTCGTAGGATTCTAGATGATAAATTATGAACATTGGGGGTTCCTAAAAGATAATTTAGTGACTAATGGTTTATAATATTGAGTAATGATTTATAGGAATTCATTAGAACACATTAAAATTTATATAATGTATTGTATTTGTTATGGTTCATAGTTATTAATTTATTTACCAAAAACATTCATTCTTTCTATTAGCTCTTCAATATTAGTTTTTAGGGTCTGAAAATCATAGAGCAAAATTATAGAACTCCCACGTTTCTTATGATTTTATTATCTTGATTTCATGCCTCTTGTTAGTCATTTTTTTGTCATTTTTATTTTCTAAATATAATATTCTTTGATATTTACAGATACAAAAAGTTGTAGGTTCCTGTAATGAATTGTTTTTCCTTAAATACACTTTATTGGGGTTCATCATCATATATATAATGTGAAAATAATGTAAAAATAAAAAATAATATAGTATAATCAGGTAAGATATTTTTTGATATTAAAGTTTTATTTGAAATGTGGATTTTTGTTATGGTTGAGTAATATTATAATATAAGTGATATTATGCTGGGTTAAAACTATAGAAATAGATATAGAACAAGTTATACGCTAAAATGGTATAATTGTATGGATTTTATTAGGTGACTTAATTTGAATTATTAAATATCTATTACACATAATTTATGTTTGGAAATAAATATAAATATAATATGGATAAGCTAATTAGAGTATATAGTCTTAATATTATGAATGAAATAAAATAACAAACATATATTACAAATGAAATTTACCATATAAAGAGTATGTTTTGAAAATTTATTATAATATTAATAGATGATAAAAAAATGAAAGTATATCATATTATGTGGGTTATATTCCCATCCACTATTATGGAGATTTATTGGTATATATTAATATGTATTTTATTTTAAAATATTTCAATAGAAATCTTAAAATAAACACGATTTTAAATGGATGTGATCAATAGTAATATATGAAATAATAATTTGATATAATAATTTTTCATGGATCACAATGTGAAAATTGATAGTGATTAAATTTTACATCCAGGGTATATGATACATTTTTGTGATTCATTTTCTATTTATGTGGATTTTTATCTATTGGTGAATGATTTGTCAACATATGGGTGACATTGTATATTAATGATTAACTGTTACATTTAAAACATAAGTTTCTTATATGTGATCCAATAATCTACATAAGGTAATTTTTATCAAATAATAATGATTTTTTATTTATATGTATGAGGAAATATCTTGATGTACACTTTCACACATTGTAGTGATACTACTAAATGATGTGTATTTTTTTAAGTGTAAGGTGATATTATGATGTGAAATCTACTAAATAAGATATAATTTTGTATAAAAAAACTAAATGATTAATACCAATCTATAATCAATGTAGGTATTGTATGATCAAGAAATGACATAGGGTAGTTAATTAACTAGTGGAATGTGAGAGGTAAGACAATCTTTATTTAAAAGATTTATATTTTTTAGATTATATTTTTCCTATAGTTATTTGATATTTATATTTTTTTGTATGTAAAATATATATTATGATATAAAAATATACACGTAAATATAACTCTTTCATACAAACATATGAAATATAAGAATATAGTATATATCCTAATAAGTCATCAAACTCGTCATCTATACATGCATATGGATTGGTTTCTAGTGAACATGTGTTGACCATTACTTGATTATTAAGAATAATTATGGACTCATGGATAGTGTTCTTGGATCATTTTGAGCTATTTTATGGTGGCTGATTAATTATTAATATATTATACAAATTATTTGAGAGAATATCGTCTTTATTTATATATTATTTTTATAATATCTATGTCATAGTATTTATTTAACATATATGATATTATTATGAATTATTATATGTATTCTTTTTTTGTATTTTTATTTTTTGATTTACTATGATTCATGCTCTGTTTATAGGATATAGTGTGGTATCATGTGTTGTTTCTATAAAGGATCTCATGTTTGATATATGAATGATTCATAAAAAATTTTAAATGGAATCTAGTTTATCATCTATTTAGTTGGTATTTGAATAAATTAATACCAATTTTATATTAAATCTGTGACTTCTGATCAGAAATATTTGTAATATAGGTAGGTCTGTTTGAGTTTAGTGATGTTACAATTCATATATGAAAATATCCATTCTGTTTGATTAAACTTGGATTACAATCATAGAAAAATTTGATAAATTTTGGGGGAAATGATTTAATTTTGTAGAAACTGGAAAAGAAAATGATTCTAAAGACCAAGTGATTTCCTCATTATCTTTATTTAACTAAATTTTTAAAATATAATTTTAATATATAATTTATAAATGACGATATTTTTATAAATTTAATCTAATTTATGATATATGGAGTATAAAACGGGGTTGGATGACTAAATAAATTGGTATGTTTTTTGATTCATAAAACATTATTATAAATGTATAAACACTTATATAGATTGTAATAATAGTAAAAAAAATTCAAGTGGGTTTAAATATATATATACACCCATTTTTTTTTCCAAGTAACAAAGAGTGATATTTAAAAACAAAATTTTTAATGTGAATCATATTCACAGAAATAAATATAAAACATGGGGTGATATCTCACTAATTATTTATAAATGATATTTCTGTATAGAATTTTTCATTGTTGTAAATATATAGGAAATTATATGATGGGTTATTGGATAGATTAATCTTTTCACATGTACCCATTTAAGGAGTGGTTTTTTAATTATCTCTAATTTACAATGGGGTGTAACATTTTGAAAGGACTCTGTTTGCGATTATTTATATTGGAAAAAATTTATCCCAAATCAATGATGAATAAAAAAATATAATGGAGGATATGTGATTTAAATAGTTAAATGGGGATTTAATCACATTATATACGTTTCATAATTTATAATACTATTTTAAATTCAAATCTAAGATGAATAGTAATGTAGGTGTCTCCATTAACATGAGGAAAAATATAAACAAAAATTGAATTTATGTTTTAATGAGAATAATCCTTCTAATCTGTAATGACATAATTAAGGATAATCCTATATAGAAATCATTATTATTGAACTAATTTTTTGACATGTGATTTAAAAATACATTTATGGGTTTGAAAATATATATTTCTAACTACCATGAATTTAACTAAACATTCATTTTATATATTCTATGTATTTAAAAAAATTAGTTTTTTAAAAATAGTGAAATTAATTTTCAAAATAATTTGTTACTTGAATGATTTAATATTTATGGGGTCCTTTAACAATTTGATATCATCAAGAGTAAAATTATTACATCATTATGATATATCAATATGTTAATAATGTGTTGTTTTATAAATTGAAACATTTATTTGATAGTATAAAATGTTATATAGATAAAAACCATATTTAAAAATCAAGTGGGTACAAAATTATAAGTTCATGAGTCACAAATTCGATTAATATTTTATCAAATGACTTCATATAATTCAGAAAACTATATATGTTTTTAGGAATCAAAAATTCATTCCAATTCCATATAAAAGTTCATTGGGAATGATCTACTCACATTAAAATTATTTAAACATACATACATCGTTTATTAGGAATACATTTTTTGGTAATTCAGGAATTGTGGAATTTAAATCTCACTTTCACATATTAGTTCATAATTTTTTTGTTATATTTATTATTCTTGTAAAATTTTATATAAGCCAATGATAACTATTGCCAATTTATTTATATTTTTATACTTTAGAAATTAAATTTTGTAAAATATGGGTTCATAAACCTGGTCTCTAAACTTTTATTATAATGAGATATATTAACTATAATAATATAATAATGTATAATAATATATTTAAAATAATAATCTAAATGTTTTTAGATGATTTATTTTTTAATTTTATGAGATAAATTTTCTCAAATATTTTTTACACATCGACTGGGATAACAGTTTTATAAGACACCCTAATCATATGACAAATTATTTATAATTTCTATGTAAGAATTGGATATGTATTATTCCGAGAGGATTGTCAAACAAAATCTCTCAGTTATTAAAATAATATACTAAAACATTTCTCAAAAATATATATTGTTCAATGAATAAAAACCTATAACAATGCTACCAAAACCTTAGAGTCCACATATTATATATTTATATTATAAAAGTATATTGACATTATTCTAAAAAATAAATACTTATAATTTTTTAACGTTCATTTTCGTGTTAAAAATGAAGGTTAAAATGAATTTTAAAATAATATGATAAAATTCATTTTAAGGATATTAGAGTATAAAACTAATGTTATAGATCAGGGAATTACAAAAAATGATGTTATTTAACATAATTTATTATTTTTATTTGTTCTTAAACATTGTTCCATTGCATACATAACCATCATAATGAACATTTTAGTATAAATAAAACCATCATATAATCATATTTATTGGACGAAATTTACATTAATGCACCAAAAGGTATCATGTCACCTTATAATTTCACAAATTTATATACATTAAATATTTTTTTATATATTAATAAAATATTTTAGGAAATTGTATATGTGTTATGAGTCATATATGATTTATTTTTGAAAAAATATATACATATTTATGATTATATTTATTTTATTGCATATTGTATTGATATGATCATAGATTTTAAATATAATAATATACGTAAACTTATTAAGTTGTTATTTGAGGCTTAATTGGAGATAAATTTACATGACCCTAGCCAATAAGAGGCCATCTTGTCAAGTAGTATGTGCCACTTCAATCCCACCTCCAATTGGACAGTAGTTAGTGACATATACCCACAAGTAACATCACTCATATAGGATTACATATCATATAAACCATTAAAAACTACATAAATCCATAAAAAAATAAATTTAAATTCGACCCCTTGTATTAATAAATAAACAAATGCATATAATTCATGTGACTATGATAAATATACCCAAAAATTCAATAGAAGAAATATTGTACATATGGTGAAGTACATGAAAATAAACCTAGAAAAATATGAACCTTAATGAAAGAATATATGTACACCATGTCATTTCAATATCAACTAGATCATCACCATAAATGTACACCGAAAATTTATCCTATACATGAAATCAACATACAATGAAAACATCACTAAATTGTGTACTATCTTCATAGGAACAACAAATGTTGAATTTTGGCACGTGCATTGGTGATTATAAATATCATAATTATGGAACATTATATAACAAGAATAATGTAATATGTAATGTCATATCCATAAAATAAATCCATATTTTCATTTATGGATACAAGTAACCAATCTCAAGAGTGTTTTTGTTCTTCACAGCCCATCTCCACTGTTTCCTAACTCAAGCATGTAATTGTTCTTCCCATCCAAACTCCAAAGATTCCTAACATCAAAAAGGAACCTGAAGTCTCCAGATCAATGCAGATCAATGTTCTCCCAACCTATCCTATACCATTCACTTCTATATCATCCCTTTATTTTAGTAGTATTAAGGGGGGCTCTCCAAAATTTATATTCCATTTGTTTGGGTATGGTATCCTATGGACAACCCATGCCTCTTCATGTGTAAAGTGTGTAGTCCAAGGGTATTACTAACTCCACATATTGAGGACCCATTCACTATAACAATACAGGTTACCTAACCTACTTTGTATATATAGGACTATTTCACAAGTAATGATATAAATCATGTAGGCTTACCGACCCTACAACTTAACAATTAACCTTCCCACTCCCACCATAGTCTATATAAATCTATGAAAAATGAAATTATAAACAAATAAAATATAAAACCCATATGATTGAGATATACAAACCATATCATTATATATTGTAAAACACATAATATATATAACCCATGCATCCAAAACAAGAATCTGAGTTGGAACATACAAAGAGTATTGTATTTTATCTGGTATATGGCTTGACCTAGTAAGGTACATAGCATCTATGATCACTCAAATATGATGGGAATATATTAAGATCTCCCAACTTGGGTAAAGATATATTATATGGATTTTACTAAGAGGAATCAAACATTTGAGGATTTATGGATACTTAGATTCATGTTTGTAATAGGGTCCATAACATGTTATGTGGTACATGGAATATACTCATATTATATTGTGTCTTGATAGGGTAAATATTGTGTGAGTAATATGTGGATACTGGAAATGTTTATAATTATTAATATAAATATATTTTATTAATACTAATGGATAGTAACATGATGTTACAAGATTGGTGATGTTAAAAAAGTTGGATAACCCTAGGACCACAGAGTACGAGTCACACTAATAGATTTACAAGGGGTTATATTTTGTGTTTAACTTTTGATAAATTGAAATTTTTTCAAGAAAAATATGATGTATGATGATGTAGACTACATATATTCATGTCTAAAAATTCCCATAATATCTAAAAGGTCATATTCTATTTGAAAACCCAATTTCCACAACCACATATATTCATGCCTCCACTATAATGTGTTTTTATTTCCCTTAATACCACCAACACCCTCCTCCAATGTGATTATTGAGTATCCATAATTATCCATTCCTTATTGTATATCCATTTATCTATACATTTTTAAAACACATTATAACACAATTATCATACCAATAAATAGAATTCTAAATAGTTTTTATCTCTTAAAAATTACAATTTCATGATCTAATAAAAAATAAAATAATGTAATATTAATAATTGAGTGGGTGTCCATGGATGTAAAACCCTAACTCCAATGAATGGGTTCATTCCATGAACAAAAGTTACAGGGAAAATATATTTTCTTTTCATGTAAGGTAGTTATTTGTGGAATGTGAATCGCTAAAAGTATTTACAATGTTACATTTTTATAAGAAACAATGAATATATGTTTTTCAATATACAAATATTTTGTTAGTATTACATTCTAGTAAAAATTATCACTTTATTAAAAATATATTTCAATGGTGCATTCATCCCATGATATATTCAATCCAAGGGTAATATTGCAAAATGATATGGTTGAATCATATACTGAATTTGGAATTAATTAATAATTATTTTTTTCCTTTTTCTGATGTATTACCTCAAAATATGTTTCCCATTAAATATGTGATGTTATCCAATCAAAATGAATTTCAGGATTATTCATTAAATAATTACAAATATGGAATGATAATTACAAAAATATACGATCATAATTATTTTCATTGCTAAAATAGAATTTTTCATATTGAAATATTTTATTTAAATGATAATACCACTATCATATAGTTTATAATTTTCATTAAATGTAATTTTATGCATAGTGGTAAAATTATAGATGTTTTTAGTCAAGATTGAAAGGGGTAAAGAAAAAAGAGTGAAAAATGAAAAATTAGAAAAGGCCTAAATCAATATAGATTTATCTACTAATTGATGAGCATTCCATGGTCTCCATTTTTCATTGACAACACCACAATGGGAAACACAAAGAATAGATTTCATTATGAGATGAATGGAAAAGATGATTTTTTCATCAAACAGTTTCCACCAACAAAATTGAATTAAATAGATTCTATATTTTTAACGGAATGGTTTTTTAGAGTTATTTTCCATAAATCCCACCATAAATTCTTCCAATAAATCCCTCTTATAATATAACAAACTAAATACCAAATTCATGGATTTTCAGCCATATAAAAATAAAAATTATCCCAAAAAAGTCCAATCATTTCATGTCTTCTCTACATGGAATGTAATTTCCATGAAACCCACATGACACCACATATTATATAAAATAAAAATATATTTTTTTGATTAAACACAAAAAATTCACTGGCATTTGATTTTAATACATAATGTAAAATTCATATTTTATTTAGTTGAAAAACGCATCCCAAACACATCCATAGTTTCATATTTATAATGTCATAATATATTTAAGATTTATTAAATTCACGGATGTGTGTAGCTAAAAATAATATATTATATATATTATATACTTTTAGTGGATCTTGATGTAAAAAATTAGATGACTTCATTGCAATATTGAGAAATATCATTAATAAAATCCAATGTATTATTTTATTGAAAACCAATTCACTGCATCCATTCAACCATAACATATTTTTATACTAAAAAGAATGAATCATATAAATAAGTGATGTAATTGAGACTGCATAAAGTTCTATAATTCATGTGAGATAATATTTTATATTATCATCTTACCATAACACATGAACCAAGGGGATTACATTCCCATGAAATAACTACTCATTATAATCCTTGATATCCACTATGTAATTTTTGAAGGTAGTGTTTTCCTCAAAATATAGCTCACCCCACCCAAATTTTTTTATTGGTACCCCAGAAATTGTTTGAGTTAAGACACATGGATAAATTTATGTTTTTGGTCCATAAATTTAGGTATCACTAAGTGTTAATAAAACATACCTACACTTTTAAAAATGATTAAAGGCCTACTAAAACTCAGTGATAGCTTCCCATGTAGTCTAATCCTTATCATGCCACACTGAGGAGATACATTGAGGAACACATGACCTTTTTTCAAAAACTACTAGTACATCATTCTTCTATTTTTATAGGAATACTGTTTACATTAAGATATCCTCAGGTGCACATAGATCACATTACCCTTCACAATCATCAACTACATAATCATGGGCCACCTAAGAGATGAATCTCCCATATATATCTAGTAAAGGGTTGACTATCAAGGTTTTTAATTCAAGGGCCCAAAATGTTCCTTTAGAATAATAGACTGGTTGTGGTTGTATTAAATCTATAATAATGGTATATAATTACTCAAATGTTTCCAAAATATTTAATGAAGGATCACAAAAAAACATTAAAAATTTAATGGTCCTCCCATCTTTTACATCGATCTATGACAAAAATGTGGTACACAAATATAGATGGTTTTAAAAAACCTCCGAATAACTTTTCTACTTATAGAATGTGAATCTCACAACATGGTCAGATAAAATCTATGAAGTTACTCCATGTAATTAAAAAATCACTTCTATGTATATATGTCACAATTTCTCTCCTGAACTTGACTCTAAAATGTGAAGGATGTGATCTAACATGGTTAGTTGGAAAAAAATAACATTGAGAGTGGATTAACCCTTTAAATATCTTAAAGTATAGTTATAAAATTCAAAGATATAATATCCTACTTATTCTCTATTTCCTCGAGGATTTTTCTCAAATACGTGGGAACATGGTGCTCATCCTTAACCTATTGACATGTAAAGAACCATTAAAAAATTGAAACACCTTTATTCATTAATTATCAGCAGAAATAATGCATGAGATCTTGGTACATATTAATAAGACATGGATTTATATCCAAAATTAAGGTATGTAAATCACCTAACACCTACTCACACATCAATTCATGAACATTAAGGATCATGAAGTAAATGATATTGTGGAAGTTGTGGTAAATTTTCAAACATGGGAAAAAAGACAGTGATGTGGGACAAGTTGAAGGAAAGGTTGACCTTCATGATGAATTTGAAGATGGTCTTGAAAATATAGGTGTTAAGAGATCCAAAATAAAGAAATATAACAAACTAGTTCATGAATATAAACATTATATGTAAGAGTAAGAAGAATAAAAGTCTGAACTAAATGAAGAAATTCAAAAACTTAAGTCATCAATTCTAAAAACCAATAAAATTGTGATCGAGTACAAACTCAAAATTGATGAATAGAGAATAGAGATTAATATTTTTACTAATACTGGATAATATAAAATTAAAAGAATCAATTATCTTGAAGATGATGTTATTATTGTGCGAATAGATGAAAAAGATTAGGAGAAACTCTTTATTATAGCGAAGCAGAAAACATTGATAACAGAAAAGGGAAATGTATATTTTAGAGTTCTAGAGAAATAGAAAAAGGAATGTTAGAAAAAGAAAATGACGTACCAGAATAATATAGATCATGTGATTTTGATTTCAAAAATAACTCAGTAATGGAATAAGTTAGGCCATAGATCCCACTCTGAGGTTGAATATTGATTTTGGTATGAATTATAATTTTAATACTCCTAGAACCCAAGGGAAAATGATAGATTAGTATTGAAACATATGAATGAACCCCAAATTAAATGCTATTTTTGTGAAATTATTGGAGAGTCATAAATGTTTTTTAAATATATTAAAGTATCAATGGGAGAAATACCAACAGAGGTAGCAACACAAGGATCAATATTTCAGGACATAATTTTATAGTCACTATTTTAGGGGTAGAGGATTTTGGACCATGGAATGATATTGATCGTCGATAATGAATTGAAATGTGTGGAAGGAGAATGAATATATTCTTGATCAGTACTAAAAGATATCATCAAATATGGTAAAAATAAAATAAATTTGTCAATTTTCAACACTATAGGATGAAGCTGGTCTATCATGAATTGAGGAGGATAAATACTATCAATCTATATCAAGTATTATTTCAAAATAAAGGATCATAAAGAAACAAAATGCTCAGTTAGTGGTTAAAGATATTGAATTAATATATTCAGATCACCCAGCAATGCAAATCATTAAGAGAGGAATCCTGATACAAAATATAAGAAATAATGATTTGGTGACTAGAATTAGGTATGATAAAGAAGGTATTAGAAGATTTTTTATGGCTGAAATATTAATGATTGTCATCTAGGAAAAATCCATGTTTTTGAAAAATACTAAAGACATACTTGAATAATAGTTGTTGAAGGAATCATACAAAAATATCATAGTGTCAGTCAACATTGTGACTAAGGTCATTCTATAATCTTTTCAATGATATTATGTGTAATCAAGGGAAAATATGGTGCAATTCATTTGCAGGTAATGTGTATGAAAGGAAATTTAAATATTGTGAGTGGCGAAGAAGATATAATCATTTTTTCTATTGAATAAGAAAACAAGATATGGAAAAAGCATCTCGGAATCTTGATCCAAACATCCTTGGATCATTCGGTGAAATATGATGTTTCTTCTCTTGGGTATCACGTGATCATACTTATACATTCTATACATTCCAACAAGGGATGTTCATTCAAAATACATAAAATAAAAAAGAGAAAAGGCCAAAAATAGTTCTTGGGATGGTTCATATTGATGTTTGTGGACCTATTACACCAAGATCCATTGATGGAAGGAGATACTAAGTTATTATCATTAATGGTTTTTTCATAATGGTGTCAGTATAAATCCTCACACACGAGTCATAGGTGTTCGGTAATAATAAAGGATATCAACAAGAACTTAGGAAGATGTTAGGTAAGAAAATAAAAAACATCATAACAATTAAGGGAACTTAGTTATCTAATATCAAAGTATAGTATTATCTTCAGAAATATGGTAAAAGTATCAAACTTTTAGTAGTTAGAACTTTTTAGAAGAAATGATTAGTAAATAGAATTAACAATATTATCAACAACATGGGTAAATTATTCTCATTGAGAATGACCTATTGCAGTTTTTTCAGAAAGAAGTAGTGTTCAAATCATTATACACATCAAATATTGAATAATTGTGTCAAAAAGAAGAGAAGTCTCAAAATTAGCTATGGTATTTAATGAATCCATTGTTAAATTACATTGGAGTAATCAAAAGTAAGGGTTTCATTCTCAATGAGTATAAATACATGAAAATTGAATCCCTTGGAAATGAAGGGATATTTATTGAATGCTCAAAAAATGAAAATTATATAAATTCCTCCATAAGAGGAAAGGAAAATTTGTAGAATGAAATGATCTACCCATAGTGGAGAATGAGACAGATACTCACCAAATAGATGATTAGTCTTGATAGAATAGTGATGTAGTGATAAGATGATCATGGGATGTACCAGTTCTTGATGATGATCTAAAATAGTATTCCAGTAATGAAAAATATGATAAGATTTTTGTATCTTTCCAAGAATATTAAAGAATATCTAAAATTGATAGAAATTTCATAATAGGTTATTAGACAACACCATTGTAGAAAAAGAAGATGAAATATCTACAAAAATCATCTTACTTATTATAGATAGAGCCAAAATGTTTTGATGAACCAGTTTGAGATTTGAATTGGGTTTAGTCTATAAATGAATATCTTGACCAAATTGAGAAGAATTAGAAATGGGATAGTGCTTTAATTCCAAAAGATAATAATGTCATTGGGACAAAATGGGTCTTTCACAGCAAAATGAAAGAATTCAGTGTGGTAATACAAAACAAGTAATGACTAGTGTGAAAATGTTACACCAAAATAGAGGGTATTGGTGGTGATGAAACATTTTCCCCCACTACATTGATAGATTCAATCTGATTATTTTGGCCATAAAAGTGTAATGAAAGTTCATGGTATTCCAAATAGATGTCATTTAAATATTTATGAAAGGGGATCTAGAATAAGAAGTTAATATTGATAAGATACATGTTATTCTCATTTATTAATATGATGATAGTTTATTTTAAATTAATTATTCTTTATAATATTTGAATAAAGCACCAAGATCATGGTATTCAATTCTATATCAGTTTTGGAAAAATATTGGTTTTTGACATTTTTGAGTTAATTACAATAAATATTTCAACTATGATAGTAATCAAAGGTTGGAAGTGCTAGTATATATCAATGATAAATCTTTGGTCAATCCAAAAAACCTCAAGGAATTAAATTCATTGAATTCATGAAGATTGGATTTGAAATGTTGATTATCGGGGAATTGAAATGTTTCTTCAATTTATAGGACATAAATAATTAATTGAACATTTATTTCTAAATACAAATAGTACATGGAGGTTCTGAAAAAATTTGGAATTGATACTTCAAAGGATGTGAAAACTCTGGTGGCTACATGGAATAAACTATCACGGGATGATAAAGGTACTTTCATCAGTAGAACATAATACAAAAAAATAATTTTTAGTCTATTGTATATGATAGTCAAAAAACATTATTTTTCGTCTACCACAAGTCAAGTATAAAGATATCAATGTGATCCCAATGAAACCCATTATATTTTAGTAAAATAAATACTTATGAATATCAGTGATATAGTGGATTTTGATTTGGTGTATAATGATACATATCAACAAGAGGTATTGGGATATACTAATGCAGATTGTGTTGGTTTAGAAGAAGATAGAAAATCATCATCAGGCGGGGCATTCTATCTCGGAAGGTCATGTATTTATTTTCTATGAAATAAAAAAGTTTTCATTTATATGAGAAAAGAAAATTACAACTATATTATGGCTACTCAGTCATGCACACAATTAATGTGGATGACACAATAGCTGGGTTATATGAGAATTTAAGTGATGTCTCCAATTGGAATCCATTGTGAGAATTAAAGTGAAATAAATCTTATTAAAAATACAATACATCACATAAGAAAAAATCTCATTTAATGAAAGTATCATTTTATCATGGAGATGGTGGGAAAAGGGCTTTTGAAGATGGATAATGTGGCTATATAAATTTAGGATGTGGAAACTCAGACAAATATCATGGCCATATAAATATTTTAAATACATTGAATAGCTATGGGAGTCCATTCGACTCCTGATACATGAAAAACTCGGGATGTGGAACCCCCTCTCCTTGAGTTATGTTGTGTTTTTCGTAATGTTCTAATATGTTTTCTTTACCATATAATAAACATAAAACGAATGGACTTTAGGTTCATTGACATTGGGGGTGATATATTTTAACTATAAAAATGGTAAGAAATGTCTTGATGAAGAAAAAGGATAGATTATTTCTTAATCATGATAGGGGAGAAGCTGCTCTATGGATCAGTGAGATGGGGGGGTCGAGAATGTTATAGGGATAAGTGACATAGAGAGAGTATTAAATTATATTATTTTAGAAGTTATCGATAAAATATTATATATCACGATAGGTAAGGTTAGTAATTAAAGCATAAGAGGGATTTTTCAATGAAATGAAGTGATACATTGATGAACTTTGAATTAAAATCTCATTTCACACGAAATGCATAGATCATGGGGGATTAGAGTACACATTGAGTAAATCCTTGATCTCTATCAGGATTTAAAGAATAAAATGTTAGTAGAAGAAGTAAGAAGATTAAATAATCAATCAAAATGAAAGGAGTTGTAAAAAAACTAAAAGGAGGTGATTTTTGGGAAAAAATTACCTCAACGCATCATCTCAGTGTTTTGGGTGTGATTGTGTTTATTGACAAAGCCATATGACCACAAATGATTATGGTTAATTTTTTTTGAATAATTTTTTTAAGATAGCATAGTTTCCAATTGTTTTCTAAATTTTTTGGCCTCAAAATTTAGAATTTGTTTTTGGAAAAGGAAGATTTTATATATGGAAGTACAATGTTAATGGACCACATAAAAGTGTTTGCTGACTTTAATGGGAGTAAGTAGAATATGGAAGGAAATTATAAAAGTGTGAATTATTATATAGAAGCACTTTGGGGACCACAAGTCACGGTACGTGGACCTCATAGGGGAAACAGTTCACATGAATAAAATGGTTTGCAGAAATTATTATTGTTTTTGGGAGTAAAATTGATCGCAGATGGATTATTGTTTGCTGTTAAAAGGTAGTGATCTATTTGTGAAATAAATCAAGAACCTTAATGAAACAATGATGTTATGTTGACTATTAAGGAAAAATGGCTCATGGGAGGAGTGTAGTACGTTGTGAATGAACTAAAACATCGATTATGTGAGAAAAAATTATTATAAACATTTTATAATCTATATTACTATATGAGGACTACTGAGCCGATAATTACTATGAGAGAAATTTTCATTAGAGAAATTTTTTTCTTTTGGAAGAAATGTTGAAACGTTCAATGTGGTTCCTGTAGGATGATTCTATGAAAAAGAGATTTCACGAGGAAGCGATTCCACGAAGGGTGAAGTATTTTTCAGAGGTAATTTTTCTAATGGGTTTTGTAGGGAAATGTATCCTAGAAAGGAAGATGGGCACATATAGGTGAGGTAGTCTGTGGAACATTATTCATTCAAAGATGATAGGTTTTCTATGAATGAATAATCTATACAAAAATTATAGATGGACAATAGAAGGAGAGGTGGTCCCCAAATCAGTCACACCACATGTTGTAGCAATGTTCACAGAAGAAAGAGGACATCCAACAAAGGCCCCATGGAAATTCGCGATGGGACTAAAAATGTTCATGAAAGTCATTTCTTCTATCTAAAAGTCATGGGAAATGTAAATTTCATCTATGGGAGAAAATATGACTACAATAGAGAATCCAACAACAGTATATGATGTATTCTCTCATGCAAATGAATTCACCCACATATCCAAAAACTATGACTAGATCCCTTCAAAGTGAAGTGAGAAAAGGAACCAGGAGATGGTTATCCATTACCCTATTAGTGAGCTATAGAAAAAGACATAGGGAGTGAACCTTATGAATTTAGTGAGAAGACTCTAATTCTTGTAAACCCAGTGAGCATGGCCATAGAAATAATCTATTAAAAACCTTATAATTTGGTAGTGATCCTCAATGAATTGTTACATAAGAAAACATTCATTGTATTCTCATTGAATGTATCCTAGTTTTATTGAACCATGTAAAAATCTATGTTTTTTATAGATGATTTCATTTCTATTCATATATTTCTATGATAAGAAGAGTGAATAATATTTTGTTTAATTAAAATACAACATCTAGATGGGAATTTGTTTTATATGTCATACCCTGATTAACCCCTCCCACACCTCAAGGAATTTTACATAATTATTTCTAATGGTATCATATGGCCTGAAAAATGTTGAACTTGACCAGTTATTCACCAAATTCCTTGGATGAGTTACCATCATAGACATAAATATTGGTTTTAGATGTCTTTAGTATAGGACTTATGAGAATTAGAATATATTGAAAAGAAATTGTATCACCTTCCATGTCAAGTATAGAGAAATATTTTTGGAAGACAAGATGATTGACTGGGACAAGGAAATCCTCCATTATTCTCTTAGAAATGAAAGTTCCTCAATTGGATATCTCAAATAAAACAATAGTTTGGTGAAAGTTACCTAGAATATGTATAGAGAATATGGATTTGGGCATGACATTTATTGAGGTTCATAGGACAATTTGTGCACTATCAAAGTTGGAACTCCCTATTTTGAATGGAATAGTAAATGCCCCTTGATCATTTCACTTAATGGGATAGGACTAATGGGATGAAATTTCACAGACATTACTGTTAGGGATGGGAAATGGTTGAGTTGGGAGTTTGGGAGAATTGGATTGTTTCTACTAGCTATGGTGGGATTCATGTTGACCAATTTGCATCTCAGTGTTTTTATGCATAGAATTGGTGAAGGAGGTATGATATTCTAAAATGAATTTCCAAAGTTATTTAGAATAATAGGTATGTCCCACGTTAATATTATCTTGATTTTGGTTCTTAGGAAAGTGCTTTAATAGGGATGGGAATTGGAAATTTCATTAGGATAGTGGAATCTAGAAGGATAAAGAGGATGAGTTCATCTAAGTGGTTGAGTTACAAATAGATAAGGTTGTTTGAATTTACCACTACCATGACCATATTGGATGTTGTTTGGATTTTGATGATGGAACTGAGAGGGATGAGATATATGACTACCATACATCAGTCTTGTGTTATAATTGGAATAGAAGAGGTCAATGTACTGTTGGGTGGAGTATTTAATAAACTAACCTGATTGTTGAGGGAATGTGTTCCATTGAAAAAATGATGCATTGAGTTCAATTGTATTAGAAGAATCAGATGGATCATATTGAATCTATGAACATTTTTTAGATGGATGATCTAGTGAGTGACATATTCAACAATTTTTTATAGGTCAAGGGAACCTATATTATGGAGATGATGAAGTAGTGTCATTAGTAAAAACCACTAGTAAATGGTCAGGACATATAAGTTCACTCGTCCACTCGGTCAACTAAATGGGATATATGGATTGATTCTCTTAGAAATGTTGGACATGAGAATGTTCTCTAGTTTGTAAATTCTATATGTTTATGCCCAAATTTGATATGATATGTCATGCAACTGCATAAGTTTATTCACCAAGAGTAATGCCACTAGAGGCATCCATGAGAGTCCACTCCATAGCCAATAACCCAACATAGATGTATCGGATCATTTGTTGATCATGAATTTGGTGATGTGGGTAGGTTGTCATAATATCTTTGAACCTATATGTTAACTAAATAGGTGACTCATTATGGAATTGAATGATACCACTCTTTTCCTTTTGGATAGAATTAGTTTGAGAAGTAGGAATTAATTTCTCAGTGAAGATGATCTTTATATTGATCAATATTGTTATAAAACTAGAAGGGGGTAGTAGATCCATGACTTGGTGTAGTAATATAGGGAGAAATGCAATTATCATAGTTTGATTTATTCTTCTTAACCCCTTTCAAGCTTCATGGTATATAACACCACATGGAAGTCCATAAGGTGATGATGAGGATCCGCACATGATATCCCGTGTGAATGTGGTAAAAGATGAATCAAACCAGATTTCAGTTCAATATATGCCTCAATATTTGGATATTATATAAAAATGGGTTTTTAATTCATATTATATATAGTGATTTTATTCAGGGTTTGTTCCATGTGAATATAAATATCTAGAATAATTGGATCTACAATGAATGAGTCCTCATTGATTTGATTATCACTAATATTCTTCCTAAGTTAGTGAATTGTTCTATTGATTCCTAGGAACAACAAGTCCAATGGGTCTTTTGATAGTCCATGAGGCATTCATATAATTTTTTTATGGATGGGTAATAGGTGGTTTTTTTGTTTTTTATGTTTAATGTTTTGATCAGAAGGTGGGTTTTCCTTTGTGTCTTTTAGATTTTTTTAGATTTATTTGGTTTTATGATTCAAAAATCTAAATTATATAAACTTACATTACACTATACTTGGAAACTTCTCCAAATGATTTATGACTGATTATCACCTATAAATTGTTCAATGGTATCATGCACTTTTTATTTTCATACAAGTACTTGGGTTGAATCTAAGGAAAGGTTACAAATTTGAGTTTCGATTATTTTCAATTGATTGGGTTTTGACTTGGGGTTTTCTTATAGACAATATGTATGAAATGATTGATTAATGTCATTTTATTTAATAATATTATAATTATAGGGTTTATTATATTATTAGAAATTTAATCTTGGGAAATTATTTATCTTTTATAAGTATTTCATTAAATTTAAATCCACTTCACAGTACGATTTTGGATTTGAATTCCCAATTGTTTTGGATTTAATCAAACTCTAAACTAGGTTATAAATCTCAATAAAATATTTTCAATGGATGGTTTAAAATTTCATTAACCCATGTAAATATATTGATATAATAATATATGAAATCCATATATCAAACAAATTATTTCAATAATCAATGAAATTTTAAGTTCATCATACACAATATCAATTTAATGAATATAAATCGTGCAAAATATCCCAATAACATACCATCCCCAAATTATTACTAACCATAATTAGATATTTACAGATACATTGATTTTTTTTATAATATGGTGGAAGATTTTAGGGTGATGAGTTAAATAGGGAAGAAAAATAACATGACAAGGTAAGAGTTCTGCACCAAACACACACATGAAACATGATGATAAGTAAGACTATCAATTTTGATTTAATGAGAATGTCTAAAATTTGAAGGGTTTTCAACTTGATTTAAAATAATTTTAGAACATTATAATTAAATAATAGAATATGGATTATAATTTGATATGATGGTGAAGATACATGCATTAGTATGCAATTGAAATAAAAACAAACTTACATGATCACAATTGAAAATAAGGCAGACACATGAAATGAAAAGGGGGGTATAGGTATCTCATATTAAAACAAGATAAAGGAATTCCACCCCAAACCCTTGGAAATTATTTATTCATACCAAATCTCCTCATTATGTTATGAAATTCCATCCCCTTTCAATGTGATAATGAGTATCTGTATATTGAAACATGTAGTGGACTACTTTCAATCAAAATCATCCCATTATGTTGGATAACAATGTTATCAACCATCTATTGGAATATATGGATATTGTTTTCTTCAATGTTTTGTACAATTATGTGAAAAACCCAACCAAAAAATTTGGAATCTATTGGAATTTTGTACCCAAATTTATGGCTATTCTCATAAATAATGTATTGTTGTCCATTTCTACTGATCTTTTTTAAGGCCAAAATATGATTTTTTTTGTATAGGAAGATTCCATCAAATAAAAACCATTTATTCTTAATATAAATATGAAAATATTAGTTATTTATAACAACCAAATATCAAATCAATTTGATCTATATATCCTGAAAAAAATTTAGGATTATATTCTCCTTTTAATTATGTTATTAAATGGTGGGAATGATTTCAATATATCAGTTGAACACCTTTATGGTGGATTTGGGAATTTAACACATTATAAATGATTATTTTATATATTTATTAATATATTCAAGAGTTTAATAAATTTTGGGCTTCTAGATATATCCTATAGAATATATATTCATGAATGGTCCATTTTTCATTATTTTTTTTGGGATTCTTTTGTGGTCTATATTACCATTAAAATGGAAGAATTGGCCCAAGATCTAGTAGTATTATTTGTAGGAATTATAATTATTAAAATTAAAAAAATAATTACAAAATTTATATAAGTATAGTTAGATTTATTATCCAAATATTAAACTGACTTGATTTTATTAATTCAAATAATACTATAGAATTATATTTATTATTAAAACATGAGTATTTCATACCAATTATGCACATTTCATTGAAAAAATGTAATGGGAGAAAAAAAAAATTAAATTAAATGAATAACATCATTCATAAATATATAATCCAGTGTTAGATCATAGTCAAATGATAACTCATGAGTTGGGTTAAAATATATTACTAAAGGGCATGGAATAATAATTGTTATCCATAAGACATGATAAAAAGACAAGTAATATCAAATGATAATGCATATACCATAGAATAAGTGTGTGAAACATGTAATAATAAACATGATCCATAGAGAATAATAATAGGAATATAAATGATAAATTTCATTGAAATATAGAAAATTAATAAACTAAGGAACAAAAATACTCAATGGGTATCATTCCATGGTAGCATAGGCAACAACCATATGCAACCCATTAGTGACTTAGGATTAAAAATTAAATGGTCCATAAGTGAATTATGTTTAAAAAAAATATAATCCATAAGTGAATTGGGATTCAAAAACTCATGGTATGTATGTTAATTCAGTCTCAAAAGTCTATAGTCCATAAGTGAAATTTGTTTCAAAATCCAATAGTTTATAAGTAACTTAGGTTTCTAAAACCTATGTTCTCAATGTTTTTTCGGTTTTGAAAATATATTTTCCATAAGTGAATTCTATTTTCCCATCTTATATTTTTTAATTACCCCAAGAGATGTATATCCTTAACAAATTAATTGGTGGGAAATATAGGACACCATCTCTAAACAATCCCAACATATGTGTCTGAATTGAAAAAAACAATTCATCACATCATAAAAAATCCATGAAAATAAAATGGTTTTTGTAACATTTCTATAGTGTATCACTAAAATTGACCTCAAGAACCTAAAATGTTGATACCAAAAATTTAATCACCAAAAAAATTATTACAAAAGATAATTTAGAGATTTGATTATAGAAAAATAATTTTCAAGAAATTATATAATTTAATTATATAAGAAAATTAAATCAATAACATAAAATTATTATTAGAAAATGTTTTCTGCACTATCATAAAAGTTGAAGTTATATCTCTTATAAAATATTATTTTTTGAAAAAGTAAATATATTTTCTGTGAAAACCTTTTTATTTGAAAAGGTATTTTATATTATGGAGTCTGGAAATTGGCATAATGACTTCAAAAATGAAACATGACTTTTTTTTAAATTTATTACTTTTAAAAAGAATAATTAATAATTGAGACCTAAAAAGACATAGTGGCTTCATAAAGTTAAACTGAAAACATTTTTGAAATATTTTTCATTTAAAAATTATCATCAATAATAGATATTTGAAAGATATAAATGATTACTAGTGTGAATATATAGTGGAAGATAATGTTATTGATTTTAAAAGAATGGGAAATATTATTAATATTTTTAAATAACATTTCTTGAAACCAGCATAATAAAAAAGGTAGTAAAATGAATGTTTTATTATTTTTAATGGAAACTATTATGGGTACAATAATAAACACTTATTTGGATTTTAAAATAATAAGGGAAAACTTTTTTTGTAATAATGAACATGGAAATGGATGAAAAATCATCCATAAAAAGATTATATTTTTTCAGAAATTATTTTAAATTTTATGAGAATGAAATCCATTGGGAATGAATATTTGAGTTAAAATAATCATTTTACCTAGAGATAAAATATGTAATATCATTTTAAATAAGAATTAAAATAATTTATCAATCATATAAAGATGATTCCCAATGAATAATATTTTAACTCAAAGAGAGAATATTAGAGTTAACCAAATTCCATAAAGTTATCGTTATTTTTTAATAAATAGTCATTTTTAATGGTTCTTAAGTGTTAAAAGTTAAAATATACTAAAAAGGGGGAAATTACACATAATATAATAAAATCTCACAGTGTATGAAACTTATTTGAAAATGTTGAAGATGAACAATCAAAACATAATGAATAGGAATTGAATATCCAAAACCCTATCAACATCCCCATATTTCTAACTGAAACCCCTTAAATGGTATAAAAATATATGGATTTTTAAATCCTTTTGATTTTTTATAAAATTATTATAAAAAAAATAAGCAAAAATATATATTACCGAATTTATCATATTGTGAATAAACATCACATATAATTGAAGAATAACTTATATTTAAAAACACATTCCTTTAATCTAGTATAGCCAGAAGTACTCTGACCTCATTTATAATAATAATTAATATCATAATCACATATTTAAAAAAATTATTTATACCTATATACTTTTCTGAAATTCATTTATAAAATTTATTTAAAAAATTTTAGTTATTTATATTTTATTTTCATCATCAGAAGTTGTCATATTTGAGTGTTTGTTTAGTATTAGTTTCATAATGGTGATGCCAATTATAGTTTATGGATTTAAGGCTCATCATTATGAGATAATTTTAGGTTTAAGTATATATGTATTATAATGATTTATAATTTTTTAATTTCTTTCCATAATAGTTTTTGTTATCATTTTCTACAATGATGTTCCTTGTAGGATTGCTTCGGTAATTTTTTAGATGAATAAAGATTGGTTATAATAATAAGTAAAATATTAATATATTCTCCAAAAAATCATTACCAAAATTATGACTCAAATTAATTTATAATAACTCTAGTATTAATGTTTCTATGGTAATCTATTATATAAATTCGTAGTAATGTCTATGTAGGTGGTTAAACAAGTCCAAATAAGAACAAGATATAATATATTGGTTGGTATAGTTAATAAAGTTATTCATTTAGAATAATTTCATTACAAAAAATTATAATGATATTATATTATTCTTATGGTACTGAATTGTATTATATTATATTTTGATAATGAATATAATCCTTAATGAAAAAAATATGTCACTTTCTTGGATGTGATTTTCTTAACGTATACACAGGTGATGTGTTCATTTATGGATTCATTTACTATATAGATATTCATTGTAGAAAACAAACTTACTTTATTTTATTTCATGAAATAAACATAAACTCTTATTTTTCATTTCCATTGATCTATCTCCACTTCATTTCTTAAACCAATGGATTGATAATCAATATAGTTTTTTGATTCCTAAAGTAGATTTATTAAATGATCCATAATCTATTCCTTTTTTATTTAGATAAATACCTAAATAAAAATTGATTATGATTATATAGAATAAAAAAGAATACTTTAATCAAATTTTAATTTAATACATTTCATAAGTAGTTACCTTAAGACTCATTCAAAATAAAGTTTTTCAAATTCAAAGTCCAAAAATTTAGAAGGTCATTATATTTTAGAAATAAACTTAATATATGATATCCACAAATAATGTATCTCTTTCTTCAGATACAAAATATAAGAATACCTTATATTTGATTAATCCTTTATTAAACATGATTGATTCCAAGAGAAATATCATTAGGTGTTGAATGTATTCCTTAAACCCAAATATCTAATAATTGCATCATAACATAAACCATCAAATCACTAAGCACTATCACAGTACCCTATATGATCCCATTCAAATCTATTTATTTTAATATCATTATCAAGAACATATTTGGGGTTATCTTTACCATGTCATATGTTTTCAAAATGATCAACTTACAACAGAATAATTCTTCATTATTATTGATATTATTCATCACATGAATAAAACTCTATAAATATGATGTAATTATGTAAAATCATTATACATATCATGATTATTATAATGAAAATAAAATTGATAAAACACTTTCAAAACATAATTATTGAATCTATAACAAAAAAATATAAAATATTCCAATTAGACTATCATAAAAACAAATGATTAACCTTGATCTAGTTTCTTCTTATAATATATATTCCCTTGATACATTGAACATTCATTTATCTAATTACCAAACTCATTATTTTCCAATAATGGGATAAATTTTTTAACTACATCGAAATCATGAACCTAATGTCCCTACTCTCTACATTTATGGAAATCTCTTATTCCCTTTGAGAATATAACAAGGCATTTCCTTCCAAAATTTTCTCTAGTGGGATAACTCTTAATTCCATTATTCCCTTTATCCATCATATTCTCTATCGTATTCTTCTTATATTGACTTCGTTCAAAGATATAAATAATGGAGAATTATTTCATTGCCTTTTTAGAAAAAGATAGTATATCATTTTACAATAAGAATGTTTGGGATACTTGTTCCCTTTGAAGTATTAGATTAATCTCATTTGAGAAATGTACAATATAACCCTCTTGATTAAATATATAGTTCATTTTATACCTTGATAACATTTTAAATCTAGCATCATAAAAACTATATTTTCTTCTTATTTTTTTCTCAGATACAAGAATTTCCTCTTCATATTTTCTCTTTGATAAAATGGGAAGTATTTTTCTATGAAATGTTCCTTAAATTTATTCCATTCTATTTACCTAATTTCCTCCTCTTTAGTGTTTTCTATAAATTTCCACTATTGATCAACATCACTTGAGGGATGATAAACTATTATGATATCACTAACCCATTTCTTATAAGCCAAAGTGATAAAATATCTTCTTTATGGAACATATCAATTTCTAAACTACAAAGGGATTTATAGTTTCATTGAAAAATAGATATTGTTGTCTCATGAAGCTACCAAATAACTTTTTACCACAATTTGGATTAGGATTCTTCATAAAGGTTATGTTATTACTCTAAACTCTATTTTTTGTGCATGTACAGTTATAATATTTTATGCTCCAACAGTAGTTCTAGCTCCATCATAATTATCTTTCATATGATAGAAATCCCTATATAGATTTTGTGCACTGATACATTTTCTATTTCTTCAACTATGTTTCATTTATACATTATTTCATACAATATATTAGATCATAATATTATGAAATATATTTTATAATCTTAAACTAGTAAAACACATGATGTAAATAGAATATTCTGGCATAACTATGATCTAAATCATAATCAGCCTTATTCTGAGAATATTACCAATGTTAGTTATAGTGTAAAATTTTCCTAATATATGTTTTCAAAAATATAGTTTCCAATTTTTTTACTAAACATTCTCTGATACCAACTAGAAGGACCTCAACCATAGTATCCAAGAGCCAATGCTTAACAAGACACATTAGTACTAGGTATAGTCGATCAAATCAAAATGGACTACATAGTTTAGTAGTTTTGGAAATCAAGATAAAAAAATAAGTATAAGCTTAAAACATTTAATTAAATACAAAATAGAAATTTCATTGGAAGAACCCCTATTCTCTTAGATTATCCATGCATGTCAAACATAATCTTCATATTTCCATCCTATGGAAAAATAGAAAATATGAGAGGGATGAGACTAGATTCTTAGTAATGGTAAGAATAAATGGGAATCTACCTTAACCATAAAAATTAGTTTGAGGTGAATAAATTAAAAAAACATAATATTGAGCATAATAAAGAAGAATAAAAATCTCATTAAATAATTGTATATAAATAATCACATGAGAATGAAACTTAACCATAGATATTATAAAGGCATAATAATCACATGGATTAACAAAATAACATAATGATGGAATAAATAATGTTGGATGTCTAAAACATTCCATCAATGAATCTTCCCAAAATACAATATAAATGGGTAAGACATTGGACAACACCTGGTCCAGTTTGTCTCATGCGACCTATGAATGCATTGAGGGGGTATAGAAAGCCCCTCTCTTCACATACTAATTCCAATGAATTACTCAAATGAAAGGGTTGAATTAAAATAATCATACACATTCATTTTGAAAAAGTAATATGAAATCTTATTCACCAAACAATTAACGTAATAATAAACCATCAAAGGTAATTAATGAATAGTATCAGAATAGCACATTAAAATTCAAACTAATCATAAACTATTCATTAAATCGGAGTATATTGTATCATAAGAGTTAAACCAAATTTAAGAATAAGATTAAATAGGGGGTTTTAACATAGATTAAAATACTCTCGTAAAATTAGGGAGGAATTATTGAGTGAAATACCACTTTATATTGTAGTTGGGGTTTGGATAAGTGGTAAGATCCCCTTAATTCTACATGATAATGGGGGTTCAAAACCCATTGGGAACAAGGACTGTAGCAGTATTGTAGCGTACTGTAGCAGCGGCGACACTGTAGCAATAGCGGGAACCGTAATGGCGGATGGTATTGTAGTAGCGGTAGGGTACTGTAGCAGTGGAAGGTACTGTGTAGTACGGTAACAGCGTGGGTACTATAGAAGTACTATTCACAGAATGGGTCTTAGGCAAAAAAATGGGCCTACGGGTAATGTAATGGGATAAATTTCCCCTGGGCCTTTGGTCTATATAATGGGTCTCCCTATACCTAGTTAAAGAGATATTTTCATTACTTTATTAATAAAGAGGATTCGGACCAAACCTTTAAAATAAATACCACTTTATATTAAAAAAATACAATATTGTGAAATTATAAAATAAAACATTTTGTTTTAAAAATCATTATAAACATGTAATGTATTACTCAATACATTAATTCTTCATGATTCTATGAAAATCCTCTGATGTAGTATAGGTTAAAGAACATTCGTTCATTATTTTGAAAACGAATATTTAAAAGAGTTTTTTTAAAAGAATATGTGAGTGTTACAAAAATAAATCAATTATATTTATGAGTTGTAAATACTCATCAAATAAGTGGAAATACAATATACTATAATCAAAATACCTTTCATAGATATTTCATATAATGACATAATTAATGGATTATAAGTCTAAATGATTTTAAGATGATGGGTTGTTGTCAGTGGTTATATTTTTTTAGGGTTGTTATGGCAATGATCCTTGGTCTCACGGTTGTTGGGACCTTAAAGATGAATGACTTATATGATTACTCTTAATGTAATTAAAACCCTATTTTTTGGAACATGTTTTGATGAGAATAATTACAGATTATTTGTATTTCATTCCAAACATGTACTCAACATATTTTGTGCATTTGGCTTGATTTGGGATTGGAGTTGGGTTTGAAACAACGTTTTCATCTGTTTTCAGTGCAAGGGTTGACTATACAATTTTGTATTTTGGTTGTACTTATTTGAGGGTTCATAGAGGCTGGGATGCATGGTTTTTTCCCTGGTGTTTGCAATTTTTGGCATGTTGATGTAAGTAGAGTAGTTTTTTGGATTTAACAAGATCATTTGGATGACAGAATATTCACTAATGTGTATAGAATGTAATTTAGGTTTTTCTTCTCATTATATTTCTTGTTTTATAAGATCATTACACCTAGTGTACACACTGACAGTTTCCTTTTATTTAATATGTTTTTCTAGGGATATGGGTTGGGACACCAACTCATATATCAGATATTGTTTCTATAAGTCTAACCAAAATAATGGTAATTGGGGTGAGTATTCCATTAACACATTGTAATTATTCAAACTGTATACCACATAAAATTAATGATCATCAAATGAAACATTGAATAAAATGAAGATAAGTAGAATCATGATAATATATATCAAATTGATTTATACATAAAACAAACACAAGAAATAATTAATGAATAAAGAATACCTCATTGAAAAATAAAATTTAGATGAGAAAACCTTACATTTTGTAAGAAATCATTATGTAATGGTATGTAATGTCCCAGATAAAAAAATTACATTAACTAATTGCATAATTTTGAACATATTGAACATATATTATATTTAATATAATATTATTATGTTTATTTGAGTCTATTTCATTGCGTTTTAATGTTTACTTTCATTTCTCTATGAGGTTTTATTTCATGGTTTTACAGTCGGTTCCCTTGAGTATAAAATATGATTGTTATTTTCAAATAAGAATGAAATACTCAAACCTGAAATTATTTTTTATTAGTGAACTCACATTTGTTTAAATGGTCTCATATATCATTTTTTTATTGTATGAGGATGATTCATAAGATTAATTGTTGATGAAAATGTCATAAATTTTTTCGGTGGTTTTTACGACCATCCCAAACTTGTGACATTTCATTTATGATTGAATTTATATATTGGCTCATGAACATTATATAACATATAAAATATATATTAAAATCTAATATTTCCATAATAATTGTTCTAAAACCATACATGAATGTGTTAATGGAAAATGAAAACTCATCATCCATGTAGGTGATGAATCAACACATCATGACTGTTGTTTTCATTTATAAAATAAAAGAGAGGAGAAGAGATTTAATGGTAGATAATACATTTTCAAATATATAACATATTTTAATTTCTGACATACATAAATTTATTATAAATTTTTATAGGTGAGGTTATTATTCTATTCAGTATATTACTTTTCATAACTGTTATAGTTTTATTCCAAAAAGTATGTTAATATTTAATAGTATATAATTGTTTTCAAAAGATCATTGTTTCATGAAACAAAAGATATAAATTAAATTTAATTTATTTAATATGATACATATAGTAAAATATTTATGTGTTAAAATGGTTTTGGTGCCTATATTTTTATTGGTCTAGAGATATTTTAAATTAAAACATTGTGAATCCACTTCTATCCAACAATCTAATTTTGTACAAAATTTATTTCTGTAGAATTATATTATTTATTAAAATCTATTTAAATAATATTTCTTAATAAGAAATTATTTTTCGAATGGACACCCCTTTAAATTTTTTTAAAATGTTTAACATTTAAGAATAAATTATTTGGAATAAATATTGAACATTTATTGAGTAAATAATATTTAGTAATTTATTTTTTATGATCTCAAATGTATGTAAATATTATAAAAATTTCCCATTCTAGAAGAAAATATTTACATATTGTTTTCCGAATAATAGACCCATAAATATGTTTTATAATAAAATTTTCTTCTTTTTGAGTTAAAATAGAACATTATTTCTAATATAATTATGATGTATGTTTATAATTTTTTAATGTATGTTATGAAATTATACAATTTAATTTAACAACATATTCTTTATAAAAATCATAGTCATTAAATTCCACATAATTATTTTCACCATAAGAGTTTTATATTAATTAATTTTCACAAAAGAAGGTAGAATACCCTCATTTTCAAGTGTTGCAACATTTTATCCTTTAGGAAAATTTGAAATAAATTATTCATCAAAAGTATCATGGTAATTTTAAATTAAATTAAAATTTTTTGGAGTTTTTTAGGTACATTATCCATATATAAATGATTTTTCTTATGAATATTAGTATATAAACCAATATAATTTCACATAGCACTACTCCTATCTGAAGAAATATCTAAATTCATATATCCAATACTTTCACTCTTAGTGTCTAAATAATTCAATCATCTCATTCCATTTATTTATTATAATTTTTATTTGAAATTAAACCCTTTTTTAAAAAATGTAAAATTGGGAATGATATTTAAATATTCAATTCATTCATCACTAATCAATGTAGAATTATCTTTATTCTCACCAATATGATTCTTCTTCTTTCTATACATTAATGAAAATATTTTTTACCAATAATATTATTCACTATTATTTTACATTTAGGAAAAAAAATCATTTCCTATGAAGTAAAAAAAATACAATTCTTCTTTTTATTTCCTCTTATAATTTAATGGTTTTTAATTAATTTCCCCAGTTGCAGCCTTTTAGTCCATAACTATTCAAAAATATAATCTGTAGTGTGCCTCATTCTTCTATTTTTCCTACATCTCTCTTCAATATAATCTTATTCTGAAAAAGAGGTCAACTTAGATCATCAAGTTTTTTCCTTGTTAGATGTTTTATGATATGTACATAAATTCTATTAGACTCCCACTCCATATGAATGATATCAATAATATTCCCAATGAGTTTTAAATCCAATAGTTCCTTCCATCTGTGTGGATTTATGATTTGTACGATTGTCATAAATATCTGATGCATTTGTTTAAAAGATTTACTATTTTAGAAATAAAAAGTCTCATAATCAGAATAAAGAACATTCTTTCTAGTTTATAAATAAATACATATTCTAATATGTGTTACATATATATTTTTCTCAATATATTTAACTATATAACAATAAAATATTTAACAATAATTTTTCCTTATCATTGAGCACAAAAAAGTGTTATAAAATTTATAATTCAAATAATACTCAGTATTTCCTTATCTATTAAATGTTTTAACAAATTTTTCATGAATATTATAATTTCTAGTCATTATAAAAAATATCTACTACAATATTAATGATGAAATTCTTCATATTATCTCTTAAATAATCATAGTAAACTTATTCATCATTTAATGGCCTGCTAGCATTTACATTCTGTATGATGCTAATAGATAAACATATGATCAAAAAACGTTTTTCTCTACCACACAGTTAGTGTAAGATGAAAAAATTGGTGTAGAAACATTTCTATGATACCAAATTTTTCATAGAAATGTATGACCTAAATTCTACAACAGGGAGTAAATTTCATTTTTTTCATGTCCGCTAAAAAATTCACACTCTTGTTTACGTAAACAAACCAAAAACATTATATTACATACAATTAGAATTATTTCCTACTATTAAGTAGAGAAAATAATCAGACTGATGTTTCTTCAATAACTGTTAATAGAGTGAATAAATAATTTTATACTTAAATAAAATAACTAACATATTTTATATATAAAGTATTAACATATTTTTAGTGGAATAAAACCTATAATTTCTCTACTAAGTGGTGTTTTCTCTTTAAATTGAAATAATAAGGAAGCTTATTGAACCAAATATGTTTAACCACCATAATAAACCTATTGATTTATCTATCTTTTAAATCACTAAAAAATCAATCAAAATGATCAGAATTACTTTTTGTCTTAATTTTAGAATCCCCAAATATTATCTGATCGTAAAAAAATATACTTATTTATCCTCAAGACACCCTGGTATCACAAATTGAAATTAACACAATGTAAACCAAATAACATGGATGAATTTAATAAAAAATCCTCCAAATTTGATGATCATTAGAATAGAAACCTCTATAATTTATAAATATAAGTACTCGATGATATGAGATGTTTTAGAATTCAATACATAAGAAATATCCATACATCTTTTCATTCATATATTTACTTATTTACCTAGAAATAATGGTAAAATTTATTGATAAATGTTGTATCAAATCCAACATTCAGATTCTTCATTTATTAGGATTCGTTATAACTTCATTGGAATCAGGAGTTTTATTTATTGTAGATCTATTCTTGTACTAATTATACCAAATATGTATGTTCAACACTGCTACATAACTGCATTAAAAAAATAAAAAGACATAAAAAATCCTTCCATTGTAACGTAAATTCATAAAGACTATTTTATAACCACTTTTCTTTAATCTTACTTTTAACAAGACTATTTTAATTCAGGTAGACTAATTCAGAATGTCTACTGAAGATACCATAGAAATTAATAATAAATTAATATATAAGATAACATCATGATAAAATAAGATATGTACTCTGATTTTTAAAATATTTATAGGGATAATTTTTTTAAATTAACAATAATATAATAATTATTGTTGATGTATATCTCTAAAAACGGCACACCTTCACACCATTATCCAACATTATGAAGATAAATTCCCTAGATCTCATATCCAATATAGATGTTTTAGTGTTATTAAAAATTAATATACAGTACATCATAAAGTATATAATTGAGAATAGTTAGTGGTTTTACTAGTACACATGTTTATGGATGTACTCAAATCAATCACCATTGGGGGTGATCAATTGACCAAATAACATATAGTCCTCACTTCTTATTCCCAAAATGCGTTAGTAACTATTTTATCATCCCTTTATCTATAAAATACGGTCCATTTCATCTTCTATGTGACATTATTCTATTGAAATGTTTGTTCCAACATAAACTATATCTTGGTTCTTTATATTGATAAATGCATAATATTATTTTCTGGTATATTATCCACAATTTTAAGCCCATAATCTCTTCATATCATTTCCAAATATAAACCCCTTTTGATATATTGAATGTTTTAGAGAAATAAAAAACATATGCTTCCCTATTTATTTGGTAAACCCAAAATCTAAAAGAATATCAATTTATTGATGATTAAATTTAGCTTTCTTCTCTCAAAGATAAAACATGTTCTTGTAAAATTTTGGATTGGACCAACTCTAAGATATAATTTCTCCCCACTAATTGTCACGACCCGTCCTCGGGGCCCATTCCGTGACTACCCCAAGCCCGCCTTCCATAGGCCAGGGGCTGGCGACTAGCACCAAGGCGTAAATCCCAGTAAAAACGGATGGCATTGCCTTTGTAAAGTAAACAATCACACAGAGTACAAGCGGAAGAAGTAAACACTAAGTAAAAAATGAGTACAATAGTAAGTGCGGAAAGTAAAAAGGGGCAGGAAATACAAGCCCAACTGTAAAGTACAACTCGAAAGGGAAAACAGCAACTGAAAAGTAAAGCTGTTACGCCGAGCTGTCCACTGGAAATCCCACCTAAAGGGTGGGTACAGACAGCTCCTCTGCTCCTTGGGTCCAGCCGTCCACTCCGAGTATGTCCTGCCCAGTGGTCCACCTCTGGGTACCGCCTCGTCGTCACGTCCACCTCTGGGTACCATCTCGTCGTATAGTCCACCTCCAGGTACCGTCCAGTCCTTGAACACTCGGCCTCTGTCAGTACTGGCCGTCGTCTGCAACCAACACAACGAGGTGCAGGCATAGCCCGTGCAGGGGTGAGTATAACGATACTCAGTAAGGACCCCGAGACCCTCAAGGTCTCACTAAATCCAACAAGGATAACCACATAGAAGATCTCAACAGATAACCTCTACTTAGGTATATGCCCATACATATACCTAAGTTATCAAGTAACCCATCTCAATCATGAGGAAACACAAGGATTGTGAAATCAACGGATAACTACTACCCAGGTATATGCCCATACATATACCTAAGTTATCAAGTGACCCATCTCAATCATGAGGTAAACACAAGGTCAAAAGTCTCAGCTCAAACCAGGATTTTCATTATCGAAAACGTAACTGCTGAAGAGCTCCGTCTCTGGAGTGTACAGTGGTCCTGTCACGACTCTGAGGTACTGCTCACTAACCTAAGACTGCTGAAGTACTCCTCCTGTCGAGTACCGTGGGTCATCCACCCAGACACAGTAGTGCTTCCCGCCGAGGTATGTCACCCAAACACAGTAGTGCACACACCCTAGTAGTCTGCTGAGGTACTCACCGGACGAGTACCGCAGGTCTGCACTGTCACACAGGTAGTGCTCCGTCCGCCATGGGTCTGCACCTCAGAAAGTAGTGCTCCGTCCACTGGGCTAGTCGACTCACTCCAAGTCGAGTCGGTCAAACAGTCGTCAGGTCTCAGCCAGTTACACGGTCTCCGTACTCCGCACGCTCGTCAATGGGAGGGTCCGCTCCACGATCTACAAGTCGATACTCCAAGTATCTCAAAGTCCCACAAAGAAGTATCTCAAAGGACCGCCACGTCATAGGGGTCTCAACGCAACAGACGGCGCATCAATCGGACGCCCGGTCTGTGAGTTATTAGCCTTTTCGTCCCAGGGGCCCGGTTGGTTTCATGAGCGAACCAAACCCGGCCGTATCTCAACTCTACCCCGAACTCTCATAGTGTAAACTCATAGGGACCGTTTCTCAACGCGATCACCAACGCCGCTGACGGTTCGTCAAATGGACATTCTGTCAGAAAGATATCAGCTTTTCCGTTCCAAGGGCCCGGTTGGATTTCGGTGCGATCCAACCCGGCCACTATCCATCTGCATCCAAAACTCGGGCGGATGATCCCAAAAGTTCTGTATCGTCAACAGGAACTCAACGCAACAGATGGCGCGTCAATCGGACGCCCGGTCTGTGAGTTATTGGCTTTTTCGTTCCAGGGGCCCGGTTGGATTTCGGTGCGATCCAACCTGACCGCACTCCGTCGGCATCCAAACCTCGAGCGGAGTAAGCCAAAAGATCCATCTCACTTAGAGGAATTCAACGAAATAGACGGCGCGTCAATCGGACACCCGGTCTGTTATTTATTGGCCTTTCCGTCTCACACCCACCATGGGAAACTTCCCAGGAGGTCACCCATCCTGATCACTACTCTAGGCCAAGCACGCTTAACTATGGTGTTTTAAGCACGTAGGCTCCCGAAAAGGAACGTGCACCTTGAGTATAGTATACCGAAACGACCGTCTCGATCCAAGGATCGTGTTGCCGCTGACGGCGAGTCGTTTGGAGGCCCGTAGCCCAAGATACGGGCATTTGACCAAACCGCTCGGTAACGGGGGTTTCGGGCCCGGGCCGTCCCGGCCCGAGACCCCCCGGATGGCCCGACCCGGGTCGACCCGCCCCGGACAGGGTCAAACCGGCCCGGCACAGCCCGGCCCGGCCCGGCGCGGCCCCGCCCGGCGAACCGGCCAGGCACGCCGGTTCGGAGCACGGCAGCGCGCTGGGCGCGCTGCCAACTCGGCCGAAGCCCGAACTTGCTGGAAACGGGGGGCCGTCTGCCCCCCCTTTGTGAAACAGGCCCCCCTCATAATGGGGGGCCAAATAACTACCCGGGGGAATTAAATTCCCCCGGTTTCCACCAACTCGGCCGGCCCGACCTGGCCGGCCGACTTCTTGTCAACAGGACCGGCAAGGGCCGGTCCTCTTCCGTCTTCCGGCACCGGCGGCCCAGCTGGCCGCCGGTCATCACGATCCACCGCGGCCCGGAACCGGCTGCGGCCTTCGTCATCCGGCGCGGTGCGAAGGCACCGCGACCCTCCGCCGCGGCCCCGCTCCGGCCGCGGCGTCCTCGGTTTCCTTCGACGCGGTGCGACGGCGTCGCGTTCATGATAATTCTTTCCATGGCGTGGTGCGACGGCGCCGCGCAATAATTTCCGTGTGATTCCCGCGTGGTGCGACGGCACCACGCTATCTCGTTTCATCCACAAGAAACATTCAAGAATAAAGGAGGGGGGTTCGGTCGTGTTTGTGCGGTCCGGTCTCCCCTCTCATTAGACGATAACACTTAATCGTTCATCCTCAAGTTTGTCATGCTAGAACCAAGAATGGAAAATAATTAAATAAAGCAACAACAAACCCCTACTTGGATATTTGACGTCGCACGTCGGGCGTCGCAGAGAACGGCGTCGCGGAGAACGACGTCGCGGAGATCGGACGTCGATTCCATGGATGTTGGGGTACGTCCGAGGAGGAAACAACGTCTCCTCACTTGTTGCGGAGATGAAGAAGGAAGGCGCGTTGTCGTTGGAGAGTTCCCTACGTCGGTGTCTTCTCCCTTTACGTGGAGGAAAAAGAGGATGAAGAACCGTGATCACCGAGTCGTTCCAAGTTGAGGGATCGATGTTCTTCATCGGAGAAGAATCGTTCTTCACGGAGAGGAGGACTTTCTTCAACGAAGAAGGAGCTTCCTTCTTCTATCACACAAAGGCTCTTTCTCAAAAAATCCTCCCACCACAATTCAACCTCCAAATAAAACAAGGTTTCCCCTTATTTTATTTTAATCATGCCATGCATTGTAAGTTCAAAATTCAAACACTTAATTGATTAAGAGTTTCAATAACTTAATTTAAGTGCTAGTTGGCATGAGTTATGAGGGGGAGAGGGAGAGAAGGAGTTTCAAAATAAAGAGGGATTTGAGGAGTTTCAAAATAAAGCGGGAGGTGAGGAGTTTCAAAATAAAGAGGGAGTTAGGGGGTTATGGGAAAAGTGAAGGGGTGGGGTTCATGTGGGCCCCACCTCACCTTAAATCCTTCCATGGGTGGTTAAATCCAAGTGGGTCCCACCCCTAACTCCCTTACATAGGTTAAAACCACTTAAGAGAGGGTCAAGTGTTGTAACATAACACTTAATCTACTTAACAAGAAAATAAAAATTGTAGATAAGTTATAAATTAAACTTCCACAATTTTTATCATCTTCTCTCGGATAAACGCAGCTCCAGAAATGGCGTTCTTAAGAAATTTCTGGCGCTGCGGTTCCATCGGTGCCCTTGGGATTCGATTACGGGCACCGGTTCAAAAGATAGAAATTCCCGCTTGCTCGTTCTCTGAACGTACCCGAGCCAAACTTCGGAAATTAATTCCGGGCACACCGGGCCTCGGAATCAGGCGCCGTCAGAAACTGCGTTCTTGTAAAATTCTAAAGAAAATTAAGAAAAAAGAAATTTCTTGAAATTTCCGGATCTTTACATTACTCCCACCTCAGGGCTTTACATCCCCGTAAAGCTTCAACACAAACTAGGGTCACAAAAGCGGTACCGAGCACGCATCTGAGCCTTATGCTCCTATGTGCTCACCTGGAGGTTTTGTACTGCCAAGGAAAGTGCACCCGAGGAATCGATCATCCTCCTAGGATCTACTCCTGTCGATCCTCGATCCCCACTGGAATCTCCGTGAAAGACACCCCATCGCCATCGTCCAGCTCCTCATGGTCGAAGGCATGCGAATGGTCGAGCACGCATCTCCTCAGTTGAGATACGTGGAAGTCGTCGTGCACCTGGTGCAACTGCGGTGAATGGGTCAAGCAGTAAACCACCCCGCCTACCCAGCTGGGGAACTAAGAAGGTCCGATGAACCACGGAGATAACTTGCCGCCTTGGACACATATCCGTAAACCTCGTCGAGGTGAAACCCGTATAAGGACATGATCGTCATCCTCGAACTCCAGAGGTCTCCATTTTCTATTAGAACTGGATCTCGAAAGGCTACTGTCACGAGTGTAAGGTTGACCGACTCAAGAGTGATCGGTCGCACTCTCCTATGCAAGAGTTACCCTGCACCGTCTGGGGTTTCCTTTTCCGCCGACCAAGGAAAACCCATCCCGACGTTTGCCTAAAAACGTCAATTCCAACATGAATGATGCATTCATGCCATGGATGACGTCGTAAGGTCTTGACGTAACTACCAAGAGATCCAACTGTCACTCTCACCTCCAAGGGTCGAGTCACACTGTCGGCATCAGTGTGAGGTCACTGGGTCCCCTCCAGTTGAAATCTCGAAAGTGAGGGTCAAGTCAACAGTTTAACCGGGACCACTCAGTATCAACCAAACAAAAGGACAGTAAAGAAAAAAAAGATAAGTGTCTTTTTATTATTGTAGCTCATAGTACAAGACACGAATACAATAGAAAAATGGAACTAGAAGTACAAGGGACGTATCCACTAGTTCCTCTCCTGTCCACCTGCTCTCGGAGCTCTACTGCATTGTCCACTGCTCGGTTGTTGCTCAAGCACTCGCCGCTGCTTCTATCTCGGTGGCTCCTCCAACACCCGCTGATCAATCGTACGAGGAGTCGGACAGTCACATGCCAGGTGACCCTTCCCGCTGCAGGAGTAACATTGTCCGTTTCTGGCACGCCTGGATCGGACCCCACCTCGGGTGCCCCGCTCCACCGGTCCTAAAACCCGAGATCGTCCAACTTCTAGTATGGTCCTCCTGGACCTCTGCATCATCTGTCTACTGCCCACAGATGACTCAGCTACTAATCGAAAAACACGCGGAAAAGGCAGAAGCTCCTGTACAAGCTCGGGGTGTAGAGCTACTGGCAGAAACTCCACCCTGAAGAAGGTCTCTAAGTCTTCCCATGCGAAGGTCATCCCGTCGCAAAACTGAAACAAGTGGCTCCACCACCTGCATGTTGCTGCCTGAAGGAGGCTGGTAGCAAAGATCACCATGAAGTCTGTCGGCATCCCCACTAGCCTGAAGACCCTCACCACAGCCTCCAGCCAATCCTCCGCCGCCTGCAGGTCCGTCTCTCCCCGGAACCTGGGTGGCCTATGGTGCTGGAACTCGTGCAGCGCAGTCAAGTGGCGTACATCGCCTACTGCTGGGGCTGGTGGCATCAGTGGCCCAATGTATTATAGTATAGCTGGTGCCTCCGTTGGTGCCTCAACTACAAGAGGGCCCTGTACCGAAGCCTCGTCGCTCGACAGGCTGTCAGTATGCACACCCCTCTGGGCTCTAGCTGGTCGTTCGTGAAAAGGCATCCTGAAAGAAACAACGTAACACGGTCAAACGATTATACCTGGTGAGATGACCGGGTTTGAGCTGACATTTAAAAACTTCTGGAAACACACACGCAATCAGTGTTTTCGTGCACAAAGTCGGAAATCAGTTGTCAGGGTCCTGGTGTATGGATACGTCGGCCGCCCGCACCAACACTGGACTCCCTGAACTGAAAACCACACTCGGTAACCTTAACACTATTGCTTCACAGAAAGAAACATCAGAGTTATAAGTTCTGCGGTAGAACCGAACTCCTTTGATACCAATTTGTCACGACCCATCCTCGGGGCCCGTGCCGTAACTACCCCAAGCCTGCATTCCATAGGCCAGGGGCTGGCAACTAGCACCAAGGCGTAAATCCCGGTAAAAAGGGAAGGCATTGCCTTTGTAAAGTAAACAATCACACATAGTACAAGCGGAAAAAGTAAACACTAAGTAAAAACTGAGTACAATAGTAAGTGCGGAAAGTAAAAAGGGTCCGGAAATACAAGCCCAACTGTAAAGTACAACTCGAAAGGGAAAATAGCAACTGAAAAGTAAAGCTGCTACGCCGAGCTGTCCACTGGAAATCCCACCTGAAGGGTGGGTACAGACAGCTCCTCTACTCCTCGGGTCCAGCCGTCCGCTCCGAGTATGTCCCGCCCAGTGGTCCACCTCCGGGTACCGCCTCGTCGTAACGTCCACCTCTGGGTACCATCTCGTCGTATAGTCCACCTCCAGGTACCGTCCAGTCCTTGAACACTCGGCCTCTGTCAGTACTGGCCGTCGTCTGCCACCAACACAACGAGGTGCGGGCATAGCCCGTGCAGGGGTGAGTATAACGATACTCAGTAAGGACCCTGAGACCCTCAAGGTCTCACTAAAACCAACAAGGATAACCACATAGAAGATCTCAACAGATAACCTCTACTTAGGTATATGCCCCTATATATACCTAAGTTATCAAGTAACCCATCTCAATCATGAGGAAACACAAGGATTGTGAAATCAACGGATAACTACTACCCAGGTATATTCCCATACATATACCTAAGTTATCAAGTGACCCATCTCAATCATGAGGTAAACACAAGGTCAAAAGTCTCAGCTCAAACCAGGATTTTCATTATCGAAACCGTAACTGCTGTAGAGCTCCGTCTCTAGAGTGTACAGTGGTCCTGTCACGAATCCGAGGTACTGCTCACTAACCTAAGACTGCTGAAGTACTCCTCCTGTCGAGTATCCCGGGTCAGCCACCCAGACACAGTAGTGCTTCCCGCCGAGGTATGTCACCCAAACACAGTAGTGCACACCCCCTAGTAGCCTGCTGAGGTACTCTCCGGACGAGTACTGCGGGTCTGCACTGTCACACAGGTAGTGCTCCGTCCTCCATGGGTCTGCACCTCAGAATGTAGTGCTCCGTCCTCCATGGGTCTGCACCTCAGAAAGTAGTGCTCCGTCCACTGGGCTAGTCGACTCACTCCAAGTCGAGTCGGTGAAGAAGTCGTCAGGTCTCAGCCAGATACACGGTCTCCGTACTCCGCACGCTCGTCACTGGGAGGGTCCGCTCCACGAGCTATAAGTCGATAATCCAGGTATCTCAAAGTCCCACAAAGAAGTATCTCAAAGGACCGCCACGTCATAGGGGTCTCAACGCAACAGACGACGCGTCAATCGGACGCCCGGTCTGTGAGTTATTAGCCTTTTCGTCCCAGGGGCCCGGTTGGTTTCGTGAGCGAACCAAACCCGGCCGTATCTCAACTGTACCCCGAACTCTCATAGTGTAAACTCATAGGGGCCGTTTCTCAACGCGATCACCAACGCCTCTGACGGTTTGTCAAACGGACGTTCTGTCAGAAAGATATCAGCTTTTCCGTTCCAGGGGCCCGGTTGGATTTCGGTGCGATCCTACCTGGCCACTATCCATCTGCATCCAAAATATGAGCGGAGGATTCCAAAAGTTCCGTATCGTCAACAGGAACTCAACGCAACAGACGGCGCGTCAATCGGACGCCCGGTCTGAGAGTTATTGGCCTTTTCATTCCAGGGGCCCGGTTGGATTTCGGTGCGATCCAGCCCGACCGCACTCCATCGGCATCCAAACCTCGAGCGGAGTAAGCCAAAAGATCCATCTCACTTAGAGGAATTCAATGAAACAGACGGCGCGTCAATCGGACACCCGGTCTGTTATTTATTGGCCTTTCCGTCTCACACCCACCCTGGGAAACTTCCCAGGAGGTCACCCATCCTGATCACTACTCTTGGCCAAAAACGCTTAACTATGGTGTTTTAACCACGTAGGCTCCCGAAAAGGAACGTGCACCTTGAGTATAGTATACCGAAACGACCGTCTCGATCCAAGGATCGTGTTGCCGCTGACGGCGAGTCGTTTGGAGGCCCGTAGCCCATGATACAGGCATTTGACCAAACCGCTCGGTAACGGGGGTTTCGGGCCCGGGCCGTCCCGGCCCGAGACCCCTCAGATGGCCCGAACCGGGTCGACCCTCCCCGGACGGGGTCGACCCGGCCCGGCACAGCCCGGCGCGGCGCGGCCCGGCCCGGCGAACCGGCCAGGCACGCCGGTTCGGCGCAAGGCAGCGCGCTGGGCGTGCTGCCAGCTCGGCCGAAGGCCGAGTTTGCTTAAAACGGGGGGTCGCCTGCCCCCCCTTTGTGAAAACGGCCCCCCTCATAATGGGGGGGCCAAATAACTTCCCGGGGGAATTAAATTCCCCCGATTTCCACCAACTCGGCCGGCCCGACCTGGCCAGCCGGCTTCTTGTCAACAGGACCGGCAAGGGCCGATCCTCTTCCGTCTTCCGGCACCGGCGGCCCGGCTGGCCGCCGGTCATCACGATCTGCCGCGGCCTTCATCATCCGGCACGGTGCGAAGGCACCGCGCCCCTCCACCGCGGCCCCGCTCCGGCCGCGGCGTCTTCGGTTTCCTTCGACGTGACGCAACGGCTTCGCGTTCATGATAATTCTTTCCACTGCGCGGCACGACGACGCCGCACAATAATTTCCGTCTGATTCCCGCGTGGTGCGACGGCACCACGCTATCTCGTTTCATCCGCAAGAAACATTCAAGAACAAAGGAGGGGGGTTCGGTCGTGTTTGTGCGGTCCGGTCCCCCCTCTCGTTAGACGATAACACTTAATCGGTCATCCTCAAGTTTGTCATGCTAGAACCAAGAACGGAAAATAATTAAATAAAGCAACAACAAACCCCTACTTGGATATTTGACGTCGCACGTCGGGCGTCGCGGAGAACGGCGTCGCGGAGAACGATGTCGCGGAGATTGGACGTCGATTCCATGGATATTGGGGTACGTCCGAGGAGGAAACGACGTCTCCTCACTTGTTGCGGAGATGAAGAAGGAAGGCACGTTGTCGTTGGAGAGTTCCCTACGTCGGTGTCTTCTCCCTTGCCGTGGAGGAAAAAGTGGATGAAGAACCGTGATCACCGAGTCGTTCTAAGTTGAGGGATCGATGTTCTTCATCGGAGAAGAACCGTTCATCACGGAGAGGAGGACGTTCTTCAACGAAGAAGGAGCTTCCTTCTTCTATCACACAAAGGCTCTTTCTCAAAAAATCCTCCCACCACAATTCAACCTCCAAATAAAACAAGGTTTCCCCTTATTTTATTTTAATCATGCCATGCATTTTAAGTTCAAAATTCAAACACTTAATTTATTAAGAGTTTCAATAACGTAATTTAACTGCTAGTTGGCATGAGTTATGAGGGAGAGAGGGAGAGAAGGAGTTTCAAAATAAAGAGGGAGTTGAGGAGTTTCAAAATAAAGAGGGAGGTGAGGAGTTTCAAAATAAAGAGGGAGTTAGGGGGTTATGGGAAAAGTAAAGGGGTGGGGTTCATGTGGGCCCCACCTCACCTTAAATCCTTCCATGGGTGGTTAAATCCAAGTGGGTCCCACCCCTAACTCCCTTTCATAGGTTAAATCCACTTAAGAGAGGGTCAAGTGTTGTAACATAACACTTAATCTACTTAACAAGAAAATAAAAATTGTAGATAAGTTATAAATTAAACTTCCACAATTTTTATCATCTTCTCTCGGATAAACGCAACTCCGGAAATGGCGTTATTAAGAAATTACTGGTGTTGCGGTTCCATCGGTGCCCTCGGAATTCGATTCTGGGCACCGGTTCAAAAGATAGAAATTCCCGCTCGCTCGTTCCCTGAACTTACCCGAGCCAAACTTCGGAAATTAATTCTGGGCACACCGGGCCTCGGAATCAGGCGCAGTCAGAAACTGCGTTCTTGTAAAATTCCAAAGAAAATTAAGAAAAAAAAATTTCCTTGAAATTTCTGGATCTTTACACTAATGATATCTCAAACATCAAATTGTTTTTGTTTCTCTAAACAAAACACTCAAAAATGGTACGGATACCTTTGTAATCCTATGAAATAATATCTCATTTGAAATATTATCCAAGATAATTTTTTTAATATATCCATGCTTATATTTTCATGGATATATCAATTCATTCACTGGGTTCGTTGATGTGATGACTATCTCTTCCTCTCTGTAAGTTTCACCAATAATCATGTGCAGGTTATTTGCTAACTTATTTACATTCATCACCTTAACAAAGAACTTCAAAATATTCAACACTCATTTCTTATTGTTTCTCTTTCACCCTACACTTGAAATTATCATAAATATAACATATTATTCATCAATCCCTTCATAAGGAATACACCTTGGATTTTTCCGACTATATCATCATTTATCTTCTATATGATTATTCTTTCTATAAGGATCTATAAGTTTTTATCATTCCATATACAAACAAGCCAATACCTGATAGGTTCACACTAATCAAACCATTCCCAACAATTTCTTATCCAATTTTACCCCATAGTAAATTATTCTAAAATCATTGATATGTAAACACCCTGAAACAGTCATCAATACTTCACTAACTCCTATATCTCGATTTATAGAAGTGCTCATTATATTAACTATAGTGTAATTTTGGCCACTCTTTATTTTTCAAAAATAATTTTTCATGTTCCCCTTCTTTCGACAATTATAACATTTGACATTTTTCCTCATTCCCCATTATCTGGCCCTTCCATGACATAGTTTCCCAATAGAAACATTTTTCACTATTCTTTATCGCTTTTTTGACCCTGACTCCACATGGTAAAAATTTATAAGTCTTTTAAACAAGTTATTTAAATGAAATTGTTTATTAAAATTTTTAGTTAAAACATCATTCATTACCAACAAATACATTATGATATTATTGTTTAGTTTGATGATGATATTTACATAAAAATAAAGAAAACATTAAGAAAGAACATTTTTATGTTCAGTATCCCATATTTAGTTTCCAAACATTCTAATAAAAGGTAAATGGTCTTTAAATTCTTTATGTGGTTAATCACTAATGATAAATTCTCCACTAAAATAATGTAATATTTTCTTTGGAGGGAAATTTTATTGTGTAGATACCTGTCCATTTAAAATTCATCTGATTATCCAAAATTTCATTCATCGTCTTTTTCTCCACAATGCATCATAAGACACCACATTCCATATCAAAATGAATATTGAAAATAGTATTCCCATCAATTGTGTTTTTTTTCATCACCACCTCCATTCTAGCACCAATCACTAGTGGGAAATTATCTTTCTATAACACTACAAACATCTTTAATTTCCTCAACATAAAATTATTCATTTTGGATTTTTTAATCATATATTTCACTTCCATCTAGAGATTATGTCAGTATTGTACATCCTCTATTTAATAGTTATGTATTAAATAATACTAATGTAATTGTAATGATATGAAAGATCAATTGGTGTCACAGTCACAAGGCATACTCAATTTTTGAGAATTATTAATACAAAAAAATTATACGAAATTAGCTCATAAGTACACTTGAATACCAGTTGTTGTGAAAAGAAATTGATTTAAAAAATAGTGTGGGGATAATATTTTGATAAATAAAGTTAATATTTTTAGAAAATATAAAAAAAAATATATCATGGAAAATAATTAAATAAATAGGGGTAAAAAACAATTAGAACATATATTGATCTATATGGGTAGATGTCTATACAAAATCCCATAAAATTACATTGAAAACCACATTGTAATTTTTTATATTTAATAAGTTGATAAATTGATCACAAAAAATCAATAAAATATTAACCAAATAGGATAAAATTATACTAATGATTTTGATTAAAACTACTATGGGATATCCCCTTTAATATGATAATTCCTCACACTGCCGACTCTTTTCTACAGATTGGTTTTGGAGATATCTGGCCACCCACCCATCTACCAATTCCTTTTCCCAATGAAAATTCATGGGATGATAACTATCCAAGAATATGAACTATATCCAATTTAGGGGAGCTTTAGTGGGAATCTTAGTTTTATAGTTAGTTATTCGAGGTGCGACAAAAACACAAGGTTATGATGGTGGTGTCTTAAATAGGTGATAAAGGGAAAATAGAGTAGAAAATGAGGGGCACCATTTAAGAGGGGTTAAATGATTTATATGATTTTTAAAAATTATTTAATTCAAATAATGGGTTAGCATAAAATATAATTCCCAAAATTGGACTTCTACCCAGAAAATAAATCTTTTTAATAAAGATATCTTTAAAAAAGGATTGAACTCCTATTCTTACACACATGATGTAGAGACACAGATTACTCAACAACATATGGTCTACACTAGTGACTGGTGTTCATGATTATATATATAATAAATTAATTTTATTATTTACATATAAAATTTACTAAATATAATTATATATATAATTATCAGAAATATAAAAAAAAATAACGTTATATATTTATATAATAAACAAAATCATAGTTATAAATATATTTCTATTCATCTATTATATATAATAATATTTACAAAATATATATTTTGAAACAAATTATATATTCTAATTAATTTTATTATATATATATAATTAAAGTATATTTTATTTTATTTATATTATATATTTGATATGTTATATATTATCTAATATTTTATTAAGTAATATAATATATTTTGTTTTATTGAATAATATATAATATTGTATTGTATGCTATGTTATATTATATTATATTATATTATATTATTTTGTATTATATATATATATATATATTAATATGTTATAGGTTATATATTAGAAATTGTATTGTATTGTATTCCCTTTGGAAGCTCTGATGGCTGAAGCCAAGGGATATGACATCATTAATTTGAAGTCTGGATCTCTTAGGATCTATGATTTGGATCCACATTTCATCCTATTGAATGTGACAAACTCTATCACACAAATTTGGGATAAGATTTTCGAACTGGGATAATTCCTCTAGCATTACCATGTTTTTTGGGAGATTGCGATGTTGATTGGGGTTCCTATCAAGATGGACTGGGAAAAAAGAAATAAGTTATATAGATATTTTTTTGGGTTTTTGTAGTGGTGAATTTTAGTTAACCTTTTATTGGAAAAATAATTTTAACTTCTCACAAACAGAAGATTTATTTTCTTATTGATTATGAGAGGATTACTGACTTTCTAAGGGTTGTAATAATATTAAGAACTATTTTGAAAATTATCAATATTGTGAGGTTTTTCACTCTTGTGTGATAAAATCTCATGCCACTAAAAAAATTAGGAATGGAAATTTTTGAAATGACTACGTCCAAAAATTTCAATTAAAATGAAACTATGACTCCAAGGAGGGAACTCAAAAAATAGGTATTCCCATGGAAGATCAAGAAGGATATGATCATAATATTTAAAAACCCAATAATGCTTATATTATATTCTGTAAAAATTTGATTAAAGGTGGGTTAGGTCCTTATCATTTATCATGGAATAGAAATTATGACTATACTATATCTAAGGAGTTGTATTCTTCAGACATTGAGCCTACATTGCACTCAACATTCCTGTAGGAAGAAAGGTAATTGAATTTTATTTTCATGGATGGGATGAAATAGGGGTTAACAATAATGATCAGTTGAAGGATATATAAATCATGGTAGCTATAAATATTGAATGTTATGTACATGAAATATAATTGAGTAGATGATAGTTGGGGTTACCTCAGATCTACCTTCTGAATGTGAAAATCAAACTATGACTGATTTAAGGATGGAGGCAGAAGAGGGCAATCACCAATATGCAATTCCTCAAGAGATACCTTCCTTGATGTTGAATGATAGTTAAAATTAAAATCTATTGATTGTAAGGATAATAATGAAGGGAATATTTATGATATGTTTCTGGTGGATTAATCAAGTAATAGTTTGAACCAATATATTATTTTTATATGATCATTTAAAAAATGATTTTGGATTTTTGGTATGACCAATGGATTATTTGATGTAATTCCATAAAAATATATCACATTGTACACACTACATAGAAAAAAATAAATCTATGAATTATTTCCTCCCCACGACAATGTGTAATCGATGTAGGGATTCCCTACACCCTGCTATCAAAATAATTTCTTCCCCACACACACCTCGGAACAGTTAAGCAATTTACTAGGGAAAACATTCAATATTAAAATTTTCAATAGAAATATAGAAGGTATAAAAGAACACTACATTTTTTGTTCTTTGTATGATGCACAATATTCTCGGGAGAACTAAATTACTTCTTGATTTTATTATGACTGGAATATTAAAGGTGTTTATAAATAGATTATAAAAGAATGTAAATATCAAAAACATCTCGACTCCAGAATAAATTTTTAATAGAACTGGACTCTACATAGAATGGCTCATTAATTTATATACTATATTAAAATATTTCAACCTATGATTGTTATTTCCCTTAAATCACAAATGGCATAGCATGAATACCTAATCTTGATTACCAACCAAGCCTCCCTTCAACATTACGAAACTTCTAGAAAATCTAGTGCCTTTCTAAAGAACCATCAGTAGATAAAAACATCTGATTAACCTACTTGATTTTGTGAATGTGGGTTATCGTTTTCTACACCACACGTTCATTCCATCATCTATCACATTAATTTACGGTGAATAGATTACCAATCACTATAATAATAGTAAATTAGCCACGTGTCTTAACTATGTTTTTTAAAAATGTGTATTCTTATTAGGCCAAATTTTTTAAGAACATGGCTAAATTTTAATTTATTCATGTTTCCATAAAACCACGTCTATTTTAGATGTTTTTTTATTCTATTTAAAACAGTTGTATGTTATAATTTAGAAAAATTTTAAAACATGGTTTATTTTTCCTTTTTTAATACTAATTTTTTATTATAATTTTTTTTGAAAAGATTACTAAATTTTATAATAATTTATATATATACCTATATATAAATGTATATATATATATAAATATATTAATATATATATATATGAATATAAATTAATATCTAATAATAAATAAAAACATAAAATCTTAAGTATTTATATATAAAAATAAATATATTATCATATTATATACTCATAACATATATAAGTATTAATATATATATATATTTTTATATGTGATTAAGGATTTTTATAACAACAAAAATAGATGTTAATTATTAAAAATTAACATAGACAAAAATATAAACATATAAAAACACAAAAAATAATATTTACAACATATTTGTAATTAATTAAAAATAAATGAACAGATTATCATACATATATAAATTAATATGCATACATATAAATGTATATATCTATATATATGTATGTCAATTTATATGTATAATTATATTAATATATATTAGCTTACCGATGATATTACATATATTATAGTATTTCATTACATTAAAAATAAATATTACATATATATATTTATACACATATTTATATTAACCTATAACTATATATAGATTATATATATATATATTGATTTGAAATAATTAGATAAATGATCTATAATATAATAATTAATACATATACATATGTGTATAAATATAAACATTTATATACTAGTATATATATAAATTTATAATTATATTTATATTAATTTATATATACATACATACATACATATTAAAATAAATATTCTTATGAATTTATTATATATATATATATATATTTGTATGTATATTAACATATTAATTATTTTATAAATATGTGTACATTATTATATCTATATTAATATATTATTGAATTTAAATTTAAAAATAATGTTGTTTATTTTGAAACAAATATGTATCCCTGGATAATTGGTCTATCCATTTGAAAACAAATCCCTCGTTGTGGGTTTGAACAGCTTCATGATCTATAATTTTTAATATAGGAGGGTGATGATGAATCCAACTGGTGCAAAGGCATTGTCAAGGAGAAGGTGATATAAGAGGGGAGGGTAGGGGATGCGATAAGTGAGTGGAATGAGTGATATTAGTGTGGATAGGGTAGGTTATGTGGGGTGAGGGTGTGATTGGGGAGTTTTCATGAGGGTGGGGTAGAGAGATAGAACAAAAAAAATTTAGTTTAGGAAAAAAACTTGTTTTACCCATATTATTAAACATGTGTAATGTAATGATGTATTACCATCACTATATTTATTGGTGTTTCTAATAAATTATATTAAATGATTTATCTGTGTTTTTAAATGATTCCAATGAAACAATAACACGGTTTAATATATATTTTTTATTGGAAGGATGAAGTTGTTGTGAATTGAGATACAATTTTAAGGACCCTGACCCTAGTTTCTCAGAGCTGGTGCCTTGTATTAATAAATTTTTATGTTTAAAATGATGTATCATTCCAAAGAGATGAATATTTTTGTATTTTTGGAAAACCAAATACAAAAATATTTTTTACATTATAAATTGAATGTAATAATACAAACATTTCAACTCCATTGGAAACTCCCATAATCTCTTAGATTATTCTTGCAAGTGATTCATAATAATATTCATCTTCCCATCCTAGGGAAAAATTAAAAATAATAAGGGGAGATCTCATTTTCTCAGAAAAATTAATTAATATAGATGATGTTATCATAAACATAAACACTTGGCATGGTGAATAACTAAAAACACATTCCTTTAAAAATATTCTCTTGCATAATATTTCAGGAATGAAAACTGATAAAAATTCCATATAACTGATCATAAGAGAAATAAACATAATAAGGGATAATATAACAGTTGAATATCACATGTTGTATCAATTGAAACTTTTATAACAATGTAATCCATAATGATGGACATCTGAGACATGTTGTCAATTCATCGACCAACATGTCTGAAAATACTATGTAAGGCCTCACCAAATCCGAATTTTGTTTTGTCTCATGAGACCTAAAGATGAATAAAGGTGATATAGAGGGTCTCACCACTCATATTATAAGTCCAATTCATTGCATATATGAATGGGGTTAAATATAAAAAACATAAACTTATGAAATGTAAATAACATTCTGTAATCTATAAAAATAATTAGAAACTATTATAAGTAGTAAGGTGAATGATATTAATATAGGACATCCAAATACAAATGGATAAAAACCCATTTATTAAAATTTATTGGATAATAAAAATAATATATTATCCTCAATAATATAAAAAAAATCCAATATTGGTTTTGAATTAGACCTAAATACTCTAATAAAATCATTGAGGACTTTTTTGAGATAAACACATTTTTTTAAAAAGAAAAGTTATTTTTGGTAAAATGTTGGCATAACAACATAAATAAACTATGTTGGGTTCTCCATGATGAAATTAGTGGGTTTAGATGAATAATGGTTGATTAAAATATATTATATATTGAACATGAATATAGATAAGAAGTTGGGAAGTTACCTTTAATTGGGCTTGCTTATCGTGGAGAATTGCGAAGGAACCCTTTCAAAACATGTATTTTCCACACAAAAAAAACATAAACTCATAAAAATAAAATATTTTTTCACATATATCCAGAATTTATAAGAATTATACAAACTATATTATGAATTAAAATTTTTTATAGGGGAATAAATAACCACCAAAATGAAAATGACTTTTTGGGAAGTGAACTCATACCATATATCTGAAGGAGTTCATCCCTTAACTTTATCATCCTGAATAATAAAAGAGTAAATTAATTAATTAACAGAAAAAAAATTCAATATTTATTTGATTTATTATATATTATTACATTTTTTATGTCCTCATTTTTGAGTTACAGATATAACATCATAATTCATGATCATTCACTTTCATAGTTTTCAAGATCGGTTCACATGTTTATATGTAATGAAGTTCATGAAAATGGAAATAATTATCCATATATGGAAATAAATATTGCTAATGACTATCGAAAATCTAAATTGGTTATATATATCATATGGTTATATGGTATGAGAATGAATCATTATATAATACATATGGTGATAATTATATAGATTATTACGATAGTATTTTAATCACCAAAAACTTGTTTGGTCGTACGAATTAGTATTATATATACTAGTTATAGATAATTATGAATGACATAATTAATATTCTATAATATTTTTCAACCCTAAAAATTTTCTCAGGACCATCCTTGAAGAATAAATTAAATAATGAATGATCTTGGTCCATTATGGTTGTAAATCGGTACCTCCCGAATGATAATTTCATTTTTAAAATGAAGAGAGGGTGTAATGATATTCATTATGGTTATTTAATTAAGATGATATTTTCTTAGTATATAATTGATACTATATTTATCATGATCATATGAATATAGTATGTGGTAAGAGAATAATAAAACAAAAAAAAACTGAGATGAAAAATAAAAGGAAAGGAAGAGGATTTTACCACTTGAATACTCCTCCTTGAGAATATCTTTAAGGGGATTCATTTGGTATTTTGATATGACCAAGGTCATCTAGAATTGGAAGTGGATCATTGAAATATTATTGGGTAGAAATATTATAATTCTTAAATATTTGGATGTGTGAGGATATTAGAGAATGAGGGGTTGTTTTTATATTGGAGGCGAGGGGTAATTTCTCATTATAATATTTTTTTTTTCTCATGAAAAAAATACTGCTGATTATTATTAATAATTTTAGTAATAATTTCATTTGATGGGGTTCTTACATCATCCATGAATAAAGGAATATTTTATTTATCTTATCATATATTTACAGTATAGATTACCGTATTTTTTTATTCATTAAAAATTCCATAATTTCAGAAAAAATCCATAATAAATAACCCTGAATTTTTATTTGATGTTTAGAACAAATAAATGAAATCAATTTTATAGAATAATATTCTAAATCTGAGAAATTTATTTTTTAATTAAAATCATCATTTACTCAAAAAAATTTGTTTCTAAAATTGAAATGGATTTTATAACACCCAACAAAATTAACTAAGGTATTATTAAATTATTTAAAAATTATAGGACAAAAAAATTATTATTTATGAATACTTTTTATGAAAATTAGTTTTATTTTATATATTTTATTAATTAAAAAATTGTAACTAAATATTTATTAATCAAAAAAATACCAAGACTTTGTTATTATGTTTAAAATATTCATTTACCTATACCATGATATAATTATATAATTTACTCATCCATACGGTGAATAAATTTTATTTAAAAATTAATGGTGGTGGTAACTATTTATTAGGCCAATTCACTATTCATAAGGGTCATATTAATTTTCCTAAGGTCATGTTACTATTCACCAAAAATTTATGTTGATCCAATCAAACACTTAATATCTTACATATCGCAACATTGTATGTTTGTTTTCCAAAATCTAAATCACTGACGCAGAAAACTTATGTTTGAAATATAGGTTACAATAACAATGTTTTATTAAAGACGCTGTATTTCATACATTACACTCCACATTAAATTTAATTTTAAATCCTTGGGGTGTTACATTATTCCCCCATTAAAAAAATTTCATCATCAATATTCCTAGAATGATACCTCATGAAAATATTTCTGTATGTCATCATCATAAGTTCATCATGGTCTCATGTGTCTTCTTACATTTTCCATAGTACCTTTACAATCCAAGTCACCTAATTCCTCATTACATTTTCTTTAGTGTCCAATATTCTTATTTTCTCCTCATAAAAAGATAATTTTGGTTTCAATTCTGTTCCTTGATAAGTAATTCCATGTCTTGGGTCTGGCATTTACATCATTAGCAATGAGACATTGAACACATCATGTACCTTAAAAATGGTATGCAGTATTTCCAAATGATAGGACACAATCCAATTCTATCCATAATTTCAAAAGGACTACTTTATATGGGGCTTAGTTTTCCATTATTTATAAATCTTATAAAATTATTCTATGGAGAAACTTTTATGAAAACATGACCTCCCAAATTAAATTCCAAATTCTTCCTTTGATTATAAACTTAACTCTTTTCCTCATGTTGAGTTATTTTTCTGAGAATTTATATATCAAGTTATTGTGTTCAGTATATATCTCACATATTTCACTATATAGATAATGTCCCCACATCTTTTGAGAAATTAATAATGTTGTTATGTTAAGGCCATGAGTTAATAGTTCAATTCAAGAATTTTTAACTACCATGATTAATAGGAAATTACTCTATCATTATTCCTAGGGACACATCTGTGTCCTTTTTTTGATGCATCTCTATAAATCACAAACTCAAAATTTATCAATGGTATAGTCAATATTTGAAAATTCACTAAGATCTTATTCAATTATTTAAAACATTATTTACATTATTTTATCCTTATGGATATAACCCATTTTTGAGTAAGCATGGTTAATAGGGTAGCTAATCAGGTGAAGTGATAAAAAAACACTAATAATAACCTACTAAACCAATAAAACTATATACATCAGTTATGTTTTGTGGGAGTAGGTCATTCATGAGTTGCCTTTTAATTTGTAGGAAGAACTTATATTCCATCATTTGAAACAATATGGCCAAGAAAAGAAACCTTTTTAAGACAAAATTAACACATCCTAAAATAAACATATAACATGTTTAATATAAGAGTATTTAAAACAATGCGCAAATGATTATTGTGATCTTAATATCTTTTTTAGTATACAAAAATATCATCAATAAATAACACAAAAATTAATCAATATTTTCCTTCAAAACTCTATTCATTAGATTCCATAAATCATAGGATGAATTTTTAAGTCCATAAGGAATCAATGTAAATTCATAATTCCCATAAATATTTTGAAATGATGACTTTGGAATATCATCCTTCATCACACACAACTGATGATATCTATATTGATTGTGAATCATCAATAAATATTGGGATCCATGAAGCTGATAAAATAAATTATCGATTCGTGGTAGGGGATACTTTTTCATTATTATAACATCATTCATTTCTCTATATGAAATGCATAGGATAAGGGTTCCAAATTTATTCATGACAAAGAGAATAAGTTCTCACCATGGAGAACCACTCGGGAGGATAAATCCATTTTTACTCAATTCCCCTAGTGGTTTATTCCTTCATAGTAATTACACAATGGTTATTCTATAATTATTTATTGTTAATTGCCTTGAATCAAGAATTAAATCAATAGAAAAATAAATTTCACACTCAAAAGTTTATACAGGTAAATCATTTGGAAATACATCAATGTATTATTTCAAAATAGGCACATCCTCAATTTTAATATATTTTCCTCACACATAGTTATTTATTTACCATCCTCCTCAAGAATTTAATTATGCATAGCTAATTTAGGTGGATAGAGAGATGAATCAAATGACTAGGTACTAATATAATGATAAGGGATTCTACATTATTCTATAAAATTGTAACATTCTTCCTCATGAATTATATTTTCACAAAAAAACCTGAAATCCAATTCATACTAAGAATTATATCAAAGTCAATCATTCGATGATGATATGGTTTGAAACAAAGTAACATTTATGTGTCAAAAGGGGGACTAATCAACACGAATTTCTTATAATGATACTTTACATGGGGGGTTTTACTAGAAAACCCTTAACTAAATCAAATTAAGAATGACTTATTTTATTTTAAAACTAGGATGATATAAAAGAATTTGATGATCTGGAATCAAATAAATAATTGGTTAAGTTATAGGATGTGATTAAATCACCTTCCACCACATCATTGGGAGCTTGAACCTCAGTAGTTGTAATAACTTAATCTTTTCATTTCTCCCCGGACCTTATATATGTAATATTTCTTTGACTATTAGGAATAGCATTGTCATAAATTTTAAAAAAATTACAATTATAGACCTAGAAATTTTTTGCTTCATTATTTTCCATGTATTCATGATATTAGTGGCCTCTATCTACATTTTTATAGACTTATTTTCCTTTTATGAAGGATTCGAGGGGTTTCATTCCACAAGTATCACATGTTGGAAAACTCCAATTTTTATTCATCCCATTATCAATTATTTCATTCACCACACTCATATTATCTTTATGTCCGTTAAATTCATAAGACCTATAGAATTATTTCACAGTCATAATTAATCATGAGATTATATCATTATATGATAAGAAATTCTGTGAAACCAGGGCCCTTTTGTGGAATTTTAATAAACCATAAATGAATCAATCAATCTTTCTCCTCATATTAGATATGTATTAATTAAATTTTTGGATAGACATGTAAAATTGGCTTCATAAATAGAAAAAATTTCATCCTTTTTTTGTTTGAATCTCAAAAATTTCCTCTCAATATCTTCAATTTGTTATCAAGGAAAATATTTTTCTATGAGTTTTTCTATAAAGTCCATCCATTCCATTTCGTCTATTTCCTTATCATCCTTGGGGTTTTTAATTGACAACTAGTACTGATCAAAATCTCCCATTATATGATTAACTACCATGATAACATTATATCTTTTATTACATCCCAAAATGAGAAATATCATCCCTATAGAACAAATCCACTACTACACTATGAATGGGTTTGTAGTCACATCGAATGATGGAGGAAATATTCACATAATGAGATATAACATTATTCTTTCACATTGTAGATAAGTATGTTCCATAATGGTATGGTTATCATTCATATCCCAATTTTTCTATCCCATTTTTGTTATAAGTTTCTCAGCACCAGTCACAGCTTCAGAACCAACATCATTATTTTGCATTAGAAGGAAATCTATTGCTCCAAATCATTTTTTCCCATTTTAAAAAGCTGGTTTACGGGTTTCTGCTATCCCATCTTACAAACACGAACATAAACAAGAGAATCACAAACATTAGACAATGAAAACCAACATAGATTTACACATCATAATAACCAGAGTCATCTCCGCCTCCCATCGAAGAGTCATCTTCTCCAGTAGCTGATCCCCAATCTTGATGTCTCCAAAAACATCCACTCAGAACCCGACTCTTATTTTTATCATGGAAGGAATGATCTGGGGATGCCTCCGTGACCACACATTCCTTTTTAAAAGCTAAAGTCACCTCGTTATTCTGTATTGAGGATGATCTATTCTGCATCGGCCGTGGAAGATATGATTAATCCTTCCATGATCTTCTTCCTGGTGTGGTAGATAACAGACCTTCTCATGTAGCCATCATCTGCCACCCACTTTGAACCACGTCATTGAATGAACGACCAACTGGTCCGCTCACATTTTCCTTCCCTCCCCTAGAAGTCTCCCTTCCTATTCCGGATTTCTCCTTCAAAATAGAATTAGTACACCCAGAGATGATCCCCGGCCTCTGGTCTGGAGTGTTTCTCTCCATCAAAGGAGAACGTCTATCCACAGTAGCAGCTTTATCTCCAACCATGGAATGAGGCTCCTTCCCCATGTCTACAACCTAAATACTCCTGTATTTTCTTACCACCAACCAACCTTGCAACATCAACCTCAGCCCTCACAACACATTCCTTCCCTTTGTAGTATCGTGCTTCATAGTTATTCGAGACCTCCTCAACAACTGAAGATGATGCATGCCACATAATTCCAACCTACTGACCCATCAAGGTCACTGCACCACCAATACCTCCTTCCAAGACATCCTCCTATAGATCTGCAGCCAACATGTCCTCAGACATCCCTTCAAACCTGTTTCTTAGTGCTATAAAATTTTTAGCCAGAGGATCAAGGTTTTTGGAATCTTTAGAACTGGTCTTGATGACCACCTCCTCTATGCTGGAAACCCTTCCTTCCCCAACCTACTAAATACCCTTGCTAACCATTTAAGAAGAAGGTAAATCCAAGTCCCGTCGTATCCTTTTCATAACCTCTAAAAACTTTGGATTAGCCTGATTCTCCTTACCATCAGGAACCTCATGAACCTGGACATTCTTGTCTTTAGCTGATCCAGAAAAACGAATGCATTACCCTAAATAATGGGACTAGAGATTCATGACATGCCTCCCCATTTCCAGCCCCTAAGAGCCCTCAGCAGCCCAGTTAAAGCTGCCTGCTAGTTGATCCTTCTCCACCAGCCGCTGTGATTGTAAATTCCTCCCACCATCTTTCCCTAATTTTAGTTGTGTCATCCCAGTTTCAACTCTGAATTTAGGAGCTTTAACCTTCCCACACACCTCCCTCCTTGATGTAGACTGAGTTTCCCAATGACGGACTTCGTGGGGTGGAAGACCCTTAGGAAAAACCTCATAAGCATGAACAAATGACTGCAAGTGGAGCAAAAATCTGTCCATCCCTCATAGATGACTCTTTGCATGCCCTTATACTCCTCGCCTATCGTAATCCGATCATAATCGAAAGGTATTAGAGAAGCGTCAACTTTCACACATACACTTGGATTAACCGGGTGGCACACCGCTTCGGTGCGACTCTCTGAGCACAAAATCTACCTACGAGATTACCTAGCATGCGGATAATAGAAGGATTCTGGAATGGAAATGGGAGGTTGGGAAAACATACCCAAACCATCGAAGATGGAGAATCACAATTCATATGAATGTCAAATGACCATCGGGGGAGGAAGAATAGGGACCCGTTGACGCTACGCGGAGCGCTCGACCAAGCTTTGATGAGGTCTGCTTCAGATTTGAAATCGAATCATAATTTTTCAAATATCAAGAAAACCAACGGTAGACCTTTCCTATAGATCCCTTAAGTTAAAGATAATCATGTCAAATGCATTAACCAGAGGTCTCCTCTTCTTAAAAAGGGCAAAAAAAGTGTGATTTATAAGGGCAGAGGTTTTTGTGAATTCAGAGATCGAAATCGAAATATTAGGGATGCCATCAACGAGATCCCAAACTTTAGGGCTTATTCTAGCATTTGGAAAAGGAGGGAGGAAATCCAGATTGGAAAAGGGGCAGAAGGTTAGCCCTGCATGGTAAGGAATGTTGTCATGTACCAGGATAGGATGTGTTTTTTCTAGAATACCATGTAGGATTTGTTACTCCAAGGTACATTTGTGGCAGTACCACTATAAGGCCCCGACCTTAAACCTTACTTAATATTGAATTAAATTAATAATTCAAATTAAGTATCTTTTCAGGTTTAGAGTTTTATAGAATTAGATCATAAATCATGTATTACATTCCACATTTATGAAAAGTGGTTACATAAAAGATAGTATTCATTTTTCCCATCAACGGAAACATATTAAAAATAAAACATGGATTATTTCTTGACACTTCCTTGACACGATCATCATATCATGTACCTTTCCCTTGACCTGTGAAAAACATTTCAAAAACATGGGATGAGCATAAAAAGCTCAGTAAGGGTTATAAAAATATGGAAAGGAAACATGAGTTCATATATACATAAGAATAAAATCATAATTTAACCATAAAACATAGGCACTTTAACATACCTCATCAAATCATGAATAAATCATAGAAATCAGAAGACATAAAGGTATCTTGAGGCATTCATAACATTATTACGTAGGGAGTAACCCTCTTGGTTACGTTTGGAATACCCATCACAGTATATTCCATAAATCTCTTCGTAGAAACCTTAACGTTTGACTCCTTTGCGTTACCCAATGCGTTGGAGAGCTATATCGGGCTCACCCGCCCTTAGATTATAACAGAACAAACCGTCTTCATAAAAATTCCCATGAACCACAACATAATCGTATCACATAAAACATGCATAAAGGAAACATAACATTTCCACCTTTCAATCACAAGATATCAACACAACACATTGATATAAATTCATTATGAAAACCATTTTCAATACCATAATAAAAGAGAAGTAAAACATGGTATTTTTTTTAAAGTATGGCTTGTAGAGGAAGCCACAACTCAAATAATGGTCACGGCGGTGGGGAAGTCATTGTCTCCGCATACGTACGACAAAAAAACATTCCCTTTTGTCATTTAGTAAACGCTTCATACAAAAAAGATCCCTTTTGAATAAATATAAAATTCAAAGGGGTTTATACACCGTATAAAAGAAGGTTGTGTATAATACAAAATATGCCTCAATGAAAGGAGAATGAGACGAAGTCCCATACCTCATATCCGACTTGACTTGATCGTTATTTAATATCTTGAATAATAAACTTGATTTAATTTTTACTTGGTTAAGAACCTTTTTCATGTTTATTATTCCTTTTATATCACTTATTAACATGTCATGAACACTATGTAATTATTTTAGTTAATAACGGTCGTTTTAACGATCATTGGTACTTGAGTCAAAATATGCTCTTTATAATTACAAGTTGTTCATGTATCCATTATATCCAGAGTAATAATCCTGATGTATATATAATATATATAATATATATCCAGTATATAAATGCATTTATAATATTACACAATGTTTAGAGATAAGAAATGAAATTCACCGTTCATGGAGACGGTAAGCCGTACATACGCTTGAACGCTACTTTCATCTATATTTCATATTTTATGGAATTAAAAAATAATGATACATAATAGTATTTTAATTCCAATATGGTATCATATATAAAATCTTTAAATATTTCCTTTATACGTACCACATAAGGTATTAATGAATAAAATCACTTTGAGGGGGCGGTAGTCCGCACTTCCTAAAATGAAGATATCGCGTTTACTCATAATGGTAACCATAATGATATGCCATAAATGAAAAATATAGAAGCTTAAGTAAAACATAAACATATTATATTTAATATATAAATATAGTGACATATTAATGGCCTCCTTTGAAGGTGATATATGATTGTTGAACAATCATCATTTCGTTAGGCAGAAATTCTCCATCCACGAAAACAGTATGTTCATTAACCATTAGTTGTAGGTGTGTGTAATTTTAGCTCAAATACTTATTATAAAAACATCCTAGTGTATGGATGATACTGTTTTAGTTACAATATAAATGAATAAAAAGAGTTTAGGGGGTTGGAGAATCAAAATAATACATAAGAACACAAGAGAAGACACTACCTTTAATTCGAGTAACTATTTTTTATTTGAGCTAAAAGGCTTACTTGGGAAGACTTCTGCCCAAATAGAGGGTTCTAGGATTTAGAGAGGGATTTTGAGAGACAAAATGGGTAGGGTTTGGCTGAGCCAAAGGCTTTGTAAGTGTGGGTATGGTGGTAGAGGTGGCGGCCTTTTATAAGAGGAGAGGAGGGGCACTCTTGGAACGTAAAGAAATATTACTTTATTTTAAAATGAGATTCGGATTTAAAAGGTCCCACATTGATATTATTCAAGTATAAGGTGATAAGGGTTCTAAATACACACATCCAGTAGGTTTCAGACATGTTTAGGTCATAGATTTTACATTATCCTTTCATTTTATTTAAATCCTTAAATAATGAGGTAATCGCTGCATCATCATGGTGTCAAAAATAATTTAATTTATATAATGTTCAAATATTATAAAAAAATACTATGATTTAGGAAATCTTTTTAGCTTTCCAATTATTATTTATAGACAAAAATATGACGTGTATAACCCCATGTAAAAATTGTTTTAGTAAAACAACTCATGTTTGTGTCATTTTTATTTTATCATTAAATAAAAAGATATTAATGTCACTTTCCTACCAAAGTGGCTCCATGGGGTCCCCAAGTTGACCCATGGATTGTCTTGGACGGCCATGACACATCCAATAAGGTTAAGACATGTTTCAATCTCATCTCAAATTATTAAAACATTATTCTTACCTTAAATTACACTAATTACCTCTGATCGCGATTTAAAACTTAAAAGTTACTATTCACCAAAAAATTATTTTAATCCCATTGAACCACATTTTACTTCTTAATGACAACCATGTATGTCGGATTTTTGAAATTCAAACCACAGAGGTGGTAAATTTTCATTTAAACGAAAAATCATTTTTTACAAGTACCACTTAGTGGTTTCACTATTCATAAGAAATTGAAGTTTTTCAGAAAAAAACCAAAACTTCACCCTAAGATATATTTGATATTCCAAATTCAAAAATGATGTCTATTTTAAAAAATTCAAAACATATAAGTTTCATTAATTAATTTAATAAATAATTCCCGCTGTCAGAGCAAATTGCGTGTTTTTATGAAACAATATGTATCAAAAGATTGACACTAGTTTAAGTCCAATTTCAAAGTGAAATTAATTACAACGAACACTATTGGATTAAATGGTAAAAATAAATTCTAATTGAACTTTAAAACCAATTAAAAATATAATATAATCATATAAATAAATTAGATTAAAAAGAGGTTTTCAATTAAAATACAACATTTTTACTATTCATTATAAAGAATGAACTGTATCGGAAAAATACCAAAAATACACACAAAGTAAATTTTGATGTCCCAATCATAAAGAATAAGTTTATTTTGACAAATAGAGCCTATAAAATTGTCAAAAGATAGATTTAAATAATGGTTTGCCATCAAAAGGCTGTAAAACAATCTTTTAAAAATATTAGTGTATTCCATGCTTAAGATTGGATTTATTCTCATTTTAAGCCTCTAAAACACTTTATAATTCATTAATAGACATAGATAAAAATATCTATTATTCATTACTTACATGGGATGTTACATCCTTCCCCCATTTAGAATATTGCGTCCCCGCAATTCATTTACTTATCGAATATGTGGGGGTATTTATCCCTCATTGAATTTTCAGATTCCCATGTTGGCTCTTCAATCATGTGGTTTTTCCACAAAACCATTACCTAATGAATCACCTTATTCTGTAACACTTGCTCCCTGTGGTCAAGAATCTGGAACAGTTGTTCCTCATAAGATAGGTTCTCTTCCAACTGAACTACCTCTAGACTCAAAACATGAGATGGATCTGGCATATACTTTCTCAACATCGAAACATTAAAATCATTCTGTACCTGAGATAAACTCGGAGGTAAAGCCACTCAGTAAGAAACTAATCCAACTCTCTCCATAATTTCATATGGTCCAATGAACCTTGGACTCAGCTTTCCTTTCTTACCAAATCACATCACACTTTTCCGTGGTGATACATTGAGAAAAACATGACCATATACCTCAAAAGAGAGATCCTTCCTCCTATTGTCTGCATAACTCTTCTGCCTGCTCTGAGCTGTTCTCGTGTGTTTCTGTATCAGCTGAACTTTTTCTGCCAACTCTTATACCAATTCTGGTCCCATCAACTTCCTTTCACCCACTTCAACCCAGAAAGATGGAGTTCGACAATGATTCCCATATAATGCCTAAAATGGTTCCATCTGTATACTGGAATGAAAACTGTAATTATATGAAAATTCAACCAATGAAAGATGTTGGTCCCAACTTCCCTGATAATCCATCGAACAAGCACGTAGCATATCCTCCAATATTTGAATTGTTAATTATGACTACCCATCTGATTGAGAATGGAAAGTAGTACTAAAATTTAATTCTGTACCCAACAACTTCTGAAGGCCTTTACAAAAGTTAGAAGTGAACCTGGGATCACGGTCAGATACAATGGAGAGAGGAACTCCATGAAACCTGACTATCTCTTTAAGATACAAATGGTAAAGTTTATCTAGGGAAAAAGTATCTCGTATAGCAAGGAAATGAGTATATTTGGTCAAGCGATCAACAATAACCCAGATTGCATTAATACCTCGAGATGTCTTCGGTAATCCCACAACAAATTCTATTGATATATTCTCTCATTTCCACTCTGGCAGTGGTAAAGGATGAAACATCCCTTTCGGTAGCTACCACTCTGTTTTAACCTTTTGCAAGTCAAACACTTCACATTAAAATCATCAATATCTCTTTTAATTCCGTCCCACCAGTAATACTCCAGAATTTCTCTATAAATCTTAGTACTGCCAGGATGAACTGAAAACGGAGAACTATGAGATTTACATAACAACTCTCTCTTCAACTGTGAATCAAAAGGCAGGCAAAATCTCTTCCCAAATCACAAAACATAATCATTATCAATGTTGAATTCAAGAAACTTACCCTTCTGAACTAGCTCTACCTTTTTCTGCAACTCACTGTCTTGCTTCTATGCTTGCTTGATTCTTTCTAATAGAGATGATCTCACTAATACCTTAAACAAAACAGATGAACTTCCTGAACCAACAACTTCTATTCCAAAGTTCATCAAATCAAAAACCAAAGGATCTCATTCAAAACGTACCATGGTTAATGAAGCATTACTTTTCTGACTCAAAGCATCAACCACTTTATATTCTTTTCCCGGATTGTAATTAATTGTACAATCATAATCCTCGATTAATTCTAGACATATCCTCTGTCTCATGTTCAACTCTTTCTCAGTGAATATATACTTTAAACATTTGTGATCAGTATATATTTCACACTTTACTCCATACAAATGATGCCTCCATATTTTAAAAGCTAAAACAATATCAGCTAATTCCAAATCATGTATAGGGTAATTTACCTCATTAGTTTTCAAATGTCGTGAAGCATAAGCAATTACCTAATCATTCTACATTAGGACGCAACCATGTCCTTTCAATGAAGCATCACTGTATATAACAAACTCACCATTCCTGGAAGGTAGTGCCAAAACTGGAGCATTCACCAATCTTCTTTTCAGTTCCTGAAAACAGTCATCACATTCTTTTGTCTAGATAAACATAACACCCTTCACAGTTAGCTTCGTCATTGGACAAGATAACCATGAAAAATTTCTAACAAACCTTTGGTAATAGCCTGCCAAACCAAGGAAGCTACGAATCTCAGTTACATTTGTGGGTCTTCGCTATTCTTCACCAACCATTGTTTTTGCAGGATCAACAGTTATCCCATCTTTAGAAACAATATGACCAAGGAAAGAAAATTTTTGCAACAAAAACTCACACTTGCTTAATTTCCCATACAATTTCTTTTCTTTCTAGGTTTGCAAAATAACCCTTAAATGTTTTTCATGCTCTTCTTTAATTTTAGAAAAAACCAAAATATCATTAATGAAAACAACCACAAACATATCCATGAAGTCATGTAAAATTATATTCATTAAGTACATGAATATAGTAGGTGAATTTATTATCCCAAAAGGCATTACTACAAATTCATAATGACAATATCTTGTACGAAATGCAGTCTTCAGAACATCTGCTTCCTTTACCTTCAGCTGATGGTACCCCGATCTCAGGCCAATCTTTGAAAAATACTGAGTTCCTTGTAGTTGATCAAACAAATCATCGATATGAGGAAAAGGATATTTCTTCTTAATAGTGATTTTATTCAAGGCTCTATAATCAATGAAAAGTCTCCCAGAACCATATTTCTTTTTGACAAATAAAACAGGAGCACCCCATGGTGATGTGCTAGGTTGAATGAATCCTTTCTCTAATAAATCTTGCAATTGCTGCTTCAACTCTAAAAGTTAAATTTGTGCCATTCGATAAGGGGGTTTTGAAATTGGCTTAGCATTTGTAACTAATTCAATAGAAAACTCAACTTCTCGATCTGGTATTATTCTAGGCAACTCATCAGGAAAAACAGCAGGATACTCATTTACCAGTGGCACATCATTAATCTGAACAGTTCCCTTGTTTTCAACAATATGTTCAAGGTAACATTCATTAACATCTTTTACAAGTTTCTCAGCCTCTTGATATGTTATCAACAGTACGGGTTCATTCTTGTACACAAACTGAAAGTCTTTCTAAAAAGAAACTTCTTTAGCTCTACAATAAATCTTAGCATGGTAAATAGAGAGCCAATATATACCCAGGATAATAATAAACTCTACTACAGGTAAACCAATAAGGTTCGCAAGTAGGTTCTTTCCACGGATATGGATAGGAAGATTCTTATAAATTCTTTTTGCCTCAAAAGTTCCCCCAGGTGTTTTTACCACAAGTTCAGGAGTCAATTCTTGAGATGGTATTCCCATTTTACTAGAAAATGTTTCATAGATGAAAGAATGTGTAGACCCCGAATCAAACAAAAAACTGGCATAATCTAAAAAAACAAACAAAGTACCTGATATAACTTCATTTGATGGCCTGAAATCTACTGAAGTAGTTCCAATGTATTTCACCGCCCCTTTTTTCTTGTAGTCTAACAACTTCCCATCACTCAAGCTCTTTGTCGGACACTCGTTTGCATAGTGACCCATCTCATTGCCCTCAAAACATTTCACTTACTGTAAATCAAATTTGGTCTTACCATCACCCTGATCTTTTTCAGTGCAATCACGAGCCTTATGTCCCATCTTACCACATCAGTACCACTTTCCAGAATTTAGAAGACATGCCCCAGCATGCCTTTTCCCATATTTATCACAAACTGGAAACATTGTTTTCTTACAATCAGACCTTTTTGAAGAATTCTTCCCTTTCTCATGCCACATCAGTCTCTTTTTCTGCTGGTTGTTATAGAACACTTGATCATCGGCAAACTGCATTTCCACCTTCTCAGTACATTGAACAAGCTTTTCATAACATTTGAACTCACGAGAAGCTAAAGCACTTCGATATTTTGGCTTTAATCCTGAGTAAAAACGATTGATTTTACTATCAAGGTCTCAGATAAAATTTGGAGCATACCTTGCCAATCATGTGAACCTTTCTTCATAGGTAGCCACTGAGTCTTCCTCTTGCCTCAATTCTAAGAATTGCTTTTCCATCCTAAGTCGAACAACCTTAGGAAAATACTTCCCAAGAAACATACATTTAAATTCATCCCAGTCAAGAGTATCAGTCTCATCAGCGTCCATGATATTTCTAACCATCGACCACCACTGATCTGCTTCACCCTCCAAATGATAATTAGCAAGATTAACATTTTGATTGTATGAAATCCCCATGACATCGAAAATCGTCTCTAGAGCTTTAATCCACCCTTAAGCTAGTACATGGTCAGATGATCCTCTGAATAATGGGGGATTTTTCCTCATGAAATGTTCCACCACTAACATGTTCCTCTATGGTTGATCTGGCTGATCTCATGCATGGATACCGCCACCATTTATCGCTTCAGTCAACTGCGCCATTACTACAACAAACTGTTCAGTTCCAATTCTGAACATCTCAGAATGCTGATTCGGAAGGTTATTTCCTTCCGTATGCCTTCCTAGCACTGCTTCCCTATTTCATCTGTGGAAAAACATTCTGAACAAACAAGTCGTAGATAAAATAACATGGTAATCTTTAAATTCTATATCATTTCAATTGGATCATAATTTTTTTTTTGGATAATCATTTAATAAAATTCTAACTCCTAAAGTTATCTAAACCGACCTCTGATACCAACTATAAGGCCCCAGCCTTAAACATTACTTAATATTGAATTAAATTAATAATTCACATTGAGGATGTTTTCAGGTTTATGGTTTTAGAGAATTAGAACATAAAACATGTATTACATTCCACATTTAAGCAAAGTTGTTACATAAAAGATAGTATTAATTTTTCCCGTCAACAGAAACATATTTAAAATAAAACATGGATTCTTTCTTGACACTTACTTGACACTATCATCATATCATGTACCTTTCCCTTGACCTGTGAAAAATATTTCAAAAACATTGGATTAGCATAAAAAGCTCAGTAAGGGTTATAAAAATATGGAAGGAAACATGAGTTTATATATACATAAGAATGAAATCATACTTTACCCATAAAACATAGGCACTTTAATATACCTCATCAAATCATGAATAAATCATAGAAATCATCAGACATAAAGGTAACTTGAGGCATTCATAACATTCTTACATAGGGAGTAACCCTCTTGGTTACATTTGGAATACCCATCACAGTATAATCCCTAAATCGCTTCGAAGAAACCTTAATGTTTCACTCCTTCACGTTACCCAATTCATTGGAGAGCTATATCGGGATCACCCGCCATTAGTTTATCACGGAACCACCCATCTTCATAATAATGCCCAAGAAACACAACATAATCGTATCACATAAAACATGCATAAAGGAAAATAACATTTCCACCATTCAATCACAAGATATCAATACAACACATTGATATAAAAACATTATGAAAACCATTTTCAATACTAAAATAAAAGAAAAGTAAAACATGGTAATTTTTTTAAAGTATGGCTTGTAGAGGAAGCCGAAACTCAAATAATGGTCACGGTGGTGGAGAAGTCATTGTCGCCACATACGTACGACAAAAAAAACATTCCCTTTTGTCAGTTAGTAAATGATTCATATAAAAAATATTCCTTTTGAATAAACATAAAAGTCAATGGGGTTTATACACCGTATAAAATAAGGTTGTGTATAAAACAAAATATCCCTCAATGAAAGGAGATTGAGATGAAGTCCCATACCTCGTATCCGACATGACTTGATCATTCTTTAATCTCCTGAATAATAAAGTTGATTTAATTTATAATTTCTTATGAACCTTTTCCAAGTTCATTATTAATTTTATATCACTTATTACCATGTCATGAACACTATGTAATTATTTTAGTTAATAACGGTCGTTTTAACGATCATTGGTACTTGAGTCAAAATATGCTCTTTATAATTACAGGTTATTCATGTATCCATTATATACAAGGTTATACTCATGATGTATATATCATATATATCATATATATCCAGTATATACATGAATTTATAATATTACACAATGTTTAGAGGTAAGAAATGAAATGCACCGTTCATGGAGACGGTAAGCCGTACGTACTCATGAACGCTACTTTCATTTCCATTTCGTATTTTATGGAATTAAAACATAATGATACATAATATCATTTTAATTCCAGTATGGTATCATATATAATATCATTAAATATATCCTTTATACGTACAATATATGTTATTAACGAATCATATCACTTTGATGGGGTGGTAGTCTGCACTTCCTAAAATGAAGATATCACATTTACTCATAATGGTAACAATAAAGATATACCATTAATGAAAAATACAGAAGCTTAAGTAAACAATAAACATATTATATATAATATATAAAATTAGTGACATCTTAATGGCCACATTTGAAGGTGATATATGAGTGTTGAACAATCAGCGTTTCGTGAGGCAGAAATTCACCATCCACGGAAACAGTATGTTCTTTAACCATTAGATGTAGGTGTGTGTAAGTGTAGCTATAATCCTTATTATAACAACATCCTAGTATATGGAAGATACTTGTGTTTGTACAATATAAATTAATAAAAAGAGTTTAGGGGGTTGGAGAAGCAAAATAAGACATAAGAACACAAGAGAAGACAGTACCTTTAAATCGGGTAACTCTTTTTGATTTGAGCACAAAGTCTTCCATGGGAATACTTCATCCCAATGTGAGGCTTCTAGGAGTTAGAGAGGGATGTGGAGAGAAAAAATTGGTAGGTTTTGTCTGAGCCAAAGGCTTTGGATGTGTGGGTAAGGAGGTAGAGGTGGGGGCCTTTTATAAGAGGAGGGGAGGGGAACTCTTGGAAAGTAAAGAAATGTTACTTTATTTTAAAATTAGTTTCGGATATAAAAGGTCCCACATTGATATAATTCTAGAATAAGGTGATAAGGGTTCTAAATACACCCATATAATAGGTTTTGGACATGTTTAGGTCATAGATTTTACATTATCTTTTCATTTTATTTAAATCGTTAAATAATGAGGTAATCACTGCATCATCATAGTTTCATAAAAAATTTAATTTATTTACAGTCTAAAAATTATAAAACAAATACTATGATGTAGGAAATATTTTTATCTTTCCAATGACTATTTATAGTAAAAAATCTGACTTTTATAACTCCATGTAAAAAAAATTTTAGTAAAAAAACTCATGTTTGTGTCATTTTTATTTTAACATTAAATAAAAAGATATTAATGTCACTTTCCTAACAAAGTGGCTCCATGGGGTCCCCAAGTTGACCCATGGATTTTCTTGGTCTCCCGTGACACATTAAATAATGTTAGGACATGTTTCAAGCTCATCTCATATTATTAAAACATTATTCTTACCTTAAATTACACTAATTACCTCTAATCGCGATTCAAAACTTAAAAGTTACTGTTCACCAAAAAATTATTTTAATCCCATTGAACCAAAATTTACTTCTTAATTAAAACCATGTATGTCAGATTTTTGAAATTTAAATCACAGAGGTGGTAAAATTTCATTTAAACGAAAAATCAGTTTTTATAAATACCACTTAGTGGTTTCACTATTCATCAAAAATTGATGTTTTCCAGAAAAAAACCAAAACATCACCCTAAGATATATTTGATATTCCAAAATGAAAAATGATGCCTATTTTAAAAAATTAAAAAAATATAAGTTGCATGAATTAATTTAATAATTAATTCCCATTTTCAGAGCAAAAAGCGGGTTTTTATGGAACAATAAGTATCAAAAGATTGACACTAGTTTAAGTCCAATTTCAAAGTGAAATTAATTCCAACGACCACTATTGTATTAAATGGTAAAAATATATTCTAATTGAACTTTAAAGAAAACTCAAAATATAATCAAATCAGATAAATAAATTATATTAAAAAGAGGTTTGGAATTAAAATACAACATTTTTCACTATTCTTTTAAAAAATAAACTTTATCAGAAAAATACCAAAAAATCACACAAAGTAAATTTTGATGTCCCAATCATAATTAATATGCTTATTTTGAAAAATAGAACTTATAAAATTGTCAAAAGATAGATTTAGAATATGGTTTTCCATCAAAAGGCAGTAAAACAATCTTTTAAAAATATTAGTGTATTCCATGCATAAGATTGGATTTATTCTCATTTTAAGCCTCTAAAACACTATATAATTCATTAATAGACATAGATAAAAATATATATTATTCATTACTTATAACGACCCACACTTTACATACATTGTTAATACTTCAAAATTGAAGCACACTTATTACAACATATGACAAAACCACAAAGGACCGTATAGGTATAGTGTCTTTAGAAACTGGGGAAACATAAACAACTGGTTCATAAATCATCTACAGTGTCTCCCATTTATTTCATCATATCTAGGGTCCCTTTTAGCATATTATACTTAATATCCATCTTCCTGACCTGGGGAAAAGAAAACATAAAAGGGTGAGCTCAAATGCTCAGCAAGGGCAAATAAAGGAAATAAAAATCATATCATATCTTTATGAAAATCAAAACCTGCAAAAGAGATCATAATATCTTAACATGGAATAAATCATAAAAGTGAAAATGAGATCCCCATAATCATAACATAAAACTTGAATCTTTGTGGCATGCACACATAATCATGGAAAATCATTTCTTGTTAGTCATGACTCATTGCCAAGACTATCTTAGTGGACAAAGTCCCTTTCTGAACCGAGTTCACTCCTCGTTTCAGTCCTGTATCACTGAACCGAAATAACCTTCCGTTCCAGCCATGTCTATCTCATGAGATATAAAATCTTTACCCAATGCATTGGAGGGAGATATAGGTCCCACCCATCTTATAATGAATCCTTTCTTATGTGTGCCACATAATCATAAAACATACATCATCGCATAACACATATAACAAAAATGGGATTCTTGAAACATCATGACATCATAAATCAATTCATATATGATAAAGGAATTCATAAACATAATTCCATCACAACATAGTCAAACCAATGTAAAAATATGGATAGAAACAGAACCCTTTATTATCTTAGATGGAAAATAATTTTGATAAAACACTTGAATTGAATTCTTGAGGAAAATATCCTTTCTTCTTCAAAAACATTTTTCCTTTCATAACATGTCATACAACTTTAAAATAAAAGAAGTTGATTAAAAATAAACTTTAAAACTTGTAAAGGAAGCTTCTTTGAAGTAATGTTTTAAAAATCCATTCATGCCGTATAAGTTAAAAAAAACATTCTTCGTACTTTTGTCGGAAAAGTCAAAAAGTACCTCGTACGGAAAAACGACAAAAGATTCCTTTCTTATTCTTTACTAAAAACTCACCTAAGGGTAAAATTGGATTTAAACTATTTCAAGTGGATGGAAACAATATTACATATTGAGGGAACATGGATGTGGATGATAAAATACACCCCAGTAAATACTTACGAATAAACAATCTCGGATAAAAATGAGATTGTGATATTTCCCTTACCTTAGGTCCGATTAGCTTTGTACGTGTCCGAAGCTCCTGTATAATGGTTTAAATAATGTTATTGACTTATTCCAGAATCATACATATTGATATGAGATCATATATGGTAATATTATTAGCTTCTTGTTAGTAATATTTCATTGTTACTTGTTACTCGGGTCTTTATAACTTTTTGTTCTTATGCGTGTTTTGTCGAATAAATTCTTATTCTTATCTTTAGGTTATAGATAATTCATTTCCATAATGGTATTAGTGTAGTATATACCATATTAATTCATTCAATTCATTTATATAATCATTATGAAATGAAGATCATGTAGAACGAGTCGCATCACATCGTGGAGACGGTATTCCGTACGTACGCACGAGTGATGATATCGTTCCTATGATCGTGGAATTGTATTGGAGTATATATATATATTATTTCAGTATCAATATTACTTAATAATAATAATATATAGTTACTTATTACACCATTATACCCATCCTTGTAAGGTGATGGTGGAAAATAGATTACACCACGGCGTGGAGACGGTATTCCGTACGTACGCACGCGCGGTGATTTCATTTTTCCGTAGGATGGATAGAAGGTGAATTAGGGTTGTTTCATATTTATAATAACATATCAGTATGTAAGTAATACTGATGTTATTACTTTATCATGAAACAACTGAAGAAGAAGAAGTTGAAGAAGAAAGAAATTGAAAAGATCGGTAATGGATATTACCTCTTCTTTGGAACGCCTTTTTGAATCCTCCACTTAAGGAACTAAGATTGGTCTTTGGAGAAGACCAGGACCTCTAGGATTATTCTAGGGAAGTGGAGAAGGGAAAATGGCAGGGGTTGGCCGAGCTTGAGTGCTCAAATTGGTGTGAGGAGAAGGGGGAGGAGGTGCCCTTTTATAAGGGAGGAGAGGGGCACCTTAGGAATATCTCAAAATATTATTTTATATTAAAGTCAAAATCGGTTTATAATGGTTCCAAAGGGTCTTATTTCGAAGCTAAAGTGGGGAAGGGTCGAAATCCTATCAACCAATAGGATTTAGACAAGTTTAGGGTATTATTTTAACCTTATCAATTAGATTTAACTCTAAGTTAATTAATTTAACTTTTACCGTGTCTTTTTGTTTTCTTTCACTATATGGTTAATACACTTACTATAACATGCCAAACGAACCCCAAATTGTTTATTATTAATATATATATCCTTATCTAAGTCATTTGGCCGAACCTTAGATTTTTAGTAATAAAATAACAATTAATAATATAATATTTTATTTAAAAACTATTTTGTGTCAATTTTGACACTATTTGATATATGATTTTTGTGAAAGTCATAACAGAATTATAAGTTCGAACCAAGTTGATTAAATCAACACTAATATATCATAGCAACCTAGAAAATTAGTGTAATTCATAAAAAGTCTCAAATTACATTTATTTTGGTGTTTATAACATCAATTATGTCAATATTTCATTAATAAGATAATTACTGCATCATCATTGTGTCATAACTAAATTAAATTATTTAATGTCTAAAAATTACAAATAAAATACCCTTATGTAGGAAATCTTTTTAGCTTTCTAATGAATATTTATAGTCGAATTTATCTTATGTATAACCCCATATTAAAAATGATTTACTTATTAAACATTGATTTTAACTATTTTAACCCTTCTTTAAATAAATTAATAATAAATGTCCTAATCTAATCCAAGTGGGCCTAAATGGTCATATTTTATTCCTAAGTTTGTTTTTGGTCGAATTACACTTGTCCAATAGAATTAGGACATGTGTTAGGGTAATATTAATATCATATTTACCCTTAGTTACCCTATTTACTATTAACCGCGGTAAAAAAAGTAAAAAGTTACTATTCACCAAAAAATTATTTTCATCTCATTGAACCACATTTTAGTCCTTGATATTAACCGTGTCTCTCGGATTTTCGAAATTCCAATCACAGAAGCGGTAAAATTAAGTTTTATGCAAAATTCAGTTTTTAACCTACCACTTAGTGGTTTCACTATTCATCAAAAATTGAAAGTTTTCAGAAAAATACCAAAATTTCACCCTAGGCTAATTTCGATATTCTGAGTCCAAAAATGAAGTCCATTTTGAAAAATAAAATTTATAAAATTCCAAAAAGTGGTTATTACTATTCATAACGGCTAGTTTTAATAGCATAATGTTGTTTAGTGAAACTCGGTATTGCGTACGACGCAAGCTATCGAGGAAGGTCGCGATTGCGTGTAAAGCAAGCCAAGAAAGTGTTGTATAGAAAAAGATTCCTTTGATGATTTATATAACATAAAAGTCTCGGGTGTTACATTCTACCCCCCTTAAAAAGAATTTCGCCCTCGAAATTCGTCACTTTGCAACAAACAGATGATGATACTTCTCCCTCATCATATCCTCAAGCTCCCATGTAGCTTCTTCAAGTTGGTGGTTTCTCCATAAAACTTTCACCAAGCGAGTGGTCTTGTTTCGTAGGACTTTTTCGCTATGATCCAGAATCTCTATCGGCTGTTCTTCATAAGAAAGATCTTGCTCAAGCGGTACAACTTCTGAGCTGTTTACATGTAAAGGATCTGGTATGTACTTTCTCAGGAGAGATACATGGAATACATCGTGAACTTGAGAGAGATTCGGTGGAAGCGCCAATCGGTAAGCTACCTTCCCAACACGATCCAATATTTCGAAAGGACCGATATATCTAGGGCTCAACTTCCCCTTCTTTCCAAATCTCATAACCCTCTTCCAGGGAGATATTCGTAAGAACACTTTATCACCCACTTCAAACTCTAGGTCTTTTCTTCGGTTGTCGGCATAGCTTTTCTGTCGACTCTGAGCTGCTCTTATGTGTTGTTGAATAGATCTGACCTTTTCTGCCATTTCATCAATGAGATCAGGTCCTAATAGCTTTCTTTCCCCAACTTCATCCCAGCAAGTTGGAGTCCTGCATTTCTTTCCATAGAGAGCTTCATAAGGAGCCATTTGAATGCTGGAGTGAAAGCTATTATTATAAGAAAATTCCACCAAAGGTAGGTGTTGATCCCAACCTCCTTTGAAATCCATAGAGCAAGCTCTCAACATATCTTCTAGGGTTTGAATTGTTCTCTCAGACTGACCGTCTGTCTGGGGATGATAAGCAGTGCTGAAACTCAACTCTGTATCCAGAGTATGCTGAAGACTTCGCCAGAACTTCGAGGTAAATCTCGGATCTCGATCATATATAATAGAAAGTGGTACTCCATGCAATCTTACCACTTCCTTTACATATATCCTGGCAAGCTGATCTAGAGAGAAATCCTCTCTAATAGCAATGAAGTGTGCAGACGTTGTAAGACGATCAACTATGACCCAAATAGCATTATTGCCTTTGGATGTTTTAGGAAGTCCTGTGACAAAGTCCATAGTGATGTTTTCCCATTTCCATTCGGGTATGGGTAATGGTTGTAACATCCCCTTAGACTTCTGTCTCTCAGCTTTAACTTGTTGACAAACCAAGCATCGAGAGACATATTCAGCAACATCTCTTTTCATGCCATCCCACCAGAAGTACTCTTTCAGGTCCCTATACATCTTCGTGCTTCCAGGATGAATAGAGAATGAAGAACTATGAGCCTCATCCAGCAGCTCTTTCTTTAATTCGGGGATGGGAGGAACACAAACCCGATTCCTGAACTTTATTATCCCATCATAATCAAGGTTGAATTCAGGAACATTTCTCACCTTCTTTTGTAACACGGCATCTTCTTTCTGTGCCTCTTTAATCTTCACATGTATAGATGGTTGAACATTCATTTGAGAAAGATAAGATTTTTCCCCTTCCATTATAATTCCAAGATCCATCCTTTGTAAATCCATAAATATTGGATCTTTTGTGATCCTCATCATGGATAAACTAGCATGGTCTTGTCGACTTAATGCATCTGCCACCTTGTTTGCTTTCCCAGGGTGGTAATGGATTGAGCAGTCATAATCCTTAATCAGCTCCAACCATCTTCTTTGGCACATATTCAACTCCTTTTGTGTGAAAATATACTTTAAACTTTTATGATCAGTATAAATATCACACCTTTCACCATAAAGGTAATGCCTCCAAATCTTTAATGCAAAGATTACCGCAGCCAACTCCAAATCATGTGTTGGGTAATTTTGCTCATGGATTTTCAACTGTCGTGAGGCATAAGCTATCACCATATCATTTTGCATAAGAACACACCCCAATCCCTTCTTGGATGCATCACTGTAGATCACAAACCTTTCTCCACTACAAGGCAGTGTGAGCACAGGTGCACTGGATAACCTTCTTTTCAACTCCTTGAAATTCTCTTCACATTCCTCTGTCCAGACAAACTTAACTCCTTTCCGAGTCAACTTGGTGAGTGGATTAGATAATCGTGAAAAATCTTTTACAAAACGTCGATAATATCCAGCCAAACCAAGAAAACTTCGGATCTCAGTTACTGTTGTTGGTCTTGACCATCTTTCGATAACCTCTGTTTTTGCTGGATCCACAGATATCCCCTCTTTTGAGATTATATGACCCAAAAATGCAACTTTTTGAAGCCAAAATTCACACTTGGTAAATTTGGCATAAAGCTTCTCTTTTCTCAGGGTCTTCAATATAATTCTCAAGTGATCTTCATGCTCTTCCTTGCTCTTTGAATAGACAAGAATATCGTCTATAAAGACTACCACAAATTGATCAAGATAGTCTCTAAAGACTCTATTCATTAGATCCATGAAGATAGCAGGGGCATTAGTAAGACCAAATGGCATCACTATAAATTCATAGTGTCCATACCTTGTACGGAAAGCCGTCTTTGGTATATCCTCCCTTTTGACCCTTAATTGATGATACCCTGAACGAAGATCAATCTTGGAAAAGTATTGAGCTCCGCGTAGTTGGTCAAATAAGTCATCAATGCGTGGGAGAGGATATTTGTTCATGATAGTGATCTTGTTAAGTTCTCGATAATCAATGCAGAGTCTCATTGATCCATCTTTCTTCTTAACAAATAGAACAGGTGCTCCCCAAGGTGACGCACTAGGGCGTATGAATCCCTTATCAAGATTCTCTTGGAGTTGCTTCTTCAATTCCTGCAACTCAATTGGGGCCATTCTATAAGGTGTCTTTGAAATAGGCAAAGCACCCGGTACGAGTTCTATTGAAAACTCAACTTCACGATTTGGTGGAAGACCCGGTAATTCCTCCGGAAAGACATCATCAAACTCCCGTACAATGGGCATATTCTTAATCGTGAGTTTCTCACCAACCATTTGAGATAAATAACCTTCATTTAGTGGGATCAATACCCATAAGATGGAAGAAATTTCCACTGGAAGGTTATGTTCATCCTTGCATTGATAGACGATCGTAGATTGATCTGGAATATGAAATGTGACTTCCCTTCTTTGGCAATCGATATGAGCTCCATGTAGAGAAAGCCAATCCATGCCAAGAATCACATCAAATTCCACTAAAGGAAGGATCACAAGATATGCAGGAAGCACTTTCCCACAAACTTCGATCGGAGAAGAATTATAAACTTCTGATGCGATTGATGTGCCATTAGGTGTTGTCACAGCTAACTCAACATCTAATTGTTGAGGTAATACGGTGATACCCTTAGAAAATTTTTCAGAAATAAAAGAGTGGGTGGATCCAGAATCAAATAAAACATTTGCTACTTTAGAGTGGATGGTAAGTGTACCTTTCACCACATCGTTATCGTACTCCACATCGCTGATAGAAATTGCATGTGACTTTTCTTTTTCTTTATCCTTAAGAGTTTGTTGACGTCGACCATCATCATCAACCCTTGGATTTGGGCATTGATTTGCATAATGCCCCATCTCCTTGCACTTGAAACATTGAAGTGTAGCAGGTTCATTCTGTGTATCCCTTCCTTTGTTTGCATCATTAGACATCTTCTTCCCATTATCACGGCATTCAAATGCCCGATGACCTTCCTTTCCACATTTAAAACATTTACTTGTCCCTTTAAGACAACTCCCTCCATGTTTCTTTCCACACTTTGAGCATAAGGGAAAGTTCATCTTCTTTTCCGTGTGCTCTTTAGATTTTTCTTTGAATTCCATCTTCCTCTTCTTATCAAACCCATGTGACTGATGGGTTACTCCAATCTCCATCTCGACTTTGAGAGCACATCGAACGATTTCCTCGTAGCTATTGAAGTCCCTTATGGCTAACGCCCTTCGAAGACTTGGTTTTAAGCCACTAAAGAATCGATCGATCTTACTCTCAGGTTGGATAATAATACCAGAAGCGTACCTTGCAAGTCTTGTAAAATTTGCTTCATAGGTACTAACAGATTCATCATCCCTTTGCTTCAGTTCAAGGAACTCTTTCTCCATCTTTGTTCGGAGAATACGAGGGAAGTACTTATTGAAAACTAAGTTCTTGAACTCGTCCCATTCCATAGACTCAATTTCATCCCTTTGCCTTGTATTCTTAACAATATTCCACCATTGATCAGCATCTCCTTCCAAACGATACACTGCTAGGATGACTTTATCATGCTCAGAACATTGAAGAACTGAAAATATCTTTTCAGTAGTACTAATCCATTGTTCAGCAACTAATGGATCAGTAGACCTGCTGAAAGATGGTGGATGCTGCCTCATGAAGGATTCAACAGAATGTTGCTCCCTCCTTTGTTCGTTTGGAAATCCTGCATGATTCATAGCTTGAGAAAGTTGTGTGAGCATGGCTACAAGATTTTTCATTCCAGCTCCCATATCGTTTGTTTGCTCAGGGGGACAATCATTGCATTGCCCATCACATTCCGCATTAACACGGTTCCTTCGGGTTCCAGCCATTGACTAAAACCAAGAAGAATAGTGTGAGCAACACTAATTATAATAGGAAACCACATAATTCAAGAATAAAATTTTCATGCTTATGGTCTTATCCTAGGTTATTCATGGCCATTTCTAAGATTGTGTTCTGTGCTTAAACTTATCCTTAGGGTTCTTACTAAGGCTTTCACATCCTAGTTTCCAAAGGTTGACTATACCTTTCCTCTGATACCAACTATAACGACCCACACTTTACATACATTGTTAATACTTCAAAATTGAAGCACACTTATTACAACATATGACAAAACCACAAAGGACCGTATAGGTATAGTGTCTTTAGAAACTGGGGAAACTTAAACAACTGGTTCATAAATCTTCTACAGTGTCTCCCATTTATTTCATCATATCTAGGGTCCCTTTTAGCATATTCTACTTAATATCCATCTTCCTGACCTGGGGAAAAGAAAACATAAAAGGGTGAGCTCAAATGCTCAGTAAGGGCAAATAAAGGAAATAAAAATCATATCATATCTTTATGAAAATCAAAACCTGCAAAAGAGATCATAATATCTTAACATGGAATAAATCATAGAAGTGAAAATGAGATCCCCATAATCATAACATAAAACTTGAATCTTTGTGGCATGCACACATAATCATGGAAAATCATTTCTTGTTAGTCATGACTCATTGCCAAGACTATCTTAGTGGACAAAGTCCCTTTCTGAACCGAGTTCACTCCTCGTTTCAGTCCTGTATCACTGAACCGAAATAACCTTCCGTTCCAGCCATGTCTATCTCATGAGATATAAAATCTTTACCCAATGCATTGGAGGGAGATATAGGTCCCACCCATCTTATAATGAATCCTTTCTTATGTGTGCCACATAATCATAAAACATACATCATCGCATAACACATATAACAAAAATGGGATTCTTGAAACATCATGACATCATAAATCAATTCATATATGATAAAGGAATTCATAAACATAATTCCATCACAACATAGTCAAACCAATGTAAAAATATGGATAGAAACAGAACCCTTTATTATCATAGATGGAAAATAATTTTGATAAAACACTTGAATTGAATTCTTGAGGAAAATATCCTTTCTTCTTCAAAAACATTTTTCCTTTCATAACATGTCATACAACTTTAAAATAAAATAAGTTGATTAAAAATAAACTTGAAAACTTGTAAAGGAAGCTTCTTTGAAGTAATGTTTTAAAAATCCATTCATGCCGTATAAGTTAAAAAAAACATTCTTCGTACTTTTGTCGGAAAAGTCAAAAAGTACCTCGTACGGAAAAACGACAAAAGATTCCTTTCTTATTCTTTACTAAAAACTCACCTAAGGGTAAAATTGGATTTAAACTATTTCAAGTGGATGGAAACAATATTACATATTGAGGGAACATGGATGTGGATGATAAAATACACCCCAGTAAATACTTACGAATAAACAATCTCGGATAAAAATGAGATTGTGATATTTCCCTTACCTTAGGTCCGATTAGCTTTGTACGTGTCCGAAGCTCCTGTATAATGGTTTAAATAATGTTATTGACTTATTAGAGAATCATACATATTGATATGAGATCATATATGGTCATATTATTAGCTTCTTGTTAGTAATATTTCATTGTTACTTGTTACTCGGGACTTTATAACTTTTTGTTCTTATGCGTGTTTTGTCGAATAAATTCTTATTCTTATCTTTAGGTTATAGATAATTCATTTCCAGAATGGTATTAGTGTAGTATATACCATATTCATTCATTCAATTCATTTATATAATCATTATGAAATGAAGATCATGTAGAACGAGTCGCATCACATCGTGGAGACGGTATTCCGTACGTACGCACGAGTGATGATATCGTTCCTATGATCGTGGAATTGTATTGGAGTATATATATATATTATTTCAGTATCAATATTACTTAATAATAATCATATATAGTTACTGATTACACCATTATACCCATCCTTGTAAGGTGATGGTGGAAAATAGATTACACCACGGCGTGGAGACGGTATTCCGTACGTACGCACGCGCGGTGATTTCATTTTTCCGTAGGATGGATAGAAGGTGAATTAGGGTTGTTTCATATTTATAATAACATATCAGTATGTAAGTAATACTGGTGTTATTACTTTATCATGAAACAACTAAATAAGAAGAAGTTGAAGAAGAAAGAAATTGAAAAGATCGGTAATGGATATTACCTCTTCTTTGGAACGCCTTTTTGAATCCTCCACTTAAGGAACTAAGATTGGTCTTTGGAGAAGACCAGGACCTCTAGGATTATTCTAGGGAAGTGGAGAAGGGAAAATGGCAGGGGTTGGCCGAGCTTGAGTGCTCAAATTGGTGTGAGGAGGAGGGGGAGGAGGTGCCCTTTTATAAGGGAGGAGAGGGGCACCTTAGGAATATCTCAAAATATTATTTTAATTAAAGTCAAAATCGGTTTATAATGGTTCCAAAGGGTCTTATTTAGAAGATAAAGTGGGGAAGGGTCTAAATCCTATCAACCAATAGGATTTAGACAAGTTTAGGGTATTATTTTAACCTTATCAATTAGATTTAACTCTAAGTTAATTAATTTAACTTTTACCGTGTCTTTTTGTTTTCTTTCACTATATGGTTAATACACTTACTATAACATGCCAAACGAACCCCAAATTGTTTATTATTAATATATATATCCTTATCTAAGTCATTTGGCCGAACCTTAGATTTTTAGGAATAAAATAACAATTAATAATATAATAATTGATTTAAAAACTATTTTGTGTCAATTTTGACACTATTTGATATATGATTTTTGTGAAAGTCATAACAGAATTATATGTTCGAACCAAGTTGATTAAATCAACACTAATATATCATAGCAACCTAGAAAATTAGTGGAATTCATAAAAAGTCTCAAATTACATTTATTTTGGTGTTTATAACATCAATTATGTCAATATTTCATTAATAAGATAATTACTGCATCATCATTGTGTCATAAATAAATTAAATTATTTAATGTCTAAAAATTAAAAATAAAATACCCTTATGTAGGAAATCTTTTTAGCTTTCTAATGAATATTTATAGTCGAATTTATCTTATGTATAACCCCATATTAAAAATGATTTACTTATTAAACTTTGATTTTAACTATTTTAACCCTTCTTTAAATAAATTAATAATAAATGTCCTAATCTAATCCAAATGGGCCTAAATGGTCATATTTTATTACTAAGTTTGTTTTTGGTCGAATTACACTTGTCCAATAGAATTAGGACATGTGTTAGGGTAATATTAATATCATATTTACCCTTAGTTACCCTATTTACTATTAACCGCGGTAAAAAAAGTAAAAAGTTACTATTCACCAAAAAATTATTTTCATCTCATTGAACCACATTTTAGTCCTTGATATTAACCGTGTCTCTCGGATTTTCGAAATTCCAATCACAGAAGCGGTAAAATTAAGTTTTATGCAAAATTCAGTTTTTAACCTACCACTTAGTGGTTTCACTATTCATCAAAAATTGAAAGTTTTCAGAAAAATACCAAAATTTCACCCTAGGCTAATTTCGATATTCTGAGTCCAAAAATGAAGTCCATTTTGAAAAATAAAATTTATAAAATTCCAAAAAGTGGTTATTACTATTCATAACGGCTAGTTTTAATAGCATAATGTTGTTTAGTGAAACTCGGTATTGCGTACGACGCAAGCTATCGAGGAAGGTCGCGATTGCGTGTAAAGCAAGCCAAGCAAGTGTTGTATAGAAAAAGATTCCTTTGATGATTTATATAACATATTAGTCTCGGGTGTTACATTACTTACTTGGGATGTTACATCCACATCCACATGTAGTATCAAGATATGGATTTACATTCAAAATAGATATAAATAATATATTGCTTAACAAAATTCAAGGATGTTCTTGTATGCTTATACTAAAAATCTATATTATGTTTTTGTTACCTAAATTTTATTTATTAAATATATTATTTGAGGATTTATAAACCTTCTTAAAACACCAAATTTAAAAATGTTGACCCAAGTTTCCTAGATCTGGGGCCTTATATTAAAACATTTCCATGTTTACAAGTTTGTTGCATCCCAAATAACCAAATTGTTTTCTATTTTTTGAAAACATGATACAATCATAAGTTTATCATTACATCTTGAAAGTAAAAATACGAAAATTTAAAATCCATTAAAAACAAACATAAAATCTAAGATTATTCTTTCAAGTAATTCTTAATAATATTTATCTTCACATCATCGGTAAAAATAAAAAACAATAAAGGGGTGCGATCAGATGTTAGGTAAATGGTATATAATAAAACATAAGCTATCATAAACATAAAAATTAGGCTTGATTAATAAATAATAACATATTCCCTTAAAAATAAACATTATCATAATATGAAAAAAAATGAAAGCTAATAAAATAAATCCATGTAACTCATCATTAGTAAAAGAAAATTAATAATAGATACTCTTCTAGTTAAATAACACATGGTTTATAAATTATTAATATCAAAATTATGTAATTCATAATTCCAAGACTTTGAAAAATGTAGTCAAGGCCTTGACCAAGACATCTAAAAATATAAGGGTAAGGCCTTGGCCAAAACCTAATTATGTTTTCTTTCATGAGAACTATCAATTCATAGAGGGGATATACTAGGCCCACCATTCACTTGACTAGTCCAATTCAGTACTCAAATGAATTGGGTTAAAAGTAAACATTATATTCATTTCCATTGTAAATAACAATCCCTTATCTGTAAACATAATTACTAACTAGTCTGAGTAGTATGGTGAATGGTATCAAGATAGTACATCCGCAATAAAATTGATCACAAACCATTTAATAAAATATAGATGGGGATAAACATAATATATTAACACCAAAAATATATAAAATTCAATAAATGTGTTGAAATATATAAAAATACACTAATAAAATAATCAATGAATTTTTGAGAGAAATACATTTTCACTGTGAAAAGTACGTATATTTTTGTAAAATATTATTAAAAAATAAGAAAAAAATGGTAGTTTTCAAGGATTAAATTAGTGGTTTAAAAAAATATTGGTGGATTAAATTAGATAATAGATCGTTCTTGAAAATAGGTAAATAATAAGGAAGTTCCCTTTTATCGTGCTTTCTTATCATGCTTAATTGAGAAGGGAACTCTTTTAAAACATGTTTTCCACAAATATTAGATGAAATGATCAGAATAAATGATTATGTAACATATTCCAAGAATTTAGAAGAATTTTATATATGAAATGAATTTTTATATTATTTAATAGTGGAAGAATGGAGATCCCAAATGAAAATAAATGTTTGGGAAGGAAACCCTTATATTATGTCTAAATTAGTACTGCATGTAACCTTAAAATCCTGGATAATAAAATAAAATCCATTAATTAATTAATTCTGATAACTTTATAAATGTATTTTTTACATATAGTTTTATTATGTTCATATATGGCATTATAGATGAGTTATAGTGTTAATTTAATCTTTTGTGAGAATTCGTTTCCTTGTTTTTAATGATCAGTTCAGTTGTTTATATATAATGAAGTTCATTTAAATTTGTATAATTCTCCAAATTTGGAATTCAGTGTAGTATATATGAATTAAAAATGGAAATTTTTTTTATATATTATATTATTATATGGTATGATGATGAAACATTCGATAAGACATTTAGTGATAATCTTTTAGATTTTTACGGCAGTATTCCAATCACTAGAACTAGTTTTGTCGTATGAATTAGTATTATATATATTAGTTCTATAAAATTACCTTGGAAATAATATATATTTTATAATATAGTTTAACAACATAAATTGTTTCATTTTTCTCGTAGATGGTGAAATTAAATAACAAAAGATCTTTTTCTATGAAGGTTGTTAATCGGTACCTCTCGGAAACTTATTTGACTTTTAAAATAAAAGAGATTGAGTAAGGAGAATGATGATGGTCCTTAAACTAATATGGTATAATTATAGTATATAAATTATAATCGATTTATCAGGATCATTTGGATAGAATATGTGAGGAGAGAATAATAAATGGAAGAACATAAGATGAAAAATATAAGGAAATGGAAATGGATTTTTCATCTTTAATACTCATCCTTGAAAATCACCTTAAGGGGATTGATTTTTCAATATTTTTGAGACCAAGAAATTTTTGATACAGGGAATGAGCTTTAGAATAGGAATTGGTGGAAATTTGAGAAGATTCAAATGTTGTAAAGTGTGAGGAGAAGATGGAGTGAGGGGTGGATTTTATATTGGATGATAGGGGTAATATCTCATTATTTTATTCAATATTTTATTATTTTGTACAATTCAACCCAAAGTGTTTACTATTGTGACTAAATAAAACTATAAGTGAATGTAAGTTTGACCCAATGGTGATTCCATCATCCATGAATCTGGGGATTTTATATCTAGATTATAATATATTAATGCTGTAAATTACCATACATTACCATTCACTAAAAATTAATCTAATTTAGAAAAATTAAAAAAATTAAAACTTCTCATTTTTTTAACATGTAGTTATAAAAAAATGAACTCCATTTTATGAAAATAATTTTCTATATATGATATATTTATTTTATAATTAAAATCAAAATATACTCAAAGAATACAGTTTTTAAAAATAAAATTGTTTTTATAACAACCAATAAAATTAACTAAAGTATTACTAAATTATCATAAAATAAAAAGAAAAAATATTAATTAATGAATACATTTTAGGAAAATTAATTACCTTTTAAATCAATTTATTAATTAAAAAAATTTAATTGATTGTGTTATAATCACAAAAAAACACTAACAATTAATTATTAATTTTTAAATATTCACTTACATATACCATGGTATAATTATATCATTGTTTCATTTATAAGGTTCCCCAACTTCATTTATACATTAATGGGTGCATTGACTATTCCTAAGGCTGATTTACTTTTTATAAGGTTCATATTAGTAATCCTATGGTAGAGTTTCATTTCAAAATAAATGTTTGTTAAACCCATTGTCCCCTAAATATCTACATTATGAAATCCATGTATATTACTTTTTAGAAATTCAAATCACAGAGGTGGAAAATTATGTTTAATGTATATATTATTATAAAAAATTGTTTTTTCAATGAGAATCAATGTTTCATTCATTAAATTCTATATTAAATTAATTTTTAAATCCTTAGGGTGTAATAGAGTTCACCAATCATTAATCTCTTTAATAAATTTTGTTGCATGGAATCTTGAAAACTTCGTAAAATTTTCATGCAAATTAATTCCCTATTGATTTCATTCATTAATTCAACCAAGTCCCACTAAGCTTAAATATTGTCTCTTTATTTCTTAAACTACTACATTGGTAAATAAATCCATTGGATTTTGGGTTCTCGATATCTCATGTTTCTTCATCTAATAGTCTTATAGAAAATTTATAATGAAATGTTACTTAATATTTATATGTTTCTTCTGAGTATGAAACAAAAAAAAATCCATTCATATTTCTTGTTTTATGTCACTATATAGTATTTCTTCTTCCTAACTTTTTCTAATCTCTATGAGTAATTACATTAACTATATAAATTCTCTACATGATTATATTTTAGCTACATACATCTCATTCATTGAACTAGTATTGAAAAATATTTGTAACTTTGAAAACCTAATAATAGTTATTCGTTAAAATTTGACATTGAAATTGTTTTACTTTTCCTTGTATACATGTCAACCACAATGTTATATCCAAAAACCCCTTATAAAAATGAATATATTCCAATGAAAACATCTTTGATTTATGATCCTTTCAAATAATTTTGAATCCACTTCACAACCTCTCAATGTAATTTCCAAAGATTCCTCACTTATCGACCCAGAAAACCCACTATATGGGATTGTTTGGCTGACTGAAAATTTGTATGTACATAAAACTATTGATCATTGATGAAAATGGTAATTTTTCTATGTACTTCACTTCAACACTCTTTTCTAGTTCCTATAAATTTGATACATTGAGGTGAGTAGAAATAAGGGTAGTTATTTTCTTACTTATTGTCATCCCCATCCATTCCATGATATTCTCTAATAATCTTTCTATGAAAGAAGTAATGTTTATACTCTCCAATGACTCTCAATATTCATCCCCAAAATATTCATTGATTATCTAAGATCATTAATTTCAAATATTCCATAAAAATCACACTTCAACCATTGAATGTCCCAATCTTTCGGTCCAACTATCATTATTTCATTAACATATAAAAGTAACATAAAGAAATAATCATCATTCAATTACATATGTTAAAGTTAATGATCTACATTACACATATTGAACCCTGATTCATAAATTAAAAAAATTCTTATTCAATTGTCTAGTTTCATGCTTCAATCTAAACAATCAATTTTCTAGATTACATACCAAATTAAATTTCCCTTCTATAAGTAAGCCTATTGATTTTGGTTTGTCAATATACTCCTCCAACTCACAATTGAGGAAATTGGTTTTGACATCCAACATCACCTGATAAATATAGTATGGGGTAACAGCACTTATCAATGTATTGATGGTATAATTTTTAATTCTTAGTGATAATATTATTAAATATTATACTCAAACCTTTTGTTGAACCATGTCACTCTGATTCATTCTTTGTATCTTTCCTTATCATCATATTCCTCTATAATCAATTAAATCATCTTATTTTCAATTTTTTATGCTCCAAAAGTTCATACATCTTCAAAGGTCTATTGAACTTTAATTGTAACACCCAGAGCTTCTACGATACGCTTCTCTTTGAATAATGCAATAGTGTGTGTTATACGCAACATCGAGTTCTAACACACCACAACCAATCAAACTTGACGTTATGAATAGTAATACCCACTTTTCGAAATTTATAAATTTTATTTTTCAAAATGGACTTCATTTTGGATTCGTAATATCGAAATTATCCTATGGTGAATTTTTGGTATTTTTCTGAAAAACGTCATTTTTTGATGAATTGTGAAACCACTAAGTGGTAGTTAAAAAACTGAATTTTTCATAAAACTTAATTTTACCGCTTCTGTGAGTGGAATTTCAAAAATCTGATAGACATGGTTAATATCAAGGAGTAAAATGTTGTTCAATGAGACGAAAATAATTTTTGGTGAATAGAAACTTTTTACTTTTATTTACCACGGTTAAAAGTAAATAGGGTAATTAAGGGAAAAAATGATATTAATATTACCCTAACACATGTTATAATTCTATTGGACAAGGGTATCTCGAGCAAAAACAATCTTAGGAATAAAATATTATCATTTAGTTCCACTTGGATTAGATTAGGACATTTATTATTATTTAATTAAAAGAAGAGTTAAAAGAGTTAAAATCAAAGTTTATTTACAAAAACATTTTTAATATAAGGTTATCCATAAGATAAGTTCTATTGTAAATATTAATTAGTAAGATAAAAAGATATAATACATAATAATATTTATTTATAATTTTTAGACATTAAATAATTTAATTTAATTATGACAAAATGATGATGCAGTAATTACCATAATAGTGAAAAATTAAAATAATTGATATTATAAATATCCAAATAAATATAATTTCATACTTTTTATGAATTAAAATAATTTTCTAGGTTAACATGACATGTTAGCAATTATTTAATTAACTTTCCTCGAAGTAATCGTTCTGTTATGATTTTGAAAAAAATCAATTTTCCATATAGTGTCAAAATTGACATAAACGAGTTTTTAAAACAAATAATATATTTTTAATTGATATTCAATTCCTAAAAATATAATGTTCGTCCAGGAGACTTATATCATGATAGGTGTATCATTAATGGACCACTTGGGGGTCTCTTGAAGGTATTTAGTATGTTTTTAACTATATAATATAAAAATATAAACTGACATGGTAAGTGTCAAACTAATTAACTAAGAGTTCAAACTAAAAGATAAGGCTAATATAATGCCCCAAACCTGTCTAAATTCTATTGGTTGTGTGGTTTTCGACCCATCCCCACATTAACATTCAAATAATCTACTTTGGAGCCATTATAAACTGTATATTAATTTATTATAAAATAATATTTCTAGCTTTTCCAAAGGTTCCCCTCACACCTCTTATAAAAGGGCACCCCCTTATCATTAATTCACACCTTTAAAGCCTTTTAGTTTGGTCAAACCCTACCCAAATACTCTCTCAACTTCCCTCACTATATCCTAGAGTCCTTAGTTTGATCAGAAAGACAACCTAAGAAGCCTTTTTGATCAAATCAAAAGGAAGAACCCAAAGAAGAGGTAATGTTTTCACCACCCTTTATCAAGATCATTTTTTTTCCTTTCTTTTTTCTTCTTTTTAATAGAAGGCAGGGGCTGGGAAACAATGCGGGTGATGGACTAGCCCACGAGTGGTTACGTGGTTAGGCATGCAGTGGCTCGAAAATCCTCTACCTTCCCCAGCCCACGAGTCGTACAACCATATTCAGTAGTCTATCTATCCTTTGAATGACATGTCACCATACGTGCGTACGTAGGACTTACCGTCTCCACGTCATGGTGTAATTGTTATTCAAAACATTATTATTTGGATGGGTATAATAATGATGTGTAATTCATGTAAATAATAAATATAGCATGATAATGATTCTGTATATACGATACAACATTCAATTAAATATTCTTTTAATAGCAAACAAATGATATTGTCACTCAGGCGTACGTACGGACTACCATCTCCACGAACGCGATGAGATTCATTCTCCATCATATCCATCCTAGTCTAATTCTCATTTGAAGATTAATAATAATGTTTAAGGACTTAATATCATTCTGGATATGAATAATATACATCCTATTTATAACAAATATGTCTTACATAACAAAAAATATAGAAGAAAATGAGTAAGTTTACACCCAAAACAACAATAATATTAAGATATTATTAACAATGCAATGTTAAAAGATCATATATGATATAATAATTATGTATATGGTTCCTGTATAATTTAATAACAATGGGTTAACTATTATACATGAGGTTAACATACCGTTGACTAAGGAAAAGTATAAGGTAAGGGTTTATTTCTCAATCTCTTCATTATACGAGGTTGTTTGTGCGTAATTATCTACTAGGATTTATTTATCATTCACATCCATGTTTCATAAAAATGTATTTCAAAACATTCTTACTATTTTACAGAATATGGGTTAAAGTCATTTATACCCTTGTTTTACTTATTATAAGATGATTATAAAGGAATCATTCTGTCGTTTTCCAAACAAGGTGTTTTTTAACCTTTTCGACAAAATTAAGGTAAGAATGTTTTTTTAACTTATAGGGTGGGTGTGGCTATTTTACACTGTTATAAAATCTTCGAAGCTTCCCTTACAAGATAATAATAAAATTTTCAAATTAAATGTTTTATTTTATAATTATGTGACTTTTAATTGATTTCAAAAAAGTGATATTTCTCTCAAATAGTTTTGATTTCATCTATGTCAACATCCTTTGATTGATTTTAAGTATATTTGAAGTTGATTTATTATGATACAAAACTTCCATATTTTATTGATGGTTTTGTGATTTTTTTGACTATGGATGTGTTATTTTTATACCATTCATGGTTTATGGAGAAAGTATTGACATTAAATATGCTTGTTTTAATATGAATGTTTATGTTATGTTTAAACCTGTTCAAATGAGGAATGCATTGGACTTAATATTTGACCGGTGGAGCCCGCTATAGCTCCTAAATTAATCGGTAGGTCTCATGAGACAAACTATTTTCTTGGCACAAGGCCTTGACAAAATTTTATTTGTAGTCTTCGAATGAAGCCTTGGCTATGTGGTTATGATAGTCTGACATTATGCATTCCATCATTATGAAAGTGGTTATTGATATTTCATGTGATTATTCGATTAGTAGAATATCCATGTGAATATGTAAATGTCATTATTTTATTTTATTTCTTCCATATTATGTTGAAGTTCATGTCTAAAAGGTTTTTATTTTAGTTATACATTGCCATAAATGTTTATTCCTATTTATGAAATTTTCTGCTATATTGTTATCCTTACTGGGCATTTGAGCTCACCCTTTCTATGTTTTATTTTTCCCAGGATGTGAAGAAGTATTTTATGAATGACCTACAGGGATAGTTTGAGTGGACAAGAGTGTGGACTATGGAGACTATTTTGTTGTAGTTTTCATTTTATGATGTAATGTAACTTTTATTAATGTATCTAGTTATTCCAAGGCTACTAAACGAATCGGTCTTTCGAGACTTGATCTTTTATGTGATCATACCAATGTTATGTAATAAAGAACTGACTCTGGGTAACTGGGGTTGGGGCGTTATAGTTGGTATTAGAGGAATTTTAGTACAACCCATGGAAGCTAGATTTAGATAAACTCTGATTAGAGCACATAGACCTAAGATAGACATTGAGGATTATTATAGAAGAACTTCCTAGAATTTTGGTATTGTAGAGATTTTGTGAGTTTTCTGAGCAATACATCCCTGTCTGGATACGAGTAGGTAGAGGTGGCTCTGGCACAGATGTACAATGTTGTAAAACCTGAAAACACCACTTTGAGCTGGACTCGAACGGGAATTGGTGCACAACAACGGGCCTTGCTGCACTCTTGGTTATGAAACTCTCGGGGGATATGCTTAGGATAACTCTAATTTTCTTTACAAATCATTATGAAGAGTTTATGAGTATATACATCCACAATGAATTTTTATTATTATTATTGATTATATCCATAAATAGTTCAATTTCTATTAAGTGTTTTATAAGTATGAAATTATGTATTTTGATTCATAAACTGATCTAGTTTATGCCATTGTTTAGAAATGGCGCCTAGTGGAAGAATTAGAAACCGTATCAATGCATGCACTCCATGTAGTGATTTCCCTCCTGCTCAAGATAATAATAGTGGAGTTGGTGATGCAGCTGGTGCTGATCAGCTAATCACCATACTAGGACAACTCACTCAGGTTATGAAAAATAACCTTACCCGTATGGAGCACCCTGATCCACAACATGGAGGATCAATGTTATATCGCTTTATGAGCCAACAACCACGAATGTTCAATAGGAGTACAAATCCCTTAGTAGACGAGCAATGGATAAATTCCCTAGAGAAAATATTTAAGGCTTTGGGGAGAGTGAAAGTGAAAAAGTTATCATGACAGTTTACTAACTCACTGGAGATGCTGATCAATGGTGGTCATTGATTCAAAACACGAAGGAAGATGATGAAGTATCAAATATGGAATGGAGGGAGTTCAAATATCTGTTTTTAGAAAAATACTTTCCTCTTGACCATTGAGCAGATATGGAAAGACAATTTCCTAGTCTGAGACAAAAGGAGGATGAGAATGTCGCAAAGTATGAGGAGAACTTTACAAAGTTAGCAAGGTATGTTGGAGATTATAAACGTAACCCAAGAAGTAAGATTGATCGTTTCTTTGATGGGTTAAAACCAGTTCCCCGTCGAGCATTAGTCTCACAATCCTTCTCGTTGTACGAAGACATTATCTCATGTGCTATCAAGACAGAGAAATAATTCTCTAAGTAATATGACTTTAAATAAAAGAAAAATAAGAAGAGATCTGATGATCAATCTGGGAATGGAAATAAAGGAAAGAAGGGAAAAGTTGAATATCCATCCTATAGAAAATGTGGGAAGAAACACCCCGATAAATGCTTAAAAGGAACGGGAGTCTGTTACAAATGTGGTGAAAAAGGCCACCAATCTCGTGATTTCAAGGGGAAGATGGAAGCTACCGATGTCCAATGATACAATTACAGGGATATGGGACATTATGCATATGAATGTCCTAAGCATCAGGGGAACTTACCTTAGAAAAGGCCAAGAGATCAAGGCCATGCTTATGTTATCACTACTGCTGAGGTAGAAGATCCAAAAGACGCGGTGGTAGGTAATTTAATGGTTTCCTCAATTTTAGAAAATGCATTATTTGATTCTGGATCATCGCATTGTTTCATATCTTCCCAGTTTTCCAAGAAAATTAGATATTTCCAAGTTGATTTAACAATGGAGTTGTCAGTTAAAACTCCTAAGGGAAGTTTCATTGCAACAAACTTTTGTGAATCAGTCCTCATTAAGGCACATAAATGTTCTTTATCTGCTGATCTCATCGTCATTCCTATGATTGAATTTGGTATAATCCTCGGTATGTATTGACTTTCGGACCATGATGCGAATATTTACTATAAGAAGAAAGAGGTTACGATTATTGATGATGCTGATAAGGAACACCATATCTTTATAGTAGAATCGTCGCCACCTAATTCTTATATAGATCTACCCCCAGTAGCTCAACTAAATTCAATTATTGGGGAGGAAGAAAATGAAATGAGAATGGGTGAGGAAAGGAATGTTCAAATAGAGGATATACCTGTTGTGAAAGAATATGTAGATGTGTTTCCAGAAGATTTACCTGGACATTCTCCTGAATGATAAGTTGAGTTTTACATTGATTTATTTCCTAGATCAAGGCCTATATCGAAGACCCCTTATTGAATGGCTACTGTAGAATTAGTTTTACTAATGAAACAACTAGAGGAATTTAGTAATAAGGGATTTATTCTCCCTAGTGTTTCTCCATGGGGAGACTCTTTTCTTTTTGTTAAAAGGAAATATGGATCTATAAGGTTATGTATCGACTACCGGGAGATCGATGTAATAAAAATAAAGAACAAGTATCCCCTACCTTGCATTGATGATTTATTTGACCAACTGCATGGAGATCAATACTTTTCAAATATTGAACTTTGATCTGGATACCATCAGTTGTGTGTGAAAAAGGAAGACATTATGAAGATAGCATGTCAAACAAGGTACGTGCATTATGAGTTTATAGAAATGCCTTTTGGATTGACTAATGCACCCTCTGTTTTTATGGATCTAATGAACAGAGTTTTCTAGTAATATCTTGATGACTTTTTAGTGGTATTTATTGATGATATCCTTGTATACTCCAAAAGCTACAAAGATCATGAAAATCACTTTCGCATTATATTGAAGACATTGAGAAGACATGAATTATATGGGAATTTTAGAATGTGTGAATTCTAGCTTCAAGAGATTTCTTTTCTTGGCCATATTGTCTCTAAGGATGGAATTTCCATTGATCCTTATAAGACCAAGGCAATACAAGAATGGCTAGCACTGACGAGTATAACTGAGGTACGCAGTTTTATTGGGTTAGCAGGTTATTATCGACGTTTCGTCCATAATTTTGCCTGGTTGGCTAACCCATTAACAAAGATCACATGTAAAGGGGTTAAATTTGATTGGACAAAAGTGTGTGAAGAATGATTCGAAGAACTGAAGATAAGATTAGTTAATGATATGATATTGACTCCACCATCAGGTAATGATGGTTTGTTAATTATAGTGATGCATCGACGGAAGGACTTGGTTGTGTCCTTATGCATAATGATAGGGTTGTTGCCTATGCATCACGATAGTTGAAAATTCATGAACAAAACTATACTACTCATGATCTCAAGTTAGCAGCTGTGATCATTCCTTTGATGATATATAGGCACTACCTCTATGGTGAAAAATGTGAGATTTATACTGATCACAAGAGTTTGAAGAATATTTTCTCACAAAAAGAACTCAACATGAGGCAAAGGAGATGGCTTGAGTTACTCAATGATTATGATTGTACGATACACAACCACTCGGGGAAAGCAAACAAGGTGGCAGATGCTTTGAGCAGAAAATATCATGGAGTTTTGAACAATATGAGAATTGAAAGGGATCCAATATTTATGGATCTAGTGAAGATGGACATGGGAATAACCAGGGAAGGTGAAACATCAATGTTTTTCAAATGGTTTCCAAACAATCATTACTATAAAGGATTAAGAGTTTTCAGACCGATGATGAAGAATTTCAAAATAAGATTATAGCTGTGAATGATGGAATATTGAGATACTTTGTGTATGAAGAAGGAATTTTGAAATTCGGGAAGAGGATTTGTGTTCCCGATATACCTTATCTAAAAATGGAATTACTGGATGATGCTCATAGTTCCATCTTCTCTATACACCCTGGGAGCACCAAAATGAATAGAGATTTGAAGGAACATTTTTGGTTGGACAACATGAAGAGACAGATTGCCAATTTTTTCTTAAGATGTATGGTTTGTCAACAAGTGAAAGCTGGAAGGCAAGAGCCTAGTAAAGTATTGCAACCTCTTCCCATACTTGAGTGGAAATGGGATAATATCATGATGGACTTTGTCATGGGGCTACCAAAGAATCCTAGAAGGAACGATGCAATATGGGTCATTGTTGATCATCTTACAAAGTCAGCACATTTACTTGCTATAAGGGAACATTTACCACTTGAATGACTAGAAAGACTATATATTAATGAAGTTGTGAGACTTCATGGAGTACCCCTATCAATTTTTGATGATCATGATCCCCATTTTACTTCATGATTCTGGAAAAGTCTTCAGAAATCTTTGGATACTGAACTTCATTTGAGCACTGCCTACCACCCTCAAACAGATGGAGAATCAGAACAAACTATTCAAACCTTAGAAGACATGTTTAGATCTTGCTCACTTGACTTTCACTATATGTGAGATCAATTTTTATCTCTGGTAGAATTTTCCTATAACAATAGCTTCCATTCGAGTATTCAGAAGGCACCATATGAAGCGTTATACGGAAAGAGATGTCGCACACCAACCTGTTGGGATGACGTTAGTGAATGAAAACTTTTAGGCCCAGAACTGGTGGAGGAAACGATGGAAAAGGTGAAGGTAATCCAAAACCATATCTAAGAAGCTCAATGTAGGAAGAAGATCTTTGCCGAAAATCGAAGGAAGGATTAGGAATTTTAAGTCGGTGATCATGTTTTCCTGAAAATATCTCCATGGAAGGGAGTCAAACGTTTTGGTCAGAAATCTAAATTGAGTCTCAGGTACATCGGACCTTTTGAAATTCTAGAACTAATTGGGGTTGCAGCTTACCGATTGGAAATGCCGCCAAGTCTCTCAAATGTTCATGATGTGTTCCACATATCTGTGTTGAGAAAATACATGCCTGACGCAACACATGTACTCACCTATGAGGAATTAGAACTGGAACCCGATATATCTTATTGGGAATATCCCGTCAAGATTCTTGATATGAGAGAACAAGTACTGAGAAACCGGACGACTCGTCTGGTAAAAGTCTTGTGGAGAAACCATAAGATGGAAGATGCAATGTGGGAACCCAAGGAACTTATGATGAAGAATCACCCGAGTCTTTTCATGCGGTAGTATTCTAGAAATTCCGAGGATGAAATTATTTGGAGGGGAGAATGTAACACCCCATGCTTCTACGATACGCTTCTCTTTGAATAATGCAATAGCGTGTGTTGTACGCAACATCGAGTTCTAACACACCACAACCAATCAAACTAGCCGCTATGAATTGTAATACCCACTTTTTGAAATTTATAAATTTTATTTTTCAAAATGGAATTCATTTTTGGATTCAGAATATTGAAATTACACTAGGGTGAATATTTTTTATTTTTCCAAAAAACTTCATTTTTTGATGAATATTGAAACCACTAAGTGGTAGTTTAAAAAACTAAATTTTTCATAAAACACAATGTTACCGCTTCTGTGAATAGAATTTCAAAAATCTGAGAGACATAGTTAATATCAAGGAGTAAAATTTGGTTCAATGAGATGAAAATAAGTTTTGGTGAATAGTAACTTTTTACTTTTATTTACCACGGTTAAAAGTAAATAGGGTAATTAAGGGTAAAAATGATATTAATATTACCCTAAAACATGTCCTAATTATATTGGAAAAGTGTGTCTCGACCAAAAACAACCTTATGAATACAATATTATCATTTACGTCCACTTTTATTAGATTAGGTCATTTATTATTATTTAATTCAAAGAAGAGTTAAAAGAGTTAAAATCAAAGTTTATTTACTAAAACATTTTTAATATTGGGTTGTACATAAGATAAATTCGATTGTAAATATTAATTATAAATCTAAAATGATTTAATACATAATGATATTTTATTTATAATTTTTAGACATTAAATAATTTAATTTATTTATGACACAATGATGATGCAGTAATTACTGTAATAGTAAAAAAATTAAAATAATTGATATTATAAATACCCAAATAAATATAATTTGATACTTTTTATGAATTGAAATAATTTTCTAGGTTTATATGACATGTTAGGAATAATTTAAGTAACTTTTTTCAAAGTAATCATTCTATTATTATTTACACAAAAATCAATCTTCCAAATAGTGTCAAAATTGACATAAAGGAGTTTTTAAAACAAATATTATATTATTAATTGATATTCAATTCTTAAAAATCTAAGGCTCGTCCATGAGACTTATATCATGATAGGTCTATCATTAATGGACCAATTTTGGGTCTCTTGGAAGTATATAGTAGGTTTATTAACTATATAATATAAAAATACAAAGTGACATGGTAAGTGTCAAACTAATTAACTAAGAGTTAAAACTAAAAGATAAGGTTAATATAATGACCCAAACCTGTATAAATTCTATTGGTTGTGTGGTTTTCGACCCATACCCAACTTAAACTTTAAATAATCCACTTTGGATCCATTTGAAACTGAATATGAATTTATTATAAAATAATACTTCTAGCTTTTCCAAAGGTGCCCCTCATCCCTCTTATAAAAGGGGACTCCACCTTCTCATTAATTCACACCTTCATAGCCTTTTGGATCGGTCATCCCCTGCCCAAATAATCTCTCAACTTCCCTCACTACAACCTAGAGGCTATATTTTGATCAAAAAGACAACCTATGGAGCATTTTTGATCAAATCAAAAGGAACAACCGGAAGAAGAGATAATGTTTTCACCACCCATTTTCAAGTTCACTTCTTCTTCCACTTCTTCTTTCTTTGTTATTACCATTATAAAATAATAAATACAGTATATTATATAAACATTGATGTTATTATTAATATGGTATATCCATATTCATTATTCTATCCATCCTTTGAATGACATTTCACCATACATGCGCACGTACGGATTACCATCTCCACGTCGTGGTGTAATTTTTATTCAAAACATTATTATTTGGATGGATATAATAATGATGTGTAATTCATGTAAATAATAAATTTAACAAGATAATTATTCTTTATATATGATATACCATCCAATTAAATATTATTTTAATATCAAAAGAATGATATTGTCGCTTGTGCGTACGTATGGACTACCGTCTCCACGAACGCGATGCGATTCGTTCTCCATCGTATCCATCGAAGTCTAATTCTCATTTGAAGATTAATAATATTGTTCGAGGACTTAATATCATTCTGGATATCAATAATATACAACCTATCCATAACACACATGTCCTACATAACAAAACATAGAAACGAAAATGTGTAAGTTAACACCCGAAACGACAATAATATTAAGATATTATTAACAAAGAAATGATAAAAGATCATATATGATATCATAATTATGTATATGGTTATTTTATAATCTAATAACAATTTTTTAACTATTATATAGTAGGTTAACATACTATCAACTAAGGAAAAGTACAAGTTAAGGGTTTATTTTGCAATCTCTTCATTATCTGAGGTTGTTTATACATAATAATCTACTCGGATTTCTTTATCATCAACATCCATGTTTCTTAAAAATGTATTTCAAAACATTCTTAATATTTTATACAATATGGGTTAAATTCCTTTATACCATTGTTTGACTTTTTATAAGAAGTTTATAAAGGAATCTTTCTGTCATTTCCCAAACATGGTGCTTTTTAACATTTTTTACAAAATGAAGCTAAGAATGTTTTTTTAACTTATACGACGGGTGCAGTTATTTTCCACCGTTATAAAATTGTCGAAGCATACCTTAAAATATTATAAGAAAATTTTCAAAGTAAATGTTTTATTTTATAATTATGTGACTTTTAAATGATTTCAAAAAAAGGGATATTTCTCTCAAATAGTTTTGATTTAATCTATGTCAACATCCGTTGATGGATTTTAAGCTTATTTGATGTTCATTTATTATGATACGAAACTTCCATATTATATTGAAGGTTTGGTGATTTTTTTTACTATGGATGTGTTATTTTTATACCATTCATGGTTTATGGAGAAATTATTGACATTTCATATGCTTGTTTTAATATGAATGTTTATGTTTTGTTAAAACATGTTCATATGAGGAATGCATTGGACTTAATATGTGATGGGTGGAGCATTCTATAGCTCCTCAATGCATCAGTAGGTCTGATGAGACAAACTAGTGTCTTGGCATAAGGCCTTGAAAAAAATCTTATTTGTAGTCTTGGCACGAGGCCTTGGCTATTGGTATATGATAGTCTGGAATAATGCATTCAATCATTATGAAAGTGGTTATTGATATTGCATGTGATTATTCGATTTGTAGAATATCCATGTGAATAATTAAATGGCATTATTTCATTTTATTTCTTCCATTATATGTTGAAGTTCAAGTTTAAAAGGCTTTTGTTTTAGTTATACATTTCCTTATATGTTTATTCCTATTTATGAAAGTTTCTGCTATATTGTGATCCTTACAAGGAATTTGAGCTCACCCCTTCCCATGTTTTATTTTTCCTAGGATGTGAAGTATTTTATGAATGTCCTGCAGGGATAGTATGAGGGGATAAGAGTCTGGACTATAGAGACTATATTTTTGTAGATTTCATTTTATTATTTAATGTAACCTTTATGAATGTATCTAGATATTCCAAGGCTACTAAACGAATTGGTCTTTCGAGAATTGATATTTCCTGTGATCATGCCAATGTTATGTAATAATGCACCTACTCTGGGTAACTGGGGTCAGGGCATTACATTAATGAATCTGTATCTTCATTTTTGGATAACAAACACTGCATAGAGTCGCTAGGAAATATTCATTTTTATGGATTATTTGGTTCCCCTAAATAGAGTACAAATAATATACCAACCATATAACTTTGAAAAAGTATTATATCTATGTTAAATCGAATTAACTGAATCTACTACTCTGGGATACATGGATCAACACTCCCTATTGATACATTAATTTCATGTTAATAAACCTTATGGGAAAGTAATTCTGGTTCTCCCACTTTATCATCAATATCCCTTGACAATTGATGTAGTTTTAATGGTCTTATATTTTGACTTCATTTGTCATTAATACCATAACATGACATTTCCAATTTTTCTAAGCCACAATTACACTAATAAAAATGGAATTCTACATTTTTTTTTCTAATACCTTCTTAATCGTCCTCGATCTATTCATTTCACAGAAACATTTCATTGATGAAAATATCCAATATTATAATGATTCAATTTAATTCACCATCTTATAAATGATATTTATGAAAGGCCTATTATAGAGACTCAACATATTGAATTTGAAATAAACCAAAAATGTATCCTAGTAGTTTTCTAAGGTCATCTCACCTGGATTTGAAAATGAGAGTATCAAATATCCTAAATATTATGTATTTTTCTTATGATTTGTTAATTTTTTAAAAAAAGAGAGAAATTGAATGAATTTTTTACATTTATGAAATGAAAACATATTGAAAACAACACCAAACAATGTTAGGGTGTGTGGAAGTGGTCCTGGGTTTTATTACATAGATTCATCATTATTAATCCACAGTTTATTATAACAACTTTGTCAATATCATTCATTGAATTCTCTTTTTTATCAAAATTGTGAAACTGAGCATAAACTTTAAGTACTCTTAGTGAAAATTAATACCACCTACATTATAATAATGAGGCGTTGAATTTTCTTAACTGACGGGCTCGCTGTCACATAACCCATATTCATCATATTCATTCATCTCACAGTCCACATAGCTCCATTGGTGTCTCATTTAATTCTCAATAATGTGGTAGAAATATCATGATATATTAAGGAATACAATAGTTTATTAGGAAGAGAAGTTAATTAACTTTTTCTTATTATCTTTATTTCGCTACTTTATTAAGGGAATGAATTAAAATTGTGAAATTAAGAACAAGGATATTGATGAAAGCATTGGTATCCCCTAATTATCTAGTTCTTATCTCTCTCGCTATAATTATGGAGACAAAGATATTACAATAATAGAATGAGTATTTAGAAATAAAATTAACTAGTGGAGAAAAACACCACATGATGAATAAAAATTAAATTAGAATTGTCATTAAAAATATAGAAGATAATTATAAATTTCTTGTATATATATTACAAAATTGAATCTAATTTGTAAAATTATTGAGGGGAAATATATTTAATCATTGACCCTTTTTCTTCATCATCCTCACATTTAGTTCAACGAACTCTAATGAATATCCATTTCCAATGATTTCTTCACAACTTACTATTGAAAGTAGATATAGTTATATTTAAGAGAATCATCACAAATCCTCAACTCCAAAATATTATTTCCATGATCAATCTTCATACACCATATAGAGTATTTCCAAACATATGTGCTTGGTGGCTTCATGGTGTACAAAAAATTATAATTTGTCTTTTATGATAACATGAAGACTATGATATGATGAACATGTTTTTATGTCTTCGGTATAATAAGAGAAGGATTTATTGTATTTTTCATGGATTAGTTTTGGTATTTCAATGTCTTCCATGTATCCTAAAATAATCAATATTTTTCCTAAAGAGTAAGGTTTTTAGTGGATCATTCCAAAATACATTCTCATAATTTTTTTTAGAAGTTCAATGGATGACAGGGTTGGGCCTCATTTTCTCACTGGAGTTTCACAACATATACATGATAAAGACCATGGATTGAGCCTTTGGTTAACATTGATCCTCATCATTTAGTTTAGGTAGTAGGATATGTAATGGTGACCTCAGCTCCATAATACAACTTCTCACCAAGTGTCTTAATAAGGATACAATAGACATGGAATATATAAGGAGGGTCCATCATGGTTTAACTCAGAACATGGTTTGAGATTGACCATGACGGTGTAATATTCATAGTGGCATGTAAATTATGGAGGGTGGTCTGAACATGGTAACCCTCAATCAGTAGATTCATTGACTCAGTATCCCCTCTTAAACATTTAAATGATCACATTGTGTAAGTTGAACCTCAAACTTGAAATCTATGCTAGTGGAATGACATAGATTTACTTATAATTCTATCATCATAGAGTTGTTTTTTATATAGAAAATAATTCCATTTATCTAATCCCTAATTTATTATCTCATGTAATCTTCTAATTCATAAAATCGAGCATTTTGTTATAATTCAGGTTCATAGAGAAAAACATCAATACTCATGTATTATTTTATTGGGGACTTTAATTTATAACTAGTTAGGATTTTTAAATTTAATTTTAATATCTTCACATCATCCTCAACTTACCTGGTCTGGAATTTCCTATTTTTTGGATTCCTGGCCATGAATGAAAGGTACCAAGGATGTTCTTGAGAGATGGTAATTGAATAATACATTCGAGCACATAATATGAATTTTTATTTATACTTGAGATTAGTACAGAGGGAGGGTTATATGTATCGTTGTATTTTATCTATATAATGTGTAAGAAAATGAAAAAAACAATTTCTTCAATATAATGTACAGTATATTCTGACAACGATCATATCCATAAATGAAATAACATTCATCTTCTTGATCGACATCCCTAGCATTGGTAATTCCATACCTTTTCCACTAAATTTTATGGTTTCCCACATTTTGAACATCCTTCGTCTCAAGATTCAGTCAAACTTAAGTGCACTATGTTATGATTGCCTCCATCAATCGACGCTAGTTTCCTTGGTAGTCAATTTATTTTTGATCACTTCCCTATGTTAATGGGGAATTGAAGATTTTTAAACATCACATAATGGGTCAAGTATAATTTGATAAATTATTGATCCTTACTCCTCGTCTATTCCAGCCAAGGAAAATTTGTTGAATGAACTCATATTCATCAACTAGATAAAATTTATAGTTTACTTATTTCTCCCAATATCAAATACTACATTATATGCGTGATATAGAGGTTCAGGTATTATAAGGATTGATGGATAATTTAAATATTAATCAATGGACTATTTAATTTTGACTACGTTAATAGGAGATATGGACTTAGTGTCTATATAAGAGGATTTGGTAACATATATTGGAAGGTGTTCCATCACAATGTAGATATTGAGAGAGAACACTGATGGGTTTTTATTTCTTGTCATAGCTTGTGTGAGGAGACGAGGATGACAATGAAGTGACTATGGGGGTTAATTTAACAATGTAATGTCAACAGAGACGATTGAAATCATTTAAGATGTCATGCGATGAGATATGTTGATGGGTCCATGTATTGAAAGTCCTCTTGGTTCTGAATATCACGTAGTGTGTATTGATTGTGATGATTAGCAGTGCATCGAAATGGTACATTCATGGGTGTATTAATATTCCATTGATTGTGTTGTGAAAATACTTCAATTTAATTCATTAAATCCTTTAGGTTATGTGTAAAATTACATTGGGTGATAAAAGTTATTTGGGTGAATTTTCTGGTTTCTTGTGAGATTGATTCCACTATGATGTCAGAATCCTCCCCAACAGCAGTATCAAAGGGGTGGATAAATCAGGGGATTATAGAAAATTTTGATAGGAATACGACATATTATTTTATGAAGGAATAAAATAATGTCACCAAATGACAATGGAGTTATAGAGGTGTTTCTAAGATATTGAACATCATATTTACCTACTAAAGACATGAGGAATGTTCCATTGTTCGTGGCAGTTAGAGTGAGGTGGGAAATGGTTGTGGTTTCTAAATTTAGGCTCCCTATCAAGAATCCAGAAGAATTTCACCAGATGATGACAGCAAAATCAAAAGTGTTTCTAGACTATGGAAAGCCTTATTGTCCAAAATTTCATGTGTTGTGTTCCGTTCATTGGATTCTATTTGAATCATGGTGGAATCCTAATGAAATTTTAGGACACAAGAGAACCGGAAGACATCGACAGTAATAACTCAATGATTTTTTTAATATGATGTTTGTGGTAGATGATTTTGGAGTATTTTACATTCAAATAAAAGTGGATAATATTGGGATTTAAGATGTGAAATTATAATATTGAGTAGATATAAATTACTTAATTGAGATAATTTTCTCAATATTAAAAAAATAATTTCCCTCAACATTAATTGAGAGTTAATTATCAATATTAATGGATGGAAAATTTTATTATGACTACATTAATTAAATATATGGACAAGGTGTATATATAGGAAGAAGCATTAACATTTTTTTGGAAGGTTTTCCAACATGATTTAATCGGTGATCGATAACTTGAAATGAATTTCTATGTTTGGTGTAACAAATGTAAAGTTATTATGATGATAATGATATGAACACAAAAATTATATCAATAATGGTGTGTCGATGGTGATGATTGAAAGCATCAAATATGTGTTTCGATGAGAGATTATAATAGTTCTAGGTTTCAAAAGTCCTCTTGTTTTTAGAGATCATGTGATGTTTCACTGTTTTAATTAATGTAGGTATATCAAAATGGTAAATTAATGGGTGTATAAAATTCCTTTGGATATGTTGCAAAAATCATATGGGAGTGTTGTAAAAAACATTTTACTGATGTGTAAAAGGTATTATGGTGATAAACGGCCTTTCGGTGAATCTCCAGCTATGTTGAAAGAATGATTTCACTATAAATTCATCCTCCAACCCAATAGTATTGATCTTGGTTCTTCATCAGTTCCAGCCAAGAAAACCTCCTTGATTAAAGTCATTTTCTAAAACTAGAGCATGATTCCAGTGCAATTCATTCCCCCAATATCAATTCCAACTTCATACGGATGAGCTCGAGATCAAGGTCATAGAAGGATGGGGAATATTTTCATCATAGAATCTTATGATTGCAAAGACGAATGACCATAAAGAAGTTGGAGTCATGGAAGTAGTGCTTCATGAAATTTCACAAATTCATGAAAATAATGATTGAAAAATTGGAATTATTTCAAATATAATTAATTAATCATATAAAAAATTAATTAATTAATTTTACTTTAATAATAGTGAATTTAGAATGATATTTAAAAATACATAATCACAATTTAAAAATGTAGGAATTATTCTAGTAAAATATTTCATGGGATCATAAAAAAATCTAACATTATTCTATTGCCAAATTATATTAAAAATTAAAAAAATTAAAATATGGCTTCAAAATATTTATTAATCAGTAAAAAATTTAATCAATTATCTCATTTTAAATAAAATTTATTACTGTTGTCAATTTAAATTAAAAAATTAATTAAAAATTTAATGATCAAATTAAAAAATCTATTTTTATTTTTAATTTCAAAATTATAGATTTTTTCAATTAAATATAAAAATTGAAAAAATGATTAAAAATCATCTTTTTTCATTTAACAACTTGTGATCCATTTTTAAAAAAGTAACCATGAATGAATAAATTATCAATATTAGATTGATTTTGGGGGATTTATCATTAAAAATCATTATTATATTTTTAAATTTAGACTATTATCAGTCCCCCACACTTAGAATATTTTACTCAGGGGTGATATATTGAGTTCAATTATTAAAATGGTAGAAAAAATATTTTCCTTTTTAATTTCAGATACACATACTAGAAATATTAAAATTGAAAATTAATCCATCTAATAATCATCTTTTCACATATGTATCTTCAACTCATAGAATCATTTTAATTCAAGTTAACATTCTATTTTTATGAGTGAAACTAATTAGGTAGATTTGGAAAAAAATTTAACAAGTGACATTCTCATTTATCTCATACATATAATTTTCTCATACTAAAATTGAAAATTATAATTTAGTAAAACAACTCAAATGAAATCATTTTAATTCAATTTCTATTTTATTATTTAGTTTTAAAATTCCACTTTAGCAAAATGATATAATTTTTTACTATTAGGGATTATTTTTTATTTTATTTCTCATCCATGTATGTCAAAAGAACGATAAAAATTCACATATTTAAAATTTTATCAAATGATATTTACTCACACATAGAGTATATTTTCTTATAGATTCATTATAGGATCATAATTTTGTATTTTACTCCAATTTCATAAGAATTATATCAAATTTCATTTTAGATGGCCCTATGAGGATTTCCTTTTCATATAGGCCAAGTTACCTTGAACCAATATTAAAAATATATTGTCCTCGTGTAATAATTTTTATTCCAAAAAATTTATTTTCACTTGATCACCTTTTACTAGTTCTATGACCAAATTTCTAAGAAAATAATTTCAAGTTCAATCAAAAATCATTTAAGTCTATCAATTTCAGAATCAATGAAATCCGAAAAAGAAAGCATGAAATATTCTTCTATCTAGGACAATAAATAATTGCATTAAATATTTGAAGAAAAATAAAAAACTAAAGAAAATAATTATGTATAATAATTTCAAACATATGAGTACATTATTAAAAATATATTATTTTTTAATAACATTATTATTATTTTATTTCTGCTCTAAAAATATAAAAATGTTAATTTGTAGAAACGATCTAATGATCCCAAAAATAGGTTGGGCCTCTTTTTTATTTATTTTATTTAATTTATTTACATATTCCAAAAAAATAAATATTTTCCTAAATAGATTTATTCCCTTTCCCCATATTTATTTATCACTTCATATTTCATTTCTATTTGACAAGAAAAAAAACTACTATCAATACATACTACAAATGTATTGGTATAACCTAGTGTTATTTGATAACAAAAATTTTGAGTAATGTTATTTCTGTGATTTCTTCATAGACATCATGAGTTAACCTCCTAGGTTTCAATTTATTTTTTGATAACTATATAAAATATTAAATAAAATATATTTTTTATAAGTTCAGTAAAATGAAAAACAAAAACAATTTAAGTGAATCATTGGGTTTTACTTCCAAAAAGTGGCAATATTTAGTCTATTCATGCCTAGACATCCCATGGATTATACCAAATTTTAGGTATGATTTGTTTTATTAATTAAAATCAAAGAAACATCATTATTTCAAAGCATCTCAACTCTACTAATTCTTAAATTTACTCATAAATGGAGGCATTCAAGTCTACCACCTTATAATTTTGGTGTGTTCTATTATATGGGGTGGTATAATGATGTATCCTCACACTTTTCCACAACTTTTTTGTCTTTGTACTCATCTAGTGTCCACTCTACTTGTGTTCTTCATGAATATGTTTATATAAGGTCGAGTTAATAACTAATTCCAATTGAATAAAAGAAAACCATGTTGTGTTTAAGTCAATGTCCTCCCCCTTATATGTTGTATAATGATCATCCATTTTATTATACAAATACTATATGATCTCTTTTAATATATTTATTCACATAGTTGATATTCATGGGGTGATGACAGATTAATTCATTCATCATATGTCTCCGAGATTCTTCTTCTTTATCTACTACTTCTTGAGTGTATGTGACAATATTGTCAAAAAATTTACTTATTCAACAATTCTTATTTATATTGGGTAGCATTTTTTTAATTATCTAGGTCTAGTTTCTCTACATTGGCGAATTCCTTTAGTTTTTAATCTTCATTATCAATGGAATGAACAAATGTATCTGAGTCTATAATTTAATTAATTTAGAGATTAATGGATATATCATCTTGTATATATTTTGAATGAAATAACTCTATGTTAGTGGTATCCCCTACATTAGCTTCATTATGTAGGTTATTCTACCAGTTTAATAAATATTTTAGGTCTTATTTTATGTATAGGGGTTGCATTAGAATTCTATTTTATCTTCAAATTTGATTACATAGATTTATTCATCTTTATCCTCTAGGCCCTAGAAAATTTGTGAAAATTTTGAACACATTATTTATTTTGATTAATAATATAAATGATATTTAATAAGATCCAAAGAGAGTGTATAAAATGAAATACTATTTCCAATATTTGTATCAACTTTCAATTCTTTTTCGAAGTGTAAGGTTGTTGAATAAATGTTTATAATCATGCACATTGGTATGTATTCTTCTTCTTCTTCATGTTTCCCTCCATTTTGGTTGTTTTAATGACTGAGAATTGATCAATTATTATTTCTCCCTCAATATCTTTATCATATTATTATTCTTTTTATTAAATTGGTTACAAAAAAGGGACGTTGATTGTATCAATAAAGGCAAGTAATTTTTTCCAAAATATTAATTTCAATTCCTTCTCATCCTACACTAGTGGGGGATTTTTATTCTGAGTTAATTTTTTCATTCATTATTACATCTCACATTTACTGATTTCTTCAATTGGTTTTCCTCACCATCTATAGGAGTGGTGCACTATTTTCTAAAATCATTCTTCCTCTCCAGGCCCAAGAAGGAATTTAAATCTGTAATACAATTATTTATCCATTATTATCAAATTTTAACCCCTTATAGTGATTTTACCATATTGTAGAAAATGTATTAATACCATAGTATAAAAAATTAAATGAAAAAACTATTTAATGTTGTTATTATATAGATAAATATTATACCTAACTCTCTAAAAATGATTCCATGTTCCAAAAAGTCATATTGTGAGACCACATCAAGTAATATTTTTAAGAAACATGGAATTTGTCTTAGTGGATGAACAAGGTCATATATCAATGAGTTAGGCATGGGGTTATCAGTTATCTATAAACTTATATATTTTTGTTTTTTTTTAATTTTATATATAAGAGGTAAATTGAATGATTTTTTATAGCTTTTATAAAATTAAATAATATATCAGACAATGACATGTAAATTTCAGGTAAAAGGGGGTGTTCTTTGGTTTAATCACAAATATTATTCATTATTAAATAGTATTCCCATCGAAAAATATATTAAATATCATTCATCAATTTCCTCATTCTATAAAAATTTTGCAACTAAACTGATATTGGAAGAAATCATAAGGAAATTCTATCCCACCACTTCCATAGTGAAGAGGTAGTGAATTTATACTACTAAGGAACTCAATGTCCCTTAACCTGGTTTTATTATATATTCTTTTCAGACCTATCCTCAAAAATCCATCATAATTCATTATAGGTTTATATGAGGGTGGGATAAAATCATTTATATTTTATTGAATGAAACTATTCATTAGAAAGAGAATATGATTAACATTTATATACATCTCTCCATTTTAATTTTTTATCAAGTGAAATTATTAGAAATTTCAAATTAAGAACATGGATTTGGAATACTGGCATTATCTCATAGATGGAAATATCCCTCTAGTTAGTTCTTTGAAATTATATAGTTTAAAGGATCATAGTTATTGAATGGGGATTCAGAAACACAAAGAACTGGCAGAGAAAAGAATCAGATGATGATTAATAAAAACATAATAAAAATTATCATTCAAAATATAGAATAAAATTATGATTTTACTAAGTATAGATCTATAGATATCGAATCCTTTTTTTAAAATGTAACGGTAATAACTTATAATAATTTTTCATTCTTCATCATCCTCCTCGCATTTAGTACAATGATCTCTAGTGAACTTCTATTTCCACAAATTTCTTCCACAAGTCTTGTAAAAGATGGGGATAGATTTAGTTGATTGAATCTTCACGACTCTCCCTGTCATAAAAATTATTTCCAAAATCTATCTCCATCAAAATTATAGAATATTACTAGGCTAATGTACTTATCTACTTCATGGGGAAGTAGAAATTATACATTATTTTTTGGTCACATTTAAATAAGATAAAACGATGCACATGTAGTTGGGTATATAATAGAATAATGGAAGGATTTCATGAATGGAATGGGTCCTATTACTGGGTCTTCAATGTATTCAATGTTCCCCGTGCTACGCCATTTTGGGACTAAGTATTTTAGATTTTATTAGTTAGTTAGTTTTGTCTTCTTATACTATTTCATGGACAAGACAATAGGGTATCCTGATAAGACTAATTCAATTCGTTGAATCTTGACACCAAATATGTTATTGAGGCCATAGATCAAGTCTATGTTCATATTTTATCCCCAACATCGGGTTCATATTGTCGAATCTAAAATAGTGATATTAGTTCTGGATTTTAGAAACCTGTCATGTATCTTTTGGAGGCTAAATTGCACATGACATATGAAATGAGGGGTTATCATGGTTGAACATGAAATGTGGTTTGGGATCGATCTTGAGAATTTAATTTTATAGTTTCTTGATCATGTTTTATGGTGGCTTCGACTCGGTCCCCCTTAACCATAATATTTATAGAATCAATAGAACATCATAACCCTTTAGTTGAGTAATTTTAATTCATTAAACTACATCATTTAAATTCTTACATGGGTAACATTTTATAATATCAATGTCGTCACTATACCTAGGGGAGACAGACATGTAATAAATAATTTCATTGTTAGTGGCCTTGATCAGTTGTATCATCTCATTTTCTACATCATCCAATAAAGTTATTTGGTCCAATTCAGGTGTCTGGAGAAAATCATCACCACTTAGGATCAATTTTAATGATTTATTTTACTTCAAAAAATTTTGAATGATCAATTTTCATTTGAATGACATCAAATCGATCTCAACTTCATTGGTTCATTATTTTTGAAGTAGGGAATTTAGACTCATGTTCACCGGGTTACATGGTTGTGTTGGTGAGAAAATCATTAAGGCATACTATCAAGAACTTGGTGTACATGGATATCCATTCATATGATCAGTTCTAGGAGGATTTTGGTCCTAGCAGTATTCAATTACAAATTGGAACAAATATAAGACACACTAAATTTTATCAATATAGTCTATAGTAGATTTAGTCGCCAATATTATTCTATAATTGTGTAAAATTATTCTTCATTGAATGACTTCCATGACATTGGGATTTCCGAACCATATCCTTTAAATATCATATTTTCCACATTATGACCTTTATTAAACATGATATTTTGTTGAACGTGAGTTCCCTAGGTCTTGATTTGTTCCATCATTTTATTTTAGTATTCATTGTGGTTCATTGATCTTAGATCGATTTATTTATTCAATCATGACTCACTAGTTTTCCAATATCAAATCATGATTCTAGTTTTCTTTATTCTTGTACTAATCATGGTTTATCATTAATTCCAAATAAGGTGACTTCCTCAAATGAAATCAGATTCAAAAACAAGAGCTTTTTTATGTTCAATTATTCTCTCAACCACCAATCTATTATGATCATCATTGTCAAGGATGATCATGGGAATAAGGGAACTCCCAAAAGAGATATTTCTATGACCGAGTGTTTTATATTAACACATCGGATAATGCTAAAAATTATAATGATTATTATTCCGTGTGGTCAATTAGATGGTAAGGGAATAGAAAATTGAGTTCATAAGGTCTAATGTGAAGTAAATGGTGTTTATTTGAGGATAATGGGTGTGGAAGGGGGGAATACCACCGAAGAATGATCATAGGAATAGTTTTCATGGAAGCATGGATCTCATCATATATGCTATGCATAAAATGTTTAATCATTGTGGGTTTTCATTGGAATAACATGAAAGGATGAATGACATTATAAGGTATGATGTATACTCATAGAATCTTATCAAAATGGAATCTTTTGGAGTGAAAAAAATAATACCCTTATGAAATCACAAGTCATGGAAGTAGTGAGGCATGATGTATCAAAAAATAATGAAAATAATTATAGAAACATTTTCACAAATTCAAATCCATTAAATAAATATTCCCAAAAAATGAAAAGAATTCTTTTTTCAGCATCATATTTTAATAATGTATTTTTTAATCCATAATCACATCTTTCTAAATTTGGATTTATTATAAATTGATATTTCATCAAATAAAACATTGAAAATCAAATCAAATTCTGCTAATAAATATATTAAAAATTCAAAATTTTAATATATAAAATCCAAAAATAATATAAACCCCAAAAAATATTTTGTAATCAAGTTTTAAATTATAATTACAAAAATTTCCTTTTCATAATTTAATTATAAACATAATTTAAATAATTAATAATCAAATTTACAAACCTATTACCAGTTTAAATCCCATAAGTATGTATTTTTTCCATTAAATAAAATTGTCGAACAAAGAATTCAATACCACAGTTTTTTCATTTTAACAATTCATGTTATAGTTTTTTTAAGGTAATAAAAAATGAAAAAAATTACCGTGTTTTAGATTAGTTTGAGAGGATTTCTTATTTTATTTAAGTTTCAGGATCTCATAAAATATATAATATTTTAATCTCTATAATTAAATAAATCATTTTATATTTTTATTTCAATTTTATTCCTTTCCATTGAATTTATGTTTTCACATACCAACCATTGAATAATCTGGGATAATGAACCTAAATTCATTTTTTAGACCATAACTCCTCTATAAGTATCTACCCAATAGTTGATATTGGACTTCGATTTATATGATATGTTTTTGTATTGAGTTCCTCCACCAAAATCTCTTTAGGTGTTCCTAATTGTAGCCTCATAATCATTGATTTCTATATTATAGTGATGTTGATTATTTTAAACACATTATTATTTTATAAAGGTTCAGGAACCATCATCACATTCCTTAAACCTCATAAATATTTATTTTTGTGCCTATTCTACCAACAATTGTTATGGGTAAGATTTAATTTCAAATTTTTGATGGCTTATATTTCATTTAAATAATTCCACTAAATAAATGGCTGAAATGAATTAATTATATGATTCCAAAAATATTTCCAAGATTTATTTATATTACCATTAATGAATGTATGGAATTAATGAAAAGAACTATAGGACTAAACATGGGATGATCCATAATAATCAAAAATTATATGATCCAACTTATGGTCTTTGTGCTTCCATACCTCTATGTTTAAGGACACTATTTTATGATTCCTTTACACATAACATTCGCATTTTACAATTTTAGTTTCATAGAGATTTAGTAATCATGTAGCCTAAAGAACAATCATGTTCTTCACATTGAAGTGATCATCCCTAAAGTTTTATACATCTAGATCATCATATTTTTAACTTCTGATAATTTGAATTATTTTTAAATTTATGGTCATGTATTGGATTTTTTCCTTTACTCATTTCTCTACCACTATGAATCCCAAGGTTACATTTTATACCATATTCAAAAAACTGGTTCCATATAATGAATCATCCAATTATCCAATGGAAATAATATACTTCTATATTCATGGACTTTGGTGAACTTATAGTTACATCATGAATCCTCCAATATCCATTCGAATGTTATCCTATAACTTTCTAACATCATTTAGCGAATCACCATATTGCAAACATAATTTCCCAAAATTACTCATTATATGGGTGATTATACATATTTTCTCACCAATTTAATGAAAATACACTATATAATTAATCTCCCAAGATCTTCATATTTTTTTCATACTCAACATGTAATTTTTACATACATAAAGTATACTAATGATATTTTAACTACCAGAACATGATGCCTTTAAAATGATCTTATTTTTCCTTTTTCAATCCTTCTGGATGCTTCCTTTTATCCTACTATAAAAAATGGTTGGACTAATTTTCCATATCCGTTATCCTATTTTTTTTCTTCTGGTAGATTAATTTGATACACATATATTTTATTGGATGTTCATAAAAATACTAAAATATTTATAGAATTACATGAACGTTTTTATACTTCCCTCCACCTGAGTTATTCTTTGACAATAAAATTTTTAATTTCATTAAATTAGAACTATTATTTTTTCTATAGAGTTACTAAGTATATTAACCATTTCATCCCATCTGTTCGAAAGTGATGATAATAGTAACAACTCCAATACATCATTTGAAAAAGATACCTCTATCGATTGTAGATGTCCATAGATCATGGTGATTTTATTCATGTGATCTTCCACTCTTAATCCTTCAATCAAACTTAAGACAAAAAACCATCACAACTATAAATTTTTTTAAAGGGGCAACTATTTTTAATATATATTAACCAATAACTACATATTAGTAGTAGTATTCTTATATTCCCAAATATTTAATGGAAAATTCATCATAAGCTAATTTCTTACTAGAATCAATTCTCCATTAACCAAGAATTACAATTCAACTTTCTCCATCAAAAATAAACGCACTCTAGAAAATGAAACATAATTGTATTTTTGAATTTTATAGTCTTCAATATGCATTCTCCTTAATCAAAAATATGATCCATCAAATTTATCAATCACTATCTTTTTTTTATTTGATATCATGACTAAAAGTCTATTGGTATACTGAATCTACGAGATGTGATCATGTTGGGAAGATTTATTTTCTAAATAGAGGTGAAGTGGGAAATAATTAATATTTTTTTATAAAACAAGTTTTAAAAAATTCATCTAATTAAAATAAAAACAAATAAGTTACCCAAATAGTAGATCGATAAAAGTTCTAATCATTTAAAAGAATTCTCAATGAGTAAATGGGACTCAATTAAATTAATACATGGAAAAATTATGTTATGAAATCAATGGAATCAATAATAATAATATTTATATCCAAATTAATATTAATTATCAATGTAGTGGATTTTTTTGTACATTAAAATATATTGAGTTTAAAACATTGAAATGAAATAGAAGTAAACACATAGTGGAATTAAAAAAATTGGTTCCATCTCAAGTTGAGACTTATTCCCCTCAACTTGGAAATCAGATAATTCCATGATGTCTATATAGAATAATTTTAATTTTGAATATGGACTGGGTATACACAATATCTAACCAACTATGTAGGACATAGAGTGACCTCTTCCACAATATCTTCTTTATATAATATAATGAGAATATGATGAATGATCAAATATGATGATATATAAAGGATAATGTTTCAGAGTATGACGTTCTATGAATCTTGAGTCTCCATATATATAGCTTGGATAAGATCTCTTGATTTTTTATAGAAAATCATAGTAAAATAGAGAATCATAAATTCCTTGTTCTTTCTGTAGTAAATGATTAGTTTGTTCATTATGCTCCATTTTTTCATAATCTGGTGTAAAAAAGATGAACTATGTATAGCTCTTAGAAATTGGAAAACATGATCACCTATTTTAACTCTACTAATATGCAAGAATTATTTCCATCATAATGGAAGGGAAGGGTCACTTATCTAAATATATATTTTTATAGATGGAGCGACCGCTCGATGAATATTCATATAAATAAATAATATCCTCATACTTAGAAATGGCATCCTTTTAAATATTCCTTACAATTGTTCATTAATAACCAATAAAATAATTATTATCATTAAATTTTATAACCTAGTTATTAAAAATATTTAATTTGAATTTCTCGAAATAGAGATGGTGAATCTTCATGCCTGAGACATTTCTGGTAGTGACACATCCCAGTGGTGGCTAGTTAGTAGTGAGTCAGGAAAATGGTGAGTCGGGTTGGTGATTGTTCATTTTTTGGATGGTCATTCTCAACGATGGCTCATCATAGTGGTCACTATTTCGATCGGTGACTCAACTCCAGTCACAAGTCTTCTCAATAAATTTCAAAATTTTATAGTGGTAGGTAATTTTTGATGGTAGGTCTTCATGAATGGTAAGTCAAAGTCAATAGAGAGTCTTTTCTGGTGTTCAAATATTTCTAGAAATAGGACAACTTCAAATTCAACTCATTTATAGTAGTAGGTATTTTCAATTCTTCCCCAAATTTTGATCTTCATTGTGAATTGCCTAAAATAGTGGGTCTTTCATGAAGGTGAATAATCTTCAATGGAGGTTCATTACTACACTAATCTAAATTTTCACAAAAATACATTATTCTATAAAATTCTTTCATAAAATATAAAAATCATCAAATAAATAATTAACAATATTTTTTTAGCATTAAAAAAATTATTCCAACAACCTTCCCCTTTTTTAAGACCCCAAGTCATTTAATTTTATAATAATGTAATGAATAAAAATTTGATTAAAATATATGTAGTTGGAAAAAGTTATTTCACCATGTTAACACTATTCAATATCTAATTTGATGGTTTAAAAATAGAGTGTTTCTTTAGGAAAAAAATTTATCAAATATATTAAGCATAAAATAGTATAAGATAAAGTAAAAAAAGATATTATCAAAGAGATCAAATGAAAAGGGATTGTTTGAGAATGTAATGTAACCATAAAAGTAAATACATTTATTTAATGATGATGGTATCAAAGTAATAAGTTATATATATAAGTCATAAAAGGGATGGTATTGAGGTATGATATCAAGAAAAAAAATTAATGATTGTATCAAAAGATAACATTACAATAGAAGTATTCAATAAATCTAATAAATTAAATATTCAGTAACCCCTTTTTGGTATTTTAAAAATGTGAAAATAAATACAAAAAATGAAAATAGATAAAACATAAATAAGGAAATTTCTATTAAGGTAATAAAAAATGTACTTACATTAAATATGTGATATAAAAATTAAAACAAAAATACCTATCAAATAGATAAATTATAATATCAATTCTTCTCATGATTAGTAGTTAAAACAACAGGCATCATTCCCTTCACCTCTTCAAAAGATTAGGGAATAGATGTAGAACTCGAAGAAATTATAGTTGAGGCTATATGTATAATAGGTAGAGAAGTATTATCTCAGATAATAAAAGGATTGAGATATATGAAAGAATCTTACTGAGTCAAACTAAAATGCTCGAAATGGGTATGTAAAGGTTCATTTGGATCTTAGGTTACACCTACTCTAAAAAAATCTCTATATTAGAAGATAGTGGTGTGAGATGAGTAGTCATGGATTAGTAGCATATACCACTACTGATATTCCAAAAACATGAATAATGATCTTTATTAGATTGATGAAGTTGATAATGACATTACATCCCCTTTACATGGATCATAAAAATCCATTTTTCTCTTATACATACATCTTCAGCGTTTGGGTCATCACTTTCCGTTAATTTACATATTTTTTAAAGTCATGGGAAACTGGATGCATCCTGATGTTCTCAGAGAGGATTATGAAATGTGAGGTAAGAGCATGCTTAGTATAAATCATTAAAATATAATACTCTATAGACTTTTTTATTTTCACACTATCATTTCATAAATTATTTTGATATTCCTAGACTACATTGTAGACATAGTCAATATTATGCTAAAATTTTCTCAAATATATAAAGGGATATCATGAAAAAAGGTGAATCAACACAATTATTTCTATTACCGCTAAATTGATCAGGTCAACATCAAGAGATGCAAATAGATAAATGCATGTAAAATGTTTTGGTGGAATACTATATATCCTCTCTTTCATGGTGTCAATACTGGAATAAAATGATGTATTAATTACCTTCATAACTAATATCAACAAATACATCTCAATGGGAACTTTTATATTCCTTATATTCAGTTTTGAATATAATGAATCTTCATGGGATGGGTGTTGTTTATCAAAAGATCAAATAAATATCTCAAAGATTTCTCACTAATCATATGGATATGTGGTTCTTGATTATTTCAGAACATAACAAAATTAGATTCAGTACTCTCCCTAAAATACTCTACGTTATCTCTGGAAACCACATCCAAAGATATATATGCAACGGTTGGTGCAGGATAATATTTCCCATCTATGATCAATGTATCACTAATAATGGGGTGGGGGATAAATTAGTGAAAAGTATTTTTCTTTCAGGATTATATTATATTGAAACAACATTTTCCTCCTTTTAATGATTCATCACATTGTCGAAAACATTACAATCGCACATTCACAGTAACACAATATTTACAAGATTAAATACTCAACAAGAGTATATTTTTCCTTGGAATGGTATGGAAAAAATCCAATACAACACAATCAACTAGAAAAAAATCCTTTTGTGTGGATATAAACAAGTAGAATTTACCCTTACAACATGGTACCAATATTATCAATACAATAGTCCATGTTATTCTTCTTGCACAATTGATGTAGTAAATGTTTCTGTAATATGTAATAGAATATTCTCCATTTAGTTTGAAACATGTTACTATGGTTCTTTATCAACATTAACATTTGATAAACATAAAACAATTCATCAATTTCCATCCCAGAAAAAGGTAATAACATCAATGGACATTATAATGATAGTTAGTCCTATGTCCATATCCAATACTTCAATGTGATTTCTCAATCCCAAAATATAAATCTACCAGAATTATTGTCAAACAATTATGAATTCATTATTTCTCAGTCTGGATGTATCAATACAATTTCCTAGTCTGATTACCCAGTATAATCTGAGAATATCTAACCATAGAATATGAACTTCTTTATTTGTCTTATTTATTGAAGAATTCCTCAGGAAAACTCTGTCTAGAAATCTATTCTCACCAAAGCATTAGAAAATACCACCCTTTGTCTCAATGATAATGTTTTTTAGATTCATTACAAATAATAATTTACTATTTACATTTTATAGGTGTTCCATAATTGGTTTAGTAGTGACTCATAAAATTTTTCTAACTTAACAAAATTTCTCAAAAAAAGAATATCCACATCATATTAACTCAATATTTCACTTATTCAGATCATCCAATATTTACTCAATTCTTCTTGAAGCTTCTATAATATTCTGACATCATTATTTCTCATCTAAAATTCTAAAAATTATTTTTCAAATACTAATTGTTATTACGATTTCATTATTATGATGAAGGCATATGGTCAATTTTATTATCTTGAACTACTTACTAATACATTCAAAACAGAAAAATTATCATTATTATGACCACTTTAAACATAAATCACTGAAACAATTACTCTATAAACATATTCACAACATTTAAGGATATCATAAATTCATCGATACTCTACAAGAATATCTTCAAAATACATTAAGAAAACTTCCAAACCCCCTTGAAAATAGTTTCTAAAATCATTGAAAACACATATCATCTTAAACTATTCTTCTAACTGAGGATACTTTGTCTGATGAAGTCTATATTCCTATAAATTTATCCATATTTTCCTTTGTAAGATGTATCATTCTCTATTTCACTCTAATGGATTGGTGTCACCTCTAGTCTACTGACTCATTTACACATATAATCTAATGACTTCTAACCAATTTTATAAAAATAAAAAACAATTCATATTTATCTCTTATTCTACTTGTATAAGAAATATTAATTCATTAGTTCATGACCCAATTGATATGGAACAATTCATCATGTTGAAAAGTGTTGACTACATTGTTCATATTATTCCATTTGATCGGTCTTTAACATTTATTCATCGATTGTTCCCAAAAAAGTCCCCATTCTTATATATATCCTAGAACTTTCTTGTTTTTTTGGGTCGATGGAACATCATGTCCGTTGAGCCATTTATAGATGAAATATCATTCATTTTTTTGTTATGGCAGGAAAAAATTCTAGGAGACACCAACTTCTTTCTCTGAGGATTTTATCTTTTTCTATTGATCTGAATAAAAACATAATCTTAATATTCTCACATTTGAAAAAAAAACTTCACAAAACTCTATCATTTACGCATATGGTGATCTCACGTCGATGAACTGAGAGTAGAAAGATTTACTTCATAAGAATTTTTCTTCCAAAATCTTCTTCTTTTAGTCCTGACTCTCTAATGATGTTCAGAAAATTGAAGATTGGAATTGCATCATCTAAGTTACAATAGAAAGTATTATGATATTCCAACCTTATCGTGTCTTCTTTTTTTCCAATCAGACCTCAAACCAATTGGCAGCACTTGTTCTCCCAATTTCTTTTCTAAGTACATCATCACAAATTTCTCAAAAAAACATATGATATTTGGTAACTTACCAAATAAAAAAGTATCATAAAATTTAGTATGTAGATTTCTATACTCGAATACATTTTCTCATTGAAATCAAAACATTCATTCTTAAACCTAGTGGGGGTGTGATGATTCTTTTCTCTTATAAAAATTCATCAAAAACATATGGACTTTATTAATATTTTTCTTATGATCTTATAATTACGATTAAAACATTCACTCTTTTCATCCAATCATAAAATCATACCAATAGAATAGATTTAATCTCATTGAAAAAAGGAAAATAATTTCATCACAAACATAATCCATAATCCAAAAAAAAACAATTCTTTCCAACATAGTCCCAACAATATCCCCCTTTAGATAATTTTTTTTCAACCAAACATAATGAATAAATGAATTTTTTAATATTTGGAAATGTATTACTTATCATTAATTATAATACTACATGTTCTAACACACTATTTGAAAAGAGAATAATTGATAAAAAGCATGTTATCAAAAATTAGTGAATCACAAAACTTATTCAGAGCTTCTTTATCTAACCTACACAATAATTCCTTCTACCACACCAATAAAATTTTAGGATAGTTAAAAAGCATACATGTTTAGTTCACAACTTACCCATAACTCCCCCAACATACAGGACTCCATAAATGTTTTTATCACATATCAATGGATGGAATTATGAAAAATTCCCCCCCTTTAGAATAGTATCCAAGGACAATATGATAGAGAAGATAAAAACACATACCTTATCCTTAATAAGAATGAGATTGGACACCCACATTGACCCCCATTATATATAAATATTACTTTATTAATAGTTTTGTGAAAATGTTAATAACTAATTATGATGTAGGAAGATATTGAATCTTCAATTCATTCTTCTCTATATTCCCTTTGATGAAATGATGTTTTCTATTTATGTGTTTAGCATAAGAATGTTGTAATATATTTTATGTATGGTGGAAGGAACATTTATTATCACATCCCTTGAAAAAGGGTAACATCAAATAAATAAATAATTCTTCAAACTGAGACTTTATCAAAATAATTTGGGCTACAGCAGGGGAAGAAAAAACACTGTCATCATGATCCATTCTAAGATTTATTGTATTCTTATTCTTTTTATTCTAATAAACACAAAAATTTTCAAAAAGAAAAACTCTGCCATATTTGTATCTTCTATCATCAATATTAATTTACCATTCAGTAACAGAATACCTAACAAAGTAAATTTTTTCTAATATATCATACCTATTAATAGAATCTATTGTGCCTTTAAAATATATATTAATGATTTTCCCCCTAATAGATGTTATTATTTTGGAGAACGTTGAATTATTTTATATAAGTTTAAAACATAAATAATTTATTATATTATGAAATTGAAAAAAAAAATTAAATCATCATTCAAAAACACATAGAGTCAAAATCATTATCTTCTCCATCTTTAGGAATCTAGGATCCCTGAAAATTGTTGTTGAAAATGGTTTTGAATTATCGATAACAAAATTCTTAAAAATATCCTTAGAATAATTTTCATGAAATGAAATAAGTTTTTTTCCTTTTGTGATATTTTAATCCTCGGAAAATGATTCACTTCACTCAGCATGGACAACTCAAAATTCTTTTTTATCTCTTTAGTAAATCATTCACATGTTCTTTCATCTTTCCTAGAAAAATTAATGTTATCAACATAAACAATTGCAATGATGGAAAATTCATGAATTTGATTTATCTATAGTTTACTATCAAACCTTCCTTTCATAAAACTCATAATTCATAATAAGGTGTCCAATTTGGAATATCATGCTTATTTTATCCCATACAAGGCTTTCTTCAATTGGCACACATAACTTTTATCTTCCCCAATAACTAATCCACATGGTTTTTCAATATAAATATCTGCACCAAGCTCACTATTCAAAAATACTGATTTCACATCTATCTAAAAATATTGTGACATCATTACGTAGTAATAGTAAGAAATATTCTTATTGTTTTTAACCATTCAACTAGAGTAAAAGTCTAATAAAAATAAATGTCTTCAATCAGTGAGTAACCTTTTAACACTAACATTTCTTTTATTAATATATTTTCACCATATTTATTCAACTTTATCAATAACACCCACATTTTACCAATAACATTTTCAGTATTTCGAATATGTATGAATTATCAAGTACCATTAATCATAACTTAATCCAACACTTCATCCATTTCCTGAAACCATTCTACGTTCTAAAAATCTTTAATCGCATCCTTTGGTTCATATTTTTAATATAATGAAGTATGTGTAATAGATTTTTTTGTTCTTCTTATATGAACCTTTAATGTTGATCATCAATTATGTTTTGATCCACCACTAGCTTCTTCATCCTAGGATTATAAATTTTAGATTCTTCCACATCACAAGAAATAGTTGAGTGTGATTCATCATCTTGAGTAGGATTAATTTTTTTTCATATTTTTGAGAACTCATAACGAAATATAATTCATCTTATCATAATAAATATCTTTGTGTGTTTTTCTATCATTATACTCACCTTATTCACAAATTGTCAAGTCATCAGTGTCAACTAATCCTTCCATATATTTATTGAGAAATCAATATCCTCTTTCTTCTGGAGTATCCATGAAACTTTCAATCACTACCACTCTCTTCAAATTATACGAGGTTTCCACCATCAGTAATTTTTTATTTATGGACTCCAAAAAGCTTGTAAGTATTACAAACATTGATTTTTTCCTTAAAACATTCCTAAAGAGTAAAATAACAAATTTTCTATAGAAAAATTGGTTCTGGATAAAAATTACAGTGATCATGGATTTCCTCCAAATGTAATGGGAGAGACCATTTTAAAGTAACATAGTCTTCCCCATTTCTACCATGTTTACCTTTTTTCCTTTCCAAAACACCATTTTATTGTGTATTATAATGTGAACTTAACACATGATGAATTCCATTATTATCACGATAACTTTAAAAATCATCATTCTTGTATTCAACAACACTATTTTTCCTCATATCTTAACTAAATACATTCATTATTCCTCAAATTTTCTCTTGAAGCATATAATTTTCATTTAGATTTTTTTTTGTTTCATATAAAAGACACAAATAATTCTAGAAAATTCATAAATAAAATTAGTGAATTAATTAGCTTTTTGAGTTTATTTATTTCTCATTGGCCCACATATATCATCATGTATAAGTTATATGGGTTGTTATGAACAAATATCAACTTTCATATGCATTTTTTTGTAATACTTTCATTCTGGAAAATTTTTGCTACACCAATCTCTTATTCTTATTTACATATCAGAAATTTTGTGGGAATTGTCTCTCTTTGATAACATTCTCATGTTGGTATGGCACATGTGTCACAAAAATTTATTCCAAAACATATTCTCTCCCATTAACCATTCATAAAATTCGTTTTTAACTTCACCAACATGAAATAAGTTCCCTTTATAACATAGGCCTCCTATAACAACATTTTATTCTACCACTATTTTCAAAAAAACCCTCCGTTTAAAAAAATATCATTTTTTACTTTATCAAATTTTGTGAAACAGTTAGTATATTATTCCTTGACCCAACAAAAAATTTATATCTTGGATTTCTACATTTCATCCCCAATTATGGAAAATCCAACACCCTTGATTCATATAGATTTATCATTGAAAAATGTTATTGTACCTTATTTAAAATCATTATCCTTTTAGAAAAGTTATATGTCCCCCATCATATGAGAATAACTCACAATATCAATGTTCTATGGTCTTCCTCATTTAGTATCATTAGGAGCGATTTCAATAGAAAAATATTTTTCTTTCCCATTATCATTGTTCAAACCTGGCTTTTGAGAGTTGTTAAAAACCTGTTATAGTGTTGGTAAAAAATCAATAAAATATTTTCCATGAAATCTATGATATTCACATATTTAAAAATAGTTTCTAGTTGTAGGAACCTATATTTAAATTTCACACAAACCTTCTCTAATTTTTATGTTATCTAGAGTTGTGAATATGTTTCTCAGTAACCTTCCTATCTTTAAAATCTGAACTTTTTTTATTGCTAAACTATTTTATCTCAACAAGAACTTTATTCTTCATCTTATTTTTTAACCTCATCAAAACCAAATGTAGTAGGAACTTATTCATACACCAAATGTTTTTGGAATTTCTAAATTAACCACGTTATTATGTTTTTCCATGTACATATCTTTATCAACATTCTTCATTGTGAAAACAATTTCAAATTTTTTTCATAACCATTGAATGAATCTTTTGTTCCTTCACAATATCACCTTTTCTATAACATTCACCAATATCAATTATTGAGTTCATGAAACTTGTAACCCTATTTTTGCTTTAGAATGATTTTCTAACAAGTTCTAATTATTATTCTTTTTTATTGAGCTTGAATTCCAGAAGTTAATTCGAATTATTTTATTTCTCAAGAGATTTATTCAATCCAAAATCCCTTTTCATCTAATAATATTTCTAATCTAAAAAAATCATGATTATTTTTCAATGAACATTCATTTTTTAATTTCATGACTTCTTTCTCAATCCTTACAATCATTCCTAAAAAATCATTCAATTATCATTTTGGATGAAATTCTAATTGACTATCTTTTTTATTTCTTCTTTAGAATTTTTACTTCTAAAAACATTATTTTTAACTATTTACCTAAAATTATTTTATCCAACATTCTTGGTAGACTATTTAAATATAAATTCATTGTCTTCTTCTTCACAATAATTAAATAAAAATATTCCCCCTTTTAATTTTGTAATTTACTTATCCTTCCCTTTGGCATAAGATTTATCCTTATAACCCTATTTCTTCCATGATCATCTCTTAATTATTTCATCTTCATCAAAATAAAAATATATCATTCTTCAAGGACCATTATATACAAAATAACTAATGGATCCACAATCAAAATAGTTCAAAGGGAGTTTCTCCTTATATTTTCATATACCACTTTTCCCTTTTTTTTAAAATAAGGTCCCAAATTTCTCAATATTTGTATATACATAATTTTCAAAATAAAAATCTATAGATTTTTCTTCCTCAATAATATTAATAGTCTTTTCATTCTTGGTACCCTTGATTAAAATTTTTCTGTTAACTTTTTTCCCTTTCGTAACTTTCATCCTTCTCGTATCATAATTAATATAATACTATAAATATTATCCCAAGATAGTAATTTTGGATCACTATCTTCTAATAAAGAAACATTTTAATTAATCATTTCATGAATAATTCACAAGAAATTTTCAACATTAGTATAGTCTTCCAACCTTTCACCAAGTCATCTAATAATTATATCAATGTATTTTACCGTAGTATTGAATTCAAAAACTAATGCATACTCAACCATCATTAGTTCATCATACATCAATCTCTATATATGTAACATTTAATTGTTTAATTTTGTATTTCCTCAATAAATGTTCTTTAGATTATCCCAAATACCATAGGTAGTGAAATCACCCTTCACTCTTAAAAACACACTTTTAGAATGTGATTAAGGTAATGTGTACTTAGCTCTTCCATAATTCTCAAGATTATCCTTATCCATAGACATATAATGAATATTATAACCATTTTGGGTATTTAATAACGTCATAAGGGGTTTCTGTTTCTCATGGATGTGTAGTTCTAGTCAGAAGATTATATTTGATTTTTTGTAGAAGAAAAAGGACACCCAGAATAAATGTTATAGTCGTTTGGAGGGTTTAAGGACCTTTTGGGGCTTTAAAGGGTGTGAGAAGTTGTTCCAGATGTTATGTGAGTGTATGCCTAGTCGAAATATTCGATTTGATATTTCATAGAGACAAAAATGACACTTGGATGATGAAATAAACATACAACCACTTCAAAGACATTATACCCAAGATACACAAGATAATGAAATATTCTATTCTTTCAGATATGATAGTTCATACCATCGAACACCAGATTCTCTTTACTATTCACAAAATAAAGATTATCCATCACAACTTTTCATTAAAAACTCATCAGTAAAGGGTAAAAGAAGGGAACACTCACTCTAATACATCTTGTTATTTCCTTTACAGTATCAATGTATCAACAAGTGGTGGTGGGGTTGACTCGTTGAAATCTTTTTTTTTTCATTTATGTTTACTTTATTTTGAAACAACCTTAGTCTCCTATTAAATATTTATATTGTTGCAAAAAAAGACTTCCACACTTCCAAAACAATGTTATTTTTTACAAGATTCACTACTCAATCAATCTATAATCATCCTTTATATAGTATGGAAAAAATCGAATAACACACAATCCACATGAATATATTCATTTTTTCTAGGCAAAAACAAGTAGGATATACCCATAAAATAGTGTACCACATTGATTAAAAAATGGTGCATGTGATTCTTCTATTACAAATGACGTAAATATATTTTGTGTAACATGTAATGAAACATTAACTAGTTAATATGGAACAAGTTATTGTTCTTACTTATCAGTTTTCTTTATTTATTGCCTTTAAAAAAATTATTTATTTTCTTACCCAAAATTAATTATAAAATTATATAGACTACATAATGTTACTCAACTCGACATCCCTGTCTAATTCCTTGTTAAAATTTCTCATACTAGGAATATTTTTTTGTGAGAATACTACTAATTTTTTTTAACTTCTTCTATCTTAGTTTGGAAATCCTAGTCCAATTACCCAATTTGATGACCCATTCTAATGTTAAAATCACATACTACTAAATACAATCATCCTTATTCTTCTTATCTCTGAAAAAATTCATCTGGAAAACTCATTCTAGAAACCATAATTCACTAAACCATTAGATCTATCTCCCTTCATCTACTCATAAACCATGTTCTGACACATCATAAAGTAAAATTTACTCTCTTAATTTTATATGTTCGGAAAAGAGTTTTTAGTGGGAATCTGAAATTTTTTCCCTCTTACCCAAAATTCCCAGAACAAGAATTTATGCTTCATTTAGACTCTATATTTGACTTCATTAGTGATTATCAACATTTCTTGATTCTTTTAGAAGATTCTTGAATAAACTCAGATCTTCAGCTGGCTTCAATCCTTTTAATAATTCTTTAGTCTAATACCAATTACCATTAAATTTACTCATTGCAATGAAGATATATGTTCACTCTTATTTTCTAGACCATCTATTAAATACATTCAAAACAAATTAATTCTAATTACTATGAACTCTTATAATGAAAAATCGTTGAAACTATTCTGCAATAAATATATTCAAAAAATCTAATATTATCATTAAATCATGGAAACTCATCTATTAAAACTTCAAAAACTCCAAAACAAACATTTATACCCCCTTTGATAACACATTTGAAAGAATTTTCAAAGAAATCTCTGCTTATTATTTATTCAGACAGATGAATCTTTACTTGATGAAGTCTAGCATCCAATGAATTTATCGGCGATAGAATTCATCTAATGGATTTGTCTGTATTTCAGCCTTATCAATTAGTGTCACATGTTATCTAATTAGGCATGCCCATATTTTTTCAAATCACTCATGTCTGTCGACCCACTTTTAAATGTAATATGTCTCCCTTTCCTCATGATGCAATTGATACATAACAATTTAACCTAATTAAAATCGTTGAATACATTATTGATCTTCATCTATTTTATTAGACTATGTCTTTCATGAACACATCAGTCCCAATAAATTCCACTCTCTTATCTTTATCAAAAAAAATATCCTGGCTACAATTAATTAGTGGAATATCCCACCTTATGGATTACTTCTAATATATATTTATTTTTTCCTTATTATGTCATAAATGAACTTCCAACATACACCAAATTCATTATATAAGGACTTTTTTCATGTGCTTTAATGGTCTATCTGAAAATTATAATCTTTATATTCATGCATTTCAAAATAATTCTTCTTATCCCCTAAAAAGATCTACATCTAGGGATATCACATTGAAGAAATAAGACAAGAACACTTAACATCATTTAATTTTATCATCCAAAAATATATTCTTTTATTCATTACATTCTTTTTTTACATTGACAACATTTATGATCAGCACATCTTTTAATAATTTATATTGAAAAATATAATGACATACAATCGTTCCAGAATCTTCTTTCTTTCCAATCAATACTCAAACCAATTACAAGATCTTTTTCTCCCTCTTTACTTCATAATAAGTGAATATAATGTTCATACAGAAACATATTATATTTGATAACTTACCAAACAACAGTGCATCATCAGATTTAGTATGGATATTTTAGACATCAATTCATTTTCACATTTTGAAGGAATCCTTCATCATGGACCCATGGTGAATCTAATGAACCTTTTCTCTCCTAAATCATCATTAAAAACTAGTAGAAATTCTTAATAATTTTTTATCTAATCATCTATTATGATGAAACCTTTTACTCTATTCATATGATTATCAAAACATGTGATGTTAATTGATTTCTCTTCATTGATAACATATGATATTTCTTTCATCACAAACATCATTTATCTTCCAAAAAAACATATGTCCAAGTTGTTCTCTACATAGTCAAGGGTACAAAAACTCTATCAGTGACAGTAGCCTCTATTGGCTTAGATATTTCAGGTATATCAGAATCAAATATCTATTATTCCAATGCAACATATATCTAATCCACAATTAATACCTTAGGATAAAAATCCATTCTAATTAGAAAATAAGGTCTCCCATCAGTAGAGTAAGTATATTACAAACCATTTTTGACATAACTAGGGCACTTGTCCCATTCCTCAAAGTATGTAGCATCAATCCTCTATGAAGACACAACATTAGTCTCAATATCTATTGAACCTGAAAATATAAGTTCAAAAGCCATATTCTGATCAAATTAGAATTAAAAATATATCTTTTATCATTTATAGAAATAACATGGTCTCCATAAATAGGATAAAAAAGGTGTCTAACAAGACATGATAATTCCTCCCCTTCTACAGATGCTTCCATATAATCTGTAGTATATCTATCAACATATATAACTAATCTTGGCCTCTCCTCTAACCTAAAAGAAATTGAAAAACCTAGAGCATAAATAACTGCTTGAGGCATATCATGACCATTCAGTTTATCATGGAATGAACCTTCATCACTTTTATCACCATATCCATTTTCATCTTCCTCATATTATCCTTTTTCATTGCCATTTTATTATTCTTGAACATATTCCACATATTCTTCTTCCCCTTAATAATCCCAATTATCACCATTTTTATTATCTATTAAATCAACCGCTTTTTTAGAAACCTCATTTTCATACTCATTACATCATTTAGATAAAAGAGTATCCCTAACAGGGGAAATCTAGTTGACCTAAGTTCTCCAAAACACGTAGTCATAGGGAACATAGGGATATCTGGGTCACTAACCTCATCAACTAAAAACACTTACTCTGCATTTCATAATGCAATAACCTCGTATTCCTCATCTGATTTCTCATCGGAATATTCTACCACATCATCCATCACTAAAACAGGATCCTCCATATTCATAACCCTTTTTGGGTGACCAACATGATTGAAATCATTACAGATCATGTTAGCACTAAAAACTCATTTAATTAAACATCGATTCAAAATTATCTTTATTATCTTATAAATTACTCTTGTATAAAAATATCTTATACAACCTACTTCTGATTATCCATATTTATCTACCAAACCCTTGGACTAAATCATGTCTTAAATGAATATAGGGTAGATAATGGAGCCTATTACAAAATATTTCTTGGATATATTAACCAAAAGAACCAATATGTGTTTTTAAAAATTAATGTTTTATACACACTTCATAATACATGAGAGATATGAATCTTGATAGCTTATTATGTTGAAGTCGTATATCCTCATAGACAAAATTTGATGAATAAACATGATCAAAAAATCATATTCACCATTAAGTTCATTTGAGTCGTTCTTCTTATAATCCCATCACTAGTATGATATGCCAATGAATCCTCAGACACGATGGTATCACTGTCACTTATAAATGATCCATTTTAGTCATTTGAGACACCTTTGGAAGGTAATTTAAAATATCAAGCCCACTGATTGAATAGAAAACAAAATTATTACTATATAATCTCCTTTTAATCTAGTATTTATCTTACCTAGTGAAAAAATCCACATTATGATATAATTGATGTTTTAATATAGGTTTTAAGGGTCTATAATTGTTTTATAACCACTCCAACCATCCCATGTATCACACTATTCGAATAACTAATGACTTACTTGAGAGAAAAAACATGAATTAAAAATTCTTTTGAAGTACTACAATTTTATTTTCATGTCTCGAGTTTAATGGTGTCAATGCAGATATACTCTAGTGTCTTTCTTTATTATTTTAAGGACAAGATTCTTTTGAAAAATACACTGCAGTTTTCCATTCTGACCATTGTAATGGATTTGATATTTTTGGAGGAGTTAGATGGAATATGACAACCCTGCTTTTTATTACAACTTAAACATGCTTTATTACATAAAACTTCACTTGATACAACAAAGAAGATCGAGAGGTTTAGTGTCTTTGGGGCTTATGATCATTACATAAAAACTTTAAACTTGAAATACAACATCCTTATTGAAAACTTCCTTTACATGACCACTACATTCCTTCGTACTTAGCATTGCATGGGATAACCTGAGGACATGCATAAGAAAAGGGTGAGCTATAAAGCCCAGTAAGGGAGTAAGCAGTGAATAACATGAGGAGTGAAATACATGTTAGGCAATAGGCATATCAATAGAGCATAAGAGAAACATGAACATAATGGCATGATAAAGCTTGATAATCATAACATGGAAATGTGGCAACAACACTTAACATTGAATTAGCATGAGCCAAGGCTCATTGCACATGGAGCATGAGTAAACCCTCATTGCACTTGAAGCACGAGTAAACCCTCATTGCACTTGAATTAGCATGAGTCAACACTCATTTCATATGACGTATCATGATACTATACTTTACCCAATGCATTGGAGCGCTATAAATGGCGCACCCTTCTTAAACATTTCATTTCATGCATAAGTGTGCCACATGGATCATAAAACATGGATTCATAAAACATAATCATTTCTTCCACGATAAAGGAAAGTGGAATTCATACATGAAACTTTATAATCAATATGTAAATGTGCATAAAGGTGAATACCCTCGATAGAGAAATGGGCATGGTATTCACTACAGAATGACATTGGCTTAGAAAATCGGTGCGATTTCGGCAGCGTAACGGCGTGACATAAGAATTCATAAAAAAGGTTTACGAGAGAGAAAGGGGTTCCTCATCATATTTACATGCAATGTACAGTAAGGAGATCAGATATATACAAGTCCCAACAATAGAAATGGAATTTAGATTCATGATACAAAAGTATTGCTTGAATGTAAAAGAAGAGAGAGAAGTTCCTTTCGGAATTTCGGCATAGTAACGGGTGTACATGGGAGGCATTTTATGAGAGAGAAAGGGTTCTCCCATCATTAAAACAATAAGAGGTCAGTATGGGGGAGGTGCTAAACCATACCCCAACATTCATAATTGAAATAAAAAGGGCAATACAACTTAAATAAAATTGACAAAAAAATGAGAAAGGAAGAAAACCCCTTACTTGGAAGTGTGCTTCCAAAGGCTAGAGATAGGCTTGTGAGAGGCTTCTTGGGAGCTTGGGGCACCTTGAGAGGATTCTAGAGAGAGTAGGGAAGAGGTTGGACGAACTTCATGGGCTTTGAGTGAGGAGGAAGTGGGAGCTTGGGTGGGTTTATATAGGAAAGGTGAGATAATTCTTTATTATTTAGGTTTGGGACCCCTTATATTAAAATAATCCAAACCACAAACCATCCCATGGTATTTGCCCATGGTTTCTGGAAAAGGAAAGAGGAAAAAAATATTTTACAAGGCCAAGGTCCGAACTTATTAAAAAATTAGGGTTGCTTATGTGGAGGTGAGTCACACTCCCATGGAAATTAATTTAAAAAGGCAAAGTGTTGAATAAGTCTTGAGGGCTCCATTAATGCTTTGAAAAGTAAGTCAAAAAAACCCAAAACCTCATTATTTTAATTATAAAACACATATTGGCCTAACATAAGGATTATGGTATTTTATTACATCACCATTGGGTCATTATGATGTCATAAAACACATTATATATTTAAATGGTATTTAATTTTTACCCAAAAATTTGACTGTCTCAGAAAATTATGAAAAATTCACCGTTGGATAATTTCGACGTCCTGATTCCAAAAATAATATTTATTTTATCTAAATAATTTTCTAAATATGTGAATTTTCACTTTTAAAATAAAAACCGACATTTATAAAAAATTCACGGGTTTTGACAGAAATGGCTTTCAAACCTTAAAAAAAAATTTAATTGCATTCATAAAATTCTAAGATCATTTATATTTAATAAAAATTAATTTAATATTAATAATAATATTTTATTAAAATATTATTTAATTCAAAAATCCTTTAATTTAATAAAATATAATTCTTAATTAAATAATAACTAAAAACATCATTTGTACTTTAAAAACTAATTACAATGCATAAAAAATGACTAGAAATTATATTCATTATTATATACAAAAATAATGTACATGAACATGGTGCTACTTATTTGTTACATAACCCCTTAAAATAGCCGCATAAGACCTAAGGGTAAGGTGTGCGATGGTGACAGACTCTTGGGGTTGCTCGGATAACATCGCTCGAGTGGTAATCTCTATCAACTTCCATTTTTCCCGTAGACGATCACGTTTGAGCTTGACTTGATGAAGCTCTGCTTGGTCTTGGTCAAGGGAAAAGCCCAAAGACGCCACCTCCTTTCCGAGCTCCGACAAATGGGCTTCGTAAGGGGCAATTCTACTGGATGAGGCCATCGCTTCCTTTGTCTGAGTAGAAAATTGGTTCGTTAAAGCCTTATATTTAAACTACCCAGATGATCACTGTTCAACGGCTATAAAAGTAACGGTCACAAATCATAACGTTAAACTAAAGAAGTTTACATCTTATAAAAAAACATTTTTCATAAAGAATCATTTAACTGGATCAAGAGGGATTTTTCATTAATGAAACTTTGGGTCGTTACAACATTCCCCCCTTAAGAAATTTCGCCCTCGAAATTTTCCTTTTCCCACACTAAAACAAATGTGGGTAACTTAGCTTCATCATATCCTCCGACTCCCAAGTTGCTTCTTCAAACTTGTGGTTTCTCCACAACACCTTGACGAGGGGCATTGTCTTATTTCGAAGAACTTTTTCTCTACGATCCAAGACCTTCACTGGTTTCTCCTCATAAGAAAGATCGTCTTCTAATTGTACCACCTCAGAAGAGAGTACATGTGAAGGGTCTGGTATGTACTTCCTTAAGAGGGATACATGGAAGACATCATGCACCTTGCCCATAGTAGGTGGAAGTGCTAGTCGATAGGCCACAGCCCCAACACGATCAAGAATCTCGAAGGGGCCGATGTACCTTGGACTTAACTTACATTTCTTTCCAAACCTCATGACCTTCTTCCACGGAGATATGCGTAAAAACACCATCTCTCCGACATTAAACTCAAGGTCTCGTCGACGATTATCTGCATAACTCTTCTGTCGACTATGGGCTGCCTTGATATGCTGTTGAATGTTTTTCACCTTCTCCACCATTTCTTCGACCATTTCTGGTCCAAGTAGCTTACGTTCACCGACCTCATCCCAACATGCCGGTGTTCTACACCTTTCCCCATACAGGGCTTCATATGGTGCCATTTGGATGCTCAAGTGGAAACTATTATTATAAGAGAACCCAACTAGAGGAAGATGTTGATCCCATCCTCCTTTAAAGCCCATTGAGCACGCTCTCAACATATCCTCAAGTGTTTGGATAGTTCGCTCGGATTGGCCATCAGTTTGAGGATGATAGGCCGTACTGAAGTTCAGTTCAGTATTCAGAGCATGTTGAAGACTCTTCCAAAACATAGAGGTAAATCTTGGATCTCAGTCAGACACAATAGATAGTGGTACTCCATGCAACCGTACCACTTCCCTGATATATATCCGTGCCAGTTGATCCAAAGAGAAATCCTCTCGAATAGAAATGAAGTGTGCAGTCTTTGTAAGACGATCCACAATAACCCAGATTGCATTGTTGCTTTTGGATGTCCTTGGAAGTCTAGTGACTAAGTCCATGGTGATGTTCTCCCATTTCCATTCTGGTATGGGCAATGGTTGCATCATCCCCTTAGACTTCTGCCTCTCTGCCTTCACTTGCTGACACACCAGGTACTTTGATGTATATTCGGTGATCTCCTTCTTCATATTATCCAGCCAAAAGTTTTCTCGGAGATCTCGATACATCTTTGTGCTCCCTGGGTGAATAGAGAAATTTGAACTATGTGCATCATCCAAAAGTTCCTTCTTCAGCTCCGAACTTGATGGGACACATAGTCTTTTCCTAAACCTCACAATTCCTTCTTCATTAACATTAAACTCTGAGGATTTTCCCTTTTTGATAGCTTCCACTTTTTCGTGGATTCTCGCATCATCCTTTTGAGCATCCTTTAACCTTTCCAAAAGAGATGGTTGAGCAATCATTTGTGAAAGGATTGATGATGTTCCCTTCTTTATGATTCCCACATTCATCTTCATCAAGTCTAAGAAGATTGGATCCTTCTCAATTCTCATCATTGATAGAATTGCTGGATCCTTTCTACATAGGGCATCCGCCACCTTGTTCGCCTTCCCAGGGTGGTAATGTATTGAACAGTCATAATCCTTTATGAGATCTATCCATCTTCTCTGGCGCATATTAAGCTCTTTCTGTGTGAATATATATTTAAGACTCTTGTGGTCAGTATATATCTCACATTTCTCTCCATAGAGATAATGCCGCCAGATTTTCAAGGCAAAGATTACCGCCGCCAACTCCAGATCATGCGTTGGATAGTTTCGCTCATGGATTTTCTACTGTCTTGAGGCATAGGATAGCACTTTATCATTCTGCGTCAGCACACATCCTAAGCCCTTCTTCGAAGCATCACTGAATAACACAAAAAGCTCCCCACTTGTGGGTAAAGTGAGCACAGGTGCAGTAATAAGCCTCCTTTTCAACTCCTTGAAGCTTTCTTCGCATTCATCACTCCAAGCAAACTTTACTCCCTTTCGAGTTATCTTGGTAAGAGGGTTGGACAATCATGAGAAGTTTCTCACAAATCGTCGATAATATCCAGCTAACCCCAAGAAGCTACGGATATCAGTTACCGATGTTGGCCACGGCCATCCCTCAATTGCATCTGTTTTGGACGGGTCCACAGATATCCCATTGCTTGTGATGATATGGCCCAAGAATGAGACCTCCTACAACCAGAACTCACACTTGCTGTACTTGGCATAGAGCTTCTCCTTGCGCAAAGTCTCCAGTACAGTTCTTAAATGCTCCTCATGGTCCTCCTTGGTTTTGGAGTATATTAGAATATCATCTATAAAGACTACCACAAATTTATCTAGGTAATCTCTAAAGACTCTATTCATCAAGTCCATGAATATTGCTGGAGCATTGGTGAGTCCAAAAGGCATTACTATGAATTCATAGTGCCCGTACCTTGTACGAAAAGCAGTCTTGGGGATATCTTCCTTCTTCACCCTTACTTGATAATATCCCGACCGCAAGTCGACCATTGAGATGTATTGTGCTCCACGCAGCTGATCAAACAAGTCATCGATTCTTGGGAGAGGATACTTGTTCTTTATCGTGATTTTGTTAAGTTCACGATAATCAATGCAAAGCCGCATTGACCCATCCTTCTTCTTGACGAAGAGGACTGGTGCACCCCATGGTGATGCACTTGGGCATATAAACCCTTTATCAAGATTCTCCTGTAGTTGTTTCTTCAGTTCTTCATGCTCAACCACAACGATTCTATATGGAGTCTTGGATATTGGTAGCTCCCCAGGTATAAGTTCAATTGAGAACTCAACATCTCTTCTTGGAGGAAGACCAAGAAGTTCCTCGAGAAACACTTCAGCGAATTCCCTCACAATAGGAATTTCTTCAAGGGTGGTTTCTTCCTTGGACTCAATCATCTGAGCCAGATATGCGTGCTCATAAGGCAGTAATATCCATTCTTGAGATGATGGAGCTAAAGGAGATTCATCTTCCTCTTGACACTTGTAAAGAATCGGAGGTTGATTCTCCATATGGAGTGTGATTTCCCTCTCCCGACAATTTATGTGGGCTCTATATAAGGAAAGCCAATCCATTCCAGGAATTGCATCAAATTCCACCAAAGGGAGTATGATGAGGTTCGCCGGGAAATTCAATCCACAGATTATAACAGGGGAGGACTTATACTCATGGGATGCAATTATTTCCCCATTTTCCGTACTCACCGACATCATTACTTCCATGATTTGTGGTGGTGCAGGGATTGTTCTACTAAACTTTTGAGATATAAAAGAATGCGTAGAACCTGAATCAAAAAGTACATTCGCTATTCTTGAATGAATAACTAGCGTACCTGTCACCACTTCGTTGTCGGGGTTCACTTCGGCAGAAGTGATGGCAAAAGCTCTTCCTTGCTGTCTTGGAGGTTGTTGATTGCCTCCGATAACCCTTGGATTAGGGCACTAATTCACAAAATGACCCGGTTCTTTGCATTTGAAGCATTGAACAACGCGTTGAGGTTCGAACGGAGCGTTCCTCCCCTCCGTCGCAGCCGCGGGTCCTTCTTGCTGACAGTTAACAGCTAGATTCCCTTCTCTTCCACACTTGAAGAATTTTCTTGTCCCCCTAAGGCAATTTCTAGGGTGCTTTTTTCCACACTTTTGGCAAGTGGGGTGCTGGAATTTCTTAGCGCCGTTGGATTTATCCATCGGACCACCAGCATTGAAGGCCACCTTCCGCTTCTTGTCCCCATGATACCCCTGTGATTCTCCAATCTCCATTTTAACCTTGAGGGCACATCGGACAATTTCCTCATAGCTGTCGAAGTCACGGATCGCTAATGCTTTCCGCAAGCTAGGCTTCAGCCCACCAAAGAATCGGTCAACCTTGCATTCGGGGGTAACAACAAAGCCGAAAGCGCATCGTGCAAGCCTTGTGATGTTTTTCTCGTACGCTCCCACAGATTCCTCATCTTTCTGCTTGAGGGAAAGGAAGTCCCTTTCCATCTTAAGACGGAGGGTGCGTGGAAAATATTTATCAAAAAACATCTTCCGGAATACCTTCCATTCCAAAGCCTCGATCTACTCCTCAGGCTTCGTATTTTTGATCAACGTCCACCATTGATCAGCTTCACCCTCCATACGATAAGCCGCCAGTAGAACCTTCTCTTTTTCAGAGCATTGGAGGATGGAGAATATCTTTTCAATGGAGTTGATCCATTGTTCGGCAATCATGGGATCGGATGATCCACTAAAAGTAGGAGGCCTTTGTCTCATGAAGATTTCAATAGCAACTTGTTCTTTCTTAGGGGGGGGTTGAAAGTTCCTCTTGACCAGTGTTTCTATTCAAAACTTGAGTTAGCTGAGAGAGAAGCGTGACAAAGTTCGCGATTCCCGCTCCCATTGGATTGGGCATCTCATAAGTACAATCATCACACTGATCTTCACAACTGTTGTTAGCCCGAGTTCTCCTATTACCGGCCATTGTCTGGAATAAAAGGAAAGTTAGGGGTAACACATAAAGGGTAATCCAAAGACAAAAGTTAATGACTTATAAATAAACTTTAATCTCTTTAACTCATGAGTCTATAGGATTCAATCCAGGCTTTTCATGGTCTTCCTTCTAACATATATTCTTAGGGGAATTTTTCCCTTAATAATGGTTCATACTAAGATTGTGAATTTATCAAAACATATCCCCCGGGAGTGTCGTAACCAATAGTGCAGCAAGGCCCGTTGTCGTGCACCAGTTCCCGTTCGAGTCTAGCTCAAAGCGGTGTTTTCGGGTTTTACCCCTAGGATACATCTGTGCCAGAGCCGCCTCTACCTGCTCGTATCCAGACAGGGATGTATTTGTTTGATAAACCACTTACTTAGTATTTACCAAAATTTAGGGATGTTTTTATTATTCTTAGTCTTGTATCTAAGGCTTTACTAGGTTTCCTAATCCCAAAAATAACTAAACCTATCCTCTGATACCAACTATGACAACCCTGCTTTTTATTACAACTTAAACATGCTTTGTTACATAAAACTTCACTTGATACAACAAAGAAGATCGAGAGGTTTAGTGTCTGTGGGGCTTAGGATCATTACATAAAAACTTTAAACTTGAAATACAACATCCTTATTGAAAACTTCCTTTACATGACCACTACATTCCTTCGTACTTAGCATTGCATGGGATAACCTGAGGACATGCATAAGAAAAGGGTGAGCTATAAAGCCTAGTAAGGGAGTAAACAGTGAATAAAATGAGGAGTGAAATACATGTTAGGAAATAGGCATATCAATAGAGCATAAGAGAAACATGAACATAATGTCATGATAAAGCATGATAATCATAACATGGAAATGTGGCAACAACACTTAACATTGAATTAGCATGAGCCAAGGCTCATTGCACATGGAGCATGAGTAAACCCTCATTGCACTTGAAGCACGAGTAAACCCTCGTTTCACTTGAATTAGAATGAATCAACACTCATTGCACATGACGTATCATGATACTATACTTTACCCAATGCATTGGAGCGCTATAAAGGGCACACCCTTCTTAAACATTTCATTTCATGCATAAGTGTGCCACATGGATCATAAAACATGGATTCATAAAACATAATCATTTCTTCCACGATAAAGGAAAGTGGAATTCATACATGAAACTTTATAATCAGTATGTAAATGTGCATAAAGGTGAATACCCTTGATGGAGAAATGGGCATGGTATTCACTACACAAAGACATTGGCTTAGAAAATCGGTGCGATTTCGGCAGCGTAACGGCGTGACATAAGAATTCATAAAAAAGGTTGATGAGAGAGAAAGGGGTTACTCATCATATTTACATGCAATTGACAGTAAGGAGATCATATATATACATGTCCCAACAATAGAAATGGAATTTAGATTCATGATACAAAAGTATTGCTTGAATGTAAAAGAAGAGAGAGAAGTTCCTTTCGGAATTTCGGCATAGTAACGGGTGTACATGGGAGGCATTTAATGATAGAGAAAGGGTTCTCCCATCATTCAAACAATAAGAGGTCAGTATGGGGGAGGTGCGAAACCATACCCCAACATTCATAATTGAAATAAAAAGGGCAATACAACTTAAAGAAAATTGACAAAAAAATGAGAAAGGAAGAAAACCCCTTACTTGGAAGTGTGCTTCCAAAGGCTAGAGAGAGGCTTGTGAGAGGATTCTTGGGAGCTTGGGGCACCATGAGAGGATTCTAGAGAGAGTAGGGCAGAGGTTGGACGAACTTCAAGGGCTTTTAGTGAGGAGGAAGTGGGAGCTTGGGTGGGTTTATATAGGAAAGGTGAGAAAATTCTTTATTATTTAGGTTTGGGACCCCTTATATTAATATAATCCAAACCACAAACCATCCCAGGGTATTTGCCCATGGTTTCTGGAAAAGGAATGAGGAAAACAATATTTTACAAGGCCAAGGTCCGAACTTATTAAAAAATTAGGGTTGCTTATGTGGAGGTGAGTCACACTCCCATGGAAATTAATTTAAAAAGGCAAAGTGTTGAATAAGTCTTGAGGGCTCCATTAATGCTTTGAAAAGTAAGTCAAACAAACCCAAAACCTCATTATTTTAATTATAAAACACATATTGGCCGAACATAAGGATAATGGTATTTTATTACATCACCATTGGGTCATTATGATGTCATAAAACACATTATATATTTTAATGGTATTTAATTTTTACCCAAAAATTTGACTGTCTCAGAAAATTATGAAAAATTCACCGTTGGATAATTTCGACATCATGATTCCAAAAATAATATTTATTTTATCTAAATAATTTTCTAAATATGTGAATTTTTACTTTTAAAATAAAAACCGACATTTATAAAAAATTCACCGGTTTTGACAGAAATGGCTTTCCAACCTTAATAAAAATTTTAATTGCATTCATAAAATTATAAGATCATTTATATTTAATAAAAATTAATTTAATATTAATAATAATATTTATTAAAATATTATTTAATTAAAAAATCCTTTAATTTAATAAAATATAATTCTTAATTAAATAATAACTAAAAACATCATTTTTACTTTAAAAACTAATTACAATGCATCAAAAATGACGAGAAATTATATTCATTATTATATAAAAAAATAATGTACATGAACATGGTGCTACTTATTTGTTACATAACCTCTTAAAATAGCCGCATAAGACCTAAGGGTAAGGTGTGCGATGGTGACAGACTCTTGGGGTTGCTCGGATAACATCGCACGAGTGGTAATCTCTATCAACTTCCATTTTTCCCGTAGACGATCACGTTCGAGCTTGACTTGATGAAGCTCAGCTTGGGCTTGGTCAAGGGAAAAGTCCAAAGACGCCACCTCCTTTCCGAGCTCCGACAAATGGGCTTCGTAAGGGGAAATTCTACTGGATGAGGCCATCGCTTCCTTTGTCTGAGTAGAAAATTGGTTCGTTAAAGCCTTATATTTAAACTACCCAGATGATCACTGTTCAACGGCTATAAAAGTAACGGTCACAAATATTAACGTTAAACTAAAGAAGTTGACATCTTATAAAAAAACATTTTTCATAAAGAAACATTTAACTGGATCAAGAGGGATTTTCCATTAATGAAACTTTGGGTCGTTACATGGAAGGCTTACAATACAGAGATGAAGGGTCACATATATGTTCAAAGGTATGGAACGAGGGAGTTAGTGAAAAAATTAGACAAATTTCTATATTATATCCTTTTGGGATTCAAAAATTTGAATGAAATTTAAATCAAAATGAAAATAAATATTTGACCCTAAAATAGAAATTAACAATGGTGACTCAAAACTAATCATGGTTAATGTCTTATTGTGGGTAAAACAAATAGTGGGTAAACTTTAATAAGGGTAAATCTAATCGTGGGTAAGCTACAATAGAGGTAAAATCTAATAGTGGGTCCCAAAAAAATTATGTGTAACCAAAATTAATCATTTATAGTTCATGTTAGTTGTAGTTACTTCTCTCATAATTCAATGGCTTAGTAAAAATTTCATCAAGTTTATATTCAATACCAATATATTCAAGATTTATATAACCCTTTGGAAATTTAACTCTCAAAAAGATTTATCTAACATCATTTTGGTTTGTCCTACAGTGAGATAAAACTATCTCAGAAATATTTATATATCATGTACTGTCAACAATTATATGTTGATATCAAAATTCATATCCATTGTTTGTTGAATTGTGGTATATCAAAACAAAATTGACTAGAATAGCTACTTGAAGTTATGTATTTAGATTCAGTAGTAGAAAATGATACACTTTTTTTACTCAAAACACCAAGAAACCAGAGACTTTGTCTACAGATGACTTGTTTAAGAGGTGATTTTTCTATATGACTTTAAATGACAAAAATCAGAATTTGTGTAACTAACTAGGTTGAATTATTTCCTTGTAGGGTAGAAAAATCCTAAATTAGAAATACACTTAATGTATTAAAAAATAATTTTATCAAAACCTAACTGTGAATATATTTTTTTATCTTAAAAATGGGTACACATACACTTACAACGCATAAAGTCTTGTTAGACAGTACTTAAGTAGAGGAGGTGCCCAATCATACATCTATAACTAGTTTTATCCACATATTTCCCACCTTGCTTAAGATCTAAAATACATTAGGAACTCAATGGAGTGAAATAGATTTAGTGTATTCCAATACAAAATGTTTTAATAGAACTTTGGTCTATAAATATTGATAAAAAATAATTTGTTTTTCTTATGGAAATTTTAAATAAAAAAATGAATTTCAATTCACCCATTAAATTCATTTCAAATTAATTTTTCATCATCATTGAAGAAAAATAAATAATTAATTTATAGATTATAGAAAAATATTATCATCTATATATATTTGAATAACTAAAAAAATACTTTTAAATCATTCTAATAAAATGTTAGGATAAGAAATACCTATTGGAAATATTTTTTAAATAAGAAAATAGGTGATCCTATAATACCATGATCAAAGAGCATGTTTCAAAATATATAAAAAAATTATTTGGAAAAAATGATTTGGAAAATGAGTATTTTGAAATCTAAGTGTTTGTTCAAAAAAACATCATTTACTATATACCTATAAAAGAATGCACTTTTGATATCCATTTGATATAGTTTCAAACCAAGATTTTAGGAATAAGATAGAAATATTTTGTTGGTTTCAACATTGGATACAGGTGAAAATAATTCCTCATAGCCTATACATTATTCTTTACAAAAAACATGTGAAAAATCTCTATCCTTATTCCTAACTATTGCGCTAGATTGATCGTTGTTATTTCTAAACACACATTTAGCCTTTATATATTATGGGTATTTGGTTCTATTATAACGTTCCCAAAAATTATTTCAATAAAATTGAATATGTTTTTATTTCATATCCATTACCCAGAGTTCATCATTGATTGCATCATTGATGTTCATATGTTCAAGCTATGACAAGATTTTTTTATGTTCACCCATGTTTCATTGTGAAAATCTAGATTGTGTACCTCTATCTAAGTATACAACTACAACATCTATAGGGTGATATTTAACAGTCCTGATAGAACTGGGAATCAAAGGGATGGTCAGGTTAGGTCCTTCCATAGGTTCTCATTCTCGTTCTAGAAGTTCTTTAAAAATGGGAAAAATTTATGCATGTTTCATAGTAAGATTTGTAGGTTTGGAAATTATGTTCAAAGTACATAAATCAACCAAAATGTTTTCTAAATGTGTCTTATGTTCATGTGGATCTGTCTCATCATGATTTACATTAGAAAACACTTCCACGATATTAGTTCTATTATTATAAGATCTATAAGAATTACTTGATGTTGAATAACCATAGAAAATTCCTTGATCACTTTTAGAGGGAACCTTCTCAAGAATAGCCATTGTATTATGAATTAATAAATTACCACAAAACTCAAAAGTAATTAACCTTAGCTTTTTTGTTATTATTAATTTCATAATGGATTTCATTTAAGATAATTCTAGTTAAAACGTTAATAATTATATACAATGCTACATTTAAATCCTCTACACAAATGTATATAGTTAATTCATATTCTTTATGTAATCTGGGTTATCTCTTGGTGTGTTCTATTAATTTTGTCTAAATCTCCATTTTGATGAGGGTTCCTAAAAACAGCGAAGTTATGGTAATAGAAATTTTTTTAGAATATGGATTCAATGTCTTCATTTTCAAACTCATGACCATAGTAACCTCTTAATAAAATATTTATATGTCCACTTATATTTTCTATAGATTCATCATACTTGGTAATATAATATAAACATTAAATTTTGTGAGCTAAAAACAATAAACATGTATAGCTAGAAAATTCATATATAAGAACATAGAAATGGTGTTTCAAATTTAAACTTGATACTCTGTGTGGTTTAAAAAATTACATATGAACCAAATCAAGTGTTGTATAAGTTTAATCCTATTTATTTAATTTAAATATATTTTTTATGGTTCCCCTTTTTGATTGGGGTTACAGAATTCGTTATTTATGAATTCTTATTTTGGTAGATCCTTGACTAACCCATGTATAGTATTCTTTCTATGTGAGGGAATATTATAATGACATAGTTTTCAATGCCAAATCCAATATTATATTATAAATTCACTTCATTAGGAATCATTTTGTGAAATTAAATAATCAGGATTAAAATCATATACATTCTCATTTCTCATAGTAGTAAATACTAAATAATTTTTTAACTAAACACATTGAAAGACTTTTTCCATTATTTTCATGAAATACATCATAAATAGGTATGATATTATATGAATATTATATTTTAAACAATTATAAAATGAAATTTTTAAAAAAAATGAATTATTATTTTTTAATTGGAAAAGAATAATTGTTTTTCATTAATTGTTTTCACTAATAGTGAAATATCGACTATAAACATTTATCATATTATTTTTGTTTGCGTAATAACTTGTTATATGATCTGAAAAACCACTTTCCTAGTACTAAATGTTTCTACATGAAATATTGAAGTAGTTTCCATATAAAATATTATACCGAGACCTGTTTTGTTACCCTGATTTTCTTGGTTCTAGATATGTTAGTAATCAGATCATTATGAAACCATATTTTCAAATTGTTTTTCAAATAATAATACTGTAAAATATTTCAAATAAATTTTTTAGGTCCGCATGAATGAAAACACATACTATTATTTCCAAATTTTGTTTTAGGAACTAATGTTCTATTAATAACTCTTCTCTGTCCAGGTTGGTAAACTAGACAGATGATATATTTAAGATCAATATTTATTCTAATATTTGAGTGTTTTTTTCACTATAATTTGAAAATATCTTCAAGTCTTCATTTAACATAACATTATACAACTTCATTTATGTGTTATCTTTCAATAACTGAGCATTTTTTCTCATCTATAAAAAAATAATATGTAATATTAACAGAAAAACTATTTTGTTTCTTTAGAATTTTATATTTTCCCTTGATTTCCATAATGATGTCGTTAATAATATTTACTTATTAAAACATTTAATCATTTATACAAAAATAATAAATTATTTCATTCATATAATGATCTTAATTATTCCTATAACATAGAGTATGTACCTCATATATGTTTTTCTAGAGGTACATATTTTCTATACCAGTGTTTTCTTCATCAGTTGAGTTTGAATCATTGGAGTTGTGGTAAATGGAACTATAGGGTCCTTTATTTCATTTATTTTATTTTTTTAACCTTATCCACATTCTCCTTTTTTACATTATCTTGGAGAAGTCAACATTACCATGTCATTTTTTATTATACACATCATAGGTAATTGAATTTGAATTATAATCCATTTTCCAATATTTCATACAATTCCCTATGTTATAGTGCATTCCTATATAGATCAGGTTTATAAATAATATCTTGCTCTTATAGAACTTTTTTAACCTTATAGCTAGATGGGAAATTTCATTATCATTTTCAGCTGGTTATTCCTCATCACTGATGATTTAATCATGATGTTATTTATTTTATTCTTATTTTGATGTCCTAGTATTAATGGCTATATATTTTCTCACAGATTCATCATCCTCATTACGATTAGATTTATGATCTTACTTATACATAATCAAATTCCCAATTAATTAAAAGATAAGTAGTTTACTGATTCTGCAATATTGTCTTATAGAAAATGATGTCCCTCTCCATATCTCTATAAGACATTCCATTAATCGCATCGTTTAATATTTGTCTAAAACTAGATTCCCCACGGAGATCATCGAGTTCAATATCTAATTAAACTTGATATACCTATCATAAATTATCTCATTAGGTTTCATCATAATTTCATAATATTTAATAGTATAAGTATTCAATATTATTTATTTAACATTAGTAGTTCATTCTTCAAAAATAGATAATGTAACCTAAATTTCAGAAGTAGTTTTACAACAATATATCCTATTAAATTATTCATAACATAAATCAAAGTAAATATAATTCATGGATTTGGAATTAACATTATATTAATTTTTAGAAGCATTAACCCATGTAACTCTAGTATTTGTAGGTATTTATTTTTTATCCTTTATTGTTGTCTGTATTCAAAACCCCTACTTTCAATGTGACATTTTATTTTAATTTTCCATGGATTCTTGTTATTTACATTAAATAAAGGGGGGTATGTATTTAAAAGAACCTTCTTGTTTTTTATCATTTTAAATAACATAATTTATAATTGATATGTATTTATGCTCTTTATAACAAAAATTTAATAATATATGAAAATATTTTTTTCCACTCATTGATTACAAATGTTGGCCAGAGTGAGTATCTCAAGATGGATGGTGAATTCATGCCCCAAGAAAAATTTCTATTAAAAAATTTAAAATAACAGTCCCCAATAAAATTAATTATAGCCGAATTAATTAAAAGTCAAATTGATATAAGTTTTGATCCTTCAAAATATTTCTCAATTTGTTATTAATACAAAGTTAAAATAATATAAATACACTACATTAACATTTATAATAAATTTACTAAATCTGAGTCATATAAAACACTAGTTTAGATCGGATATTACTATGGTTGTTTTGGTAAATGTTTTAAAAGAAATTCAAATTTAATGCTTAGAAAAGAATAAAAAACAAGTCACATCGTAGAATTAAAACCAGAGGTTATGTCTCAATATGAGACCTAATACCCTCCACTCTGAAATATCATTATTACAAGAATATTATATAAAATAATCTTGATCCATAACCTAGATCAGAAATATGTAATAGTTAAACAGCTATGCAGGCCACACAGGGACCTATTCAACAATACCTCTTAGAATAAAACAAAGACAGGCCATATAGGGACCTATTCCACAACTCTATGGGTAAAAATATGTAACGAGACTAGAAAAGATATATTTTATAATATTTTTAAATAACATGAGTAACTGTGTATTTAATAAATAGGGTATACCACACACTACTCGAAAATTAAAAGTAATAAGAAGAAGGAGAGAGCATAATGATAAAGAAATCATAATGTTGCTTAGTTTGATGTCCAATGATGCTTTAAACTCCTCAGATATATCTTTTAGAAAAACATGATTATTTTCTCATAAAAACATATTCAAATAGAGTTATTTAAGATTACTTGTTTTATCTGTTGGATGGATATTTATGTTTAATATGATCCACTTTCACATAGTCATGTGTAGAAATGATGAAAAGTGTAAAACTATTATCAAGTGGAACACATGATCATCTATTTTAACTTAGACAATATGAATGAATTAAATACATGATAATTGGACATAGAAATGACTTATGTGAATATATATATTACTGCAGACATGGGGACCGTTTGTGTAATAATATTCTAGATATATTTCATCATCATTCTTATCTATTACATCTTATTTAACGTTCTTATCAATATATTTAAAATAACCATTAAGATGATATAGAACATTAACCTCGATAATATCTGAATTATAATAATTTAGTTTAAAAGTCCTAGAATAGGAAAAGGTACTCTTCTAACAGTTACTCATGCTTGTAGTGACTAGTTGTTGGTGAGTTTGGGCCAATAGTGAGTCAGGCTGGTTATTGGTCATGTGGTCGTAGGTCATGCTCAACATTGAGTCATCACAATGATAATTGTTCTCAATGGTGACTAATCTCATGCATTAGATCATTAAAATACTTTTACAAATTTCATAGTGGTAGGTACTAACTGAAAATAGTGCATCTTCTATGGGGACCCAATTTTAATGTTGAGCAATGTCTTGAAGCAACTAAATTATTGTGGTAGATCATCCTCAATGATGACTCTTTTTTGGTGGTATATATTTTCAATACTTGTCCACATTTTAATATTTTCAATGACACATATCTAATATTAGGTCTTTTCTAATGGTGACTAGTCCTAAATAGTTATTTATTTCTATACAATGCCATTTTTTGTCAAAATTCCATGTATTTTAAATTTCTATAATGAAACAATAAAATCCTAAAATACATAATTAACATGATTTTTTGAACATTAAAACATGGTTGAAAATAGTTTTCTTTGATACCATTTGTTATGGAAGGGCCTATTAAAATTCAATTTGTGGTTCCATTAAAGCCATCATATTAATGAAAATCAGTCAACTGGAAGATCACACGTATGAATCATTGTTTATTAAAAAAAATTATAGAATATCACTTGTCCATGATTGAGGGTTTTAGAATAATGAAGTAATTACACTCTACCAATCTCAGAATGATTTCAGTAAACACTCCTCGCCATTATCAAAAAAATATTGGAAAAACATTGAATGGATAAACATGAACCAAAATACATAAAAATGAAAGGACACCAAGTTTAATGTGTTTTAGACAATGCCCTCTATGTATGAGGGAAACCAATTTATAATCCATTTTATTATAACAAGAATACTATTGGTGATTTACCAATAAATTAAAATCACATGAAATTAATGCCAACTTCCCATGTTTTATTATAAATTTTCAATTTAACTGAAAACTATAAAAAATTACCTTTTCACATATATAATATGTACCGACAAGTCAACAAGTAGTACCCTCTCATATTAAATCATGAATCAATTGGCATGAAATCCCATGTATGATTACCCACCAATTCACTATTCATTCACTATGAACATTCAGCCCATCCTTTAATATAGATGTCTAAATGGGGTTCACACTTCTTATACCAGTGAAATAGGGTTTTGAAGCCCACTCAAGCGTATTGTGAAACTAGATAGCTGAATGTGTGGAGAGGGTTTATGCCTCCTCCTGCTAAAAAATAATAAAAAGACCCAACTTACTTTCTCTCACACCCTATTAATTTTTAGTTTTGATATGAATAATTTACTTCTCCCTTTATCAACATATTATTTTTGGCCTTCGGGAAGACAACGTTTTTTAAAATTTTATATTTCCATTTTCAATATTTATTTTATTTTCATGATTTATTTATTTTAAATTATATGATTTTATAAATGTATGATTTAATAATGTTACCATTATAGGATTTAGATTATTTTGAATCATTTAGAAACATTTAATGTTATTATTGGAAAATATAAATTGTTTTGAATTATGAGTAATCAAGTATAAAATAATGTTATTTACATTTAGAGAATTATAATTGATTTCATAAATTTTAAAGTAAAATTATAATTTTGAAATTTCATAATTACATTTGAATATATCTATGGGTGAATAAAATATTATACATAATATTTAAAATAAAATAAATTTACAATATAATATTTGGTATATAAATAGAATTATTCTATCTTATTGTTTTTAAAAAACTATATTTCTAATAATATTTTATAAAATTTATTATCCACATTATTTTAATATTAATTATATAAATTTTATGTTACTTATCTTGTTTAAATATAATTTAATTTTCCATATCATATTCTATATATATATGGATTTGATTAATATCATTAATAATATTTTAAAATTACTATTAGTAATATCATTAAAAAAATATTATTTTTTAATAATTATTATTATTGATAATTATGTATAAATTTAAACTATTTATATTTTAGAAAATATAATAACTTACAAAAATTATTTTTATTAATTTATTATATATTAATAAATATAAATTGAAAATATATTATTGGTCAAATAAATGTAAATAATTTTAAATTATTTAATTACATTAAAAACCAATTAATAATATACACATATTTTTTTAAATCATTATTAAAATAAAATATTATCATAAATTATGTATATATTTAAACTATTTATATTTTGGAAAATATAATTTCCTACAAATATATATGTGAATAATTATAATTTAGAATATTAATAATTTAATTTGACCATTTTTATATATATAAATAATATTATAAATAATATTTCAATTAATATAGATTTAAAATATATTGTTGGATACATAGATAAAATAAATTATCGTGACTAAATAGTTTAAAAAATATATATTATTAACAATATTTTAGAAAATATATCATTTTTCTATTTTTAAAATGATTATATATATGTGTGTTATATATTTTATCATATATAATTTTTATTTTTATTTGTATTTTAAAAATGTATATAAACAAAAATGCATATTGTAAATTAACTATAAAAATTATTATTGTTAATTGAAAAATATGTATATACTATTAATTTCATAACACTTTAGTAATATATATATATATATATTTAAAAATACTATTATTATAAATCCAATATATGTTTAACATTAGAACTACCATAAAAATACCTCATAAAAGCATTGAGTGATGACTAATATTGACATATTCCACCAATGTGTGATTCAATTTGTATGTCATAATTATTATATCTGTGATCATATAATTTGTAATCATTTCATTTCTTTTTGTTATTTATGTCCTGCAAGTTATCCCTCCATTTATTAATGTCAGGGAATGCATGTTTATGGTAAAATATTTTGTATTCCAATCCCTAGAACCATTAACATACATATGACTATGATTATAATAAAAAGAGGCATTATGGGATATTTTTTGGTTCAATATTGTATTTTTACACCATGACTAAAAAGAGACTATCATTTCCTAAAATCAGATACAAATGAAGCTCCATGAGTTTCCCCTAGGTGTTGATTTTTTTTTAATTAATGATAAACCAGTCCATAGAAAAATTCCAATGATCATGTCATGGTGATAATAAAATATTAATATTTATATATATGATTATTATTTATTATTTTTATTTTTAGGTAATGTTAAAATATATTATTATAATATTTAATTAAAAATAAAAATAATATTATTGATTTGTTAAATCATTAATTATATATATGTATATATATATTATTAGTAAAAAATGTAAACATTTATATTAACATAATATCATTACATACATAATTGTATATTAATATACATATTTATATATAATGTTATTATTAGCAAATATTTACTGTATAGAGAAATAAGAACTATCCTAAAAACATGGTAATATTATAGAGTGATGATTGATCTGGAGATGACTAAATAATGTCGGGGTCTAATAGAATGTGTGATTTTTTAATTAGTTATATAATTTATAATAATTTCAATATAATTTTTATTTATGGCATATATTCCATCCCTCTCTCAAAGAATATAAGCTTATATGTGTTTTTAATAATATATTATTTATCCCCAACCCCTAGAAAAACTCACTTGCACATGAATGTTATTGTAATAAAAAGAGTCTTTGAATGAGTTGTTGGTGTTTGATGTTATATTTTTACACTATTACTAAAAGTACTTTAGTGGTTGTTAAAATATAGTAAATAGAGGCTCCAATATTTTACCTTTATTTTTTTGTTGTTATATTGATTAATAATAATCTAATCAATAGTAAAATTCTTAAGAACAAGTAATCAATATTTAATAAAATCTAATTAAAAAAGATCATGTATTTCCTGATTCCATAGAGATACATCTGAGAATTTTGAAAAAATTATTTCAATTTATTCATGTATATATTCTTATATTAAAATAGAGAAGTAATTTCTAACAATAAGGGATTTAAATATAGTGTTCCACATGAAAAATAGTTAAACCTTCATGAATATGTGTCCTTGGGAGAAGTTCGTATTATGATTCATCTTCACCAAAAATTGAGATTTGAGCATATAACTTATTTAATCACATAAGAACTTCTTCAATTTATTTATGTTAAATGGATCACCGAGTTTCCTCTTTGTGATAATGGGGATAATGTGGGAGCATCATCAATGTTTGATCAATAGTGGAGTAATGGTCTAACCAAATTATTTGTTGATATTTTTAATATTTATGAGGTGGGACCTACTACAATAGAATCTTGTTATGGGATATATGTCGATGTTGATCCTTCCCAATATTAAAAATAAAATTCTTCTCATATGACTCCAGTTACAGAATTTAATTATAAATAATATTATCATAATATAGACCTAACCGTAGGAGATATCCCTATGGATATTATTTATTTAATAAATGGGACATTCAATGATGAGGTTGTATCTGATGATACAACATGATATGATGTGGGTGATAAATATTTGTCCAATTTAACATATAATATTCCTTTTATAGATACTAAATAACCATTGGGTCATAAACATCATGCATTATTGACTTCCTTATTGGAGGGAATATCTCATGGACACGAGTCTGATTAGTGTGTTGTTACACCAATTATAAAATTACTATGAATTTTAGGTAACAGTTAAGTAGTAACTAATAAAAATATTAATTATATAAGATTGAATCAATATATTGATTTTATATTTTTCTATGAAATACCATACAGAGAAAAAAATCATTTGTAGGTGAAGAGTCGAGTATGGAAATTACCTCATTCGATGTGGTAGTATGGTTCAAAATCTAAATTTAACATGCTTGTAATATCAAATATATTTTTTCACGATGGAATATATCTATGGTGGAAGGCCCATATACTTTTGTGAACCCAATGATGTCATAAAATTATTCCACACAAGATACATATTTTATATCAACAATTATTATTGTGATAATATGAACATGCTAGGATGTTCATGTGTCTCGTATTCTAGAATGAGTGCATTAATTTTTCAAATACATGACTTTTTTGATAAATATTATATGAAAAAATATAAGGATATTATAGAAGTTTATGGTGATTGGGATGAATAGAATAAGGATTTTTCTTATGTAATGGGATTAATCCCTCTCAATAATCGGGTCACATATCATCTTCAAAATTATTTGATGCACACTAAAAATGTATATTTAATATATGTGTATGATGAATTTATTTTTTATTAATGTGATACATTAATATATATATACATATATATTAATTATTTATATAGGATGGTATATTCATCAGTTACAATACATTATGAAAGGATTAAAGGATTTCCATTAATTGTTTGGAAACATATAAAGAATTATATTGATTGAAAATACACACATATGATGTGTTATGAATAATAAATACCTCAATATTTATCTATATAATAGGACGAGATAATTGTCTATTTGTTGTGTGTGGTTCCTGTGTATGAATCCCTGTTATACTCTCTTACTCCTAAAACACCATTTATCATTTGACATGGTACTAGAACTCCTTCAGATGTCGAGTTTCCTCATTATATGAATATATGTTAATTGGTTTGTGTATTACCTCCATGGAAGGGTCTAAATTCTTAATAATCTTTTTGATCATCATTAAATATTCTCTACATCTAGAATATTGAAACAATTTAAACTCTCAATGTATAGATACTATATTTTGTGATAATATTAACACATTAATTTCTTAAAGATCGATCACTTCTATTTTGGGTTTTCTTCTACTAATGATGGCCATTATATAATAATATGAAACCCATAAGTAGTATTGATACTATTTACTCATGTTTTTAACATGTTTGAAACACTATTTTTAATGAAAATGAATAAAAAATTGAAAAATTTATAATCTTTACAGACCCTTTTGTGGGAAGTGTATGGGTGTGTTTTATTTTCCCTTATGCAGGTAGGCTATGAAATTTTTATTCTCTTACAAAAATATATTACATTAAGGTACATATGACTTTTAACCTTATGTGATATCCTTATACAAGAGGTCTGTGTTAGTTTACCCTAATTGATACCTTTAGGTAAACATGTTAAGTTAATGTTTTTTAGCGCGTTAACCATACACATAAAGGTATTAGAATGATTTTCTAATGGTACTTAATATTTTTTGTTACACAATGTAGAAAATTTTGGGAGTACCCTTATGAAAAATAGATCTATAGTCGTAAACCGTTTATATGAATGAACTACAGAACGAAAATCTATGTAGTACCCTTAAAGATGCCTTAGAAAACATCATTTACCCTTACAAAGATAATTTTTGTAACGGTAAAACAAAGGACACCATTACACAGAATAAGGGTTTTATGTAAGGGTAAGAAATAAATTTATTAGAAAATAATTTTTAGATATTTAATAGTTTTATGTTTTAAAAATGTATATAAATCATAATAAATATTTTTTGGTATATTTTAAGTTATAATAATTTTATAAATTAATAACTTAATAATAAATTGTTTATAACATATTAAATAAATGTTAATGAAACATTGTCACCAAATATTAATGGTTAATATTTGGAAATTATTTTTTTGAAAAATTGTCCATTATGCCTTATGATATAGAATTAAATTGTTTCTTTGTAAATCAAAAGAGTTTTTTTATAATGTGGGTATAAATTAAAAAACATATGATATTTAGATTATATAAAATGTTTATATAATATATATTTAAATATAAAATGTTTATAATTAATGAAATTTCATATTAATTCCATTCAATATAAAATATGAAGTATTTGATATTGAAATGATAGAAAATTTATATATTATTGATAATTTATAAAATTTTATAATTATCATATATATATGATTTGATCATAAATGTCTCATGTTTTGGAAATAAATAAATTATATAATTTTTTGTTAAATTGCCTTCATATTTATGTTTAGTATATTTTTTATAAAATACGAATATTATAAATTCTAATTTATTTGATAAATTACTTCTAGGATAGTTTCATTCTTATCATGCTATGTTTTTTATTATAAAATTTCTTTATTCATGTACATTGGACTTAGATTATAATTTTAGTTATGAGCTTCTGTATTGGTGTTTGACATAGTTTTTAAATATTATGTGTTATACTTTTTCATAAATTTAAGTATCTCATGTGTAATGTATCCTCGGGTAAAGGTACTTGAGGTCAAACTACATACTTACAAGGTGGATTATGCAATATATAATTATAAATTATTAGGGATGATTATTTATCACTCTGATCATACTAATATAGTGTTTTTCAATCTCATATAATATTATTATTTTACATGAAGTGTTCATATAACATTTTAATGTAATGCATATTGATATCTATAAATACACTTGTCATTAGTTTTTAGGTTATTAATGTTGACTTATTTGTTTTTTAAATATTTACACATTAATTTGGTTTTTGTAATAGGGACCTCCCAAACTAAACCATAAGAAGCATACAAAAAAGGAAATAATCCATGAAATTATTATTATTATGTACAGTGTAATAGTTATGAATTTAATATTCATATTACTTATATTAAATAATTTAGACTCTAAAGAAAACCCTTTATAGTAATATGTATGTGATTCAATCAAAAATACACTTTTTAAGACCCCAATCGTCCAACAGTGTATTGTTTAGTTTAATACAAGCACCCCATTGATTATCATGTGTACCTTAACAAATCTATAAGTAACTTAGGGTTTTACTATTGGGTTTAGTTAAAATAATCATGTGTATACCTTTAGTTTTCTTTATTCACTGGTTCTTTGTGATGTATTTAGGTTTCACTAGCAATGAATCCATATTGGTTTTGTTACCAGATGAAAAAAGCTGACTTAATCTATGTGATTGATTTTTATAAGGGGGAAATCCACTCAACTATCCGAGAATGATAAAAATTATGATTTGGATTATTCCCAACCTTAAAAATCATGTATTGTAAATGATATAACCTATGTGAGTTATTAAGAAATGTGTATTTTGTCTCCATAAATGGATATGATGTATGGGGTCAACAATTTTTATGGGTGGCACATTAAATAAAATTCAATGATGGAATGAAAAACATATATGATATTCATATGATAAAAAATTCTATTATAGATAAATGAATCATTATCATCAAACTAAACATTTAAATAAATGAGATTTTTAATTTTTCTAACTCATAAGATTGTATACATAATAAAATTCTTTAGTAAGAAAAATATTTTATGTGTTCTGACATTTCCTTTATGGGTAACCAACAATTGAAGTAGTTCACCACATATACCATGATGTTCAAAAAATATAGAATTTTTAAAGAAAGGTTTCAATTTAGTTTAATGAAAAAATACATAAAGTATTATCATCTCATAGATTCAATATTTTTGGGTATGTCACTTATACTCAATGTGAATGATTATTCTTAAAGAGTTTGAAGAATTACAATGAAGATTATTCTTGTTAAAGAATTCATTTTTTTACCTATGGAAATGTTTTGAAAATATGGATGAGTAAAATATAAGTATATCTAATAGTACCAATGTTTTGAGAATAGATGAACTTGTAATATGATGTCTACATTCTAGTATTGTACAGACTGTACAAGGATTTAATTGTTGAAAACCAAAAGTGGAAAAGTTAGATAATGAAATAAAATTTAATCAATAAACTATCTAATGTTATTTGAAAACTAAGGGTATTATTTAAAATAAGTGATGATTTTATATTAGTAAATTATATAGAAAACCTGAAGGTGTTTTGGAACTTCATGTAATTTCAATATCTTTAATTATTGTTATAAAAATTGAATATTTGGATTTAAAGGGTACGTGAAACCATGTGCGTGTTTTATAAGTGTTGTAAACATACTGATGTTCAAAATCATAGTAATAATTAAAAGTCATTATATTTTTCATTAAATTTATATAGTTATATATTTTATACATCATAAATTTGAATTTAAATATGTTTATCATGATTGGATTAATCTATGTAAATGAGGTGTATCCACATATCATATGTCTTATAGGATAATAGGTGATGATGAAGAGTTATCATGAAAACCATGTTATGATTAATTGGATAAATTAAGTTTATGATTAATTAGGCTCTATAAAATGACTGGAGAAGATAATTAAGATGAAAATTTTTTATTAATGATAAAGTGTTTAACCAACTATTTGATAAAATATGATAGAATGTGATTCCACCAAGTGGTGATTTATTTTAATAATTAAAATCTCATATTTCAAGAATTTACTCTAGGAACATAGAATATTATATGAGATATAAAAATAATTTTTCATTTGTCAGATATTCCTCCTAAATGTAAAAAAAATTTATTTTTTGAAACAAAAAATTTGTTTCTATTCTGTCATAGAAAGATATTTCGAAGCTAATATTGTGTCTAAGATGATATTGGGAGTATGTTAGAACATAGAAAAGATCACTTTTAAGATATAAATGATTGTGTCAATTTATGTTTAATTTATCCTTAACTTAATATCCTCAAAAAATTTCCAATATGTGATTGTAAGGAAAATTTTAAAGAGTTTCATTTAGTTACCATAATAGGTGAACATCGTTATTCCCAAATGGTTTATATAATTTGATACAAATAAATTTTTTCAAATAGAATATTAAAATAGTTTAAGGTATTGAAGTAAATATAAATTTGAATAGTTTCATTGTTTACCGTAATGAAGTGGATATCACATTTTCCTCAAATATTTTAGGATATTATGGTAACGTGATAATGAAAATTGATACATAATTTAAATAAGATATTAATGGGAATGGTTGATGGAATGTTTTCCAAGGATGATGATGATATACTCAAGAAGAGTTATAAGTAAATAATTGAAGACAACAATAAAAAATTTTATTTTATGTTGTAATGTATTATATATATATATATATGTTTTAAAAAATAAACATAAGGAATGTAATTCCTATGTCTGACCATTAAACAAAAAATATTTAGATGTAAATATTTCTCACTAAAAGGTTATTGCGAGTATTTTATCAAATTATCGCATATGTATGTGACATGAATTACATATTTATTTAATGTTAAAAACCCATAATTAATAATTTGTAATCTTTTTAAACATATTATGAAGTTATAATAAATGAAATCATTAATTATTAATCATTCATGTGTGTCGTAACTTATTTTACATGAATGCTTGACTATTAAATTCCCCTCAAATTACAAATTTTGAGTTGTTCATAACCAATTAACATCATAGAGTATAATAGGTTTTAATGATATGTAAATTTTATCTTGAATAGAGTCTTATATCCATAATAAATTGTTTTATATGGGATATGAAGAATATATTCATTAGGTCATAAGTAAATACTTCTTACATGGACAGATCCATGAATTTATATTTTATTTAATCTCATATAAAAATAAATATTCATAGGGAAAATTCTTGTTATCAATCCATCTTACATGAGGATGTCGAGATAGCTAGCATGATAACCTTCGTACTTTGATACCCTACTTATGCAAGTCAAAAAATAAACCTAGATAATACAAGGGTTGTTGGGTATATAATTGATCATGACATTGGTTGGGTCTTAACCAATATAGGATTTGTACTATTGTACCCCAAGAAAAGTCATTTTCACCATGATTTAATTAGACCAAGGAAATGAATGGTCATTATTGTTTGTTTCAAATATGATTTGATTGGGTACATGGATAAGTGGCCTTTTATGTGATTATCAGTTTAATGAATAAAACATCAAGCAATCATTAACATCATTAGTTCCTTTTGGAGAACAAATAAATAATGAGAGACCAATAATAGATTGACATTTTCTATGTCAATTGGTCACTCGATGTTATGGGAAAAGGGATTAAATAGGTATGTATATGATTTCGATGATACATCTTATGGTGGACATTCTGAAAAATATATATGAGTGTGTTTGAGTGAGGTCACACCAGACCCCTTAGTAGCTTGAGTATCCTTGAATCATTGGTAGTGTCTTGTATTTACTTACATTAATGATATTGTGATATCAATGTATATTTAAATGGTGATAAGGTTTATAGGGTCACACTTTTAATCCCATAGATAAGGATTAAAGTTTGGCCAAAATTAGTGTTTGGAATTAATTGAATTTAATGAAAATCCCTATCCAAAGGATTTTGGATTGGTTTATAAAGAGTTGTGAAGTTTTTTTAAAAAAATCATTATTTTATTTTAGTGAAAGTGGGAGATTGTTGAATTACACAAATAATATACATTTAATATATTCATAAGATATGAATATATGATATTTATGTATATTAACTATTTCTCCTTGATGGTTTATTAATAAATTAAAATATATTGTGAATGGGATAGATGATTTTAATTAATTTCTTAAAAATGATTAATTAATTATATCATACAAACGATAACACAAATAATGAGTTATGAATATGATATGTTATAGGATTCATCTATATATGCGGATAACATTCTATAATATTGGGTGTGTGTGGTGTTATGTGTATGAGTCTCTTATAAACTCTTTAAATACTAATAATCTATTTTTCTTTTGATAAGTTTCTAAAAACCCTCCAGATATTTTATATCATCACGATATGATCATAGATCTATTGTTCATTATATCACATTTGATACAATGTTCTTAAATTAATTTACCTTTATGATTTCCAATAATAATTCCCATTCATTGTTGATGAATATGACCACTGTTTTACATTATTTAAAAGTAATATGTTTTGGATAATATTAAAAAAATAGAGTCAGGCATATATATCTCATGTGTATTATATTTAATTCAAACTAATATTTCCATTAATTGTTCAAATGAATCCAATCGAATTTATTTATTATTCCTCCCATGATAATCATATTGACCGAACAATGGTAGAGTTCTTTAGGCTATTATTATAATTTGGTCCATCTTTCTCCGCATTTACTTATTATAAACAATTCATTTATGTTGATATGAATTTTATTTGTCTAATATTTATAATTTTATTACTCATTTATTCCTCACATGATGGTAATTATACCCCTCCATTAGTATTATTCAATTTTATTCAAAAAGATAGTTCTAATACATGGAGTTAGTTCTCGGACTATATATATATATTAATTTTTTAAAAATAAAAGGCTCTTCATTGATATGTAATCATCATCAATCGATTATAGAGGATGTTTAAAATAATTTCATTTTATGAAATGAACCTGAATATTATTATCAATTTTTCATCACACATACTATTACTACTTTCCATAAGCATTTTAAAGTTGTGGAAATAATGAATGGGATTATAATTGTTTTCTATATATTTAATATAATTAAATTTTGAATAATTTTATTATTTTAAATTATAATTTTTTATTACTATTTCAGAATACAAATAATAATGTGGAAAATTTTATGAGATATTGGAGTTAACATGAAGGTCTAATCATCATTTATATAATTATATGATGTGGAATTCAATGGAAATGTTTTCATTGAAAAATGATGGTGGATGGGGATATGACCATATAACAAAAAATAATGGATGGTGCAAAAAAGGAATCTTCAATTGTGTTTGAAACCTATTTTTAACATGTTTAGTACATAAAATATTGAATCTATGTGTAAAGTATATTATCAAATGCTACAAATAACTTATTATGGGATGAAATAAGGTATTTACTTGGTTACTACTTATAAAGGGATAATTTTATGTTATTACATGATTCATGGTCATTTAATGTTTCAATCATTGATTAGAGAGGATTCTTCATTGAGGTAACTAAGTTCCACAACCCACTTACTGTAAATAATGTTTGAGTGCAACTTATGTTACAAGAGAATTGGTTTTAGGATTGTTGTTCTTTCCATGAATTGAGGTATCAATGTACACATTTCATTACAACTTGTGAATCCATGAACATATCATAAGAACATTATTTCAGTTCAGTATACATGTGAGTACAATAGTTTGAATCTATACTACATATTGGATGCATGTAGGTTATTTTTATTATATTACATTCCCAACTGATCAACCAACTATGGTCTCTGTTATTACCATTCGTTATTTTCTGGGTAAAGAAAATGTATACAGAAATTATAAACAATATGGACTAGCCTTAGGAATGGGATGTTGTACGATGATGCAATTTATGTTATTTTGTAGTTAATACTCATAATAAATGTCCCAACATGGAAGGATGGAGCTCCACCTCAACCCATTATTGATCATCGTTATGTATTGAATCATTAATGTGTAAAAATATTATTGTATGATCTATTCTTTCATGTGATATGTAACATCCCAAGTAAGTAATGAATAATAGATATTTTTATCTATGTCTATTAATGAATTAGATAGTGTTTTAGAGTATTAAAATGAAAATAAATCCAATCTTAATAATGGAATACACTAATATTTTTAAAAGATTGTTTTACTACCTTTTGATGGAAAACCATCTTTTAAATCTATCTTTTGACAATTTTATAAGCTCTATTTGTCAAAATAATCTTATTCTTTATGATTGGGACATCAAAATTTACTTTGTGTGAATTTTTGGTATTTTCTGATAAAGTTCATTTTTTAATGAATAGTGAAAAATGTTGTATTTTAATTCAAAACCACTTTTTAATATAATTTATTTATATGGTTAGATTATCTTTTGAATTGGTTTTAAAGTTCAATTAGAATATATTTTTACCATTTAATCCAATAGTGGTCATTGGAATTAATTTCACTTTGAAATTGGACTTAAACTAGTGTCAATCTTTTGATACTTATTGTTTCATAAAAACACGCTATTTGCTCTGATAGTGGGAATTAATTATTAAATTAATTAATGAAATTTATATGTTTTTAATTTTGTAAAATATACATCATTTTTGAATTCGGAATATCAAATATAGATTAGGGTGATGTTTTGGTTTTTTTCTGGAAAACTTCAATTTTTGATGAATAGTGAAACATCTAAGTGGTACTTATAAAAACTGATTATTCTTTTAAATGAAATTTTACCACCTCTGTGGTTTGAATTTCAAAAATCTGACATACATGGTTGTCATTAAGAAGAAAAATGTGGTTCAATGGGATTAAAATAATTTTTTGGTGAATAGTAACTTTTATGTTTTTAATCGCGATTAGAGGTAATTACTGTAATTTAAGGTAAGATTAATGTTTTAATAATATGAGATGATCTTGAAACATGTCCTAACCTTATTGGATGTGTCATGTCTGACCAATAAAATCCATGCATCAACTTGGGGACCCCATGGAGCCACTTTGGTAGGAAAGTGACATTAATATCTTTTTATTTAATGTCAAAATAAAAATGACACAAACATGAGTTATATTACTAAAACAATTTTTACATGGGGTTATACAAGTCATATGTTTTAATATAAATCGTCATTGTAAAGATAGAAATATTTCCTACATAATAGTATTTTTTTTATAATTTGTAGTCATTAAATAAATTAAATTATTTATGACACCATGATGATTCAGTGATTACCTCATTATTTAACGATTTAAATAAAATGAAAAGATAATGTAAAATCTTTGACTACACATATCCAAAACCTATTGGATGGGTTTATTTTGAACCCGTATCACCTTATCCTCGAATTATATCAATGTGGGTCCTTTTAAATCTGAAACGCATTTTAAAATAAAGTAACATTTCTTTACATTCCAAGAGTGCCCTCCTCTCCTCTTAAAAATGGCCCACATCTCTACCTCATTACCCACACATCCAAAGCATTTTTCTCGGCCAACCCCTACCCATTTTGTCTCTACACATCCCACTATAACTCCTAGAAGCCTCACTTTGGGCAGAAGTCTTCCCAAGGAAGCGTTTGACCGCCAATCAAAAAGAGTTACCCATTTTAACGGTAGTGTCTTCTCTTGTGTTCTTCTGTTTTATTTGGCTTCTCCAACCCCCTAAACTCTTTTTATTCATTTCTTTTGTAATTAAAATAGTATCTTCCATATACTAGGATGTTGTTATAAGAATTATTCGAGCTACACTTACACACACATACATCTAATGGTTAAAGAACATACTGTTTCCGTGGGTGGCGAATTTTTGCCTCACGAAATGATGATTGTTCAACACTCATATATTACCTTCAAAGGTGGCCATTAAGATGTCACTATATTTATATATTATATATAATATTTTTATGTTTTACTTATGCTTCTGTATTTTTCATTTATGGCATATCTTTATGGTTACCATTATGAGTAAACGCGATATCATTATTTTAGGAAGTGCGGACTACCGCCCCTCAAAGTGATTTGATTCATTAATACCATATGTGGTACATATAATGGATGGATTTAAGGATATTATATATGAGAACATACTGGAATTAAAATACTATTATTTATCATTATGTTTTAATTCCATAAAATACGAAATAGAAATGAAAGTAGCGTTCATGCGTACGTACACCCTACCATCTCCATGAACGGTGCATTTCATTTCTTACCTATAAACATTGTGTAATATTCTAAATGCATGTATATACTGGATATATATGACATATATGATATATACATCATGATTATAACTTTGGATATAATGGATACATGAAGAACATGTAATTATAAAGAGCATATTTTGACTCAAGTACCAATGATCATTAAAAGGACCATTATTAACTAAAATAATAACATAGTGTTTATGACATGATAATGAGTGATAAAAAAGAAATAATGATCTTGAAAAAGTTTATTAAGAAAGTAGAAATTAACTCAAGTTTATTATTCAGAATATTAAAGAATGATCATGTCCTGTCGGAAATGAGGTATGGGACTTCGTATCAATCTCCTTTCATTGAGGCATATTTTGTTTTATAAACAACCTTCTTTTATACGGTGTATAAACCCCATTGGATTTTATGTTTATTCAAAAGGAATCTTTTTTATATGAATCATTTACTAAACGACAAAAGGGAATGTTTTTTTTTCGTACATATGCGGCGACAACGACTTCTCTGCCGCCGTGTCCATTATTTGAGTTTCGGCTTCCTCTACAAGCCATACATTAAAAAAAATTACCATGTTTTACTTTTCTATTATTTTGGTAGTGAAAATGGTTTCATAATGTTTTTATATCAATGTTTTGTATTTATATCTTGTGATTGAAATGTGGAAATGTTATATTTTCTGTATGCATGTTTTATGTGATATGATTTTTTTGTGGTTCTTGGGCAAAAATATGAAGACGGGTGGTTCCATGATAAACTAAGGGCGGGTGATCCCAATATAGCTCTCAAATGCATTGGGTAATGTGAAGGAGTGAAATGTTAAGGTTTCTCCGAAGAGATTTAGGGAATATACTATGATGGGTATTCCAAACGTAACCAAGAGGGATACTCCCTACATAAGAATGTTATGAATGCCTCAAGTTACCTTTATGTCTTATGATTTCTATGATTTATTCATGATTTGATGAGGTATGTTAAAGTGCATATGTTTTATGGGTAAAGTATGATTTCATTATTATATATATATGAACTCTAGTTTCCATTCCATATTTTTATAACCCTTACTGAGCTGTTTATGCTCATCCCAAGTTTTTGAAATGTTTTTCACAGGTCAAGGGAAAGTTACATGATATGATGATAGTGTCAAGGAAGTGTTAAGAAAGAATCCATGTTTTATTTTAAATATGTTTCCGTTGATGGGAAAAATTAATACTATCTTTATGTAAACACTTTTCTTAAATGTGGAATGTAATACATCTTTTGTGATCTAATTCTCTAAAACAATAAACCTAAAAAGATCCTCAATGTCAATTATTCATTTAATTCAATATTAAGTAAGGCTTAAGGCAGGGGCCTTATAGTTGGTATCAATGGTCATTTTAGATAACTATACGAGTTAGAATTTTATTAAATGATTATCCAAAAATATTTTTTTATGGTCAAATTGAAATGATAGAGCATTTGAATATTACCATGTTGCTTCATCTAAGACATGTTTGTTCAGAATGGTTTTCCGCAGAGGAAACAGGGAAGCAGTGCTAGGAAGTCATACAAAAGGAAATAACCTTCCGAATCAGCATCCAGAGATGTTTGGAATTCGAACTGAACAGTTTGTTGTAGTAATGGCGCAGTTGACTGAAGCGATAAATTGTGGCGGTATCCATGCACGAGATCATCCAGATCAACAGCAGAGGAACATGTTAGTGGTGGAACATTTCATGAGAAAACATCCCCCATCATTCAAAGGATCATCTGACCCTGTGCTAGCTGAAGTGTGGAATAAATCACTAGAGAAGATTTTCAATGTCATGGGGTGTTCAGACAATCAAAATTTTAGTCTTGCTATTTACTGTTTGGAGGGTGAAGCAGATTAGTGGTGTTTTATGGTTAGAAATATCAGGGATGCTGATGGGATTGATACTCTCGACTGGGATGAATTTAAAGGTATGTTTCTTGAGAAGTATTTTCCTAAGGATGTTTGACTTAGGATGGAAAATCAATTCTTGGAATTGATGCAAGAGGAAGACTCAATGGCTGCCTATGAAGAAAGGTTCACTCGATTGGCAAGGTATGCTCCAAATTTTATCCGAGACCTTGATTGTAAAATAAATCATTTTTTACTCAGGATTAAAGCCGAAATATCGAAGGTCTTTAGCTTCTCGTGAGTTCAAATGTTATGAAAAGCTTGTTTGATGTGCTGAGAAGGTGGAAATGGAGTTTGCTAATGATCAAGTGTTCTATAAAAACCAGCAGAAGAAGAGACCAAGGTGGCAGGAGAAAGGGAAGAATTCATCAAAAAGGTCTGATGGTAAGAAAACTAAGTTTCTAGTTTGTGATAAATGTTGGAAAATGCATGATGTGGAATGACTTCTGAATTCTGGAAAGTTCTACCAATGCGGTAAGATGGGACATAAGGCTCGTGATTGCACTGAAAAAGATCAGGGTGATGGTAAGACCAAATTTGATTTACAGTTAGTGAAATGTTTTAAGTGCAATGAGATGGGTCACTACGCAAACGAGTGTCCAAAAAAGATCTTGAGTGATGGGAAGCAGTTAGACTACAAGAAGAATGGGGTGGTGAAATCCTTTGAAACTACTTCAGCAGATGTCGAGACATCAAATGATGTTGTATCAAGTAATTTGTTTGTTTTTTTAGATTATGCCAGTGTGTTGTTTGATTCGGGGTCTACAGATTCTTTCATCTCTAAATCCTTTTCTAGTAAAATCGGCATACCATCTCAAGAAATGACTCCTGAACATGTGGTAAAAACTCCTGGGGGGAAATGTTGAGGAACAAAATTTATAAGAATATTCCTATCCTTATCCGTGGAAAGAACCTACTTGTGAACAATATTTTTTTACCTCTAGTAGAGTTTGATGTTATCCTGGGTACGGATTTTCTCTCGATTTACCATGCTAAGATTGGTTGTAGAGCGAAAGAAGTTTCTTTTCAGAAAGACATTTAGTTTGTGTACAAGAATAAACCCTTACTGTTGATAACATACCAAGAGGATGAGAAACTTGTAAAAGTTGGAAATGAATGTTACCTTGCACATATTTCTGAAAATAAGGGAACTGTTCAGATTAATGATGTGCCAGTGGTAAATGAGTATCCTAATGTTTTTCCTGATGAGTTTCCTGGAATAATACCAGATCGGGAAGTTGAGTTTACTGTTGACTTAGTTCTTGATGCTAAGCCAATTTAAAACCCCCTTATCGAATGGCTCAAATTGAACTTTTAGAGTTGAAGGAGGAATTACAAGAATTATTAGAGAAAGGTTTCATTCGACCTAGCACATCACCATGGGGTGCTCTTGTTTTATTTGTAAAAAAGAAAGATGGTTCTATGCGACTTTGCAATGATTATAGAGCCTTGAATAAAATCACTATTATGAGCAAATATCCTTTGCCTCATATCGATGATTTGTTTGATCAGCTCCAGGGAGATCAGAATTTTTCAAAGATTGACCTGAGATCGGGGTACCAGTAGCTGAAGGTAAAGGAAGCAGATGTTCCGAATACTATGTTTCATACAAGATATGGCCATTATGAATTTGTAGTAATGCCTTTTGGGCTAACCAATGCACCTACTATATTCATGGACTTAATGAATAGAATTTTCCATGAGTTCTTGGATAAGTTTGTGGTTGTTTTCATTGATGATATTTTGGTGTTTTCTAAAATTAAAGAAGAGCATGAAAGACATTTAAGGGTTATTTTTCAAACCTTGAATGAAAAGAAATTGTATGGGAAATTCAGCAAGTGTGAGTTTTGGTTACAACAAATTTCATTCCATGGTCATATTATTTCTAAAGATGGGATAATTGTTGATCCTGCAAAAACAAAGGTTGTTGAAGAATTGCCAAGAACCACAAATGTAACTGAGATTCGTAGCTTCCTTGGTTTGGCAGGATATTACTGAAGGTTTGTTAGAAAATTTTCACGGTTATCTAGTCCAATGACGATGCTAACTCGAAAGGGTGTTAAGTTTATCTAGAAAAAAGAATGTGATGATTGTTTTCAGGAACTGAAAAAAAGATTGGATAATGATCTAGTTTTGGCACTACCTTCCAGGAATGGTGAGTTTGTTATATACAGTGATGATTCATTGAAAGGACTTGGTTTCGTCCTAATGCAGAATGATCAGGTAATTTCTTATGCTTCATGACAGTTGAAAACTCATGAGGTAAATTACCCTACACATGATTTGGAATTATCTACTGTTGTTTTCACTTTAAAAACTTGGAGGCATCAATTGTATGGAGTAAAGTGTGAAATATATACTGATCACAAATGTTTAAAGTATATATTCACTCAGACAGAGTTGAACATGAGACAGAAGAGATGGCTAGAATTAATCAAGGATTATGATTGTACAATTAATTACCATCCGGGAAAAAGAAATAAAGTGGATGATGCTTTGATTCGGAAAAGTAATTATTCATTTACCATGCTATGTTTGGAACGAGATCCTTTGGTTTTTGATTTGATGAACTTTTTCATAGAAGTTGTTGGTGCTAGAAGTTGTTCTGTTTTGTTTTAGGTATCAGTGAGATCATCTCTATCAGACAGAATCATGCAAGCACAGATGCAAGACAGTGAGTTGCAGAAAAAGGTAGAGCTAGTTCAGAAGGGTAAGTTGCCTGAATTCAACATTGATAATGATTTTGTTTTGAGATTTGGGAAGAGATTGTGTGTGCCTTGTGATTCCCAGTTGAATAGAGAGTTGTTATGTGAAGCTCATAGTTCTCTGTTTTCAGTTCATCCTAGTAGTACTAAGATGTATAGAGATCTTCAGGAGTATTACTGGTGGGATGGAATGAAAAGAGATATTGCTGATTTTACTGTGAAGTATTTGACTTTTCAACAGGTTAAAGAAGAGTGGAAATTACCGAAAGCGATGCTTTAGCCATTACCAGTGCCATAGTGGAAATGGGAGAATATATCCATGGACTTTGTTGTGGGATTACCGAAGAAATCTCGAGGTAATAATGCAATCTGGGTTATTGATGATCACATGACCAAATATGCTCATTTCTTTGCTATACGATATAATTTTTCCCTAGATCAACTTTCCAGTTTGTATCTTCAAGAGATAGTCAGGATACATGGAGTTCCTCTCTCTCCATTGTATCTGACCATGATCCCAGGTTCACTTCTATCTTTTGGAAAGGCCTTTAGATTTCGTTGGGTACTGAATTAAATTTTAGTGCAGCTTTTCATCCACAATCAAATGGGCAGTCAGAACAAACAATCCAGACTTTGGAGGATATTCTACGTGCTTGTTCAATTGGATTATTAGGGAAGTTGGGACCAACATCTTTATTTGGTTGAATTTTCTTATAATAATAGTTTTCATTACAGGATACAGATGGAACCATTTCAGGCATTATATGGCAAGCGGTGTCGAACTCCAGCTTTCTGGGATGAACTGGGTGAAAGGATGCTGATGGGACCAGAATTGGTATAAGAGTTGGCAGAAAAAGTTCAGCTGATATAGAAACACATGAGAACAGCTCAGAGCAGGCAAAAGAGTTATGCAGACAATAGGAGAAAGGATCTCTCTTTTGAGGAAGGTGATCATGTTTTTCTAAATGTATCACCATGCAAAAGTGTGATGAAATTTGGTATGAAAGGAAAGATGAGTCCAAGGTTCATTGGACCATATGAAATTCTGGAGAGAGTTGGATCAGTTGCTTACCGAGTGGCTTTACCTCCGAGTTTATCTTAGGTACACAATGTTTTTCATGTTTTGAAGTTGAGAAAGTATATGCCAGATCCATCTCATGTTTTGAGTCCAGAGGTAGTTCAGCTGGAAGAGAAACTATATTATGAGGAACAACCGGTCCAGATTCTTGACCATAGAGAGCAATTGTTATGGAATAAGGTGATTCATCAGGTAATGGTTTTGTGAAAAAACCATATGATTGAAGAGGCAACATGGAAATCTGAAAATGCAATGAGGGATAAATACCCCCACTTATTTGATAAGTAAATGAATTGCAGGGATAAAATTTTATAAAGGGGGTAAGGATGTAACATCCCAAATATATAATGAATAATAGATATTTTTATCTCTATCTATTAATGAATTAGATAGTGTTTTAGAGGCTTAAAATGAGAATAAATCCAATCTTAATCATGGAATACACTAATATTTTAAAAAGATTTTTTTACTTCCTTTTGATCGAAAACCATCTATTAAATCTATATTTTGACAATTTTATAAGATCTACTTGTCAAAATAAACTTATTCTTTATGATTGGGACATCAAAATTTACTTTGTGTGATTTTTTGGTATTTTTCCGATAAAGTTCATTTTTTAATGAATAGTGAAAATGTTGTATTTTAATTCAAAACATCTTTTTAATGTAATTTATTTATATGGTTCCATTATCTTTTTAATTTGTTTTAAAGTTAAATTATAATATATTTTTACCATTTATTCCAATAGTGGTCGTTGGAATTAATTTTACTTTGAAATTGGACTTAAACTAGTGTCAATCTTTTGATACTTATTGTTTCATAAAAACACGCTATTTGCTCTGACAGCCGGAATTAATTATTAAGTTAATTAATGAAACATATATGTTTTGAATTTTGTAAAATAGAAATCATTTTTGAATTCAGAATATCAAATATAGCTTAGGGGGAAGTTTTGGGTTTTTTCTGGAAAACATTAATTTTTGATGAATAGTGAAACCACTAAGTCGTACTTATAAAAACTGATTTTTCTTTTAAATGAAATTTTACCACCTCTGTGGTTTGAATTTCAAAAATCCGACATACATGGTTTTCATTAAGAAGAAAAATTTGGTTCAATGGGATTAAAATAATTTTTTGGTGAATAGTAACTTTTAAGTTTTTAATCGCGATTAGAGATAATTAGTGTAATTTAATGTAAGAATAATGTTTTAATAATATGAGATGAGCTTGACACATGTCCTAACCTTATTTTAAGTGTCATGGCCGACCAAGACAATCCATGGGTCAACTTGGGGACCCCATGGAGCCACATTGGTAGGAAAGTGACATTAATATCTTTTTATTTAATGTTAAAATAAAAATGACACAAACATGAGTTGTTTTACGAAAACAATTTTTACATGGGGTTATACAAGTAATATTTTTTACTATAAATAATAATTGGAAAGATAAAAATATTTACTACATCATAGTAGTTTGTTTATAATTTTTAGACATTAAATAAATTAAATTATTTATGACTCCATGACGATGTAGTGATTACCTCATTATTTAACGATTTAAATAAAATGAAATCATAATGTAAAATATATGACCTAAAAATGTCCAAAACCTATTGGATGGGTGTATTTATAACCCTTATCACCTTACCCTTGAATTCTATCAATTTTTGACCTTTTATATACGAAAATCATTTTAAAATAAAGTAACATTTCTTTACTTTGCAAGAGTGCCCTCCTCTACTCTTATAAAAGGCCCCCACCTCTACCTCCATACCCACATATCCAAAGCCTTTGGCTTGGAGAACCCCTACCCATTTTATCTCTCCTCATCCCTCTCAAACTTCTTGAAGCCTTAATATGGGTAGAATTCTTCCCAAGGAAGCCTTTGAGATCAAATAAAAAAGTGTTACCCATTTTAAAGGTAGTGTCTTCTCTTATGTTCTTGTGTTTTATTTTGCTTCTCCAACCCCCTAAACTCATTTTTTTCATTTCTTTTGTAACAAAACCAGTATCTTCCATATACTAGGATGTTGTTATAATAAGGATTCGAGCTACAATTATACACACCTACATCTAATGGTTAAATAACATACTATTTCTGTGGGTGGCGAATTTCTGCCTCACGAAACGATGATTGTTCAAAACTCAAATATCACCTTCAATGGTGGCCATTAAGATGTTACTATATTTATATATTATATACATTATGTTTATGTTTTACTTAAGATTCTGTATTTTTCATTTATGGCATATCATTATGGTTACCATTATGAGTAAACACGATATCTTCATTTTGGGAACTATGGACTACCGCCCCCTCAAAGTGATTTGATTCGTTAATACCATATGTGGTATGTATAAAGGATGGATTTAATGATATTATAAATGATACCATACTAGAATTAAAATACTATTATTTATCATTATTTTTTAATTCCATAACATACAAAATAGAAATGAAAGTAGCGTTCATGCATACATACGGCTTACTGTCTCAATGAACGGTGCATTTCATTTCTTACCTCTAAACGTTGTGTAATATTATAAATGCTTGTATATACTCGATATATATGATATATATGATATATACATCATTAGTATAACTCTGGATATAATGGATACATGAATAAATTGTAATTATAAAGATCATATTTTGACTCAAGTACCAATGATCGTTAAAACGACCGTTATTAACTAAAATAATTACATAGTGATAATGACATGGTAATAAGTGCTATGAAAGGAATAATGAACTTGAAAAAGGTTCTTAAGAAAGTATAAATTAACTCATTTTTATTATTCAGGAGATTAACGAAACTCAAGTCAAGTTGGATACGAGGTATGGGACTTCGTCTCAATCTCCTTTCATTGAGGCATATTTTGTTTTATACACAACCTTCTTTTATACAATGTATAAACCCATTTGACTTTTAGGTTTATTCAAAATGAATCTTTATTATATGAAGCGTTTACTAAATGAAAAAAGGGAATGTTTTTTTGTCGTATGTATGCGGCGACAATGACTTCTCCTCCACGGTGACCATTATTTGAGTTTTGGCTTCTTCTACAAGCCATACTTTTTTTTTAAAAATACCATGTTTTACTTTTCTATTATTTTGGTATTGAAAATGGTTTTTATAATGTTTTTATATCAATGTGTTGTATTGATATCTTGTTATTGAAAGGTGGAAATGTTATGTTTCCTTTATGCATGTTTTATGTGATATGATTATGTTGTGGTTCTTGGGAATTAATACGAAGACGGGTGGTTCTGTGATAAACTAAGGGTGGGTGAGACCGATATAGCTCTCCAATGCATTGGGTAACGCGAAGGAGTGAAACGTTAAGGTTTCTCCAAATAGATTTAGGGAATATACTGTGATGGGTATTCCAAATGTAACCAAGAGGGTTACTCCCTACGTAAGAATGTTATGAATGCCCAAGTAAACTTTATGTCTTATGATTTCAATGATTTATTCATGATTTGATGAGGTATGTTAAGGTTCCTATGTTTTATGGGTAATGTATGATTTCATTACTATGTATATATGAACTCATGTTTCCTTTCCATATGATTATAACCATTACTGAGCTTTTTATGCTCATCCCAAGTTTTTGAAATGTTTTTCACAGATCAAGGGAATGGTACATGATATGATGATAGTGTCAAGGAAGTGTCATGAAAGAATCCATGTTTTATTTTAAATATGTTTCCGTTGATGGGAAAAATGAATAATATAATTTATGTAACCACTTTTCTTAAATGTGGAATGTAATACATGTTTTATGATGTAATTCTCTAAAACTCTAAACCTAAAGAGATCCTCAATGCGAATTATTCATTTAATTCAATATTAAGTAAGGTTTAAGGTCAGGGCCTTATATGAGATGTCCCAAAAATTTTATTCATGGTCATTTTAGAACCATCATGTATTTTTTTATTTCATGATGGTTTGTTATTATGGATGAAATTGAGACAATATAGAACAGCTATGAATAAATATATATATATTTAAAAATTTAATATTTTTTTTAAACATATTATATAGTCTTACAGTGAATCAAATTATAAAAAAAATTAAAATAGTGTCTCGTAATTTATTTTTAAAATATAAAATACCATAAAGGTGGATGATATATTGGGTAAATTTTAACATAAAATCAATTAATTTCGTGTAGCTAAAATAACCATTCATGAAGATAATATATTCTAATGTTTATGTGTAATATGTCAACATAATAGTAAATAAATATCCAAAATATATTAAAAATTTATGAATTAAATAATCATAACACAAAAATTTTATAAAAGAAACATTTAAAAATCAGCAATCAAATATAAAATGACTTTTATTTAGATAAATATTAAAAAAAATTATTGAATTATGATGGATGTTACATTAAACACATTATAGGATATACAATTAGTCACTATCATTTCATAATGGTCATGTATTTTTCTATTTATAAAAAATTTGATTTGAGAATCAAATGAGCTGGTGCTATTTCAATTTTGGGGGAAAATTCAAGAACAGACTTGTTCATGTCTGAATTATTCTTGAAAATTAAAAAAAAACTTTTCTTCATGTGAAAGTACCCCATTTTACATATATGGATGTCATTAACATTCAATATTTTGAGATGTTTGAAAATATTGAAAACTCATATATCATGAGAAAAACAATTTCTAGATTTATTATAGAAAATAATATAATTTACCAATCTTTTTTGTCTAATAATTTTTACATTGTTGTTCATTATTAATGAAAACTATTTACCTCATTTTTCTATGTTTATTTCCTAAAAACTTATTATAAAAAATTTATTACACTAATTATAAATAACAATAAATACACCAATTGTTGATATAATAGGTGTTTACTTTCTCACCTTCTGTGAAAAATATATTTCTTATATTTTCTTATAGGGGAATCATGTTCCTTTTCTAAGCATATGTAGGCTACACCACTTACATCTAGTTTTACCACCTCCTTTCATCATCAATAATCATATTCAAGCAAGCTTATATGGAATAATGATGTGGGATTTCACCTTCCTCAATCACCAAATCATTGGAGCTGCATTAGAGATATAAAGGCTAGATATACTTTCTTTTTATCTACTATATTGAGAGATAACGATCACCCTCGATAATGTATCAATTATATTTTTCCTCCATATTGAGGGAGAATCTAGAAAAATATGAGATAAAGGTTAGATGTACATTCATGTCATAGATTGATGAGAAATTCACCATTTTGGATGATGATGCAGATGAGATAACTTTACGTATATTTTCACCTATATATATTCTGATTCTTATTGGTGGAATGATAATATATTATCATTGTACTACATTTTCCATTTAATTTATTTATCATTTATTGAGGATAATATCTGAACATGATAGTACTTTTGAGGGTATGCATGTATTTCTTATATATATAGAGTGTTATGTAGTGAATATCTCATTGAAATGATGATGATTATAAGATATATTATTTTTATATTCATGTGGGTATAGAGTGAATCACTCAATTTACCCCACATGTATGTGCACCATTATCTAAAGAAATATTATAGGACATAATGTGTGGATGATGGTATGTTTTTTCTTATGTGAAAATCAAAAATATAAATTTTATTTATGAAACTATAACTTCTAAAATATTTTCTAAAAGTGGAGCCAGACCCATGGACATTCATATACTACCATAAATGCTATCAACACTTATACAATATTGATGGGTAATATTTATCTAGATGATGTGTGAGGATATTAATTATATATTAATATTATAATTATTTGTTCTACATGATTTCATTTATTAATTTCATATTCATTTTTAGATTTTCTAGGTTTCAACAATTCTATATATTGGGTTTGTCCCCCAGATTCCTCCACCCCATATAATTTTGATTCTTTATTCTAACACATGTGACATACCTCATATTTATTTTTTCATTGTTTAGTGGAACCACATTCATTGAGTTATGTGGTATTTCAGCTACCATTATTCCATATATGCACCACCTAGTAAATTTCTTTCACATCATTCCCTAAATATGTTATGGAAGTTATAATTCTACAATTGGTGATACCATCCACAATATATTGAGATGTTTGATAGACATAATGTGGCATGATTATGAGGGATATGAAAAGTACACATCAATTAACCAAATTAGTTGAATGATAGGCCTTAGTAATTCATGAACTCGTCTTTATATCATGTTTTAAATAGATGAGGCTATAATCAATTGATAATAATTCATCCTTCCATTTTATTAACAATTATTTATTAACTTTAGTTAATTGTATAGTTTATTTGGCAGGAATATCATATTGCAATATTGATTTACATATCTAATCCGACAGTGGGAGGAGCGTTTTACCAAACCTATTTTCATAAATCAATGATAAACCTACATCTCCTCATGGATTAGATCAATTATGAGATTTCCATTGGGGTTTTAGATGGCACTAAAGGCCATTATCCTGATATAGGTTTTCCATGGGTGACTAGCTTACTATGGATATTCTATATGATGATGTGAAACATGAGGATCATTTCTCGAATGATCATCTAGAAACTCCGTTTATATCTATGATGGATGAGACACTAACATTGGATATCCCAAAAGTTGCCTATCATACATCTTCAAGTGATTTTTCTTTATTGTTGCTTATAATTTCATACTATTATGCAATAATTAATAGTGATTGGAGTGTATTTTAGATAACATTTCACACTATTCAGGAGATACCCATTACATTACAACCCTTTTCATCCTATGTGTTAATGATTTCTAGCTAGCATCCACTTTCCTTCTAGGCATCATGGGGTATATCCAAGGAATCATTAGAACCACCACCTTCCACATAGGTTGATGTGAGGGTATATATAATAGATTATACACAAGATCATTATATTCCAATGTATACACAACAACAAACATGACATAGACATGTTATATATACACCAGGATGTGTCACAGAGGTCCATCGAAGCCAGTGATGAAGACTAGAGTAATACATTTGTTATTGTTCTTTAATTATTAACTGAGATTAGTGTTAGGGTTTTTATATTATTAGTTTTAGGTTATTTAAATTACTATATAATAATTAGTTAACATAATTAATAAGTACCGGTTTTATTATTATTATTAGTAATAAATTATTTTCTAATTGATCTTAATTTTAAAAACCACTAATTAAATTTATATTAATTATAATATTAATCTAATAATTATATAAAATATATTAATTAATTTCTCAGGGAGTCGTAGTTATATTATTATATATATTACTAGTAATTATATATATAACATAATTAATTATTATTGATATATTATTATATAAGGTAAATTTTTTATTTAATATATATTAATAATACAATTTTTCTAAATATATTAATAATATAAATTGAAATAATTAATATAATTTTTTTTAATTACCATGTTTTTTTAACATATTATTTTTTATTATATTAATAATAATTTATCCATACCATAATATTAATTATTTTTAATTAATTATATAGTAGTTATGGGTGTAGGAGAGTGGTAAAACAATGTAATAATATAATGAATAGATCTCGGTTCAAAACCAAGTATGGGGTTATTTCTATGTTACATTAGCAGTGTCATAGCCGGTACTATAGCAATACAGTGGCAGATAAATATTTCATCCTAATTGCACTTTCATAAAATATAATTGGTCATAAATTCAATAGGGCCTTCCGGCAATCAATTTTTTTCAACACACATGTATTTCATGCCATAATAAGTGGATGCTCCTCAATCCCATATAAACCCCCTCCAAAATAAATTGGTAGAATGTGGAGTAACTAATAAATGAAAAATGTATCAAACAGATAGGAGGAATTTATGGGTGTCAACTACCATGTAGGTGGCATCCATTATTGGGATAGTTGCACTAACGGTTATCATATAGCCTTCCATCAACTTGGACCACTAATGTGGAAGGACAATGTTCCCTTCTACATGACCATATACACCTATGACTGATTCTGAGGATAATTAATAATATAAACATGTTTCAAGTGGGGGACACAAATAGATTTCTGGGTGCGTGGATTAAATGATAGGTAAATGTGATGTAACCTATCATCAATCCCTCCTCCCACACCACGTATAAGAGGGATTCCTTTCCATGATGTATTAGTCCAGAATAATGTAATGTTTCATTATATGGGGGATGCAATCTTTCTTCATTCAATGACTATCTAATTTTTTTAATTCCCATAATAAATATTGAACATCAATAAAACATAAAACTATTAAAATACATAAAAATGATTTTTTATTATCAATATAATTTATTTCTATACTTATAAAATATTCTTTAATTTTTTTTTATCATAAATCATCGAATTAATAAGAAAATAGAATGTATTAACAAGGAATTATAGTATAAATTATTCTTCTAATATTCCATAGGTTAAATAAAAATTCCATACTATATTATACCATTCGATATTATTGATATGAATACATAAAGGGTGACAATGTAAAAATTAATAGATCTGAATATAAAGTGAAAAAAATAAAAATACAACAAGATAAATCAAAATTATTTCACAGATATTTGAAATTAATTTTACTAAAAACCCAATAAGAATCCTTGATATGAATATGTATTCGATATTGGAATGGTTGAGGGACCAGTAACATCTTTTCTTATGTAATAATTAAATTCTTATGTGGGTGGAGAGGTGTACATCCACTCCTAGAATCGTGATTGATTGTGTAATTGGTATTATATTTCACAAGTTATTGAAAAAGGTTATGGGAAAAGGGTTTACTATGAGGTGTATAAAGAAGAGAATAAATAATTTTTTTGAGGTATATATAGACATTTAAATGGATATTGGTGGGTAAATAACAGAAGGAACTAAAGTAAAAAAACTAATAATGTATCTAGGGTAGGAGGCAAATAGTTGAAGGGAATGGCTGGGGTAGTTTGAACATGATCATTTTCTATGTGCATGTATAGAATGAGAAGTTACTTAGTACCTATTACAACTCTAGAACCATGATCAATTATCTGTCAGAATTTATTCTTTCCAAACATGAACTAATCAAAAAGGGGTACCTTTATTAAAAGCATATCGAACATCCCATTAAAAGAAGTAATGAGAGGGGGATCTAGAGGTCTCTTTCCAAGGATTGAAACTACATTTTCATGTGTAAATTTATATAAATTTGTTTCAAATATAACAATATTTTCCCTTTGATTACATCCATATATGGATGTACATGGCCAATTAATCATTAAACATATCATGGAGCTTCTCTCCAAGAGAGACAACATCCATTTAAACTGGACTTTTGATATCTTCCACAATGTCTTTAATACTCTAATTTTCTTCATGGAAAATAGTTTGGATAAGATCCTCATCTATGAATTATATTTATAATTTCATTTTTATGGTCTGGAAGTACATGTAATCCCTAAAAAAAATATTATATCTACTATGTAAATAATAAAAAATAGATTAACTTGAATAGATCTTATTTATCCTCTACAAACATCCATTCGAGTTTGAAATATTATAATATCATTATCGATATGATTAATCATGAGAAAAAATATAGGATGGATATGAGAAACTAAACTTTCAATGGTTTAAGAAACATCCACTTTCCTATCATTCTCATTATAACTATTAAATTCCAAAACAATTATTTCAAAACATATATAAGATCATTTTTAAATTGAATAAAATTAGTATATGTGATTACTACAATAGGAACATAAGCAGGTGAAGCTTATTGATTAGGAACAAACTATGTTATAGGTTGAAATTCTTTAGGATATGATGTCAAATTTTTGTCACTATACTCATACTCTGAAGGTCACTTCCAATATCCATCATTATCTGAAAAAATACTCGATGGTCTTTCAACATATTATATTGAAATGTTAGATTCATCCAAAACCACCACCTCAATTCTGGGGAAGGAATTATAGATTCCATTACCTTCAATAAAATTATTTGACCCATGCCTAGGAGAGCGAGGTGAAGCCTGAATGTAAATAATATATTAAGAGGTTTTAAGACTAACCTGTTTCTCTAGAGCTCGTGAGGAAGGGTTGGAACAATAGGCTCTTGATCTCATGAAATAATAGGAAAAAAAGGATCTATAGATTAAGTGGAATATCATATTCATCATCACCATCACTATTCTTATCACCACAAATTGGATAAAAAAAATTAAATAAGAGTTTATCAGAAGGAGAAACATCACTATAATGTGTGAAATCCATGATATCAGATCATCATGTTTCAATCATTAGAGGAATCTCATCAACATGATTATAATCGTTATCACACATAGAATGTATGAGAACTATTCAAGATTTAATAAAATTAAGAGTTCTCTCATCCTCCAAATTTAACCCTTTTACGATCTCACCCTCACTAGGGACCTCATAATTTCTGAGAAAATTTTGTTTAGAAGATCCAATAAATCTCTTTATGCAAGAACTATTATCTTCATCAACTAAATCCACCAAATATTTAGAAAAATATTCCTATGAGGAATAGTCAAATTTGACAATATATTTTGGATCCAATAATGGATCAGTGGTATCTCTAGGTATAGTTTTATTTCTCATAGGATTGAACCACAAATGAATTTATCTTCATTGGTTACCCACATTTCCTTCTAATGATATAAAATAATATTCATCATTTTTCATGATGTTTGAATTAAGGGAGACACCACTAGTATAGGTTTACTTATCCATTCCCATAGAAATTAATCTTTTAAAAATACAATTATTTGATTTAACCTTATTGTAGGTAATGGTATTAAACCATGATTATTTTTCTCAAATCGATTCTACATTACTGAAAAAAATCAATGTAGATTGATTTAATTTCATTAACAATTAGGTATAGGAGGAAGTGTTCACTGTGTCTAATGGAGAATGGGCATATATTATGATTAATGAACATTAACAATTGTCTACATAGACTAATTAACTATATAGTACATGTAAATTAGATAATTATGTCGCCAATCAGGTCTTATAATCAATTTTCTATTTTAAGTATCATATAATATATAATATATGAGTTTTGGTAATGCTTATATTCTACTTGATGTGGTAATTTCAAAAATTCAAAAAAAAATGTCAGATAAACCCACATTCTTAACCATCCATAATGTTTCTTAAGATATCTCCATCATCTCCAGATTTAAAAATAATATTTATGATATTCTCTTTCTATAAGTAATGATATAAAGTATGTTCATTATCTAAAAACCTCTCACTCCATCCATGAGAGAGAACTTCCCTCCTAACAAAATAATGACTTATTATAAACCATTAGGGATCTAATTCATTCTAAATAATTAATTCACATGAAAATACTTTTAATTTTGAAATAATTTTGGATCCACTGGGGATTTCACTTGATTTATTCTTGGAATTTGATGATTCGTGAACGTATTCCTCAAAAGATCATTTCATAATCACTATTAAAATTATAAATGTAAAGGAAGAAAGTATTGGGATTGAGTATGAAAGGGATTAATAAAGGGTTATCATCATGTTTGAAAAGAGATTAAGTGATTTATATTCAAATTTAAAATATTAATATCAATTAAGTAACTATAAGAAAGGGATTAAGTCTCTATTTGATATTAATATGAAATATAAATATCAATTAAGTCTCTATTATAGTTTAGATATAATATATACATTAAACTCATATGGTATCCCCCTTTTAAAATATTCTAAATAAAAAAAATTCATAGATATTATCTGCATATGAAGTGATATAAACCAAATTTTTTTTTAAAAAAATACTAAATTTAACCTATCTAATAATTTCCAACTCTTTTCTAATATAATTTAATCAATCAAAATTCCTTATCTTTGTAATGATTTCAATATGAAGGGGTTTTATAATAACCAATTGAAGAGTGATATCACCTTTTTATTAATGAAATATAATAATTTGATATATTTTATATATTTTTTTTACCTAGTGTGATACACAATATTTTTAAAAAATATATAATATCACATTTATTGTTAAAATTTATAGGGACATGAGTAAATTTATTTCATTAATATAGTAATTAATTTTTCATCCAAAAAATATTTTTAGAACAAATGCCTATAAAAATATAATTATTATTAATTATTGATAATATAGTGAAAAAATTTACTATACCATAATAATAGATACCTTCCAAAAATATGACATGTTCTACGGGATTTTTCTATCTAGATAATATCCACAAAAATCAGCATTAGAATAACCAACCAAACCAAAATAATGTCCATTAAAATATAATTCTCTTAAATTTATTGAGGTTTTGAGGTATTGGAAAAAATATTATCCTTAATTAAATGATATTAAATTGTATTTTATTGAAAAATATCACACCAAAAAAATAACCATAATATCTATCCAGTTATCTATCAAAAAATATTATGCTTCTGGTAATACCATTATATGTTTTTTAATCATGTAGTTTCCCAGTTTCATCAAGATACCACTTATAGGTGGTACTCATTGGAGTATCACTTACTTTTGATTTATCTTAGCCAAAATATTTTATAGTATCTTATGTGTACTTCTTTTATATTAAAAATTCCATTATTATTTTTGATGATTCGAAAACCAGGAAAAAAATTATTTTACCGAATAAACTAATTTGAAATTCATCTTAATACACATAGAAAATTATGAACATAATGAATTTTTTTAAGATAAAAAAAATAATGAAGATATATTTTAATTACAAGAACACCATTTTAAATTTTTTATAAATAAGATAGTATCAGTAACACATTTTCTAAAACCATATGTAATATCAATTGTGTTGATCTTATTGTACTAAGCTCTAATACCTTGTTTAAATCATAAAAATATTTTGTCATTTTTAAAAATGATATATAAATTGTTAAATTAATAATACATGGTGTTGTTTTAAAAAACATCCTCAATAGTATAAAAATTTATAAATGAACTCATAAAAACAATTTGATGTAATTAGAAATTTAGAGGGGCTGAATAAGTAGTCAATATTTTAAGGGCTTCAATTCTATATAATTAAGAAAAGGTTTCATAATTTTCAATCCCCATTATTTACTAAAAACTATTGAAACTAATATATCTTCATTTATAATTATAGTACTACATTCATCGATCTTGTTGTTATACACCACCATAGTGTCAATATTTCATTAGTATATATGTTTATCTACTAATTTCTTGAATTTATTTCTTTTACATTGACTTAGTTATTTTTTCATAGATATTACCTAGTTTTCAACATTTAATAATACATTTATTTGATTAGGTTGAAGATGGGGAAAAGGTCTCAATGTTCAACTTGTTTTCTATATGAGGATTTGGTCCAAGTTCCTTTATCAAGGACAGCAACAACAACATTTAAAACTGGTTCTTGAGGGTTATAATTTTTCTATAAGATAATGTACATAGTTTTTTCTAGTATTATTCTAATAATAATTTTATGGTCTATGGAAGAATATTTATCAGGGAAATCTAAAAAATGATTAGTGGATTTAGAGGTATTATGGATATTCAAATTTTACATATCATTTCCAATGTTTTTTAATAAAGGATTATGTTCCAATGGATATGTATGGTAAAAAATTTTATAAATAGATTATTATATAACATTGGATTTACCCTTAAAAATTTATAATCATTATTTATATTTGAATAACTAAGAAAATTCATTTATTTATTTTAATTGAAAATGTTCTAGATTCTTTGTGGTATTTTGAATATATACATTTTATTTTAAAAGTATAATGTAATTTACTTTGGGTTTCCTATCATTACATAATTCATTTGTATTCTTCTCAAATATAGGTCTAATAATTACATTATTAAATATATAAGAACATTTATTAATATTTTTAACCCAAAAGTACCCTAGTAAGTCATTTTCATTTAGTATTATATGGGCAATTTCATAAAGGGTCTCTGTTACCCGTTCGTCAACCCCATTCTAATGACGTTTTCATCATGCATAGTAATTCTGAATATATCTATATTATGAGAAGAGAATATTAAATTCATGGTTCTAAAAATATCATCCAAGATCACATGTCATGGTTTTGATGGTTATTCAACTATGGTTTTCTACTATCTTTTTATATATTTCAATTTAGGAAGGGGATTTAATTTTATGAGAATGGAGAAAATACATCTATATCATGAATAATGATCAATAATAACATAATAATATTTTATTCACACTGAAATATAAACAATATATAGTCCAAATAAATCCATATGAACCAATTTTACTGACTAAATGTACAATCATATTTCATTGGTATGAAATAAATCTTGTGGTAAATTCCTTTTTGAGCTGTATTTCACTCTCTATCTATAAGGAATTATAGCTTTAGTAGATCCTTGAATAAATATATCTTATTTTTTTTCTAATTAAATACATATTTAATTGTCCATGTATCATACTCCACAACCAAGTTTCTCTATGAAATTCACATAAACATGATTTATTTTTGGAAACATGTAATCTAGATTAAAAACATAAACTTTATCATTTCCTAAAGTACTCAATATATGAAAATGATTTGAATCATAAATATTATATGATTTTTCTAAATAAAACATTAAAACCTTCATCATATAACTATGGAATACCAAATAAAAAATAATTTTAAAACACAAAAAAATATATCTTTTCAAATAAGTATATATTCATAATTAGTAATCTATACAAATCCAATAATTCTTTCCTTTTTTAGTCTAAAAAAGTGAAATGACCACCCTCAACTCTTATAAGAATATTAATGATTTATAAGTATCTATTCATATGTCTAGAACATGAACTTCCAAAATATTAAAGATTCTTTCTAGAGATATTTAAACATATATACAAAAATAAATTAAATGCATGAGAATTCTGGTACCCAGATCTATTTGGTTCTAGATTGGTTAGAAATAAAATATTTTGGAATCCATATTTTTTTCAAAATCTATTTAGAAAAAGATTTACATTATTAGATAAAAAAATTACTTTTTGTGTAAAAAGGTTTATATAATTATTCCTTAATCATTTAGTTTTCCTATAAAATAATGTTTTTTAACTAAGAATGAAATATTATATATATAAATTTCCATTATTTCATGATCTAATACCTATCCCAGATATTGTTTTTATTTATCTGTTCATCTGATATGATATTAAAAAATATAATATTTTTTTTTTCAAACCCATATTATTTTATTCACAAACCAATGTGAGTTCCATATTTTCCTTAATAATATTATAATTAATTTTATTTTCTATAATAATATCTAATTTATCTAGTACGCCAATCACATAAATCATTTTCCAAATATTGTATTTATATTTATGTGGATTAATAATGTCTTCAATAAAATAAAAATATTATTCTAATTATTTTTTATAAGTTTCATTATAATAAGAAATGTCAGTAGATGAATTTGGTACTTTGGTAGTAGTGTTCATATGGGGAAAATAATATTTTTTCCATTTTTATATACTTTTCTTAAATTTGAGTTGTTGTAAACATCCTAATATGAACTCCACGTGGCCTTAATTTTCTTATTTCATCATATATATTAATCATTATATATTTTCACTTACTATGTCTTGGGATACAAAAATTTTATTTTCCCTTTTTTATGAATAACATGTCATCTCATTTAAAAAATCATATTTTTATAATTGTTCTTCCAATTTCATCCTTTTTAATATTTTCATTTATAGTTATACTAATTAAATAACTCATCATTTAAAATTTTTTAAACCATCTAGATAATAGATACATTTCCTCATCACTATTGGCATCATCTTCAATTCCACTTGAGTTATCTGGTTTGAAAACATATTTATGTTTTGAATCTGATGTTTTAAAGAATAATATTTCATTTTTAATATATCATATATCTGTACCTTCATAGTTTATTCACACATCATGATCATAACACTTAATTCCTTGAATTTTAATTTTTTGATGTCTCACAATTCATGTATATATACTATCATACCCCTCCAATGATTTAGTAAGGATCTCAAGATCCACTCTACTTGAGCTTTGGCTATCATAATTTGCCTATGTTTAGTAATAGTGTATATGATCTCATTGATACTGAGATATATGTGAGATATTGATTCATTAGTATTCGTCTAATATGTATCATACATTATAATATATGTATTTAGACTAATTTATTTCAAATTATAATTTCTTTAATGAGACATAGAAAGGGTGTACAAGATTTTATATGCAGTGTAACCTTAAGATATTATTTGAAATTCATATTCTCTTTATGAAAAAGTTAAAGAATTAATATCTTTACAGTTTGAATCATAAATAGATTTAATAGTATAATCCTTTTATTTTCTGGAGTTTTTTTGTTTTTAATGTTTATCTATCATTTATCCCCAAATTTCAAAATAAGTGATTTCATTATGTATTTTTATGTTTATTTTTTATTTTCTATAATTTTGACCATTAATTGTGGGAATTTTGTTGGTTGCATAACCTCTAAACATTACAACAAAAACTTATAAATTAATGAAGAAATATAAATTAAAATAATTTTTATAATAAGCTGATTAATGTTAAAGGTAATGATGGATAATTAAAAAACAAATACCTTTGATAAAAAAATGAAAATTGGAGTGTAAAACTGAAGTGGGGTGAATAAGGATTCTATTTACAATTTATGTTTAAATAATATTAAAAATAAAATCACACAGTTCGAAATAGAGCCAATTAAATTAATACATTGGGTATATCTAATTTAATTATTTTATATAAAATATAAAATGATTAATCCAAACTCATTTAGAATAGTATTATGAATATACTAATCTTCTAAGATCAATCCAATTAAAATAAATTGTAGAAATATCCTAGGTAAAAACATACTATAAATGTATATTTTTCTAACAAATGATTTTAATAACAATTTTAAAATAGAGAAGTTAAACATTAAATTACACATTGAAATAAAAATTAAGAAATTTAGTCTCAAGCCATATATTATTTCCTTCAATTGAGTAGTAATATTCTACTATGAATGTTTATAAATAAATAAACCAATCCAAAACAAGGATCATGTTTTAAAAACCAATGCACATAGGGAAGTATATGAAATACATAGCCTCATCCTTAGTATCCATGGGAGTAAATGATTATATAATGAATATAAGAGTACATCTCATAGTCACGAAAAATTTTCAAGAGAAATTTTCAATAAATATACAAAGGAATATAGTAAAAACTCAAAATTATGATAAAATAGAGAGAAAGATTAGAAGAATAAATTTTATGTAGACGAAGATTGATGTTCTGATGTTCTACATATTTTTTTCTATTATCTATGATTATATTTATCTTAATCACATATATTTTTGGAAAAACTGATTTTCTCTGATCTTAGGAGGATGTTCTAATCAAAATAGAGTATCATAGAATTTCAGTATCTAAAAGGTCACACAGTTTCATGAATTTTTTGATATTTTTTTAAAAAAATTACAATATTCAATATTATATAGAAGGAAAATGTCCACAAAAAGTGGTCAATTTAAATTCATTATTATGAATAATTATACATGATATTATATATGTGAAAATTTAATTCTTCTAACATCACATTTAATTTATTGTCAAAAGTGGTTGAAAATACCGATTTGAGGCACAACAATGTTATGTGTTCCATGTCACCTAATATAGGGTAGGTTCAAATCATAGGGAAAAATATAATAGAATCCATTGAAATATTTTCATTGTATTTTTTTACTCTTGGTCGATCTAAAACATAAATGAAATTTAGACAATATGATTTGAACTAAAAATCAAACAACATAGATTTGGATCCCCAATTAAAATTTATTATTTAAATAAAATTTATATGTTGGAAAATTTATATGTAAGAAATCATCTATTTGAGAAATCAGACATGTATGAAAATAACTATGTGAGAAATCGAATATGTGGATTAATCATGTAGTTTCTTCACTCCATCATGTGGTAACTCCCATTGTTTTTCTAAAATAAAAATATTCATATGATATATTGATTTCATCATGCGGTTTCTTAAGTCCATAGTGATAAAATTTAGAAACTAAAAAACCATACAATCATATCATCAAGACCATGTAGTCTCTTATTTGTTTATGTGGTTTGTCAAAAGAGTTTTAAAGATATTTCATTTTCTTCCCACAAGGAATTTATTCAATCGACCATGAATGTGGTCGATCTGATTTACATATCTTTGATTAGTTATCATGAAGATGCTCTTTTGATTTTTCAAATACAACTTGTCAATATCTATTCACATGAACTATAGAAAAAAATTAATTCGATTCAAAATTATGTAATTTAGTTTCTTACACTCTTGGTCGGTAGTTTGTATTTTTTGGATTTATATTCATTTTTAGAATCATTCCAATTTTAAAAATTCCTTGAAGAAATATTTTACTTCCATAAATCATAAAAATATTAGAAACACAGAAACATGATTTTTAATTATTAAAATAAATAATTTCTATTGTAATCCAACATGTAGGAAATCAATAATATTTTTTCTTCCTTAATAAATGATTAACCAACTCCTATTATTGGATGAATGAACCCATCAATGATCTACCTCTAAAATGAGACTCTTGCATCATACTGATAAAAAATTAAAAGTACATTGTCAGAAGAAAAATATCACACTTCATGATGGGCCAAATTAATGTAAATACCAATATAATTGGGAATTCTAAGTAATCCTCCAAAGATTAATCATAAAAGGAGAGACAAGTTTCATAATTATAGAATTCCAATCATGCTCTTGTGGTTCTCACTAGTCAGGATCCATGCTCTTCCACAAAATTTGAATGATTGTATATTTATGGCCAACATTAATACATGAATCTATGTAAAACTCCATTAATATTCAATCTTATTAAATATAATAAAAGTTAAAACATTAACCCCTTGAGTAGTTTCATACTAAAAAATACTCCTAGGCATTTTTTATTTGGGTAATAGATGTCATGGTTCCATATCCACCATCTGTAGCAAATATATTCAATTATATCCTCCCTAATACTGAATTATTTTCCAAAAGGTCCAAGGATATACCCCTAAAGGATGTCCGAATGAAGAATTTCATCAGCTTCGTGAGTTTAATATCATCACTCGATATAGTGTACCTCATAAAAACATGAATAACAATGGAACCAACTTATATTCTTCCATGTATAAGAGGATATATCAAGAGTACAATATCTAGTTTAACCATTTACCATGCTATCATGTAGCATCAAATGGTAAGATAAAGACTTACAAAAATACACTATCAAATATAATTCAATAGTCAATGTAAAACACATGAAATATTGACCACACAAAATAATGTTTTCTTGGTTGGACTATCATATGACAACCCATAATACAACACTAGAGAACCCATATTTGATTGTCTATATAATAGATGTTGTTCTACAAATTGATTTCACATTACCCTCCCCCTAAATCTCTATTTTCTATCAACTCTCAGAAGATGAATAACAACTAAACTGACATTATAAGTAGGAATCAATCGATGAAAAGAGGCATAAAAAGATTCACAACTCAATGTACATTAGAATTACTTTACATGATACATAAATAAGAAGTTCCACCACTTCTCATTCCTAAAATGATAGTTTTTATTGGTTATCATAACCATGATGCTACTAGGGAAGATGCATCAAAAATTTAACCCAACTGGGAATAACCTTACATAATAAAAAAGGTATACTCTAATAGAACATAATATATAACCATTATATATGGAGATCACATAACCCCTACCCATAATAATGAAAGGTTTCATAATACAAACATCTCTTAATCACTAATTGGGAAATTATTTAGCGGTGTCAGAACATTAAAATATATAGAACCTACATCCTAAATGTATGAAATTAAAATGTGCAACATTTTCTCCATCCTTTAGGACATTATCCTTTGTAGAGTTGGAAATTCAATGGGTTTCGTTACTTACATGGTAGTTAGATCGATAAATGAATATGTGTAGTTTTACACTATCAATAAACATATAATTAGGATTAATGTAATATACCTATACTAGAGTAGAACCTAGAAATTCCCCACTCCGATTGGAGGCCCTGATCATTATAAGGGACACATAACCAAGTATAATGTCACGGATATCTTTGGTCATGACCAAAATATTCATTATTCAAGGCTAATATCCCTATCCTATGCCCAGATTCACCTTCAGTAATGAAATAATGAACCCTATCATTGAACACAATCAATATTTAGATTATATCATGGAGATAAATATAAGTGTCTTGATCCCCGAAATACAATATACATAGTGATGTCTAGGACCACATATCCTAGAATCATCAATAATTATCTTTGATACCAAACCATTTATGTCATGGATATAATAATTTAATCGATATAGAATCTGAATTACATCCATCAAAACTTTAAAAATGTGGGATAAAGAAAAACCAATGTCCCTTCTTCATGTATGTGAGATTGATCAGTATGGGGAATTTATTTTCATAAAAACTATATATGGATTGATTCATATTTTCTCAATATACATTGTTAAATCAATAATATCTACTATAGGGCCAACCATAAATCTAAATATGATATGTCTCCCACTTATCACAATAAAATTTACTAATATCCTCACATTTTACTAGTATTGTACACTACACTAATTGATATGAGTACTTTCCATAACCAATTATAGAAAAAAGGTTGCTATAATTCACCAATAGATCAGAACTATGTGAAAATCAGATTACCCACTAACGGTAAAACATTAAACAACCAAGAACCAACTCCTGCATCCCCACAATATGATATTGAACTATATAGTCGTAGTCCTCTCCACAAGATATTAAGATACATGGTGAGAGTCTATTCGTAAATACATTAAACATATCCGGGTAGATCATGAGAAATATATCGATACAAAGATCTTTAAAACTTGGTTGAACCATTACTTTGTGTATCTGTACTACCCCTAATCATTTCCGATTTAGGTAAGGAATCTTTCACATCAACAACTATGTTCCGATTGATTATAATTTATTTGAGATACATTTTGGTGAAAATATTACACATCTTGGGTCTATCAACAATATCCAAAATAATAATGCCCCATTTTTTTGTTCCCCTTAATATGATAATGTAACATATAGGTCATCCCCTTTTCTAATAATGAACTATTTTTCGATTGGTTCTTTTCTATAAAAGATATGTATTTACATATAGAACAACATCCCTGGGTAATGATAAAATGCAAAAAAAAATATTTACCCCCTCCATGAACATGATTCAGGTCCATACAGTGAACTTATTCTATAAGAACCATCTATTTCTTGATTCATTTTCCTTCATGATATATAGAGACACTGATGTATATTATACCAGTTCCAGTCATAGGTTCACCACAATCATATGTATAACTGGTTATTACTCTGTGTAAATGCAGTCATTGATATTCGATTATAAGATTATAAAGATTCTCCCAGAAGTAAATTTTGTTTCCCCAATATGATATCCCTTCACATTTAAAACAATTTAATGATAATGAATCCAAATTTTAGTGGGAGTATTTTACTTGATTATAAATATACCCATCTCCCATACATATGATCTATATATATGAAAAGGTTATTCTCTTAATGAACTACATGTGGGTTGATTACTATCCATAAAAGATATGTGATGATTCCTGGATACTCCATCAAGCGTCCAACTGCAATTCATCAAATAATAAAAAACTTTTATTTTCCCTACATGTGAACCAAATCTATATATGAAAAAAATGGTTTAATTCCTATATGCATGCATTTCATCACCAATAATATGAGGTTTTATAATTCCCCCTTTATCATTGATGTACAGATGTCGATAGGCTTACTAAATGATTGAACTCAATGGGGGAAACCTATGAATATGATCCAGATCTATGTGAGGGACATTCTCCCAGAGGACTTCACATGACTTGATTTCGGATTATATATGTTGTATAAAATATTTAGTCCTAATATCCTAAAACCATCCGTATATTTCATAAATTCCCCCTCTTACATTAGTGGTGGAACCATTAAGGCTAGAATTCACTTCACTAGTTGCACTACTCCAAGATACGATTTAATTCTTATTCACTATAACTGATTCAATTCTATGTTAATGATTCTTGAAAAATATATTTTATGCCTTAATATTAATGAAACATTCAATAAATATATATTTCATCTATATAGGGATCCCTATAATAACTATATGTGGCTTCATTAATTTTATTACTGGATATATAGTAATACTCAGATATCCTATCCCAGTCCCAGTAATAAATTATTTAAAACAATGTGTTCCCACCTTTCCCAATTTATGGGATATGTCAATGAAAAAATATTTACTAAAAAAAGAATTATATCAAGGGATAAATTCTAATCCATATAAGATCCCTAGTGAAACTCAAATTGTCCCAACCCTAGAACATGAAAATGACTTCCACTTGGGACCCAGTTGGTTGGATGAATTTTTTTGATGTTAGATTATTTTGTTGTGTTTTTTTATATTATATTATGAATAGGAAAAATAAATTCACATGGTAAGTGTTGATGATTGGATGAAAGGGGTACCAAATATATATGATCTGATGCAACGTTCATAAGAAACACCAATGTTTTTAGTTTTCAATTCTGAAATGTATTTCTGGGTGATGTTGTGTTTGAGACTTGCATTATGTCTAGAATAATGTTTTCAATCTTAGTGAGACAGTTTTTCAGATCCACAGTGTCTTTCAACATATTTGATATGAAATGTGATTATTCATTACTATGATTAATGTTCTCAACATCATAACATAACGGAAAACATATGATAAAATATTTGTGGAATAATGTGAAATAAAATGTTTATATACATTCTAGGTATTGAAAATTAGATTGAGGTTTGGATGGAAAGAAAGATGGTGTTGGATAATAAAAAGAAGTTTATCATTCAACATTATGTTAGATGATGTTATTCTCATCTTAATGTTCTCAACCTCATGAATAACTCATGATACAAGAAAGGGTATATAGAAGAAGTGACGATATGGTGTTGAAGTCTTATGATCATAGATCATCAGTGTGAGGAAAAAAATAATTATAAATTGTTTGACGATTGTGAGTTTTGTTTTTTCTAATGTCATAGGTTTTACAGATGTATTGGTTGACATATCCATTGGACTATCCATACAATAAAATAATATGATCAACCAAATGATCCAATCCATTGATTTAATCCACATTAGAAAATAATCTGAAAGAAACATGTCATTTTTTACATCTCTCTATCAAACATTATGAATCACCGATTCATCAAAGGAGATTATGACACTAATATGTCATAAAAAAATTCAGTATCAATATGGAATCAATTTCATAATTTCATCAGAGGGAGTTTGGGATTTTTCTCTGAAAATTTTTATTAATTTGGTGATTTTGGGAATGATTAATGATATATGATTACATTATGATCAATTAGACAAAGCACAAAAATGTATTCAACCATTTTCAAAGATAAAATGTTATGTTATTCTTCAATTGTGTCAAGATTCATCAGAAATGGCTTGAAACTGTTCCATTATATGGAATTCCGAGATGGATCCATCAATCGCATTCAATCCTTTATAATTCATCATATGTCTCACTTCATCAGATATAGTCTCATCAATATTAAGAGTTTTTTAATTAATAAAGTATAGGGGAAAGACATTAAAGATTCTACTAAAGTAATGTTCAATGGATTTGATGTCTTTAAAAGTTGAAATGATTTCTATGGAGAAATAGGTTCAGTTGTCACATAAAAATGGTACGTCATAATCTTTAAATAATATCAATAAAATCCATAAAATGAGAGTGAACAATAGTACCAAAATGAAAAATTAAATCAGGTTGATGGTTTGACTATTAATTTTAAGACGATTAAAGTTATGAGAAGATTAAAAAATATTTGAGAATAATTTAAAATAGATTACAATAATATAATAATTCAAAATAGAATTCAAATGAAGGATAAATTTTCGTATTTGAAATTTGATTTAGTAGGAAAAAGTTTTCAGGTTCCTATTAATTTAACTTATAAAGTTCCTAAATATATACATAAAAGTAAAATGTACTCTTACATTAATAACATGCTAAAAATATTTAGAGTAGTGATGTTTTGATTTAAAGAGAAATTTTTTTTATTCCAATACATAATGATAAATTGTATAAAATTGGTATTTTTAAATAAGATGATACTGATTTAGAGTTTCACCTAAAGAGTGACTTGAAAGAAGTTCATATAAATATGGTAAGACATTAGATAGAAATCCAAACATTAGAAAAATTACTCTAATAAAAAATATGACATTATTCATAAATAGAAGTGTTTGTTGCTAGAAGTGGTTGATATTCTAAAGAATCTTGTTTAAAAATAATAAAATGAAATGAAAATATTCAAGTAACCTTAAAATTAAATGATTAAGAGTTATAACTTTTTTGGTAAATGTTCTCTAAATTTGACCATGGAGATACATGTTTCAAAAACTCTATATCTGATGCTGATTTATGATTTGGAATTTGTGAAACTAAATAAGATCAAAAAAAATTATATTCAAAGGGTAAAAATATATTTGATGTTGATCTTAAGAATAATAAAGATGATAAAATTTTGTATGTTTCTAAAGACAACAAATTTTCTAATTCCCAAGTTTCTAAAATTTCAATTTCTAGTACAATGGATTCTAATTATTATAATTTAGAAAATATTATGATGAAATGGTAATTAAATAAGACAATTTAGTGTGATAACCAGATGTTTGGGGGATAATAATTTTTTGATGGGATGGAGAATACTCTTATTATAAACCCAAATGTTAAAGTTAAAAATGGAACCAACCATGTATTTTGGATAGTGTTTTCTCTGCACACATGATAATATATTTTATCTTTTTAATGATTTTGATATATTTAAATGAAGGAATAGTTACATTAAGAAATAATGAATCACTTAGAATCAATGGTATTGGATCTTCTATTATTGGGGAAGTAAAGATGAAATCCAAAAAATTAATGTTTATTGATGAGCTGAAGAACATCATTTTGAGTGTTTCAAAAAACTTTGATGAAGTAAATAGAGACGTTTTAAGAAAATATGTTGTTTTTTTAATAGATATGAATAAGGATTTTTTCTAAAAAGAGTCTATCATACAAGAGGTAATTTGTTTCATGTTTGTAAAGTATAGAATTTTCATCGTCTCACCAATGTAATATTAAGTACATTTTTGTATAAAAGGTTGGAAATGTATTAAAAATAAAAATGTGGAATTTATCAAAGAGATATAGTGTATATGACATGTTTGGTATGACCTGAAGAACAGATTGTTTTTATTCAATTTTCCAGAATGGGGAAATAAAAATCTAAGTTCATACTAAATTTTAACATTTTTCAACATTTCCACTAAAATTTATTCATTATGTTATTTATGGGATAATGGAAAAAAATAACCTTTTGGAGATAAGCACTTCATTTCTTTCATTTATTGTTTTACATGCATTAATTTTATTATGTAATAGATTCATAAGTAAGAATCTATTTAAATGATTAAGTGTTTTAATAGATTATATGAAAAGAATAGTGAGTATTCTTTCTAGAATTTTAGAACTAGTTGAGGCAGATAATACAAAAATTAAAATTTCAGAAGCTATTTGAAAAAATATGGAATTTGACTTGTGTTCAGCACCAGATAAAAAATATATTAGAATGGTTATTTTAAATGAATAACAAAAATTTTGGTAGATATGGGGTCTAAAATTATGATTGAACAAGATATCTCTCACTACATCTAGAGGAATGATATAATGAAAAAAAATTATATTCCTAATTTTATTTCTATATGCATTGTTCCAGTACGAATCCTTATGAAATGTTCTATGATAGAACTCTATGTTTAAAACACTTATGAGTTTTTACAAGTCCCTAAATCATAATGAACAAATGTTGAAATCATTGAAATTATTTTCAAAGAATAAATGATGGAATATTTCTTAGATATACTCTAGATACTATAGGATATATATGTTTTAACAAATAATTAAGAATAATATTTGATTTTGTTGATGTAAACTAACACAAATAACCTATTATAGATGTTTTAAAAACACATAAATAAAAGGAATATGAATAATATGGATTAATTTATATTGAGAAACATGAAAATGATTCCATGAATTATGATTCCATGAAAATGGAATAATTAGATTCAACTATTTCCAATGATGAGGTATAATTTCAAACATCAGAACATAGACGGAGGAAATCTATGGATGATCAAAAAATTAAAGGTGATAAAAAAATTAAAATATTAAGAACATTGAATGTTGTTTGACATACAAATTTATATTCAAATGTTGAAATAAAATATGTTAATCAATATTTTTAGAATCAAGAGTGGATTTATGCTGTAAATGTAGAGATATATTAGATTAAAAATAATTATAATTGATATCTTGAATCCCAACCAAAGGATAAAAATGTTATTTTTAAAATGTAGGTGTTCTAAAACAAGTTGAAAGTATATGGTTAAAATATAAGAAACAAGGTAGTATTAGTTTATAAGGGTACTCCCAAATTTAAGGTATTGATTTTGATGAGTTTTTTCTCAGGTTGTAGGTATAGAAAATTTTTTAATCATTTATGAAATTATAAAATAATGAAGTTAATTATTTTAAATTGTTGTAAAATGAAAATTTCTCAATGGAGAACATCATGAAAAAGTATATGTGGAAAAATAATTTGGATTTGTTATTAGACTTTATTAAATTTATGTGTTCAATTTAATGAAATATGTGTATAGGTTCAACCAAGCACCAAGAGCATGTTATTAAAATTTCGTAACCCAATTAAGGACATTCAGAATAAAAAAAATGAAGTCATAATGGTAATATATTCATAAAATAAATTCAAGAGATTTTCCAAATTTTAATTTTTTATGTTTAAGATATTATCAATATTTGTAAAGATGAAAGTGTCATGACCCATCCTGGTGGGGCCCAGGCCACAACTCCCCAAGCCCACCTCCAATAGGCCAGGGGCTGGTGACTAGCACCGAGTCGGCATGCTGCTAACATGGGAGGCATTGCCTATAAACCTATACACACGCACACACATCTCCAAGCCCAAAAAGCCGAAAAGTAAAAAACTACTAAAGATGGAAAAAATCATGCATACATGAAAAACCCAACCAACAGAGTACGACCGGTATGTAAAGTACAGTAAAGTAAAACCCTGGGCCAAAAGCACAAGCCCCCCGAAAGAAAGTTTGCAACAAGTCTAACCTGTAGAGAATGGTACTGGGACTGAAACCCGTCGCCGAAGGAACACACCTCATCCTGTCTGATCTCACTAAGAACCGTCTAGTCCTGTTCGGGCTAAAATCATGTCAAATGCTCGCTCTTCTACACAAGAAATGACATGTGAGGGCGAAGCCCGTGCAAGGGTGAGTATAATAATACCCAGTAGGACACCCCGAAAACCACAAAGGAAAATACAACAAAGGAAAATACCATGAAGAAAGGTACAGTGAGCTCTACACAGTATACGTTTATGGAACATATAACAATAATATCAAGATATACTCATACACAGACGACCATCGTGATACCACCACTAAGATCCAGCTCGAAGATTCCACTGAGTATACCATCGGGAGAACACACTCCAAGGTCTGAAGAGAGAGTCACAAAGTAATCGTTTCGGGAGAACACACTCCACAAGTACCTTGGGAATATGATGCTCAAATGAGGATCACAACCAAGTCATGGGGTGATTCTGACAACTCAGTCTTAGCTAATCTGTAAAGCAGATGATCAGTTCCTGGGTAAAGTTGGTCACGTCGATACCAAGAACTCAACCTAGGGATCCAGGAATGAATTGAAGATTTGGCTCTCAGTCTCGCAGAGGGGATTCCAAAAACTCTATTCAGGGAGTGCTGTAGAAGGGATCATACTCTTGTGTAAAGAAAATGTTACCAGAACCTTCAGGGAAAAAGACCAAGGGTGCGAACCTAAGAAGGCTAGTCCAAGTCACAGAAGACAAGTGGCTCAAGTCATAATGAAAAGGTTACACGGCGTGTAGTATGGTTACACATCGTGTTCCATGACCCTGGGTATTTCTCGTGTAAACGGAACGTGTCCTTCATTCAAGCTGTACGAAACCAAACTACACGGCGTGTATAAAAGTACACATTGAGTTCCTTGACACTGGGTTCTGCCTGTGTAAATGGCCCATGTCCCTCGGCTTGTCGGATAGAAATCCACTACACGGCATGTAGAATAAAATTACACTCCATGTTCGAGCACCTGGGCTCGCCCCGTGTATGCTGGCCATGTGCTCGTACACGGTCTATGCCCGAGTCTGTGACACCTGCCCGTGTACCAGTACACGGGGTATCACCTGTATCTGGCTGGGTCTGGCCAGGGAGGGGTATACACGGCTTGTTCCTGGCCGTGTACCCTTCTCGTGCCCGTGTACTCTAGGATTACACGCCGGGTAACCCTACCAATGAACACACGCCGTGTAGCCCATACTACACGGCGTGTAGTCACGATTTTTTCAGAAATTCCATCTTCTTCCTTATGCTTTGGCCAATCATCCGGATCGTTGTTTTTTCGTCCATTCATCCCGATTCTCCAGGGTTTGGTTTGCCTTATCATACAAACCCTGATATGGGTGTTTTCTATCTTCTAATCGGATCATAAACCTCAAACGATCTGTCCAAAGAAAAAATCCCAAAAACCCGAATCTCCCAAACTTCTCCGAATCGCTTTTCCAATCCATCGTCGCACCTCTGTGGCATTGCTTCGGGGTTGGATCTTGAATCTTGGATCGTTGCACCAACAAACGAATGCACAATTATCAATTTCCTCCAAGAACGGGTAGAATGCAACGAAGAATGCGAGGGAGAAAAGAAACAAGAAATAAACAAGGGGGACGAACCTCGATCGTTGTTCGTGATGATCCGGGTTCGTCGCCGTTAGATCCAAACCATAACAACCAATGTATTATAAATCTCAACTATTTGATTTCCCGATAAAACCCCATATCGCACCCGCCCGCAAAACGATCGATCCACGTGCTAATATGTTCGTGGATTAGTCCGCGTTCGTCATAGAAATCAAAAACAGAGAAGGGAGAAATCAATAAAAATTATCCTACCCGGATTCCCTGCATTTGTTGGCGAAGATTCTTTTGCCACATCATTGTCGCCGCATTGGGAGGTTTTCTCCAGATCCTCTAGAGCCTCCAAGGGTTTCAGGGTTTTGGGTTTGTAACCCTAGACCCCCTACACAAGCCTTTATTTAAAAAGAACAAAAGACACAATATTTAAAAGATCTCATCTCAAAAACAAGTTTTAAATAAAATATTGTAATTAAATATTTTATTACTATTGCATCCAAAACCCCGATTTCACCACCGTCCTGCGACGGCCGATGTTAGGCCTCTCCATAGGTCAAATTGCTGTTTTGAACGCAACAGTGCTCTCAGATTTTTGATCTGATCACCCGTTCGAGGGTTATTCCACTTTTTCAGGATATCTGCACGTGCCCGTAATTTAATTATTAAATTAAATTCAAACATTTGTTCCGGGCTCACTGGGCCTCAGAACTGCACGCCATCTCAGAGCCTGCTCTCAAATTAATTTCTATATAATATTAAAATAATACATGGAAAATCTTGGACATTACATCACACCCACCTTAGGGATTTTAGTCCCCGAAAATCCAAAACAAGGGCTACTTAAAATGGTGTTGGTACTGCACGCGAATCTGAGCCTCCCGCTCCCACGTGCTCTCTTAGAGATTCCTGTGCTGCCACCGGACACACACCAAGGGAATATCTCATCCACAAAGGATATTCTTCTGGCGATCCTCGATCTCCATTGGGTACTCAACAAAGGTCACTCCATCGTCGATGTCCAGCTCACCCCAGTCGATCACGTGCGATGGATCATGCACGTACCTCCATAGCTGCAACACATGGAACACATTCTGTACACAATCTATCTGAGGAGGTAGATCCAAGTGATACGCCACCTCTCCAACTCTACGCAAAATCTGAAAAGGGCCAACAAACCTCAGAGATAGCTTTCCGCCTCAGCCAAATCACCGCAATCCCCGTCGAGGTGAGACCCAAAAGAACACATGGTCTCCTTCCTCAAAATCCAAGGGACTCCATCTCCAGTCGGCATAAGTCTTCTGCCGAATCTATGTAGTCTTCATCCGCCCCTGGATGACCTGCACCTTCTACGTAGTAGCTCTCACCATCTCTAGGCCCATGAGTGCTAACTCTCTCGGGTCAGTCCAGCAAAGTGGCGACCTACAAGGTCGCCCGTATAGAGCCTCGAATGGTTCCATACCCATAGTGGAATGATAACGGTTGTTATAAGAAAATTCGACCAGTGGTAGGTTATCCCCCCAACTACGACTGAAGTCAAGTATGCAAGCTCATAGCATATCCTCTATGACCGGATGGTCCACTCTGTCTGACCATTGGTCTGGGGATGAAACGTTGTGCTCAAGTGTAACTGAGCCCCAAAATCTTCTTACAATCCCTTCCACAACTGGGATGTGAAACGTGCATAATGATCTGTGACGGTCGTGTATGGTACTCCACGAAGTCGAACTATCTCCTTTATGTAGAGGCGTCCCAAGCTGTCTACTGAAATCTGCTCTCGTATGGCTAGTATGTGGGCCGACTTGGTGAGTCAATCAAAAATCACCCATATGGCATTGTGCCCCCTGGACGTATGTGGTAAACCCATCACAATGTCCATAGATATCCTATCCCAATTCCACTCTGGAACCTCAAGGGGCTGAGTGAAACCTGCTGGAACCCGGTGCTCAGCCTTTACTTGCTGATAATTAAGGCACTGAGAAACAAACTCTGCCACAATCTTCTTCATTCCTAGCCACCAAAACTGATGTCGGAGGTCCTGGTACATCTTTTACATGCCTGGATGCACCGCCAAAGTGGATGTATGAAACTCCCTCAGAACCTACTCCTGCAACGTCACTGTTACTACCGTGCGCCCTCTGAAAAGGACAACATGCTCTCCACCTTCTGAATATCCATCAGCAGCATCACCTGTGGATATCTGAGCACGTAGAGTCTCACAGCTAGCATCCTCTCAATGTGCTTCCCTGACTCGCTGTAAGAGTGTAGGGGTAACAACCATCAACTGTAGGTAAGCTCCCTCGTCTCTATCCATGAAGGACAACTGTAAAGAGGCAAACTGCCTTGTCGCCTCATCCAGCAACTGCGAACTGGATTTCTACTGAGAGAATCTGCCACCACGTTCCCCTTCCCATGAGTATAAATGATCTCAAAGTCATAATCCTGGATGTGCCCTGTGAACCCTGTACGGCTGATCCCTTATCCTGAGATCTCTTCTAGAAACGTCTCCCACGCCTGGGTCACTAACGTCGGCTCCCTACCACCGAGGTCTCTGCTCTAGCTTGCCCACTACTGACAACTGTCGGCTGTCCCTGCTCCTCCAGGAAGCTCTCGACCACCAAAGCCCGCTCGATCACCCCATAATAAGTAAGAATGCTCATAGGGATGATGCTAGCTCAGATATCTCTACGCAAGCCCTGCTCAAAAGTCTATACTCTAAAGTACTTATCTCTGACCATATCCATAGAGTACCGTGAGAGGTCGGTAAACCTCGATAAATAGTCTTCCACAGACATGGTTCCCTACTAAAGCTGACGAAGCTCCTGTATGCATAATTCTCTCAGGGTAACCAGTGAAAACTCATCTCTGAATAGATGCTCAAACTCCAGCCATGCAAGAGTTGCCTCGTCGTGAGTCTAGATGACCAAACTCCACCATCGCCCTGCCGATCCCTGCAGAAGGTTCGCTGCCAGGATCACCATCTAGTTTGATGGTGTCCTGACCAAATGGAAGACTCTGGCCACCGCCTCAAGCCAGTCCTCTACTGCCTGAGGGTCAGGCTCACCTCGAAACCTGAAGGGTTTCTGTCTCTGAAAATCGTGGAGTCCGCTTAGCCTGCACTCCTCCTCCACAAGTATAGTGGGCGCTAAACACTACAACACAGGTGGCAGGAAAACTACCACGCCACCTGGTGGTAGAACTGTGGGATCTGGTCCCTGTTTCAAAGCTTCATCACTGATGGGGTCATCCTCGTGATTGAGCTACTCGATCCTAGAGGGTCCACATCATAGGGGCATCCTGTTTCAGAAACAAGATGTATCACAGTCAGTGAGTATATCTGGAGAGCTGACTCACGAAAGACACGGAAACCACAACCCATTCATATATGATGCTTGTACCATTATTTTCCCCATGCAACTAGTATTTTCATTTTCTGAGTCAAAAAGAATGTTATCAGAGCCCTGGTGTATGGATACGTCGTCCACCGCACCAACACTGGGGTCCCTGGCCTGAGAGCTGAACTCAAAACACTTAACACTGTTTCCCCAAACCAACTCACAGACTCTCGGTCCTAAGGTTGAACTGACCGCCATTGATACCACTCTGTCACGACCTGTCCCGGTGGGTCCGGAGCTGCAACTCCCCAATCCCGCCTCCAATAGGCCAGGGGCTGCTGACTAGCACTGAGTAGGCATGCTACTAACATGGGAGGCATTGCCTATAATCCTATACACATGCACACACATCTCCAAGCCCGCAAAGCTGAAAATTAGAAACTGCTAAAGATGGAAAAAGCATGCATACACTAAAAACTCAACCAATAGAATACGACAGGGAAGTAAAGTACAGTAAAGTAAAACCCTGGGCCAAAAGTACAAGCCCACAAAAAGAAAGTCTGCAACAAGTCCAACCTATAGAGAAACGTACTAGGACTGCAACCCATCACCGAAGAAACACGCCTCGGCCTGTCTAATCTCATTGACCCCCATCCGGTCCTGGTCCGCCTAGAATCATGTCAAAGGTTCACTCGTCTGCACAAGACACAACACGTGCGGGCGAAGCCTGTGCAGGGGTGAGTATAAAAATACCCAGTAGGACACCCCGAAAACCACAAAGGAAAATACCATGAAGAAAGGTACAATCAGCTCTACACAGTATATGTCTACGAAACATAAAACAAGAATATCCTTATATACTCATACACAGACAACCATCGCGATATCGACACAAAGATCCATCTTGAGGATTCCACTAAGCATACCATCAGGAGAACACACTCCTAGTACTGAAGAGAGAGACACCAAGAACTCGTTCTGGGATAACACACTCCACAAGTACCATGGAAATATGATGCTCAGGTGAGGATCACAACCATGTCATGGGGTGATTCCGACAACTCTATCTGAGATAATTCACAAAGCAGAGGATCGGCGCCTGGGTAAAGTTGGTCACATCGATAACAAGAACTCTACATAGGGTTCCATGAATGAATAGAGGATCTGGAACTAAGTCTCACAGAGGGGATTCCAACAACTCTATTCAGGGAGTTCTGTTGAAGGGATCATACTCCTATGTAAAGGAAATGATACCAGAACCTTCAGGGAAAAAGACCAAGGGTACGAACACTAAGAAGGGTAGTCCAAGTCACAGTGGACAAGTGGCTCAAGTCATGAAGAGAAGGTTACACAGCATGTAGTATGGTTACACGCCGTGTTCCTTGACTCCGGGTACTACCAGTGTAAATGGCCTGTGTCCTTTGTTCAAGATGTGCAAAACAAAACTACACGGCGTATAGTAAAGTACACGCCGTGTTCCTTGACACTGGGTACTACCCGTGTAAACGGCCCGTGTCCCTCAGCTTTTCGGATATAAAGCAACTACACGGTGTGTAGAAGAAAATCACATGTTGTTTTCGAGCAGCTGGGCTCGCTCCATGTATTCTGGCCATGTGCCTGTACACAGTCTCTGCCCCAGTCTGTGTCGCCTACCCATGTACCAGTACACGGGGTATCCCATGTATCTGGCCGGGTAGGGGTATACACTGCGTGTCTGTGGCCGTATACCCTTCCCTTTCCCATGTACTCTCAGAGTACACACCGGGTAACCCTACAGACGAACACACGCCGTGTAGCCCATACGACACGGCATGTAGTCGGGATTTTTCCAAAAACGCCGTCTTCTTCCTCGCGCTTCAACAGATCCTCCATATCTTTGTTTTCTCATTTTTTCATCCTGATACTTCAGGGTTTTGTTCTCCTTATCATACGAACACCGAAACGGGTGTTTTCGGTCTTCCAATCGGATCATAAACCTCAAACGATCTGTCTGAAGAAAAACGCCCATAAACCCGAATCTCCCAAACCGCTCTGAATCGTTTGCCAAAACCATAATCGCACCTCCATGGCATTTCTTCGTGGTTGGATCTTGAATATTGGATCATTGAGACAACACAAAAATGTGCAACGATCGATTTCCTCCAAGAATGCATAGAACGCAACGAAGAACATGAGGGAGAAAAGAAACAAGAAATAAACAAGGGGGACAAACCTTGATCGTCATTCGTGACGTTCCGAGTTCACCGCCATTAGATCAAAACCACAATAATCAATGGATTATAAATCTCAAGTATTAGATTTCCCGATAAAACCTTACATTGCACCCATCCGCAAAACGATCAATCCGTGGGCTAATTTGTTCATGGATTAGTCCGTGTTCGTCGTAGAAATCAAAAACGTGGAAGGGAGAAATCAATAACAATTATCATACCTAGACCCCCTACACAGGCCTTTATTTAAAAAGAACAAAATATACAAGATTTAAAAGATCCCGTCATAGAAACAAGATTTAAATAAAATATTTTAATAAAATATTTTATTACTATTGCGTCCAAAAACCCGATTTCACCACCGACCTGCACCGGCCAATGTTAGGCCTCACCTTATGTAAAATCATTGTTCTGAACACAACGGTCCCCTTGGATTTCTGATCCGAGCACCTGTTCGGGTGTTATTCCACTTTTTCAGGAAAATCGCAAGCACGTGTAATTTAATTATTAAATTAAATTCAATCATTTGTTCCGGGCTCAATGGGCCTCGGAACTGAACACCGTCTCAGAGCCTGGTCTCGAATTAATTCCCATATAATATTAAAATAATACATGGAAAAATCTGGGACATTATAGAATGAACATATAAAAGGTTTTATGAAAGATTAATATGTTGATTGAAATTCCATCCTCAGTAAAATTGAATACATTCATGGCCAAAAATCTCCAAAAAAAAAGAAATAAAATTTTGTTTCTCAATAGAATTATTATAAGGAACATTTTAGGTTTGATATAATGGGGAATTCAAACTCTATTTCTACTATAATTTTAGTGGGAACCATGTTATCTAAATATGGAGAATGAATAAGAGTTTATTCTAATGTGTTTCAGAATCTAATTAGAAGTTTTTTATATTTCATAGCTTTATGAATAGATATTATGTATATTGTTACCTTATGTGAATGGATTTATAGTTTACTAAAGGTATCTCATATCTTGAATAAAAAATAATTATTAGATATATCAAATGAACAATAGGTTTCAGAATCATATATGAATTTATAGAAAGAATTGATTTTTTTGGGTATGCAGATGTTAATTGGGATGGATGTTTGTATGATAGAGGATCCACACCTGGTTGAGTAGTCATTTTCTGGAGTACTTTTGATAATTGGAATAATAAAAAACAAAACAAGGTATCTCTTAGCACATCTAATGATTATTTTTTTTCCTCCTTAGACAGAAACACAACCTATATGGATGAAGACTCGGTTTGAAGATATTCATTTGGAGGTGATGTTACCTCTAATCTTGGGTTGTGATGAAAATATTTCTTTAAATCATACAATAAATAAATTTCAACATTATAATTCAAAACATATTGATATCAAATATAACTTCACCAAATATCATGGGGAGAATAATGAGATTATGTAAGAGTATATTCCTATAGTGGACCAAGTTGCTGAAATATTTTCAAAACCATTAACGAATGGTGTATTTTTTCAACTGAGGATACACATTTTTATCCATCCACATTCATTAAAATAATTATGTATGTGTATATATTCCCTATTTCATCTTTTCATTGGATAATGTTTTCAAGGGGGTGAAAATTATTCTTTTGGATCTATCCGTTGATAAATTATAAACCTTTTAAGGAACCATGTATTTAGGGGTAGTTGTGTGTAAACTATGAATGTAGAATGAATGTATGTAAACTATTGTAAAAAAAGTATGTTGTTTTATGAATTTGTTTTTGATACGAGTTTGAAAGAATATTTGGAAATATTGAATGTTTAAGAAGCTTTCTTATGTCAATACTTATGGAAAGCATGTCATTGTTGTTAAATATTAATGTATACTAAAATGGGTTCTCTCATGTAAGTTAATAATTTCTGGATAGTGGTCTATTTATTAAATTAAAACATTTATGTAATTTGTGAACCTTGGTAAACAACAAAATTTAATGGGTGATATTGGTGGGACCAATTTGCATAGCTCATTTTTTGGATGTTGGATGATATTTTATTTTTTTTATTGTCATTACTAAAAATTAATTCAATTTATAAGTGAGTTTGATATGATGAATGGGGTATGAGATGATCAATGTAATATTCCTTAAATAGTTTATTTTTCATTTTTATTTTTAGAAGAAAAAAAAATTGGGTGATGTTGTGTTTTAGAGTCACATTGTGTCCAGAATGCATTTTTTTGATGAGAGTGGGATGGTGTTTCAGATCTAGAATATCCCTTGAGATATTTTTTATCCAATCTAATAATGTTTTGATGTGATGAATTTTATCAACATTATAGGTTCACTGAAAACATTTGATCAAAACATTTTAAAGGAATTATGGGATAAAATGTGTTCATCCATTCATAACATTGAAAATCGGATTGAGGTTTTTATGTAAAGATTGAAGGGGATTTAAAATATACATTTATAGAACATTAAAACTAATGTAATATGATACAGTTTCAATAAAACTTTTACCAAAATCATGAATAAATGAAGATACAATCAAGGGTTTATAGAATAATAGAGCATACAAAGGTGATGTATTTATGTCATACATCATTGATGTGAGGAAAACTAGAAGGAGAAAAGGTTTGAAGGACATGATTTTTATTTTTTTCAAAAGTCAGAGGTTTTGAAGACATATTGATCTATTGATCCATTAGAATGGCTCAACTATCATACTATCAGATCCATCAAATAAAACAATCTATTGAATCAATTATCAGATACAAGGATTCTGAAATAAATAAGTGGTTTCAAACACCAGTCCATCAGACATGATGTACCACCAATCCATCATAGGAGTTTCTAATAACATTCTATTAGAAAAATTATTAGTATCAATATAGAATTTAAGGAAAATTTTCATCAGAAGAATTTTAGGATTTTTCTCTGATTATGATTAGTAATTTGGAGTTTTGGGGGCCAATGAAAGATATTTAATTAGATACAGATCAATAAGAAGAAGCACAAAAAACATGTGAAAAAATTTTAATGATCCAAAAAAAAATTACTTCATTTTGGATAGGAGTCATCGAACAAAACATAAATAAATCCATTGAAATGAATTTAGAGACTGATCCATCAGATGCATGCTGACATCAATAAGTCATCGAATTCTATACTTATTTCGATGTAATATCATTAGTATAAATAGTTATTGAATGAATAAATAAAAGGATAAATTTTTAGAAGTTGATACTAAAGTGACATCAAAGGGATTCAATGCCTTTAGAATTTTAAATGATTTTTATGGTAGAATAGGTTCAGTTGGTTCTTCAAAAAGAGATGCCATTTTCCTTATATATACTCAGTTAGATCAACTGAATTGGATTAAAAAACCAGTATTTGAAAAAAAAAATAGACTGAATGTTTTTTGTTAATTCAAAGAAGGTTAAATTTGTGAAATATTTCATAAGGATTTAGGAAGAATCCAAAATAGTAGAGAGTTGTTGAACAAGAAAAAATTAAATTTATATGAAGATAAAATTTTATATTAAAGAATATTCTTTATCATGAAAAAAATTAGGTTCCCACCCATTTCACTTATAAGGGACCTGTAAATAGAGGCCATAATACAATGAACCCTGACACTATTCATATGTGGGAATGAGTGAGAGCGCTGAACTTTTGAGTTGGTGGAATAATGATTCTGGATGGAATTTCATGAATAATGTTTTCTTGATAGAGGTAGTGTAATAAATAGATTCCCATTAAGGGTTTTAATATCAGAATGAGAAATTAGACTAACTGATTCTAAAAAAAATTATGTTATTCATAATTATTCCAAACTATCTATTAAAAAACAATTTGGACTGAAAAATCCGAAAGAAGATTCTAAGTGGTTCATCATACCGAGTTTTCTTAAAATTTACAAAAAATATTTTTTTCTACTACTATGTATGAATGTGAATAATTATTTTTAATAAAGAATTTATAAATTAGAATTTGTTAAATTTTTATAGTAACATTTTTGTAACCATCTTAAGAATGTCTCAAAACATTTTACAAAACACATTTTACATCTTTTATGCAAAAAAATATATGAAATGATGTACTGATCATAGTGCTACAAAAGTGTAAGGGTATTTCATTCTTGTTTTATCCACACGAAAAGATTATTTCCTTGTTGGTTGTTTGGTATTGGATTATTTTCAATCCATTCCATAGACTAGATAAACTTTTTTAGTAGTGAACCTTGTAAATACTTATGTTATTATAGATGTGTGAATGTTTTGTCCTTTATAAAAGATATAAATATTTAAATGGAGCTAAAGGTTGTTACAAAAGAAGATAACATTAAATAAAATGATATCACTAATTCACCCCTTCAACACTTTGTAATGAATTGATCTTGGATAAGCCTTTTCACATCTAACTTTTCTTATGCTCGACCAAATCACCTAAAAAAGATAATTTATATTGTTATTCTCTAGCACTATAATTTGTTTCTTATGACTCACACACGAACCAAACAAGAAAAAGACAAAGAACTGTTAAAATGTACTCCTCCTACATATTATATGGATCTTCATAAGATTCCTAGACATAGGTTTCCACATTTGTAAAGCCATATTATTGTATGACGTAACCTATATCATTTTAACCAATTTTTCATGAATTCCTAGATAATGTAGTATGGGTAAGTATCTTACAACCTCTTGATTCTCACACCAAATATGAATCACATATTCTTGGAGGTCTGGGGAGATCCATTTGGCTTGACTAGGATAACCCTGACTAATGATGGGTGTAAATACTTATCAACTTTTCAAGACCCCAATGTACTTGATAATGGTCTAGTAAAATCCCAATTTCCATGAATATGAGTCATATCTACAAAATGGGAAACAAAAAATTGTAATTTACCAATGATATTTTTTTCATGGATGGAAACACATCCCACATTCATGTTCCCCCAACCAATTTATGGTGTACCCAATGATACTTTTTATTGTTTTTACCACAATTCAAAACATTCTAGTCACAGCATATTATTTTTATGACCTTAATCATATATATACAATTATAAAAAAATTATAATAATCCCCTGTCAAATTACCTTAAACTACATAACACATGAGACATTTTTTCATTATGTTAAAATGCGTGAAAATTCCATCCTCATTTCATGGAATTATATTTTATAGAACATCATAAATTATTACTCCTTTGCAAAGAACCACAATGTGCTCACCATGGTAAACCAAGGTTTTAGGTGATTCCATAATATTTCTTATCACCTCAACACATAAACAATACTTCGTGTATTGTGTATCATAGCTTTCAAAAAACCTTACACAACCCTTTTGGAGGAATGTTTCCAGCATAAAAGGTCCCTCTCATCGATTATGAATATATTCCACTAAATGATTAATGTAAACTCACGTCCTATAAACCATAAGTTTCATCCATTGAAAAATGTTATTTTGATCCTTGTGACCCCTGAATATTGTTCTATAGAGGATGTCATCTTTGAATGATTCAGGATCATCCCGTGCATGTTTATCTCAAAGTCATACTCAATATTTGATAACCTTAACCCATGATTTACAATATTTTAAACCAATATTTAAAAGGTTGATGGAGTGTACTCTTCTTTATTATATATATTTGGATTCTTCTGTATCAAATATCTCTTAATTAGTTCATGAATCATCACCTTAAATAGTGGTCACATGGGTAAAATATTTATCACCTTAAACTATATCCACTATTTTCCAAATCACAAGATTGTAAAATCATAGTAATTGTAAAAAAAATTTCTATACTAAAAACCCACTAAATATGGTTTCAATTAAAGTTATTTATTTCCTTTCAGTGAAATGTATCTCAATATTTTTGGAAAAGGATCAGAAAAAATAAAAATAATAAGAAATCTCATTTTATATACTCCATGATCCTTGAAAAAGTTGTTCCATGCCCACTAGATAATTCTGATATGGAAAATGTAGATTAATGACTTATCCCATCCATTTTCCATGAATATATATTTAATACAACACAACATAAATTTTAGGGCTCTGGAACCCTCCTTTAGTATACTTCTCTTTTTATCCCAATTCATTTCTCGAGTATTTGAATCATTACAATCCTTCCATAGACCTTATAAAGGAGCGTGGCCAACTTCAAGGGACCCTTTTCTTTACTATTCATATAGTCTAATGAACCTATTATATGAGACTCTATACTTTCAACTAGAGTTGTTTTATGCATTAAAAAAGGTCCTTTAATCTGTGTGACCCCTTGTAATATAGTGGCGTAACTCTTCAACTTTGGGTGATTTTTTAGCATCCCCATATTGTCTACCCCATCCCACCATCCTCGATTAAGAATCCTTATGACCATATTTTCACAACCCAAAATCCAACTACCCATGTGTATTAGATGTACTGAATGTAATTTAACCAAATACAATACCAATTATTTAACTATTCATGAGTTTGATCTACATATGAGCCTCTTCCATGTCAACTAGAAGAATATTATATTAAAAACAAATCATGTAACCACCATGATACCAATGAAAATTTAAAGGGAACTTATTTCCATAGTTGGATTCTTGATCATCATTAAAATATCTATCTCATCCAATCACCCAAATTCAATCTCTTGGAGACATGATTCATCTTTTCCATGTGACCATTATTCAGGAAGTGAAAGTGTATTCATTAGATAGGGTCCATGATATATGCACATAAACTATAATAACATATTGTATAGTCTATATGATTGTAAAAAATAGGAATAAAAAGTTATAAGATACATGGATTTAAACTATAGTGATATATGATTATACGTTATATTCCCTTCCACTTGATCATTCATTGGTCAAACCTTTATGGCCAAAAATATCAGAAACACATTACTCATTGTTTACTAGACATAAAAGTATCAATTTAAAGAGACATAGTAATCATTAGATTAAAAACCCATAAAGATAGGTCTTGGTGAAAATTGAGTCTCTAGTCTCTAGACCCTCACCTTGTGTGATCTAGGAAAAATTCGTCATAAAATGAATGATGAAATATTAAATAAAACTAGTTAGGTAGAAATACCAAACAGGGTGGATTATAAAAAATATATTTCTATTATTATTATGCCTTACTTATAATAATATTTATTAGAATTATGGGAAATAACAAAAGTGATACAATTATTTTGGGCCCCACCATATAGCGCCAACAATACTCAACCTATGATCAATAGGCCCTTGGCCTAGAAAAAAGATAGAGCTCTTTCACACCATGATGTATTCACAAATATCATCTATTTAAAACCGATTATTTCAAGATGAATTATCAAATATTATGTATATACAAATGTTATTTCATGATCCATTCTCTGGAGGAATTCATTCGGACTCGAGCATTTGTGCTTGGGTTTGGGGTCTCCTAATATTATGAAAAATATTTATAAAATATTAAGCCTTTATGATACATAGTAATCAATATTCAATCCATATGATTAAATTATAATATTAATGCAAGAATACATAGAACTTAAAATATCAATTTATTAAAAATCATAAAAAGGTGGCGGAATATCCACAGTTTGCAGTATCTCCAATGATTCCCTAGAAAAAATAAACTAGAATCTAGTAATTGTATCCTTTTAGAAAAACACAAAAATATCATATTAATTATTTAACTGATAATTTTTTGAGATCATTAAAATCCAAATGGTAGGTGTTAGTTGAATGTTAAAGTGTCAACCACACTGTTTCCTCCACCATCATTGGCTAATGAAGAACCTTGAACAAATATGAATACCCTTTTCCCTCTTTTTTAGTGGATATCGGTAGAGATTTTGTCTCTAAGATAACAACTTTACAAAAGATATGAATGCTTAATATTCTTTTATATAAGAACCAAAATTGGACTTTCTGTCATGAAAATTAGAGGCTTTATGCAATTTTTGATTTATAGCCTCTAAGGACTCCATCATTGATCATAGTAGAACACTATTACAATCAATGCTTTAAAAATATATCTCATGACTAGATAATTTGTATAGACTAGTAGGATTCATTTTATGGTTTCATATAATCTTTGATAATTGAATCTAAATACACCCATGTCATGGAAGAGTTATTAGAGGTATTCACCTTTACGAAAAATTTACTACAATATACTCTCTATAATAAAATAGTGAATATGGAGATAGGAATCGATTCATGATACCCTAATTTTGATAGCCTTATTAGATTGAGATATTTCATGAGGAATGATGACCATGATATATTTGGTTATCAAGACATCTATAGTAAGTTAAATACTAACTAATGAGGAAGTAAATGAAGTTTCTTCGACTACACTGCATCTTTCCAAAAAAATCTTTTACCCCCTCCGATTGGAGAATCGTCCAGTATCCGTGTGGAGATGCATGTCTCCCCAAAAAAACTCAAACTCATCTTTAGAAGACTATATATCATGATGATGGAATCCTTATAAATGGATTCTTGATTCCTGAATTAGTTCTATTATAACCATGGTTAAGGGGTTTGGTTAAGAATGAGATTTTTAACTTCCTAAATTAAATGGCTTAGTATACCAACTATAGAAGATTTCACCCAAAATAAGGAATAATAAAAATATTGGTAAAAAGGGAATCGATATGTGGTAGGGAAATATGAGTGTTAGTTTCCCCACATACAAACACCATCCATAATTGATGGATGAGTCAAGGATTCCATTCACCATGAATTCAAGAAAAAGGTTTAGAGGATACCCTTTGAGTTTAGTGAATGTAATGATAAAATATTTAAGGGGAGAATGGATCAAATATGATTAATTCATCCAAATGAGCTACATGAAACCCACATTAGAGAAATATTTTGTATCAACACACATTGAGGGAGACACTATCATGGTAAAAAATCATCCTAGAATGTCTAGAATATGGGGAAAATTGAATTTCTATTGGTTACACAATATATAGAAACTATATCGATGTTTAGAATCATCTCCTCAAGCCTAGAAACATGTAGTATCCTATAGAGAAATAGTGAATGAGGAAGTATAAAGATTTTTTTTACCTTTAACATCATAAGTGAGAACTTTTCCAAGTGAATAGAAGCTGGAGTGTCCCACTAATCAAGTAAGGTGTGTTACCCTATTTAATGTGTCAAAAGAGTTGATAGCGATGATCAAGGATTTTCTTGAATAGGGTGAAAGATTCCATTCTTCTAATTGGGTTTCCATCGGTAGGGTTCCAAACCATACACCCATGTGTGAATCCGGAGTTAGGAAGAGACATATTTCTGAAAATATAGCCATAAATCCCACCAACTGATGATTTAGGGACATTCAGGACATTACCTTGTACAGAATGAGGTGTACTCACCTACCTATATAATTTCCATGGAATACCCCTCACAATTGAAAACCATTCACGAGGTAAATAATGAAGGAATGAAATATTTTTCCATGACCCACTTTTGTGGAGGAAATGTTAATCAAATATATGAACAGAATAATTGAACGTAGGATCAATCCTTCTTTAACTTATCCCTTACATTGAAAATCATATAAAAAACAATGTGGCTACATTATCTTCGATCTTCGAAAATGTTCATGAAAGGGAAATATCAATATAGGTTTCCTCGATATGTGGTAGTCCCCCAACATGATAAATGCCCCATAGGATGATCCATGCATCTCTAGGGGTAGGTGGTAATTGATATTTATATAACACTAATGAATTTTCAATTAAAAAAATATTTTCCATATGGTACAAAATGACCTACAAGATCTAGAATACATAAGATAGATTTTATGGCATAAAAATGATCAAAAAAATTGGAAAATATTATTGACCCAAAAAGGCCATGCACATTCATTAAAGAAAAATCATTTAGGGTAAAGCTCCCACTTAGAAATCCATTCGCCGTCCGTATTGACCAATGAAGAAGTAGGTGTAGTTGAGCAGCTTCGGTTGATAGTAAGATGAGTGGGATCCTGGCCATAGAGGAGCTGAGGAGTGTTTTTAGTTTACAGGATAACCCCTAGAATGGAACCACACCTAATTGACCATTATTATATATAATAACCTGAATTAAGCCATATGAGGATACTAAATATGGATAAAGAGGATTAGGTTTTATAGAATGAATGGAAATTTCATGCAGAATACCGAAGATACGAAAATGTAATTTTTGTGATAGATTATATTCCTAAATAAAAACCCAAATAATATATTTTATAATCTCATTATCAAAAAAACATGATACTAGGGATTGGCATGGTTGTTCCCAGTAATCATATATCTCTATCCCACCACATTGGAATCCATCAACAAGTATCATTCCATATGGACTAATGTGTTTGAAGCATACATTATTGATAAAACAATAGTCTAAATGTTAAAAGGGTCATGTGGTTTAACATTAATCATGTAATTGTGTATATATAATGGGTTCAAATGATCATGTGACCAAATTTGGTTTATTCTATCAAAATACCTTTCAAGGGATAAGAAACTTCCATTATTTTTGAATTACCAAAGTCTAATTAATTAAATAATTTCACAATAGACACAAAAATATGGTAAAATCTATTTATACACGATCTTCAAGTGAATTCTCACCATTGGGGAACATTCAATTCATCAATGTAATTTTATTGTGTGATTCTGTTTACAAGATTGAATCTCAATATCTGATCATGAAAATAACTCATGAGAAATGGAACATGTGAAGTGACCATATAGAAGTAAGATAAATTAAAATATCTAACATTTGGTTTCATGTTAAATGAATATCCCATTTTCCAAACTATTTGTTAGGTATTTTTTAGAATACAGTAGATGATTATAAAGACCAAAAGAGTCCCAAATGGCTACAAGACTAAGGGAAATAGTCTTTCATTTACTTCCCAATAACAACGTTCCTCAACCTTTTTGGATTTTGATTCTGATGGGGGGGTTTGATTCCCACTAGAAGAACATTGTAATGTTTTATGTCATGAAAAAACACAAAATATATTTTATAATTATTTCCTAGAATTAAAAAACATTTAAGTGTCATTATATTGGGTTACATGATCATAGAACCCTTAAAAGGAAATAGTATCACACAATACATTCTTAATCAAATGATGCCTCCTATACGCACCTGATTTTCTAACCCCTTGTGGATGAGATAAAAAATGATCATGAAAATCGTAGGATATCTAGGATAGGTGTATTATGCATACATTTCTATTTGTTTGACTCCCTTGGATTGATGAGATTACCTCAAAATAATTAGATCAAGAGTTCAACATTATGATGATTATTTCAATGATCTACATATCTTTTATTAATTTTTTCCTGAAATTTATCGAGAATATATCATTGTTGGTGTACAAATTAGACACACATGATTCATTTTCCAATATAATTTTTTTTTGGAAAATAAATCAACCTCCATAATCTAGAGCACATGTATTTTCTACCAGGAAAATAATTATAAATACTGGTGGAATGATTCTTATACCCCCCCCAGACGTTCAAAAATATAGACTCCAGATGGTGAGAAGCAATTATGAAACAAGAAGAATTTTTAAAATTGAGGAATCATATGATTCTGAATCCTATAATATAATAAATTTATTTTTAAGCTTAAGAAATATTTTTTATGAATAATGGGAAGTTACTATGTGACAACCAGGGTGACAGCTAATCGTATGACCCCCATGGTCACACTGTCACGTAATGATTTCTCTATCATGCAATTGCATGATGACTTCATGGTAATAAAATCCCATAATGTGGTAATATAACCATCATATCTATTATAAAAACCTCTTAGAAATTATAATATTTTGTCGTTGTGCATCCCCCTAGGACCTTATGTGATAGTACGACCCTCTCACCCATTTGTGATCATGTGAATTCACAGCCTTCATGTGAAGCATACGATCTTACCCTCTTCACCTAAATCGAATAAACCAATAAAATTCATGTGATCACCCACTTATCAAGAGTAGAACTAAAAATATCATATATATATTTATTCTTCAATAATGGTATACCCATTAATATCCTTAAATACTCCCCAAATCATTGTTCCATAATCAATATGAGTCCATTCGTCCTCCTATACTCATCAACAATTAAGAGATCATATGAACTATGAAGAATATGATTAATGTTATAATCATGATACATAGTATTCCTTATTAAAACATGAGATTCATATTCACCATTTGAAATATATTTGTTCCTTTTATATATATTATTTCTTACACTCTGAAAAACTCTCTTGAACATAGATATTTGAAACAATAATTCCATTAACATAACAAAAACACCCATACGAACTATGACAACACTGATTCCAATTATAATCCAGATATGTACGATGCCTTCTTAAGGCGCAATATTCAGATCTAACACATTTCCATCAGTTTTTGTATGATGATATACTCCTAATAAAGACAAAAATTCACTTATATTTGTTGAATTCAAAATTTTGATACCAATTTGGAATCTTGTAATTATTCTCCCATAGAGGCATATTCCCACAAAAACCCATAATCATTATATCTTAGGGAATCCTCTCTGTATAATCTTCTTACCAAAATACCCATGTTTTTGGAAGCCTTCATAGGTGTAATCCATAACTTATTTTTCATTAAAAATTACATGCACCCAATGATAAATATTTGGGAATCTTTAGTGTGTATGACACATATGAATTTATCCATACACTCTCATTCAATGCATTTTACCTTTTCATATAAATTTTTTCTCAATAAAATCAAGACTCATATTGGAATAGAGACCTATAGTGATCATACAATTAAAATGATGAAATTTCAACTAACATGGTCTTCCTCATTAAGTGTAATACCCAACCATATCATCCTCACATTAATGGCTCATATTATCGATGAATTATCTCAAGGTGGACTCAAATAAAGAAGTTCTTCTTAATCATGAGAAATGTGTGGAATTTGATTACCATCTGCATTGGAAATGTTAGAAGCCTCTTTCATGAATAGTCCCCATATATAATAATAAAATGTCCCTTCATAAATCCTAACCATGTGAAATTAAAATTAATTGTATGGTTTAATAATAATCCTTTAAATTGTGTCATTCAAACTACAAGTTATTTGATTCCAATCTCAACAAGATACGTATGAATCAACCCTGAGGTTCAAACGTGATATCATAAACCCTTCTTTATTAGCCTCATTAAGCCATATTCAACCTGAATCCATTAAAATCATTTCCATTCCTGGCCATATTTGTGTGATTATGGACATCATGTACGCTTCTGAAATATTCCCCATAGACTACAATTTATCATGATATATTCTAAAATAGAATCATTACCCCACATGGAGGTCTATATCAATTCCATATGCTATTATATCCTATATATTATTCCATACTCCCAATGGGATCCATCATCACAAATCCATACTCCAAAAAGAATCATATTATCATCTTTGGGCAATACTCTCATGAGATATCATCTTAATAGGTCCATGTTCCTTATAATAGTTATTTTAATCCATGATGGCCCATATTCTCTTCAGGAATACTAATATATGTCCTCTCATGTGTAAGTACCACAAAAAAATTGTTAATAAACTTTCTTCTAGACTCCCTCACCATATAGTTTTAGACTGTACAGTACAATCCTTGAATCATTTCCATGAGTGTTTTAGATTTCTCCTTTATGAACCCAATCATGACACCATAATCGTGTACTATCATTTTATATGGTGATAAACTCTAGAGATTCCATATTTATGGATTTGAAACATACAAATCCCCCAACTGACATTGTTAATAAATAATGGGTAACCTGATTGAGAACCTCTGATAAATATATATGGAGTCAATGCCAGGTTAACTATTGTATGTAAAAACACCCAAATTAGTAGGTAGAAACTAATTTTATGTGTTTGGAAAACCAATCCCATTTTGGGTTTTGGGAAAGACTCATGAAAATATATTAATTATATAATAAATTATTGAATTAGTAAATGATTCCACCCAATACGATTGGATGAGACTGCCCCCCATCCTCACAACCAATATGAATTCTCGTGTGTCATTATTAAGAAACCCCAATGCCCCCATGAATTTAGAATATAAGCTCATAACCCATTATGGATGTGTGAACCATTGGGTGCTTCTAGTTACAATATTAATCCCCATTATGAACCACAGAAAACTAAAATGGTGAATTTGTTGTGAAATATTATACAACTATATTAATTATTCTATAATAGATCATAAGGGTCCCCATCGATTTAGTCTAAAATGGTGAAGAACTGCTATAAATATTTCTATCTAAATTCATCATCATTTTTACCATCATTTTCCTTTAATGTATATTATTCCATACCTCATATGTGGTGGATTTTATAGAGTCACAGTATTCAAATTAATGGTTATTGATCATTATTTGATTTCATTACTTGTTGAATGATGGTGATCAAGGAACATACATTTCATCTCCCTAAGGAGGTGATCGAGATTAATTTTGAGGAGATGGACTATGTTTTTAGTGTACCCATCCATGTGATAGTACAGTTATCTGAAACATATCAGCAAATAATGATGTTAGGTTCATCTATTACATTCTATTTTGTTTATAGGCGTAAATGAAACTGATTTTCCATACTATCATTCACAATAAATTTACTGTAGGGAAACACAAAGACAATATTATATATTTCCAAACATATATCACACAAAATGCATCTAGTTACCTAATTAGGTAGATTGTAAATATTGATAATAGTGGCACAATATCATTTACATTATAAAGCATGAGATAGGTTTAATCTAAAGACCGGATGTTGTTATGAATTATTTTCTTTAAAAAACTATTCTTTAGTAGCTTGCATTGCTCACAATGGTGAGTTTAAATGAACTGTGCAGTGACCTTAATATAAAATTAATATTATTGCACAACCATTAGGTTATCAGTAATAAATATAACCAAATTATGAAAATGCATTATGAATTCATTGGATATTAATACTTCATGATAAATATTAATCAATTAGATATTTCAATTTTTTGAGTGAATTACATCTGGTAATGGAATTAATGAGATATATGTGTTATATACATAATAAAATATTTTCTCTATTCTTACAATAGATATTTTATTCAGAGGGTATTATAAAACCTTATTTTATGTATAAGAACATATTTTTTAAAGGTTAATTTTACACCTTTGAATAGAGAGTCCCTTTTAAATTGAGATTTTGAAACATTAATAATTTCATTATAAAAATATTAAAATTTTGTTATGAAGCGGGGAATACAAATTTACGTTGGATAAATTTTTGATATTTTTCTAATAACATTCATGTTTTGATGAATAATTAAAATACGCTAAATTTTCATAGAAAACATCTTTTTTCACCAAGATAATTTTTATGATTATATTATAATATTTAGTATATTAAAGTATAAATAGAATATATTTTTACAATTAAACATATTTTATTCCAATAGAATTAATTTTACATTTAATTAATATTAGAAAATATTACAATCATTCACAATGTTTTAACTATTAAAACTCATTTTCTCATTTCAAAAATGGGATTAGTTTTAAATTACTTAATGCCACTTTTGTGTTTTGAATTTGGAAAATTTGATTCCTTATTTGGAATTAGAAGGTCCAAATTGTGACAACATGTACCTTTTATTTTTTAACATTATGAATAATATCTTCAATAATTATATTATTTAACATGGTTAAAGTGTAAATACGGTATATAATGGTAAACAATTAATAACTTAATAATATAAAACTACCATAAAACATTTCCTATTCCAATTTTATGAGATATTTCCGACCATGAGAATCCTTGGGTCAATTTTGGGACGCCATGGATTCACATGGATGTGAAAATGACATTTTATAAGAATTAACTTAAAGTAAAGATAATTGTAACCTAAAAATATATCTTTTATTAAATATATTTTTATATAGGGTTATATAAAATATCTTTATGCCTATAAATAGTCATTCACAATATAATAATATTTCCTAAATCATCATTGTTTTATTCTTTTTTAGACATTTGATAAACACATTTATGTATGACATAACTATGATGTAGTGATTACCTCATTAATGAAAGATTCAAATAAATGAATTTATAAATATAAAACAAATATAATATGTTTATTTTGATTTAATAATTTAATTTTAAGGATTATATTGACATTTAATCTTTGATTTAATGCCTTAGTTCTGAAAGAATAATGTTTTTTATGATTTTTTTAGAAAATTCATCTATGAATAGTGTCTAAAATTGATACAATTCATAATGTAAAACATAAATTAGATTATTAAATGATATTAAATTCCATTAAATATATGATTCAGAAAAATGGTTAATATAAGTAAAAATATGTAAAAAATTACTCTTTCTTGTTCATTTTAATGGATATGGTTATTACATTAACCAATAATGTGTAAATAACATGATATCATAGTAAGTGTATTAAAGCGTAAAATAAGTGTTAAACAAAAAAGGTAAAGATATAAAATATTCTAAACATGTCAAAAAATTATTTGATGATGGGTATTCGAACCCATATCATCTTAAAATCAAATGAAATATGTTTTGTAAAATTTTTAGTTGAATTTTAATTTATAATAAATTAATATTTTGAGAGTTTCCCAAAGTTCCCCTCTCATCTCTTATAAAACAGAACCTCCTCCCTCTCCAATTCACTAACTTTTGGTCCTTAAATCTTGGCCAACCCCAGGCCATTTTTCTTCAAAACAACCCTTGTTACATTATAGAGGTTTTTTTATTCTAAAAATTATATCTCTCTTGACCTAAATGAATATTTAAAGGAGGAAAATTGAGAAAGATGAAGTTTGGAAACATATGAAGGATATCAGACCTAAGGTAAGAGATAAATTTATAATGTCATTTTTATCTAAGAATATTTTTATGTAAGTATTTTTCGAGTTATATATATCATCTACATCCATGTTTTATAATTATTTAATATTATAACTATTCTTCTACAATTTTTTAATGTTAATTTTACCCATTCGTAATTTTTTTAAATGGTGTAAATGGAATCTTTTGTCATTATTCGATTTTAGGTAATTTCTTACTTTTCCAGAAAAAGTATGAGGATAATATTTTTATATAAAATATAGAATAAATGTATTTATATAGTTTATTAAAACCTTATTTAAATAGATCTTACTCTATATGATTTCATGATTATTTTCAAATAAATTATTATCCTATAAAATTTCATGTAAATTTATGAAAAGAAAATGTTTTTGTAGAAGAAAATATATTTTCTCAAGAATTAATTTCATGTGTTTTATCGAAATTATTTTCCATGTAATTTGATGCAATTTAAATAGGGTTATATCTTTGTCTCTATTATTAATATTATATGATTTTTTTAATTATAGAATTTTATTTTATATGAATTATGTTATAATTGAATTATGTTTAAGAAACCCATTTTATTTCATGGGTAATGTTATAGTGAATGTTTTTTATTTTTTTTAGAACACGTAAAAATGTATTCATTATGATTTGTGTGGGAAAAATATATCCCTCTAATTAATTGGGTAATGATTCATATCTCATGAGATAGATATGGCTAGAATGGAATGTTAATCCAGTTCAATGATACAGTACTAGAACGAGGAGAGAACTCACTTCAGTAATGGAATTTGTCTACTATGATGGTCTTGGAAATGATCCATGGATAATAAGAAATGATTTTCTATGCTTATGTGTGTATACCATAAAATTTCATGTCTTATGTTATGATTATTGGGATTACATTGAACTTTTATGATTTACCTCGGGACATGATATTGGGATCTTTTATATACATGGAATGATTTTAAAATGTTACGTTCTTATGAATATGATATAATTGTTCTTTAATTTTTTTACCCTTACTAAGAATTTGTTCTCACCCTTCAATATGTTTCCTTTTCCCAAGACATAAAAAAGGGTGTTGTGTATAATATTCTAAAAAAGAGTCTATTTCATATAATATAAATAAGATACAATATAGAAGTTTTATGAATCAGTTGTTTATGTTTCCCAGTTTCTAAAGACAATAAACATATAGGGTCTTGTCATGGTTTTGTTATATGTTGTAATAAATATAATTCAATTTTGATGTGTAGTCAATGAATGTAAATAATTGGATAAAATAGTTGGTATCATAGGATAGGTATAGTTATCCTTTGAAAACTAGGATGAGAAAGCCATAACGATATGTATAAGTATAGGATACAACCCTACTGTTTTGGAAATGAAATTGAATAACCTAGGAAAAAACCTAAAGTGTCCTAAATTGAAAATATATTCTTGATTATGTGGTTTAAGTATTTTTATTAGTGTTTATCACACTATTTTTCATGGTTTTAGTCAATGTATGGAAGTTAAATAAAATATGTTAATGTTTAATGTGATGAGTGATGTAATGATTATCCCCCCCTGAGCTACCAAATATAATGGGAGCTAGAATGAAAAGTCTTTTACTCTTGCTCACACAACTTTCTCAAGATATGAATTATTCCAGAGATCCAAACGAACAAAAGAGGGAGAAACATTTTGTTGAATCCTTTATGATGTATCATCCACCTTAATTCAATGTGTCTTCTAATCCATTAGTGTCTTAACAATGGATTTGTATGAAAAAAAATATATTTTTAGTACTACTATGATCTAAACATGTTAATTTCATTTTATTAGTATATCGTTTCTAAGGTGAAGTTGATCAATGGTGGAGTATTATCAATAATATGAGGCAATGAGTTGAAATTGAGTAAATGTAATGGGATGAGTTCTGGAAATTATTTTTCAGTAAGTACTTTCTGTGTATTCTTCGAACAATGATAGATAAGGATTTCCTTGAACTTAATAAAAATTATGATGAATCTATTGGTACCTACGAAGAAAATTTTACATGAATTTCAAGCGATACTTCATGAATTATTATCTAACCTGAGTATAAGATTGATTTATTCTTTAGTGACATAAAACCATGTCTCCAAAAAGAATTATACATAAGGGACTTCAATATCTATGAGGAATTTGTTTGATGTGATCTCAAGGATGAGATGGATATTGGAGTATCACATATGTCATATGAGTTTTATTATATGATAAAAATGAAATTCAACGGAAAATACAAAGGCCACAATGATGAAAAGATGATTTTTCTATTTTGATCAAAGTGCGGAATGAACTATGAAGGGAATTTTAATAAAGGGGCTAGTAAATGTGTTAAGGGTGTAAAAGAATTTCACCAGGAAATTAAATACTGATGTGATGGGAAAAATATGTCTAATTATGCGAACAAAGAAAAAGATACGTAGAATGATCCTCCTATACTTCAATGTTAAAATTGCAAGAAAATGGGGCATTATTCCAATAAATTTTCTAATCTAAGGGTTTATTGATGATGATTTATGTAAAATACTCTTAAGAGAAAATAAAAAATAATGTAACATGAAATTACTATCGGTGATGTGGAGTACGATAATGTAGTGGTGAAAGGTACACTTACCATCCATTCTAAATTAGAAAATGTTTTATTTGATTCTGGATCCACCCACTATTTTATTTTTAAGGAATTTTCTAAGGCTATCATCATATTACCTTAACAAAGAGATGATGAGTCAGTTGTTACAAATCCTAATGACACAATGGTCGCATCAAACATTTACAATTCTTCACAAATTGAATTCTATAGTAATGTTCTTCCTACAAATAATTTGATCCTTTATATAATGTCATTTAATGTGATTATTGGGATCGATTGGATTTATTCATATGGAGCTCATATTATTTTACAAATAAGGGATGTCACATTTCATATTTCAAATCAGTCTATGATCATCTATTGATGCAAGGATGAATATAAAATTCTAGTAGAAATGTATTTCATATGTTGTGTCTTGATTCCAATAAATGAAGTTCATGTTTCTCAAATGGTTGGGGATAAACTCATGATTAAGAATACTCCCACTGTATGGTATTTTGTCGATTCCTTTCTAGAGGAATTTCTAGGTCTTCCACTAAATCATGTTGTTGACTTTTCAAAGGTACTCATACTTTGTGTTATGCCTATTTCAAAGACACCATAATGAAAGGCCCCAATTGAGTTGTTGGAATTGATGAAAAAAATCAATAAAATCTTGATAAAAGATTCATATGACCTAGTGTGTCACCTTAGGGAGCACCTGTGTTGTTTGTTTAGAAGAAAATGGATCAATGAGACTATGCATTGATTATCGAGAACATAACAAGATCACTATTAAGAACAAATATCCTCTATCACCCATTGTTGACTTATTTGAACAAATATAGAGATCACAATACTTTTCGTAGATTGAACATTATTCAGTATATCATCAATTAAGGGTCAAAAAGGATGATACACCAAAAACAACATTCTGTATAATGTGTGGACACTATGAATTTATAGTGATGAATTTTATTCATACTAATTCCCATGCTATCTTCAGGGACCTACGGAATAGAGTCTTTAGAGACTATCTTGATCCATTTTTGGTAGTCTTTATATGACAATCTTTTCTATTAAAAGATCAAGTAAGAACATGAAGATCACTTGAGAATTTTACTAAAGACCCTAAGAAAGGGGATTCCTTATTATATATATACAAAGTGTGAATTCATTCATAAAAAATATTATTTTTTTGGCCACATAATCTCATGAGAGGGTAAATATGTGGATCTTGCAAAAATAGAGGTTATTGAAAGGTGCACGAGACCAACAACAGTAACTACGATGCGATGTTTTCATGGTTTGGATGGATATTATCGACGTTTTGTGAATGATTTTTCACAATTATATAATCCACTCACCAAGATGACTCAGAAAGTAGTTATGCATCTTTTGATGGAGGAATGAGAAGAAAATTTTGAAGAGCTAAAAAATGATTAGGCAGTGCACATGTTCCCACACTGCATTGTAGTGGACAAAGGATTGTGATCTACAATGATACATCAAAGAGGAGTCTGGGGTGTGTTCTCATGAAAAATGATATGGTGATAGCTTATTCCTCAAGAATGTTTAAAATCCATAAGAAAAATAATCCAACTCATGATTTGGAGTTTCCTACTGAAATCTATGGATTAAAAATATAGTCGCATTATCTTTATTGTGAAAGGTGTGTTATTTATACTAATCAAAAAAATTTAATGTGTATTTTCAAACATAATGAATTGAATATGAGCTAAAGAAAATAGTTGTTGTTGACTAAAGATTATGACTTCTCTACACATTACCACCCTGGGAAAGCAATCAAGGTGAAAGATGATTTGAGTCAAAAAGACCTTTCTAGATTATCCATGATGAGGATCACAAAAGGTAAAAATATTAATGGATTTTCAAAGGATGGATCGTGAAATTTTAATGGATGAGGAGAAATATTATCATTCGTAATTGAATGATCAACCATCTATTCAGGTGAAGATTAAATAGACACAAAATGATTATGTAGAGTTACCAAAGAATGGTAGAAACGTTCCTAAATTCATCCTCGATTGTGATGAAATAATAAGGTTCATGAACTGGGTTTGTGTTTGTCCCATACTAGAATTAATGAAGGAGATATTGTTTGTGGATCATTGTTCTTCATTTTCTATTCACCCTGGATGTACAAGATATATAGGGACATGAAACTGTACTTCTGGTGGGATGGCATAAAAAGAGATGTCTTAGAATATGTCTCTCAATGCTTGGTTTGTCAAAAAGTGAATTATAAGAGACAAAAGTCTTAAGGGGATGTTACAATAATTACCCATACCAGAATGGAAATGGGAAAACATCACTATGGAATTTTTCATAGGTCATTCAAAAACATCCAAATTAAATAGTTATATATGTGTTATATTTGATCACATTACATAGTTTAAACACTTTATTTCTATAAGAGTGGATTTCTCTCTTGATCATCTTGCTCGGATATATTTAGTGGAAGTGGTAATATTGTATAGAGTATCACATTTAATTATATACTATCAGGATATGAGTTTTACCTCGATGTTCTAATGAAGTCTTCTGCATGCTTTGGATATAGAGTTATGTTTCATCACAACTTATCATCCTTAGATAGATGGTCAGTCTGAGAGGAAAATTCAAACTCTGAAAGTCATGTTGAGAGCTTTCTCTATGGATTTCTACTATATTTTGGATCAACACCTTCCATTGGTGAAATTTTTTTACAATAATATCTTTCAACTTAGTATTTTGATGGCTCTTTATAATGCACTCTAGGGAAAGAAGTGCAGAACTCCAACTTGTTGTGATGGATGTTGGGGAAAAAATCTATTAGGACCAGATCTTTTTGATGAAATGGTAGAAAATGTTACATCTATTTAATAACACATAAGAGAATATCAGAGTCGATAAATTGTAATGTTGAAAACCAAATAAAATACATTGAGTTTGATGTGGGTCATAAGGTGTTCTTATAAATATCTCCATGGAAGAGAGTAATGAGATTTGGAAAAAGTACAGGATAATCCCTAGGTATATTGGTCCTTTTAAATATTAGATCTTGTTTGGAAGGTAGCTAACTGATTGGAACTTCCACAAAATCACCTTAGATTTCATGAAGTGTTCCCTAAATATCTCCAGATAAATTACATACACGATACATTACATGTACTAATATTATAATTCATACCACTAGAGATTTATCTTACCTATGAAGAATAAAGAATAGAGATTATGGATCGTAGCAAAAAAAGTTCAACGACACAAGAACACTCACTTGGTTAAAGATTCATAGAGTAAAACCCAATTTGATGAATATACATAAGAATTTGAGGATATGATGATGGAGAGGTATCCTCATATTTTTATTTCCATGTGACGAATTTTGAGGGTGAAATTCAGTTTAAGGGGCAGTATAATGTAACACTTGGATTTTTTATGAAATATTTTCCTTAGATAATTTTTTTTATTATTTAGTAGCTTAATTTGCATGAATTAATAAGTTTAAACGAACCATGATATTACCTTAATATAAAATTTCCATTCTATCCTAGTTGTTCAGTTATCGGGAATAATTATAACTAACGTATGAAAATGCATTTTGAATTCATTAGATAATAATTATTCATGAAAAATATAAATCAATTATAAATTTGTATTTTGAGTTAATTGCATTTTTAATGAAATTAATGATATATAGTTGTTATATACATAATAAAATATTTTTTTATATTCATCCAAATTATATTTTAGTTATATGGTATGAATATAACCCTATTTTATATAAAAGAACACATTTTTTAAAAGGTTAATTTTACACCGTTTAATGATGAACCCATTTTGAATTAATATTTTGACACATTAATAATTTATTTATGAAAAAATAAACATTTTATTTTGATGTGGGATATGAAAATTTACTTTGGATAAATTTTTTATATTTTATTTATAACATTCATGTTTTGATGAATAGTAAAAATACGCTAACTTTTAATTAAAAACAACTTTTTTCATTGAGATAAACTATATAAATAAATTATAAAATTGAATTGTTTTAAAGTATAAATAGAATATATTTTTACTATTTAACATAATGTATTCCATTAGCAATAATTTTACATTGAATTCCTAGGTGAAAACATTTCAATCTTTTCAAAAGTATTAACTTTTAAAACCCATTTTCTCATTTCAACAACGGGATTAAATTTAAATAAATTACTGTAAATTATTTGTCTTGAATTTTTAAAAATTGATTCCATATTTTTAATTAAAAGGTCCAAATTTTGGGAATATGTACCTTTTATTTTTTGACATTATGAATAGTAACTTTAGTAATTATTTTATTTACTATGGTTATAGGATAAATCTAGTAAATAAGGATAAAAAAATAATAATTTACTAATATAAAACTACCCTAAAACATGTCCTAATCACATTTTATGAGATATTTTCGACCATGGAATTCCTCAGGTCGATTTTGAGACACCATAGATTCAAATGTATGTAAATATGACTTTTTATAAGAATTCATTTATTGTAAATATAGTTACAACCTAAGCACAAATCTTTTACTAAATCAATTTTAATATAGGTATATATAAATGATATCCATTTCTATTAAAATTCATTATAAAGATAAAAATACTTTATACATCATGTTATTTTATTTATTATTTTAAACATTGGATATATATATTCATTTATGACAGAATTATGATGTAGTTGTTACCTCATAAATGATATATTTAAATAAATGTATTTATAAATATTAAAACAAATGTAATTTGGTTTTTTTATGTCATCCACGAATTTTTTGAATTATATAGAAATTTCATCTTTTATTTCATTCCTTTGTTTCGAATGAATGTTGTTTTTATGAATTTTTTAAAAAATCATTATTAATATTGTCTATAATTGACAGAATTCATAACATAAAACATGAAATAGTTTATTAATTGATATTAAATTCCCAAAAAAATGAGATTCATAAAACTAATAAATATAAGTCCATCTATGTAATAAATAACCTTTTTGGGATGCTTGATATTATATGGTAATTACATTAACCCAGAATGTGAAAATTACATGATATCACAATAAAATTAAAAAGGGTTAAATAAGGGATAAACTTAAAATATAAGGGAAAAATATTCTAAAGAAGTCTAAAATATATTAGATTATGGTTATTCGAACCAAAATCATTATATATTTGAATTAAACATGTTTTGGACTATTTTTAGTTGAATTTTAATTTATAATAAATTAATATTTGGAGAGTTTTCTAAAGTGCACCACTTCTCTCTTATAAAAGGGAACCCTTTCCCTATCCTCTTCACTCCCTTTTGATCCATCAAGCTTGGACAACCACTTCCTATTTCACTTCTCAACTTTTTAGTTACATTCTAGAGGTTGTGGTCTTCTATAAATACCAACACTAGTTCCTGATGAAGAAATTTAAAAGAGGCATGTTGAGGAAGATAAGGTTCAGATACATATACAGGATATCAATCCTAAGGTAAGGGATATTTTTACAATCTCATTTGTATCTGATATTGTTCATACGTAAGTAATTCTTATGGGTATACTTATCATCCAAAACCATGTTTTCTAATTATTTAATATTATTTATATTCTTCTACAATTTTTTAATGTTAATTTTTCCGTTTGGTAAAAAAATTGAACGGTATGAAAGGAATCATTTGTCCTTACAAAATTTTCAGTACTTTTTGAAATTTTCATCCATTTTACAGGGATAATGTTTTTTAAAATATATGGAACGAATGGTTTTTTAATGTATCATGATGCCTTATTTCCATAAAGCTTCTTCTATATGATTTAAAAATTATTTTCAACTAAATTATTACCATTTATAATTGCATGGAATTTTGAGAAAAGTAAATGATTTTGAAGAAGAAATGATATTCTACTCAAGAATTAATTTCATGTTTTTTATCAAAATTATTTTCCATCTAATATGATTCTCTTTAAATAGGGTTATGTTTATATACATGTTATTAATATGATTTTATTTAGTTAATTATTGAATTATGTTTTTTATATATTATGTTATGATGGAATTATGTTTAAGTAACCAATTTTATTTTATGGGTTATGCTATAGTGAATGTTTTTTAGGTTTTTATAGAACACATAATAACAGTTTCATTATGAGATGGGTAACACCTATATCTCCATCCAATGCATTGGGTAAGGATTTATAACTCATGATATAGACATGTTTGGAATCGAATGTTAACCTGGTTCAGTGATACATTGATGGAAAGAGGAGAGAACGTGGTTCAGTGATGGACATTGTTTGGTATGATTTTCTTGGTAATGAGCATTTACTAATAAGAAATGATTTTATATGCTCAAGTCTGTATGCCACAAAATTCCATGTCTTATGTTATATCTATTGGGATTATATTTCACTTTTTTGATTTATCCTATGACATGATACTATGATCTTTTAGTTGAATGATATGATTTTTATTTAATTTTTTTACTCTTACTGAGCATTTGAGTTCAACATTTTAGATTTTTTTTTCATAACATGATGAAGGGTCTTAAGTATGTTATTCCAAAAAAGAGTCCATTTATGATGAAATAAACATGAGAAAATATTGATGTTTTATGAACCAGTTGTTTATGTTTCACAGTTTCTAAATACATTATACCTATATGGTCTTTTCATGGATTTGTTATTTGTTTTATTAAATATAATACATTTCAAAAGTGATATCAATGTATGTAAATAACGGGTCTCTGTAGTTGGTATCAGAATAAAGGTATAGTTATCCTTTGGAAACTATGATGACAAAACCTTAAGGATGTGTCTAAGTATAAGATATAATCCTAGTGGTTTAGAAATGACCATGAATAACCTAGGATAAAACCTAAAGTGTCGTAAATAGAAATTGTATTCATGTTTATGTGGTTTAATAGTTAATTTTAGTGTTTCTCACACTATTTCTCTCGGTGTAGTCAACGGATGGAACTTGAAGGAATCACATTAATGCTGAATGCGACAAAAAATGAAATTACTATCCCCCTCAGCAACCAAATGTTATGGTAGCTAGAATGAAAAATATTTTATCCATTCTCACACCACATTCTCATGTTTTAATCATTCCAAAATTATAATCGATCAAATGAAGGACAAACATTTGGTTGAAACCTTCATGAGGCAGTATCCTATCATGGTTTTTTTATTTGATGTAATAAATATCATTAAATTCTGAAGTCATATAAATGTGTGTAAATAAGTGGTCTCTATATGTTCTACATTTTTATGTTTATTAATATTTATAATATTTTTTTATAGTGTTTCATTTTAATTTGAGTGTTATTTTATTTTAAATGAGATGTAATAGAGAGGATTATACATATCATTTGTCCTCAAGGGGATGAATTTATCCATTGATCTATTGTTCACCAAGATCTTTTGGCTCTTATAGATCCTCTTTGTTTCATACATGATATTGTCTATGATAGTGTACAATTATATCTACATCCATATTCTCTAGATGAGGCACTTGGGGGTGATGATTTCCCTAATCTTTCTTCTATTTATAGTGAATTTCTACGAACACCACTAGCCAGAGGATATATATTGGGACATAGGGAGGTTGATAGTTAGTGATAGAAAGAACATATCCTAAAAAAATTATATGATCATGCATTGAATGGATATGATCCTTCATAGAAGGAAAATGATACTGCCTAAAAATTAGAGGTTCATATTCCATATATATTTACTTATATTTCTGATATACCATCTTCATCTCAGATACATCCTACAGTCAATATTATGGGATATCTTATGGAGTGGAACTGAACTATGATATCACATCCTCTGTAGATCTCATCTGATATATCTTCCAATATTTATTTATTTGAAACAACATTTTCAGTATATATATATATAGGGATCATATCATGCATCTATAGTCATGGAAATATGACCCCACATATTATTTTGGGCATTCCTCTACTAATCATAATAATAAGGTGACAATAGCATTGTATATTGAACTACTAGGATGAAAAAGTCATGAAAAACAACATATAAACCACAATAATAAGTTCCCTTTTTTGAGGGAGATGAAAAACATGAGGAGGAACTCATTGTTGTATTTGATACACTAGAGTAGTATACACATCTGATGTGAAGCTGGTAAAAGGTTCATACAATAGGTTGTGTTATCAAGGAATTTCAATTTTGATTTATTCTAGTGTTACACATTTTCTATATAAAACACAAATTATTAGACAAATAAAATAATATCTTAGAATGTGAACTATTTTATAAATTTAGAAATTATGATAAATTAAAAAAATTAAATATCTTGATAACATTAAAAATATATATATTTTTCACGGAAAATACCACGTGGGGGAGGGTTACTCTTAAATAGATTGTAGTGAGTAATACAGCATAATCATAATTAACATATTCTTCAATAAATGTATATTTTTTAATAGTTTTATCTCTTCTCTAATCATAAATGGGTGTGTATGTAAAAATATATTCACAAAAATAATTGTAATATTAAATATTCATAACATTAAATATTTATACAAATTATAATTATATTTATAAACTATAAAATTATATATTAATACAAATATATATAAATATAATTATATTTATATAAATTTGATTATATTATATTTTAATTTAGGTGTTTTCATAATTGAAATTTCCTATTCTATTATTTTTCCTTTTGAAATGTATTTTTATGCCTACAAGAAAAAATATTTTAATTTTATTCATATTATTATTATAATAAACTATATCATTTGGTATTATTTTTGTTTTCTAGGTTTTTGGGAACCTGCATGAGCCCATATTTTGGGCCATCATGTTGGGCATCCTACTTTTTCAGTCAACCCATGATCTCATAGATCTCTATGTTAGTAAACCATCATGGGATTCATCCAAACCATTGATATTTCCATCTCTCTTTTGATCTTAGCCTTCAACATTCTCAGATTTAGGGTTAATTTTATTGGAATTTTTCATCATTGATGCGTGGGGGGTTCTGTATGAGTTCTCCATTTAGAATCTATGCACTATGTCAATAGGATTGAAAATACATACCCACACATTACATAAATTATTGATTCTAGATCACTTCACCCTTTAGTTTTTTATTCATATTTGTTGTGATGAAAGTCTATCTCGCCCTTATGAGTTTTTATTTCTATGAGATCAACTTCTATCATATCATCATCCATTGATACCTCTCATAGGTCATTTATAATGGAACGTTGATTATTCCACATCATATAGAAGACATCTAACTATTTGAATGATCTAAAAGCTTCCATAGAAATAAAAAATACTTGGATCTAGAATGTTTTCACCTGTGTGTACCTTATGAAACCCTAGAGGTTTTCATTCAAATAACTCAAAGAGAACAAGATCACCAAATATATCCCCTCTCTAGCCTTATAAGTATTCCAGATCCTTCGTTATTTATATTAGAAAAAAGATATTTTTCTTATTCTATTTTCATTTTCTAAATATTTTTTGATTATTTTTTATATATTGAGATTTTGATCATAACAAAATGTCTTTGTGGGTGGTGTTATTTTCAATCACATAGTTCCAAAATAGGCCAATGAACATCAAATCATTTCTACTTCTTACTATATTATTGTATCTTATTTTGATTTTATTATTTGTTTCAAATAATATTTCTATTTTAATTCCACATTCTAAACTCACCTTAAATCATCACACTTCATTTATATTTGTAATCAAAATCATTGTGACGATGTTTTCTTCTTGGAATTAGAATTCCTAATTGAATATATGTGTATAAACATTGGTCATGGATATTTCTTGGGGGCATACGAATAATGTTTTCTCAAATATATTGCTATTATATCCATTACATAAACATGTATTGAAATATTAATGAAATAAAATAGTTTTAGGATGATAATAACATTAATTTACGGAAAACTATTATACAATATGGACTTATAGATTCCTTATGTAGACCATATAAACAAATTGTGACCCATATTGATAATCAATAGACCAATACTGTATACCAATATATCTATATTTTCATTCTAGTTAAGGCTCATAGTTCTTTTATACTTCCATTAGGAGAAAGGTTTCTTAGCGATGTAGCATTTAACTCTTTTACATGTATAATTTGTCATATATTAAATAAGAATTACATGAATACATCCCTTGATTATAGATTATATATGAAAAATCACATGTTTACCATTAAAATTCATTTTGGTTTTCTATTAATGAAAATTTATATAAATTTAATAAATTCATGCTTCACTTATCAAATTTTGATGTTAATGTATATGATGAGGATCAAGATACAATCCTATTAATTTATATAACACATTTGTTGAAACTAGTATGTGTGTTAGATACTTTTTCACATTATAAGAAGTAAAATTGGTGCCTCTTTCTAAAGAATTACACTCTAAACCTAGGGTTTATGGTGTGTTTGGGGTCTTTTTATAAGGGGTATAACAAAAAAAAGGGTGAGAATAAATGTTATTGTGAATATAAAACTATGTACCATAATCATACCAATTATAGGTCTTAAGTCTATGGATAATAAAGTTGTTTTTAATCATTATGTTATACCCAATAATATAATATCCGTGTGTCCAAATCCTAAATAGAGTCTTCATAATAAAGTACTTGTTGACTAGTCTATTTTGGTGTAATCTCATTATTATACCGAAGACATCCAAAATGTGAATAGAAATATAATCACTAATTATGGGGTTATAGATTTTGGAAATTCATTTCATATATTTCCAAATAGTAAGGAATTGTAATATTTATCTTAATTTGTATAAGGAGAAATAATATTAGGCTGTAATAGGATATTTAAGGACTTGGGAATAGGTTATTTTTTATATAACTTTCTAAAAATTATATAATATTATTTTTAGATGGAATGTGGGACCCATAATTTTACAAAAACCTATGTTACATAGGGGTTCTAGAGCACAAATATTTTTATTTTATGTTTGAATCAGGAAACTAAAAAATCATTAATGTATCTAGGATAGTTATAAATATATATCTAGATAAATGAAATTTATTTTTGAATGGAAAACCAAATTAATGGTAGATGAGAAGCATATATGATACTTATATAGATATTACGTTGTTATGATATAGGATATTGGGGCATGATATCTGTAAGGGTCCTATAAAACATCATATGAAAGGGATGTTATGCGATGTCACACCCACCAACCTTCTCTTTTGTGAAGGGTGTATTTTTTGTATGTCTAAGACGGTGGGATTTAGCATGTCCTAATTTAAAGATACTAAATCTTTAGAGTACATACATTAGGATCTTTTCAATCCATCTAGGACCAGATCCAATAGTGGAGCATCCTATTTATTCAACTTCATTGATGAATACTATAAAAATGTGTCGATTGATATCCTTAAAACCAATTCTTATGTGTCTAACACATTCAAAACATGGAAATACATTATTAAATACCATGTTGATAATAACCATAAAACCATGATAACTGAAAATTGGTTAAAATATCTAACTACTGTGTTTATTCAATTCTGTGAATAGAATGGAATTCTTAGGAACTTTAATTTCATGAAAACTCCCAATGGAATGTGATTATAGAAAGTATGAATCATAATATTCATTATTGTGTTGGAATGATGCTTTTATTCTTAGGATTGGACAAATGATTCAATGTAGAGGTTTCCACTGCAATTGTCTACCTAATTAATAGGTTTCTATCTCCTGCCAACAAATTGAAACCCCTATAAGAATGTTAGTGTAACAACAAACTTTATATATGAATTTGAGAATTTATAGGTTTACTGCATATGGTTATATCATAACTAAAAATTTATAACCTAGGGATCTTATGTGTGTATTAATATGATAACCTAAACATGTTAATCAATAAAATTTATGATTTAATAAAACCAAAAACCATATATATATAATTATTATATTTTATATGTTCCATTAGTCCTCTTCGACTAAATCAAATGCTTTCCATGATAAAATTGTAACAACCAAGGTAAATAAAGAATATGTCATCTTTATATTTATCCATATTTGTGAATCAAATATTAATATTACTTTAAATAGGATGCTATGCTCGATGGCGTACCCAACACGCAACAACGAGTTTCTTGGGAATCTTACGTTGCACACAAGTAATAAAATAATATTATTTTAAATGTTAGTTAACAAGTAGCCGTTGTACTGGCAGTAATGGATAGAAATAACTAAAATATGATTATATATGTTTTTAAATGTTTTTACATTTACCCAATAAAATATAAAGGCTTAAAAATACAGAAAGAATTCAATTTTAGGCGTATATGCCCTAGTTTTCACTAAAGGTTCACTTATCGCCTTTTAATGGAGAACTGTCATTAAATATAGTTTTGATCACTCTTATACATTCTTTTGGACCAAATAAAACTCTTATTAAGAATCGGGACATCAAATTTTACTTTGTGTAATTTTTTGGTATTTTTTCGATAAAGTTCATTTTTTAATGAATAGTGTAAAATGTTGTGTTTTAATTCAAAACCTCTTTTTAATATAATTTATTTATATGATTAGATAATATTTTGAATTGGTTTTAAAGTGAAATTATAAAATATTTTTACCAATAAATCCAATAGTGGTCGTTGGAATTAATTTCACTTTGAAATCAGACTTAAACTAGTGTCAATCTTTTGATACTTATTGTTTTATAAAAACACGCTATTTGCTCTGACAGCGAGAATTAATTATTAAATTAATTAATGTGATTAATATGTTTTGAATTTTGTAAAACGGACTTCATTTTTGAATTCTGAATATCAAATATAGCTTATGTTATATTTTTGGTAATTTTCTGAAAAACTTCAATTTTTGATGAATAGTGAAACCACTAAGTGGTACTTATAAATACTGATTTTCCATTTAAATGAAATTTTTCCATCATTGTGTTTCGAATTTCAAAAATCCGACATACATGGTTGTCATTAAGAAGTAAAATGTGGTTCAATGAGATTATAATAATTTTTTTGTGAATAGTAACTTATTAAGTTCTTAATCGCGGTTAGAGGTAATTAGTGTAATTTAAGGTAAAAATGATATTATAAGAATGTGAAAACACCATGAAACTTGTCCTACACCTATTGGGTGAGTCATGGCCGACCAGGAAAATCCATGGGCCAACTTGGGGACCCCATAGAGACACTTTGGTTGGGAAATGACATAAATAACTTTTTATTTAATGTTAAAATTAAATTGACACAAACATGAGTTGTTTTACTAAAACAATTTTTAAGTAGGGTTAAACAGGTCCAAATTTTGATTATAAATAGTCATTGGAAAGATAAAAAGATTTCCTACATCATAGTATTTGTTTTATAATTTTTAAACATTAAATAAAGTAAATTATTTATGACATAATAATGATGCAGCGATGACATCATTATTTGACGTTTTAAATAAAATGGAAAGATAATGTAAACTCTATGAACTAAACATGTCCAAAACCAATTGTATGAGTGGATTTCGAACCCTTATCACCTTATCCACGAATTTTATCAATGTGGGTCCTTTTAAAACAGAAAAACATTTTCAAATAAAGTAATATTTCTTTACTTTCCAAAAGTACCCCTCCTCTCCTCTTATAAAAGGCCCCCACCTATACCTCATTTCACGCACTCCTCAAGCCTCTGGCTCGGCCAAACCCTGCCCATTTACTCTCTCCACATCCCTCTCCTAATCCTAGAGTATTCCCTTTGGGATGAATCCTTTCAAAGGAAGCCTTTAGGCTCAAATAAAAAGGAGTTACACTTTTAAAGGTAATTCATTCTCTCTTGTTCATTTGTTTTATTTTGTTTCTCCAACCCCCTAAACTCTTTTTATTTACTTCTTTTGTAACCACACCAGTATCTTCAATATACTAGGATGTTTTTATAATATTTATTTGAGCTACACTCTCACACAACTACATCAAATGGTTAAACAACATACGGTTTCCGTGGATGGCGAAATTCCGCCTCCCGAAACGATGATTGTTCAATACTCATTTAACACCTTCAATGGTGGCCATTATGATGTCACTATTTTTATATATGATATATAATATGTTTATTTTTTCTTTAAGCTTATGTATTTTTCATTTTGGACATACCTTTATGGTTTCCATTGTGGGTAAACACGATATCTTCATTTAAGGAAGTGGAGACTACCGCCCCCTCAAAGTGATATGATTCGTTAATGCCATATGTGGGACGTGTAAAGGATGGATTTAAAGTTATTATATATGATGTTATACTGGAATTATAATATACCTCTATATCATTATTATTTCTTTCCATTAAAGTATGAGATAGAAATGATAGTAGCGTTCATGCGTACGTACGGCTTACCGTCTCCATGAACGGTGCATTTCATTTCTTATCCCCAAATGTAATGCACTATTAATAGTATATATATATAATGGATATATATAATGAATGATACATATAAATGATGAATATAATTCTGGAATTAAAATATACATACCTCTCATTTAATTTTAATTCCATTAATATGAGAAAGAAATGAAAGTAGCGTTCATGCGTACGTACGGCTTACCGTCTCCATGAACGGTGCATTTCATTTCTTACCTCTAAATGATTATGTAATATTATAAATACATGTATATGCTGGATATATATGATATATATGATATCCAAATCAGGAATTTCATTCTGGATATAAAGAACCTTTGACCACACGAACAACAAGTAATTGTAAGAAGTCCACTTTCGACTTAAGAACCAAATATTGACAAAACAAACATTATTAACATAACTGGTTACATAATGTTTATAACATGGAAATAAGTGATATAAAAGGAATAATGAACTCTAAAAAGGTTCTTAATCAAGTATAAATTAACTCAAGTTTATTATTCAGGACGTTAAAGAACCATCGACTCAAGTCGGACCCAAGGTAAGGGACTTCGTCTCTATCTCCTTTCATTGAGGCATATTTTGTTTTATACACAACTTTCTTTTATACGGTGTATAAACCCCTTTTCACTTTTACTTTTATACAAAAAGAATCTTTTTCTACGAAGCGTTTTACAAAACGACAAAAAGGAATGTTTCTTTTAACATACGCGGCAACAACAACCTTTTCCGCCGCCGCGAGTATTATTTGGTCTTTGGATTCCTCAACAACCCGTAATGTTTTTAGAATAAAATAAATACCATATACTCTTTTATGTATTTTGGTATTGAAAATGGTTTTGAAAAAGGATTCTATTATGTCAATATATTTATGATATATTGTGATTGAAATGTGGAAATGTTATCATTCCTTTATATTGGTTTTATGTTTTATGATTTTATATTGGTACTTGGACATTTTAATGGGTGGTTACATTATAAACCATATGACGGGTGGTGCCGTGAATACCATGACGGGTGGTTACGTTATAACCTCCAATACATTGGGTATGGAAGTCGGCCGTATGGCTATTCCATTAAGTATGTATGGAAATTGGCCGTATGGCTATTCCATTAAGTGATATGTGTGGGAGTCGACCGTATGGTTATTCCACATAATTATGTTTATGTCCCAAGTTACCTTTATATATGTTATGTGTTCTTTATATGGGTTTTATGGTAATACTTTGGTACAAAAAGGTAAGTAATGATATATATTTCATGAATAGTTTTTACTAATTCATAATGGTGAAAAGTATTACCTTGATAAAGTATACATGGTTTACTATTTGTTTTGATAAACTAACAGTTTTTATTCTTTGTGTATCCCTTACTGAGTTTTTATGCTCATCCCATGTTTTTGAAATGTTTTTCACATGACTTAGCATGGAATAGGGTCAAAGATGGGATCAAGGGAAAGTCATGCTACCTAAAACATGAAACTATACATGTTTCTTTTTAAGAATTTTTATTTTATGGAAATTTAGTAGAAGAGACTACTTTGTAATCTTTTGAGATGTAATAGTTATGTCCTAATTCTCTAAAACTCTAAACCTGAAAAGATCCTCAATGTGAATTATTCATTTAATTCAATTTTAAGTAAGGTTTAAGGCAGGGGCCTTATAGTTGGTATCAAAGGTCGGTTTAGATAAGTTTAGAGGTTATGGTATTCTTTAAGCATAAGTGACATTACCATGATGGTTAGGATTTCATACAGAGTACTAGTTTTAGATAAAGTGAATGAGTAAGAATATCTTAGTGTTTATCTTCCTCATTAGTACATGATGGTTTTGTTGTTATACTCACACTGACCCTTTTTGGTTTTAGTAAATGGCTGGATCTAGCAGGCGCCAAGGTAACGGTGGATGTGAAGGAAACTGTGACAGTTTTCTGAGTGAGCAACTGAATGATATGGGAACTGTAATGAGAACTCTTGTGTTTATCCTCAACCAACTATCTGGAGTTATGATTGACCACCTAAACCTTGGAGATTTCTATAAGGCATCATGTATGCGAGAAACAAATCCCTACGGAACTACAGGTAATAATCATAAAGGTAAGTGTGTTCAAAAACCTATGTGTCAAAGATGTGGAAAGAAACACCTTGGAAAATGTTTCAAAGGGACATAAATATTCTATAGATGTGGAAATGAAGGTCATAAACCAAGAACCTGTCATGGAAAAAGGAAGCATCCAGTTGACTCGATGAAAGAGAAAGAAGTTCTTTCTGAGGGATCAATTGAATGTTTTAAATGTGGTGTGCATGGTCATTATGCAAGCACGTGTCCTATGACGATGTTTCGTGAATGGGGTCACCAAGAGCGTACAAATGTTTGTTTACCACTACCTAATGCCATTCCGATTGAGGATGAAGAAACTGACAATGACCAATCAAAGGTATGTATTATTTCATGACTATTGTTTTCCTATTTTGGAATCTTAGGATATGATTCATGATTTTTTTTGTAGGAAATATGTATTTCGGAATAAGTTGGAAAGGAATGGTTAATGGATCATGAAGAATGTTGAATAAGTATGATCTCAACATATAAGGGCTTCAAGATTTATGGTGAAATTCTTAAGAGTATTAAGTCTCTTTTGATGATGGGGTTACATTAGAAGACTTCTTATATTATGTGTAACCATGATGTTTAATATATGAAATTTTATTCAAGGAATAGTTATCTCTTCTTTTGTGGACATAGTTATAAAGAACCATTTGGGTTTATATGATCCTAACTTTTGAGGTAATTATGGGTTAATATATGTTATGATTGAAGTGAAAGGCATGAGATAAAATTGAGGATAAATTATGTTATGGTTATTTTTTATGATTTTATCCCTTTTTGGGTAATGATTTAATAAATATGTAGTTTTGAAAAAAGGACAACACGCAGACCGTGTGACAACCCGTCGCGTCGGACAAAGCTGCGGGAATCAAACCCACAACCAAAGTGCGATTGGTATTTATCGCCTACCACTGGACTACGTGAAGTCCCTGGTTAGTTTGACTGATTCTTTCTGGTTATATGATTTTATGAATTAAGAGTAAGATGATTTTCGGTTATTTATGAAAATGATTAACCTATCATGGAGGATATGTGATTAGGTTAATTACTTTTCAATACGGGACTTTAGGAGCAACTGATGTTGTTTGGAGATAAATGTTACGATTTAACTTGGAAGACTATGTGACTAAATCCTTAAAATGTTTGGGTTTCAATATTATATTGGTTTACTTTGAGGAATTTTTATGGACAAATTTGTTTATCGGATTGTCCTCATTGAACTTTGGATTTTGTTGGACAAATTTTGGAGATTAAGAAGAGATTTTCTTTCTAATGGGTTATCCTTTTCTGGGTTATCTGATCTTGTACTAATCTTTTGGGTTTTGGTTTTGGTTAAAGTCTAAAGGCATGGGAAGTATGTAGTTCTTTTTTTGGGATAGGTGATTCTCTAGAAGTTGATTATAGTAATCTTAATTTGAACAAGTCTTCCTAAATACTCGCCTTTTGGAGAAAATATGAGTTTGTGTAAGGAATATAATAAAAGTTGAGAGTCAACAAGATAAGTGATTATGTTTCCTTATGAATAAATTCCTCAATAAAAAGTAACTTAAAACAAAAATGTTGTCTATTAACTTTTCCTACTGGGGAATCGAATACCGTTTAACCTATCACAAGTTTGTGATTCTCTCATGGTTAACTTTCTCCTGAACATGTTTTCTATCACTCTCTATCTGAACATGACCCTAAGTTTTCTCCTCCATGTCCATGTTTTCATACTTGGAATCCTAGTATGGGTTAATTCGGGTGACCTTTGTACTTATCTTTCTTTATTTTAAAGTGATTGTTTTACCGATCCTTGTTCCGATGTGGGACTTTCAAGGATGTTTCCAAGCCCAATTTTAAAATTGAGAGGACGCAATTCCCAAAAGGGGGGAAGGATGTAACACCCCAGGTAAATAAAGAATATGTCATCTTTATATTTATCCATATTTGTGAATCAAATATTAAAATTACTTTAAAGGGGATGCTATGCTCGATGGCGTACCCAACACGCAACAACGAGTTTCTTGAGAATCTTACGTTGCACACAAGTAATAAAATAATATTATTTTAAATGTTAGTTAGCGAGTAGCCGTTGTACTGGCGGGAATGGATAGAAATAACTAAAATATGATTATATATGTTTTTAAATGTTTTTACATTTACCCAATAAAAGATAAAGTCTTAAAATACGGAAAGAATTCAATTTTAGGCGTATATGCCCTAGTTTTCACTAAAGGTTCACTTATCACCTTTTAATGGAGAACTATCATTAAATATAGTTTTGATCACTCTTATACATTCTTTTGGACCAAATAAAACTCTTATTAAGAATCGGGACATCAAATTTTACTTTGTGTAATTTTTTGGTATTTTTTCGATAAAGTTCATTTTTTAATGAATAGTGTAAAATGTTGTGTTTTAATTCAAAACCACTTTTTAATATAATTTATTTATATGATTAGATAATATTTTTAATTGGTTTTAAAGTGAAATTAGAAAATATTTTTACCATTAAATCCAATAGTGGTCGTTGGAATTAATTTCACTTTGAAATCAGACTTAAACTACTGTCAATCTTTTGATACTTATTGTTTTATAAAAACACGCTATTTGCTCTGACAGCGGGAATTAATTATTAAATTAATTAATTTGATTAATATGTTTTTAATTTTGTAAAACGGACTTCATTTTTGAATTCGGAATATCAAATATACCTTATGGTGAATTTTTTGTAATTTTCTGAAAAACTTCAATTTTTGATGAATAGTGAAACCACTAAGTGGTACTTATAAAGACTGATTTTCCGTTTAAATGAAATTTTGCCATCATTGTGTTTTGAATTTAAAAAATCCGACATACATGGTTGTCATTAAGAAGTAAAATGTGGTTCAATGAGCTTATAATAATTTTTTGGTGAATAGTAACTTATTAAGTTCTTAATCGCGATTAGAGGTAATTAGTGTAATTTAATGTAAAAATGATATTATAAGAATGTGAAAACACCATGACAGTTGTCCTAAACCTATTGTGTGAGTCATGGCCGACCAACACAAGCCATGGGCCAACTTGGGGAACCCATGGAGACACTTTGGTTGGGAAATTACATAAATAACTTTTTATTTAATGTTAAAATTAAATTGACACAAACATGAGTTGTTTTACTGAAACAATTTTTACATAGGGTTACACAGGTCCAAATTTTTATTATTAATAGTCATTGGAAATATAAAAAGATTTCCTAAATCATAGTATTTGTTTTATAATTTTTAGACATTAAATAAATTAAATTATTTATGACATAATAATGATGCAGCGATGACATCATTATTTGACGATTTAAATAAAATGGAAAGATAATGTAAAATCTATGAACTACACATGTCCAAAACCAATTGGATGAGTGGATTTCGAACCCTTATCACCTTATCCACGAATGTTATCAATTTGGGACCTTTTATAACCGAAAAACATTTTCAAATAAAGTAATATTTCTTTACTTTCCAAAAGTGCCCCTCCTCTCCTCTTATAAAAGGCCCCCACCTCTACCTCATTTCACACACTCCTCAAGCCTCTGTCTCGGCCAACCCCTGCCCATTTACTCTCTCCACATCCCTCTCCTCATCCTAGAGGATTCCCTTTGGGCAGAATCCTTTCAAAGGAAGCCTTTAGGCTCAAATAAAAATGAGTTACACTTTTAAAGGTAATTCATTCTCTCTTGTTCATTTGTTTTATTTTGTTTCTCCAACCCCCTAAACTCTTTTTATTTACTTATTATGTAACAACACCAGTATCTTAAATATAATAGGATTTTGTTATAAGATTTATTCGAGCTACACTCTCATACAACTACATCAAATGGTTAAAAACCATACGGTTTCCGTGGATGGCGAAATTCTACCTCCCGAAACGATGATTGTTCAATACTCATTTAACACCTTCAAAGGTGGACATTATGATGTCACTATTTTTATATATGATATATAATATGTTTATTTTTTCTTTAAGCTTCTGTATTTTTGATTTTGGGAATACCTTTATGGTTTCCATTGTGGGTAAACACGATATCTTCATTTAAGGAAGTGCGGACTACCGCCCCCTCAAAGTGATGTGATTCGTTAATGCCATATGTGGGACGTGTAAAGGATGGATTTAAAGTTATTATATATGATGTTATAATAGAATTATAATATACATATATGTCATTATTATTTCTTTCCATTAAATTATGAGATAGAAATGAAAGTAGCGTTCATGCGTACGTACGGCTTACCGTCTCCATGAACGGTGCATTTCATTTCTTATCCCCAAATGTAATGTACTATTAAAAGTATATGTATATAATGGATATATATAATTAATGATACATCTAAATGATGAATATAATTCTGGAATTAAAATATACATACCTCTCATTTAATTTTAATTCCATTAATATGAGAAAGAAATGAAAGTAGCGTTCATGCGTACGTACGGCATACCGTCTCCATGAACGGTGCATTTCATTTCTTACCTCTAAATGATTATGTAATATTATAAATACATTTATATACTGGATATATATGATATATATGATATCCAAATCAGGAATTTAATTCTGGATATAAATAACCTTTGACCACACGAACAACATGTAATTGTAAGAAGTCCACTTTCGACTTAAGAACCAAATATCGACAAAACAAACATTATTAACTTAACTGGTTACATAATGTTTATAAAATGGAAATAAGTGATATAAAACGAATAATGAACTCTAAAAAGGTTCTTAATCATGAAGTAATTAACTCAAGTTTATTATTCAGGACGTTAAAGAACGATCGAGTCAAGTCGAACCCGAGGTAAGGGACTTCGTCTCAATCTCCTTTCATTGAGGCATATTTCGTTTTATACACAACATTCTTTTATACAGTGTATAAACCCCTTTTGACTTTTACTTTTATACAAAAGGAATCTTTTTCTACGAAGCTTTTTAAAAAACGACAAAAAGGAATGATTCTTTTAACATACGCGGCGACAACGACCTTTTCTGCCGCCGCGAGTATTATTTGGTATTTGGCTTCCTCAACAAGCCGTAATGTTTTTAGAATAAAATAAATACCATATACTCTTTTATGTATTTTGGTATTGAAAATGGTTTTGAAAAAGGATTCTATTATGTCAATATATTTATGATATATTGTGATTGAAATGTGTACATGTTATCATTCCTTTATAATGGTTTTATGTTTTATGATTTTATATTCGTACTTGGACATTTTAACGGGTGGTTACGTTATAAACCATATGACGGGTGGTTCCGTGAATAACTGGATGGGTGGTTACATTATAACCTCCAATGCATTGGGTATGGAAGTCGGCCGTATGGCTATTCCATTAAGTATGTATGGAAATTGGCCATATGGCTATTCCATTAAGTGATATGTGTGGGATTCGACCGTATGGTTATTCCACTTAAGTATGTTTATGTCCCAAGTTACCTTTATATATGTTATGTGTTCTTTATATGGGTTTTATGGTAATAATTTGGTTACAAAAAGGTAAGTAATGATATATATTTCGTGAATAGTTTTTACTACTTCATAAAGGTGAAAAGTATTACCTTGATAATGTATACATGGTTTACTATTTGTTTTGATAAACTAACAGTTTTTATTCTTTGTGTATCCCTTACTGAGTTTTTATGCTCATCCCAAGTTTTTGAAATGTTTTTCACAGGACTTAGCATGGAATAGGGTCAAGGATTGGATCAAGGGAAAGTCATGCTGCCTACAACATGAAACTAGACATGTTTCTTTTTAAAAAAATTTATTTTATGGAAATTTAGTAGAAGAGACTACTTTGTAATCTTTTGAGATGTAATAGTTATGTCCTAATTCTCTAAAACTATAAACCTGAAAAGATCCTCAATGTGAATTATTCATTTAATTCAATTTTAAGTAAGGTTTAAGGCAGGGGCCTTATAAAAAAAATTTATTCATTGTAGTTTGAGGTGGTTCAACCTATATCACCAACCCAATTTGAGGCTCTAATTGAGCCTACTCCACTTGATCATCAAGCTAGGACTTGAACTGAATCAAGTTCTCATTCATATTCTCATTTTGATTCAAATTCTCCTGACAAAAAATTATTATCATCTGACCTAAGGCAGAACAAGGTGCATCCCTAGACTTTCTACTCTATTTGTCCTAAATTATTAGCTTTATTTTTCTTAACATATATTCCATTATATCATTTATGATGATTAGAGATATTATAAAAAAGAAATAATTGATAGATATTCCATGTAGTAGATATGTTCTTCCTTGAAATAGAAGGAATGTAATATATGTAAAAATTTTAAACCATTTTTGAATAATTTTCAATTCATGTGCTTCTTTTCTTTTATAGCTTCCATGATTTTTATAATTAGGAGTTGTATTTGAAAACATATTTTCTTCAAAGTGTCCTTGACAAGAAATTTTACCTGAAACCACATGATGGTTATTCTAAAATTATAAATCCTAGCCAAGTATTCCTTTTAAATAAATCATTACATAATTTTAATTATGCGTCAAATAAATATTATGGAATGTTATATTCATTCATCCAATATAACAATTTCAGTAGAATTCCAAAAAAATGTGTGTATTTATTTCATGTATGTTAAAACAAGAATAAATTATGTACTAATTTATATAGATGATATGATGATTATGTGAAATAATTTAGTGCTCATTAAATTTTTTATGTCCCAGTTTAAAAGTTACTTTGAAATGATATTCTTTGTAGTAAAAAACAAATTCAATTCATCAAAATTCATATATATATATATATAGATAATAAATTAACATAACTATCCCAAAATCATTATAATTTGAAATTAAAAAAAATAAAAAAAATTGATTATTTAAATCCTTTTAAAAACATATATTCACTGCATTTTATGCTATCTTTAACTGGATCTCCAATTGTTACTATGGTTGTTCAATATAGGTCTATAATACAATATACTAATATAGTTGGAATTATTATGTATTCCATGATATGTACCTATCCAAATATAACCTCCTAAATATATATAATTTGAATATTTTTGGACAATACAATTATTACTTGTTGGAAATATCTAATATGGATCCTTATATACATATCACATTCAGCTTCCATGTCCTTATGTTTTGGTAGAAATCCATATACTAATGATATTTTTGTTGAATATGTAGACTCTTACTATGTAGGTAGTATTGATTCAAAAAAATCACTTACAGAGTATGTATTCAAAACATGTGGAGGACTCATGTCCCAAAAGTGTAATAAGAAATTAGTTGTGGATTTATCTACCATAGAGGATGAACATGTAGCATTGACTGAGATTTTCATTAGGCTCTATTTTTAAAGGTTTAATGTCTAAACTCAGCCTATAAAATTATATTATTACTATTTATATTGATATTTATTTACATTTACCTTTTTCTAAAAATTTATTTTTTGATGGTAAATCAAAACACATTTAAAATATGTTTCATTTTATTAATGATGTCATTGAATATAGAACTATATGTTTCAATAAGACACATACTAGTAAAAACACAACTAATAGATTGATTAAGGATGTGGTATTATCAAAATTGAAATAATTTTAGATGTCCTGAATTTTGTTCCTATATCATTGAAAAAATTTTCTAATTTAAAATTAAAATGGAGTACATTTAAGAATTTAAGTGTTTTCATAATGAAATAATCTATTATATTATTCTTCCATTTCAAATGTATTATTACGCATTCCATAATTTTTTTAAATTTAAATTTTATTACTATTATTCTTTGAATTATTTTAGACTCTGAGATTTTAGGTTCCAACAGGGGCCTCTATTTTGGGAAATTTTAATCGGTCCTCAAAATTTGTCTCACAGCCTCTACCATATTGAATATCCAAGTTAGAAATATTTCATCGGATTCTTCCCAACCCTTGAATATTCCACCTACCTTTTGATCATGGACTTCCACAAGCTCAAGGGTAGGGTTATTTTTTTATTTTCTTGGTTTAGATCCTTGTTCTTAGTGCATTCTAGTTGGTTGTTCTATTTTGAGATGCTCTGATATATCTGGGGGTTTTATCACCCCTAATATCTCTATCTTTAAAATAAATTCTATCATGATTTTACATCATGGTTTCATCTCTCATTTGTTGTGGTGAAATTCCAGGTCACCTTGTTGATTTTTTCTTCATGTGAGATCATCTTATAGCTAATCTTCTTTTTTAGATAAAAATATATAAGTAAATGTAAATGAGATAGCACAGTAAAAGATGGGGTGAATGGTTGGTTTAAATGTTTTTTATTTAAACTCTTTTAAATAATAATCATTTGAAATATCCTAAACAAATAAAATTCACAAATGGGATTGACGGCATTTCCCCCTCCGCCGCCTGTAGACGCGAGGGGGGAGGATCCTCGATATCCTCATATCCAGTCTCACGTTTTCTCGCCTTTCACCAACCCTAATTTTTTACCGTATTTTCCATCGATTAATCTTTCTCTGAATGACCCTGGCCTCTGTGATGGCGCACCCGTGGTCCTGCTTTCGGCTTTGGAATTTACAGATGGGGAGTGCCTTTTGATTCTCACGTTGGTTGCAAGTTTCAAAAACAGGCAAGCTTTGGTGGATGAATTTGATAGGTTCATTTTCGATTCTTGGGGGATGTAAGATAGTGCGGTTGTCGGTATGTTGGATAGAAATTATATGATGGTGTGATTTTCATCTGCGGAAGATCTTGTTCACGCTCTGGCCTTTTATCCCAGGAGGTGCGGTCGTTTCGGATTTCACTTGTTTCAGTGGATCTTTAACTTATACTTGAATCACGCTTCAACTACCGTTCCTCTTTGGGTAATCCTTCCTCAACTCCCTCTCCCTTTCCAAAACCCTGCAATTCTTCGTATGTTAGGAAATATGGTTGGACAATTTCTTTGCCTTGATTCTCGTAATGCTGCGGTTTGACATCCAGTCAACCCCCGCATGTGTGTGGAGGTGGATGTCTCAAATGCTTCAGATGAGTTTGTGTAGATTGAAGCTGGAAAGGAGGTCAGGTGAAAGAAAACAGTGGTCTTTGAGCATTGGGTGGAGTACTGTTCTTCCTGTTGGCTATTGGGTCATTCAAGTTCCGTCTACAAGAGGGGTGGACGCAAGGGGAAGTCGACGGACCAAGAGAGGAAAGCTATGGATGGAAATCAGGCTCACGGGGTGAGCAATACGACGCAGTTCACAATGCAAAAACCGGGTGTCGAATCTATTATTCCCGGGGCTGCGGATTGGAGGAAAAAGAAATTGAGGTGTCAAGCCAGGGGTAAAACAGTGGGAATGTAGGTTGATGGGATTTCCCCGATGTTGTCTCAATCTGGAGGTGGGAGGTTATCGGGAAAAGAGGTGGTGGTTTGGATGGGTGGCATTGTGAGAGACCCCATAGGATATTCTTCTTCAGGGGTCAACCAGCAAGCAGCCGATCCATGTTTGTTTCAGGGGAGTGTCCAAACTCATAATTTTTTTGAGTGTCTGGATATGGAGGTTCTCTCTCATGAGGCTTCCTACGATCCTGATGGAAACCGTTCAGATTGTCCGGGGTATGAGGTGGTTGTTGGATTGTCTAAGGCTGTTTAGGAAGGTATGATCAAGAAGAAACAAAAGAGGGGTCACAGGGATTACCTGCACATACCAAACTAGGTTGGAACTGTGTCAGGTAAAAATCAAGACCACGGTGTTGTTAGCAGAAAAAAGGAGTCCAGCATTCATAAGGCAGTGGTTGAGGGTTCAATGGGAAAGAAAGACATCCACGAAAATGTGGTTCAATTCCTTACAACGATTGACTCTAACCTGCATCCCCTACTGCTCAAAAAGGATGGTTGTAAGTGTAATGATGTTGGGAAAAACATTGACAATGAGGGGGATATTGGAAAGGAGAATGTGAGCGGCATGGCCAGACTTTCCCTTAGTGATATTGTGAAAGGTGGAAAACATAGGATACATGATAGTGATGAAGTTATGTCAGCCCCATCCAGGAGGAAAACAGGGAAGGATTATTCTTACCTGCCGAAACTAATGAAAACAAGGTCCACCGCTAAGAGGGGAAAATGGGTTGTCCTTGATTTTGGGAAATATTGTGTGGTCAACCAGATATTTCTAGAAGTGAGTTCATTGGAACAACCAAAGCTTAACAATCAACATGCAAATCTCTGGTGGAATTATAACCCAGTTTCGGATTGGGAATCAGCCACTGCGGAGGAAGAACCTTACGGTAGATGTGTTGATGTGTATGGCTATTATGATATGTAATAGTTCATACACTCTTGGTTTCTCACTTTCTTCTCAAAAGTTTTTTTCAAAAAAAATTAATTGCAGATAAAATAATGATCGAAGTGGACTGGATCAGATGGATATAATATGATACCAAAGGTTATTAACCGAATTGTATTTGAATTGAATACAATGGTCTGAGAATTATAGTGACCCATTATTTTCATACATTGATATTACATCAGAATTGATGTATATTTAATACAACATATAACAAAACCATGAAAAGACCATATATGTATAGTTTCTTTCGAAACAAAGAAACATAAACAACTGGTTCATAAAATATCTACATTGTCTCCTGTTTATTTCATCAATAATTATACACCTTTTTGGTATATCATACATAATATAATTCTTTACATCTTGTGGAAAATAAAAAAAATAAAATGGTAATCACAAATTCTAATTATGGATAAACAAAGTAAATATCAATCATATCATATTCATTAGAACAAAGACATTTGAAAATCTTATCATGCATAGAAAATATCACAATATCATGTCATGGGATAAATCCTAAAAGTGAAATTTAATCCCAATAGTCATAACATAATTTATAAAAAAAATTCATACACACATAACAATAGATAATAATTTCATTTTAGTTACGTTTCATTTCCAAGACCATCAGAGTGGAGAAATACCAATACTGTACCGAGTTCACTCATTGTTCCAGCCTTGTATCACTGAACCAGATTTACATACCATTCTAGCCATGTTTATCCCATGAGATATAAATCTTTACCCAATATTTTGGAGAGAGATATAAGTAACACTAATCTTAAAATTAAATCATTCTTACATGTTCCACAAAAACATAAATCATTCATCATAGCATAACCCCAGAATTAAAATGTGTTTCTTAAAAAATATTCCATCATAATATATATAAAATAAATAGATTTCATAAAATTAATTTCAATATAAACACAATAAAATAAAATTAATAATATGGATTTAAACATATCCTTATGTCATTTTAGATGGAAAATAATTTTGATAAACACCTGATCTTGGTTCTTGATGAAAATATCCTTTCTTCATCAAAGACGTTTTCTTTTCTCAAAATTCCACGCAATTTTAAAAGAAAATAATTTAGTTGAAAATAAACCTGAAATAGGGTTGAGGAATATTATTGGACATAATTTATCCTGAAACTATAAAAATACCTTCATGCCATATAATTTAAAAAACATTCTCCTCATACATTAGCTGAAAAAAGACACAAAGTTCCTCCTTTTGTAAAAAAATAAAGATTCTTTCTATACCACATAGTAAAATTCAATAAAAGTGTAAAAATAATTTTAAATATACATACAATAATATTCAACATTTTATTAAAATATATTTATAAAACGTGAATGTAGATGATAAATATATCCCCAATAAATACTTAAAAATAAATAATCTCAAATAAGAATGAGATTTGAAAATTTTTCCCATACTTCAGCTCTGATATGATTCATATGTAGTGACACCTCCTGTATAATTATTTAAATAATGTTAAAAAAAATTTCCAGAATAATAATTATTTTTATGATAACATTTTTAATCATATTTTCATCCATTTTTAGTATAATTTAATTATTACTCGTTATTCGGGTATAAACTGCTTTATGTTATAATATATGTTTTGTCGGATAAGTTATTATATGTCCTATTAGTTTATAGTTATATAATTTAAATAATGGTATTAGTATAATATATATCATATTTATTCAATAAATTAATTTATATAATCATGGTTGAATGATGCTTTTTTGAACGAATCACATCACATCGTTGAGATGATAAGCCGTACGTACGCACGAGCAATGATATTGTTCCCATAACTGTTGAATGGTATTGAAGTGGATGGTTTATAGTATTTACTAATCAGTATTAGGTTATAATAATAATATATAGTTATTATTTCCACCATTATACCCATCTATGTAATTTGGTGGTAAAAAACATATTACACCATGGTGCGGATACAGTAAGTCTTACGTAGGCACGCGTGGTGATTTCATTTTTCATAGGATGAATAGAAGATGAAATAGGGTTGTTTAATATTTATTATTCCATATCATTATATGATTGATACATATGTTTTTAATTTATAAAGAAACAACCAAAAAATTGTAATTATAAATAGAATTAAATTTTAAAGAATCGGTAGAAGTGACTACCTCTACCTCGATTTTCCTCCTTTGAATTTCCTCACAGGGAACTAGAGTTGGTATTTTGGGAAGATGATCACCTCTATAATGTAACTCTTGAAGTTTAGAATAGTAGTTTCTAGTTTTTTATGATCTTGAAGGCTCAAAATGGAGTGAATAGGAGTGGGAGGAGGTGCCCATTTATAAGAGAGGAGAGGGGCACTTTAGGAAACTCTCAAAATATTAATTTATTAAAAATTTATTTTCGATTAAAAAAGTCCCAATACTTATTTAATTCGATTATAATATGATTTTTGTTCTAATTCTCAGAATATAATAATTTTTTCAAGTGTTTTGTATATTATTTTATCCATATCATTTTTCATTAACCTTTATTTACCCTTTTTAATCATACCATGAAATCATGTTATTTACACATTGTGGGTTAATGTAATTATCATATCATGTAAAACGACCCAAAAAATGATATGTATGAAATATCTAGACTTATATTAACCATTTAGAAGAATCATTGATTTATAGAAATTTAATATCATTTAATAATCAATTTAATGTTTTATGTTTGAAATATTTCAATTTTGGACACAATTCATACATGACTTTTAAAAAAATTCAAGGAAACCTGATTCCTTAAAAACAAATTCATTAACACATCCCTAAAATGCAAATTTCTACCAAAAAATTCGTTCATTGAATAAGAATGTTCCAATTAAATTTATTTTATAATTTATAAATAAATTTAATTGAATCTTCCATTTATGAGGTAATAACTATATCATAATTGTACCATAACTAGATATATTTTTCTAATTTATAAAAATTATAAATAAAATAATATTATATATGAAATATTTTTATCTTTACAATGACTATTTATAGATATAGATGTTATTTATATAACCATATATTATGATCGATTTATTAAATTATATATATTTATGTTATAATTATAATTACTTTAAAATAACTGTTATAAAATGTCATTTTCACATCCTTCTGATGGGGTCCCAAAATCAATCCCAGGATGCCCATTCTAAGAAATATATCATCCAATAGTATTTGGACACGTTTTAGGATAGATTTATATGATTAAATTATAGTTTTACCCTTATTAACTAGATTTACCCTTTAACCTTGGTAAATAAAAATAATAAATGATGTTACTATTCAAAATGTACAAAATTAAAAGGTACCTATTCACACAATTTGAACCTTTTGATTCCAAATATGGAATCCATTTTTCCAAATTCAAAACACATAATTTTCAGTTATTAATTTAAAATTAATCTCATTACTTAGATGAGAAAACATGTTTTAAATGTTTAAACATTACAGAATATTGAAATGTTTTTAACTATGAATTCAATGTAAAATTAAATATAATAACATAAATTTTATTAAATGTTAAAAATATATTATATTAATTCTTTAAAACAATTAAATATGAATATTTAACCCTATAAATAATCTCATTTAAAAACGTTTTTTTATTAAAATATAGCGTATTTTTGATATTCATCAAAACATGAAAGTTATCAGAAATTTATCCAAATTAAATTTTTATAACCTTCTTTAAAATAACATGATTATTTTTTCATATAAAAATTATTAATGTGTCAAAATATTAATATAAAATTATTTCTCCATTCAAAGGTGTAAAAATTAACCATTAAAAACAATAGGTTCTTATACATGAAATACGGTTTGATTCCTGCCCTATAACAAGAATATCAATTATTTGAATATTAAAAAAAATTTATTATCTATAAAACACATATATATCTCAATAATTTCATTACCAAAATAAATTTACTAAAAAAATATTAATAAACAAATTGATTTATATTTTTCATAAATAATTACTAGAGAATGAATTCATAATACATTTTGATAAGTTAGATATAATTATAACTAATAACATAATGGCTAGGCTATAATTGAAATTTTATGTTAAGTTTATATTTCGGTTTGTTTAAACTATGAATTGTGTGAAAATCAATAGAATTTAGAGTAAAAATTATTTAAAGAAAAATATTTCATAAAAACATATGAGTGTTACATTCTTCACCCCTTAAACTAAATTTTTCCCTTCGAAATTCGTTACTCAGAAAAAAAAGATGAATATACCTCTCCCTCATCATATCCCAAAGTTCCCATGTAAATTCTCCAAATAGGTGGTTCCTCCAAAAAAACATAAACCAAGAGAGTGGTCTTATTTCATAGAACTTATTCATTATGATCCATAATCTCTTTTAGTTTTTCTTCATATGAATGATCTTTCTCTAGTGGTATGAATTATAAGCTTAGTACAAGTGAAGGATCAGGTATGTACTTTCTTAGGTGAGATACACAGAACAAATGATGAACTTCATAGAGATTTTTTGGAAGAGCCAATAAGTATTCTACCTTTCCATCATGATCCAGTATTTCAAAATGACCAATATACTTAGGCCTCACCGTGCCCTTCTTTCAAAATATCATTACTCTCTTATATGGGGTATTGATAAGACCACCATATCACCCACAACAAACTATAGGACTTTTTTCAATTTCTATCATTAATTTATTGTCGACTCTAAGATGTTATTATGTGATGTTGAATATTTCTGACCTTTTATATCATTTCATCAACAGGATCTGGTCGTAAATGCTTTCTTTCCCCAACATCATCCTAGGAAGTTGGAGTTTATCACTTATTTCAATAGAGGGATTCATAAGGAATCATCTGAATACTGGAGTAAAATCAATTATTGTAATAAAATTCCTCCAATGGTAGAGGTTTGATCGCAACCACCATTGATATCCATAGAGAAAGATATCAACATGTCCTCTGAAGTTTGAATTGTTCTCCTAGACTAGCCATCTATCAAAGGATGATATGTATTGCTGAACCTTAACTTTGTATCTAGAGCATGCTAAAGACTTCTCTAGAACATCAAGGTAAACCTTTTATCCCAGTAATATATAATTGAAGGTGGTTCTCATTGAAATATTACTACATTATTTTCCTAAATAATTGCAAGATAATTAAGAGATAAATCCACTCCAATAGAAATGATGTGTGTTAACTTCGTAAGATGATCAACTATAACCCAGATAGCATTATTGCATTTGGATGTTTTGTGAAGTCTGATGACAATGTTCATAGTGATTTTTTCCCATTTCTATTCTCATATGCTTAATGGATGTAACATCCAATTTGAATTCCATCTCTCAGCCTTAACTTGTTGACAAACTGAGCATCAAGAGACTTATTCAGTAACATCTCTTTTCATATCATCCCACTAGAAGTAATCATTTAGGTCCATATACATCATTGGGAATTTAGGTTGAATTGAGAATGATGAAATATGAGCCTCATACAATATCACCTTCATTAATTCTAGTATGGGAGGAATTCAATATAATGACACATACTTTACATACATTGTTATTACTTCAAAATTGAAGGACACTTATTACAACATATAACAAAACCATGAAAGGACAGTATAGGTATAATGTCTTTAGAAACTGGGAAACATAAACAACTAGTTCATAAAGCATCTACATTGTCTCCCATTTATTTCATCATATCTAGAGTCCCTTTTGGCATATCCTACTTAATAACCTTATTCCTAACCTGGGGAAAGAAAAAATACAACCAGGTTGAGCTCAAATGCACAGTAAGGGTAAACAAAAGAAATATCAATCATATCATATTCATAAGAACATAACATTTTGGAAATCATAACCTATAAAAGAGATCATAATTTCATAACATGGGATAAATCATAGTAGTGAAATGTAAACCCAATAATCATAACATAAAACATGAAACTTTGTGGCATACACACATAATCATAGAGAATCATTTCTTAGTAGTCAATACTCATTTCCAAGACTATCTTAGCGGACATTGTCCATTTTTGAACCGAGTTCACTCCTCATTTCATTCCTGTATCACTAAACCGGATTAACCTGCAATTACAGCCATGTTTATCTCATAAGATATAAATATTTACCCAATTCATTGGGGGGATATATAGGTCCCACCACTCTCATAATGATACTATTCTTATGTGTGCCACAATATCATAAATCATACATCATATCATAACCCATGTAAAAAAATGGGATTCTTAAACATCATTATATCATAAAATAATAAATATAAGATAAAAGGACATTATAATATTAATTACATCATAAAATAATCACAATAATGTAAAAATAGGGATATAAACAGAACCCAATATTTTCTTATATGGAAAATAATTTTGATAATACACTTGAACTCCATTCTTGAGGAAAATATCCTTTCTACTTCATAATCATTTTCCTTTCATAAAATTTCATATAATTTTAAACTAAAAGAAGTTGATTAAAAATAAACATGAAAACTTGTAATGTAATCTTCATGGAAATACTATTCTAAAAATCCATTCATTCCGTATAAGTTAAAAACATTTTTCTCGTACTTTGGCCAGAAAAGTCAAAAAGTACCTCATACTAAAAACGACAAAAGATTCCTTTCATATCTTTTATTAAAAAATTCCAGAAGGGTAAAATTGGATATAAAAAATTGTAGTAGGATAGAAATAATATTAATTATTGATGAAACATGGATGTGGATGGTAAATATGCCCCAGTAATTACAAAAGTATAAACAATCTCGGATAAAAATGGAGATTTGTGAGATTTTCCCTTACCCTAAGTCTGATTTTCTTCATACTTGTCCGAACCTCCTGTATAATGATTTAAATAATGTTATTTCATAATTACAGAATCGTAACCATTGTTATGATTTCATATGTGGTCATATTCTTTGCTTCTTATTAGTAATATTTCATTGTTACTTGTTATTCAGGGGTTTATTGCTTTTGGTTCTTATGCGTGTTTTGTCAAATAAATTCTTATTATTCTTTTAGGTTATAGATTCCTCATTTACATAATGGTATTAGTGTAATATATATCATATTTATTCATTCAATTCATTTGTATAATCAATATTCAATGAAGATCATGTAGAATGAGTCGCATCACTTCGTGGAGACGGTAGGTCATACGTACGCACGAGGGATTAAATCGTTCCCATTGTCGTGGAATTGTATTGAAGTGTATGTATAATATTTCAGAATAAATATAAATTTACAATAATAATATTTATTTGTTCTTTACACCATTATACCCATCCAAGTAATGTGGTGGTGGAAAATAGATTACACCACGGCGTGGAGACGGTATTCCTTACGTACGTACGCGCGGTGATTTTCTTTTCTGTAGGATGGTTAGACGGTGAAATAGGGTTGTTTCATACCTATAATAACATACCAGTATATGAGTGATATTGATGTTATTACTTCATAATGAAACAACTAAATAAGAAGAATTAGAAAAATAAAAAATTTGAAAGAATCGGTAACGGACATTACCTCTTCTCAGGCGCCTCAACTTAACCTCCTCTAAAGGCACTAAAGATGGTCTTTGAAGAAGACCAGTACCTATAGGATGTTTCTAGGGAAGTTGATGAGAGAAATTGTCTGGGTTTGGCCGAGCATGAAGGCTCAAAGTGGTGTGAGGAAGAGAGGGAGGAGGTGCCCTTTTATAAGGGAGGAGAGGGGCACCTTTGGAAAAACTAAAAATATTATTTTATTATAAAGTCATATTCAGTTTTTAATAGCTCCAAATTGATTTATTTTTAAGATAAGGTGGGGATCAGTTTAAATCCTCTCATAAAATATAATTTAGACAAGTTTAGGTCTCTATTTTATCCTTATCATTTAGATTTAACTTTAAGATAAATAATTTTACTTTTATCGTGTCTTCTTCTTTTCTTACACTATAAGGTTAATAAACATACTATAACAAGACAAACGAACCCCAAGTTGTTTATTATTAATATATATAACCTTATATAAGTAATTTGTCCCATACTTAGATTTTTAAGAGTAAAATAACAATTAATAATATAATATTTGTTTTAAAAATTATTTTATGTCAATTTTGACAATATTTGGTACATGATTTTTGTGAAAATCATAACAACATGATTAGTTCGAAAACAGTTAATTAAATCAATACTAATATGTCATATTAACAAATAAAATTAGTGTAATTCATAAAATGTCTCATATTAAATTTATTTTCATATTTATAATATCAATTATGTTAATATTTCCTTAATAAGGTAATTACTGCATCATCATTGTGTCGTAAATAAATTACATTATATAAAATCTAAAAATTATAAATATAATACCACTATGTAGGAAATCTTGTTATCATTCTAATTAATATTTATAGTCGAAATTAACTTATGTATTACCCTATATTAAAAATTGTTTAGTTATTAAACATTGATTTTAACTATTTTAACTATTCTTTCAATAAAATACTATTAAATGTCCTAATATAATCCAAGTGGACCTAAATGGTCATATTTTATTCCTAATATTGTTTTTGGTCGAATGAATCTTATCCAATAGAATTATGACATGTGTTAGGATAATAATAATATCATTTTTACCCTTAATTACCCTATTTACTTTTAACCATGGTAAAAAAAGTAAAAAGTTATTGTTCAAAAAAAAATTGTTTTTATCTTATTGAACCACATTTTACTCCTCGATATTAACCGTGTCTCTCAGATTTTTTAAATTCCACTCACAAAAGCGTTAAAATTATGTTTTATATAAATTTCCAAATTCTCCTATGAGGTGGGTAAAAGACAGTGAAAAATTCAATAAAATTTTTATATATCTAAAATTATTATAAAATGAATCCAATGAATTAAATTGAACATATATAGGTATTATGTATCAATTTTCACATAATATAAATTTAAATAAAAAGTCGGTTTTTAAATAGTAACCCAGCATTTTCACTATTCATCAAAAATTTAAAGTTTTCAGAAGAATACCAAATTTCCACCTTAGGATAATTTCGATATTCTGAATCCAAAAATGAAGTCCATTTTGAATGATAAAATTAAAAAAATTTCAATAAGTGGGTATTACTATTTATAATAGTCAGTTTTAATAATATTTTAATAGCATATCGTTGTTTAGTGAAACTTAGTATTGCGTACGACAGAAGCTATCAAGGAAGGTCACGGTTGCATGTAAAGTAAGCCATGCTAGTGTTCTGTGTAGTGAAATATTCCTTTGATGATGTATATAACATAAAAAAAATCATTTCTTATTAAAATATCAGGTGTTACATTCTACCCCCTTAAAATGAATTTCACCCTCGAAATTCGTCACTTTGTAACAAACAGATGAGGATACCTCTCCCTCATCATATCCTCAAACTCCCATACAGATTCTTCTAATTGGTGGTTCCTCCATAAAACTTTCACCAAGCGAGTGGTCTTGTTCTATAGGACTTTTTCACTATGATCCAGAATCTCTATCGGTTGTTCTTCATAAGAATGATCTTGCTCCAATGGTTCAAATTCTGAGCTAAGTACATGTGATGGATCGGGAATGTAATTTCTTAGGAGAGATACATGGAACACATCATGAACTTGAGAGACATTCGGTGGAAGCTCCAATCGGTAAGATACCTTCCCAAACTGATCCAGTATTTCGAAAGGACTGATATACCTAGGTCTCATCTTTCCCTTCTTTCCAAATCTCATTACTCTCTTCCAAGGAGATATTCGTAAGAACACTTTATCACCCACTTCATACTCTAGGTCATTTCTTCGGTTATTGGCGTAACATTTTTTTCGACTCTGAGCTGCTCTTAGTGTTGTTGAATAGATCAGACCTTTTCTACCTTCTCATCAATAAGATCAGGTCCTAATAGCTTACTTTCCCCAACTTCATCCCAGCAAGTTGGAGTTCTGAATTTCTTTCCATAGAGAGCTTCATAAGGAGCCATATGAAGACTGGAGTGTAAGATATTATTATAAGAAAATTCCTCCAATGGTAGGTGTTGATCCCAACCACCTTTGAAATCCATAGAGCAAGATCATAACATATCTTCTAGTGTTTGAATTGTTCTCTCAGACTGACTGTCTGTCTGAGGATGATAAGCAGTGCTGAAACTCTAATCTGTATCCAGAGTATACTGAAGACTTCACCAAAACATTGAGGAAAACCTCGGATCCTAATCAGATATAATGGAAAGTGGTACTCCATGAAATCTTACCACTTCCATTACATATATCATGTACAGCTGATCCAGAGATAAGCCCTCTCTAATAGAAATGAAGTGTGTCAACTTCGTAAGACAATCAACTATGACCCAGATAGCATTATTTCCATTTGATGTTTTAGGAAGTCCGATGAAAAAGGCCATAGTGATGTTTTCACATTTCCATTCAGGTATGGGTAATGGTTGTATCATCCCCTTAGACTTCTGTCTCTCAGCTTTAACTTGCTGACAAACCATGCATTGAGAGACATATTCAGCAAAATCTCTTTTCATGCCATCCCACCAGAATTACTCTTTCAGGTCCCTGTACATCTTTGTGAATCCAAAATGAATTGGGAATGAAGAACTGTGAGCATCATCCAGCAGCTCCTTCTTTAATTCTGGGATGGGAGGAATATAAACCCGATTCTTGAACTTTATTATCCCATCACAATCAAGGTTGAATTCAGGAACATTTCTCACCTTCTTTTGTAACTCTACATCTTTTTTCTATGCTTATTTAATCATAACATGTATAGATGGTTGATCTTTCATTTGAGAAAGATAATATTTTTCCCCTTCCATTATGATTCCATGATCCATCCTTTGTAAATCCATAAATATTGGATCTTTTTTGATCCTCATCATGGATATGCTAGCACTGTATTGTCGATTTAATGCGTCTGCCGCCTTGTTTTCATTCCCTGGGTGGTAATGAATTGAGAAGTTGTAATCCTTAATCAACTCAAACCATATTCTTTGGTGCATATGCAGCTCCTTTCATGTGAAAATATACATTAAACTTTTATGATCATTACAAATATCACACCTTTCACCATAAAGATAATGCCTCCAAATCATTAAAGAAAAGATTACCACAGCAAACTCCAAATCATGAGTTGGGTAATTTTTCCCATGGATTTTTAACTATCGTGAGACATAAGCTATAACCATATCATTTTTCTTGATAAAACACCCCAACCCCTTCTTGGATGCATCACTGTAGATCACAAAACTTTCTCCACTACCAGGCATTGTGAGCACATGTGCACTGGATAACCTTCTTTTCAACTCCTTGAAATTCTCTTCACGTTACTTCATCCACATGAAATTAACTCCTTTGGAAGTCAACCTAGTGAGTGGATTAGATAATCATGAAAAATCATTCACAAAACGTCGATAATATCCAACCAAGCCAAGAAAACTTTGGATCTCAGTTACTATTGTTTCTATCGACCATCTTTCGATAACCTCTATTTTTTCTGGATCCACAGGTATCCCCTATTTTGAGATTATGTGACCCAAAAATGAAACTTTTTGATGCCAAAATTAAAACTTGGTAAATTAGGCATAAAGCTTCTCCTTTCTCAGGGTCTTCAATACAATTCTCAAGTGATCTTCATTTTCTTCCTTGCTCTTTGAATAAACAAGAATATTCTCTATAAAGACTACCACAAACTGATCAAGATAGTCTCTAAAGACTCTATTCATTAGATCCATGAAGATAGCAGGTGAATTAGTAAGACCAAATGGCATCACTATAAATTCATAGTTTCCATACCTTGTACGGAAAGCCATCTTTGGTATATCCTCTCTTTTGACCATTAATTGATGATACCTTGAATGAAGATCAATCTTGGAAAAGTATTGAGCTCCATGTAGTTGGTCAAATATGTCATCAATGCATGGGAGAGGTTATTTTTTCTTGATAGTGATCTTGTTAAGTTCTCGATAATCAATGCAGAGTCTCATTGATCCATCTTTCTTCATAACAACTAGAACATGTGCTCCCCAAGGTGACGCACTAGGGCGTATGAATCCCTTATCAAGATTATCTTGGGTTTGCTTCATCAATTCATGTAATTCAATTAGGGATATTATATAAGGTGTCTTTGAAATAGGAAAAGCACCCAGTACAAGTCACACCAATATCAAAGTTAAATCATTCTTACATGTTACACAAAACATAAATCATTCATAATAGCATAACCCCTGAATTAAAATGTGTTTCTAAAAAAATATTCCATCATAATACATATAAAATAAATAGATTTCATAAAATTAATTCTAATATAAACACAATAAAATAAAATTAATAATATGTATATAAACATATCCTTATGTCATCCTAGATGGAAAATAATTTTGATAAACACCTGATCTTGGTTCTTGAGGAAAATATCCTTTCTTCATCAAAAACGTTTTCTTTTCTCAAAATTCCACACAATTATAAAAGAAAATAATATAGTTGAATATAAACCCGAAATAGGGTTGAGGAATATTCTTGGAGATAATGTATCCTGAAACTATAAAAATACCTTCATGCCATATAAGATAAAAAAACATTCTCATCATACATTAGCTGAAAAAAAGACACAAAGTTCCTTATTTTTAAAAAAAAGAAAGATTCTTTCTATACCACATAGTAAAATTCAATAAAAGTGTAATAATTATTTTAAATATACATACAATAATATTCAACATTTCATGAAAATATATTTAGAAAAAGTGAATGTAGATGATAAATATATCCCCAATTAATACTTACAAATAAATAATCTCAAATAAGAATGAGATTAGAAAATTTAACCCTTACTTCTGCTCTGATATGATTCATATGTTGTGAAACCTCTAGTATAATGATTTAAATAATGTTAAAAAAATTTCCAGAATAATAATTTTTTTTATGATAACATTTTTAATCATATTTTCATCCATTTTTAGTAACATTTAATTATTACTCGTTATTCGGGTATAAACTGCTTTATATTCTAATGTATGTTTTGTCGGATAAGTTATTATACCTCCTATTAGGTTATAGTTATATAATTTACATAATGGTATTAGTATTATATATATCATATTTATTAAATAAATTAATTTACATAATCATTGTTGAATGATGCTTTTTTGAACGAATCACATCACACTGTTGAGATGGTAAGTCGTACGTACGCATGAGTGATGATATCGTTCCCATAACTGTTGAATGGTATTGAAGTGGATGGTTTATAGTATTTACTAATCAGTATTAGGTTATAATAATAATATACAGTTATTATTTCCACCATTATACCCATCTATGTAATTTGGTGGTAAAAAACAGATTACACCACGGCGCGGATACAGTAAGTCTTACGTAGGCACGCATGGTGATTTCATTTTTCATAGGATGAATAGAAGATGAAATAGGGTTATTTAATATTTATTATACCATATCATTATATGATTTATACAGATGTTTTTAATTTATAAAGAAACAACCAAAAAATTGGAATTATAAATAGAATTAAATTTTAAATAATCGGTAGAAGTGACTACCTCTTCCTCGATTTTCCTCCTTTAAATTTCCTCATAGAGAACTAGAGTTGGTATTTTGGGAAGATGATCACCTCTATAATGTAACTCGGGATGTTTAGAAGAGTAGTTTCTAGTTTTTTATGATCTTGAAGGCTCAAAATGGAGTGAATAGGAGTGGGAGGAGGTTCGCATTTATAAGAGAGGAGAGGGGCACTTTAAGAAACTCTCAAAATATTAATTTATTAAAAATTTATTTTTGATTAAAAAGGTCCCAAAACATATTTAATTTGAATATAATATGTTTTTTGTTCTAATTCAAATAATACATTAATTTTTACAAGTGTTTTATATATTATTTTATCATTATTATTTTGCATTAACCCTTATTTTACCCTTTTTTATCATACCATTAAATCATGTTATTTACACATTGTGGGTTAATGTAATTATCATATCATATAAAACGACCCAAAAAATGATATTTATGAAATATCTAGACTTATATTAAGAGTTTAGAAGAATCATTGATTTATAGTAATTTTATATAATTTAATAATCAATTAAATGTTTTATGTTTGAAATATTTCAATTTTGGACACTATTCATACTTGACTTTTAAAAAAAATTCAATAAAACCTAACTACTTCAAAACAAATTCATTAACACATCCCTAATATGTTAATTTCTACCAAAAAATGTGTGCATTGGATAATAATGTTCCAATTAAATTTATTTTATTATTTATAAATACATTTAATTTAATCATTCATTTATGAGGTAATAAATATATCATAATTGTACCATAACTAGATATATTTCTCTAATTTCTAAAAATTATAAATAAATTACCACTATATATGAAATATTTTTATCTTTATAATGACTATTTATAGATATAGATGTTATTTATATAACCATATAATATGATCAATTTAATAAATTATATATATTTATGTTAGAATTATAATTACCTTAAAATAATTGTTATAAAATGTCATTTTCACATCCTTTTGATGGGGTCCCAAAATCAAACCCAGGATTCCCATTCTATGAAATATATCATCCAATAGTATTTGGACATGTTTTAGGATAGATTTATACAATTAAATTATTGTTTTACCCTTATTTACCAGATTTACCCTTTAACCTTGGTAAATAAAAATAATAAATGATGTTACTATTCAAAATGTACAAAATTAAAAGCTACCTATTCACACAATTTGAACCTTTTGATTCCAAATATGGAATCCATTTTTTCCAAATTCAAAACACATAATTTTCATTAAATAATTTAATATTAATCTCATTGTTTAGATGAGAAAACATGTTTTAAATGTAAAAACATTAAAGAATATTGAAATGTTTTTAACTATGAATTCAATGTAAACTTAAATAAAATAACATAAATTATATTAAATGTTAAAAATATATTATATTAATTCCATAAAACAAGTAAATATTAATATTTAACCCTATAAATTATCTCGTTTAAAAAAGTTTTTTCTATTAAAATATAGTATATTTTTGATATTCATCAAAACATGAAAGTTATCAGAAATATATCCAAAGTAAATTTTTATAACCTGCTTTAAAATAACATGATTATTTTTTCATATAAAAATTATTAATGTGTCAAAATATTAATATAAAATTATTTCTCCATTCAAAGGTGTAAAAATTAACCATTAAAAACAATAGGTTCTTATACATGAAATACGGTTTCATGCGTGTCCTATAACAAGAATATCAAATGTTTGAATATAAAAAATATTTTATTAAGTATAAAACACATATATATCTTATTAATTTAATTAACAAATTAAATTTACTGAAAAAATATCAATAAACAAATTGATTTATATTTTTCATAAATAATTACTAGAGAATGAATTCATAATACATTTTCATAAGTTAGATATAATTATAACTGATAACATAATTGCTAGGTTATAATTGAAATTTTAAGTTAAGGATATATTTCGGTTTTTTTAAACTATCAATGGTGTGAAAATCAATAGAATTTAGACTAAAAATTATTTAAAGAAAAATATTTCATAAAAACATATGAGTGTTATATTCTTCACCCCTTAAACTAAATTTTGCCCTCAAAATTCTTCACTCAGAAAAAAAAGATGAATATACCTCTCCCTCATCATATCCCAAAGTTCCCATGTAAATTCTCCAAATTGGTGGTTCCTCCAAAAAAACATAAACCAAGAGAGTGGTCTTATTTCAAAGAACTTATTCCTTATGATCCATAATCTCTATTAGTTGTTCTTCATAAGAATGCTCTGGATCTAGCGGTATGAATTCTAAGCTTAGTAAAAGTGAAGGATCGGGTATGTACTTTATTAGGAGAGATACACAGAACAAATGATGAACTTCATATAGATTTTGTGGAAGATCCAATATGTAATCTACCTTTACAACATGATCCAATATTTCAAAATGACCAATATACTTAGGCCTCACCGTGCCCTTCTTTCAATATATCATTACTCTCTTATAGGGGGGTATTGATAAGACCCCCTTGTCACCCACTACAAACTATAGGTCTTTTCTTCAGTTGGTATCATTAATTTATTGTCAACTCTAATATGCTCTTATGTGATATTGAATATTTCTAACCTTTTATATCATTTCATCAACAAGATCTGGTAGTAAATGCTTTCTTTCCCCAACATCTTTCTAGGAAGTTGGAGTTTATCACTTATTTCAATAGAGGGATTCATAAGGAATCATGTGAATACTGATGTAAAATCAATTATTGTAATAAAATTCCTCCAATGGTAGAGGTTTGATCCCAACCACCATTGATATCCATAGAGAAAGATACCAACATGTATTCCAAATTTTGAATTGTTCTCCTAGACTGGCCATCTATCTAAGGATGATAAGTATTGTTGAACCTTAACTCTGTATCTAGATCATGATAAAGACTTATCTAGAACATCAAGGTAAACCTTTGATCCAAGAAATATATAATGGAAGGTGGTACTCATTGAAATATTACCACATTATTTTCCTAAATCATTGCAAGATAATTAAGAGATAAATACTCTCCAATAGCAATGATGTGTGTTGACATCATAAGATGATCAGCTATAACCCATATAGAATTATTGCATTTGGATGTTTTGGGAAGTCTAATGACAATGTTCATAGTGATGTTTTCCCATTTCTATTCTCATATGGTAAATGGATGTAACATCAAATATGAATTCTATCTCTTAGCCATAACTTGTTGACAAACCAAGAATCAAGAGACTTATTCCGCAACATCTCTTTTCATGTCATCCAACTTGAAGTAATCATTTAGGTCCATATACATCATTGGTAATTTAGGTTGAATAGAGAATGATGAAATATGAGCCTCATCCAATATCACCTTCATTAATTCTAGTATGGGAGGAATTCAATATAATGACACATACTTTACATACATTGTTATTACATCAAAATTGAAGCACACTTATTATAACGTATAACAAAACCATGAAAGGACATTATAGGTATAGTGTCATTAGAAACTGGGAAACATAAACAACTGGTTCATAAAGAATCTATATTGTCTCACATTTATTTCATCATATCTAGAGTCCCTTTTGGCATATCCTATTTAATAACCTTCTTTCTAACCTGGGGAAAGAATAAATTCAATAGGGTGAGCTCAAATTCTCAGTAAGGGTAAACAAAAGAAATATCAATCACATCATATTCATAAGAACATAACATTTTGGAAATCATAACCTGCAAAAGAGATCATAATTTCATAACATGGGATAAATCATAGTAGTGAAATGTAAACCCAATAATCATAACATAAAACATGAAACTTTGTGGAATACACACATAATCATAGAGAATCATTTCTTAGTAGTCAATACTCAGTGCCAAGACTATCTTAGCAGACATAGTCCATTTATGAACCGAGTTCACTCCTTGTTTCATTCCTGTATTACTGAACTGGATTAACCTGCCATTCTAGCCATTATTATATCATGAGATATAAATATTTACCCAATTCATTGGAGGGAGATACAGGTCCCACCAATCTCATAATGATACTATTCTTATGTGTGCCACAAGATCATAAATCATACATCATAGCATAACTCATGTAAAAAATGGGATTCTTAAGCATCATTCCATCATAAAATAATACATATAAGATAAAAAGACATTATAAAATTAATTCCATCATAACATAATCAAAACAATGTAAAAATAGGGATAGAAACAGAAGCCTATATTATCTTATATGAAAAATAATTTTGATAATACACTTGAACTCCATTCTTGAGGAAAATATCCTTTCTACTTCAGAAACATCTTCCTTTCATAAAATTTCATATAATTTTAAACTAAAAGAAGTTGATTAAAAGTAAACAAGAAAAATTTTAATGGAATCTTCATGGAAATAATTTTCTAAAAATCCACTCATTCCGTATAAGTTAAAAATATTTGTCTCGTACTATGGCTGGAAAAGTCAAAAAGTACCTCATACTAAAAACGACAAAAGATTCCTTTCATATCTTTTACTAAAAAATCACCGAAGGGTAAAATTGGATTTAAACAATTTTAGGAGGATAGAAATAATATTAATTATTTATGAAACATGGATGTGGATGGTAAATATGCCCCAGTAATTAAAAAAGTATAAACAATCTCGGATAAAAATTGAGATTTGCGATAGTTTCCCTTACCCTATGTCTGATTTGCTTTGTACTTGTCCAAAACTTTTCTATAATGATTTAAATAATGTTATTTCCTAATTCCATAATCGTAATCATTGTTATGATATCATATGTGGTCATATTCTTAGCTTCTTATTAGTAATATTTCATTGTTACTTGTTATTCAGGGGTTTATTTCTTTTTGTTCTTATGCGTGTTTTTTCAAATAAATTCTTATTCTAATTTTAGGTTATAGATACCTCATTTCCAGAATGGTATTAGTGTAATATATATCATATTTATTCATTCAATTCATTTATATAATCATTATGAAATGAAGATCATGTAGAATGAGTCACATCACTTCGTGGAGACGGTAGGCCGTACGTACGCACGAGCGATTATATCGTTCACATGATCGTGGAATTGTATTGAAGTGTATGCATAATATTTCAGAATAAATATCAATTTACAATAATCATATTTAGTTGTTCTTTACATCATTATACCCATCCATGTAATGTGGTGGTGGAAAATAGATTACACCACGGCGTGGAAACGGTATTCATTACGTACGTACGCGCGGTGATTTTGTTTTCCGTAGGATGGACAGATGGTGAAATAAGGTTGTTTCATACTTATAATAACATATCAGTATATGAGTGATACTGATGTTATTAAGTCATAATGAAACAACTAAATAAGAAAAATTAGAAAAAGAAATAATGTTGAAAGAATCGATAACGGACATTACCTCTTCTTTGAAGCGCCTCTTCTTATCCTCCTCTTATGGAACTAAAGATGGTCTTTGAAGAAGACCAGTACTTCTAGGATGTTTCTAGGGAAGTGGATAAGATAAATTTTCAGGGGTTGGATGAGCATGAAGCCTCAAAGTGGTGTGAGGAATAGAGGGAGGAGGTGGCCTTTTATAAGGGAGGAGAGGGGCACCTTTGGAAAAACCAAAAATATTATATTATTATAAAGTCATATTCAGTTTTTAGTAGCTCCAAATTGATTTATTTTTAAGTTAAGGTGGGGATGGGTCGAAATAATCTCATAAAATATAATTTAGACAAGTTTAGGTTTCTATTTTATCCATATCATTTAGATTTAACTTTAAGTTAAATAATTTTACTTTTACTGTGTCTCCTTGTTTTCTTACACTATAAGGTTAATAAACTTACTACAACAAGCCAAACGAACCCCAAGTTGTATATTATTAATATATAAAACCTTATCTAAGTAATTTGTCCCATACTTAGATTTTTAAGAATAAATTAACAATTAATAATATAATATTTGTTTTAAAAACTATTTTATGTCAATTTTGACACTATTTGGGACATGATTTTTTTGAAAATCATAACAGCATGATTAGTTCGAAAAAAGATAATTAAATCAATACTAATATGTCATATTAACCAATAAAATTAGTGTAATTCATAAAAATTCTCAAATTAAATTTATTTCGGTATTTATAATATCAATTATGTTAATATTTCCTTAATAAGGTAATTACTGCATCATCATTGTGTCATAAATAAATTACATTATATAAAGTCTCAAAATTATAAATAAAATACCACTATGTATGAAATATTTTTATCATTCTAATTAATATTTATAGTCGAAATTATCTTATGTGTAACCCTATATTACAAATTTTTTAGTTATTAAACATTGATTTTAACTATTTTATTTCTTCTTTCAATAAAATACTATTAAATTTCCTAATCTAATCCAAGTGGACCTAAATTGTCATATTTTATTCCTAAGATTGTTTTGGGTCGAATTAATTTTATCCAATAGAATTAGGACATGTGTTAGGATAATAATAATATCATTTTTACCCTTAATTACCCTATTTACATTTAACCATGGTAAAAAAAAGTAAAATGTTACTGTTCAAAAAAAATTATTTTTATCTTATTGAACCACATTTTACTCCTTGATATAAACTGCCTCTCTCAGATTTTTGAAATTCCACTCACAAAAGCGTTAAAATTATGTTTTATATAAATTTCCAAATTCTCCTAGGAGGTGGGTAAAAGACGGTGAAAAATTCAATAAAATTTTTATATATCTAAAATTATTATAAAATGACTCCAATGAATTACATTGAACTTATATAGGTATTATGTATCAATTCTCACATAAAATAAATTTAAATAAAAAGTCGGTTTTTAAATAGTAACAGAGTATTTTCACTATTCATCAAAAATTGAAAGTTTTCAGAAAAATACCAAATTTTGACCCTATGCTAATTTTGATATTCCGAATCCAAAAAATGAATTATATTTTGAATGATAAAATTTAAAAAAAATCAAAAAGTGGGTATTACTGTTCATAACGGTTAGTTTTAATGATATTTTAATAGCATATCGTTGTTTACTCGGTATTGCGTACGACGCAAGCTATCGAGGAAGGTCGCGGTTGCGTGTAAAGCAAGCCATGCTAGTTTCGTGTGTAGTGAAATATTCCTTTGATGATGTATATAACATAAAAACAAAACATATCTCAAAAAAATCTCGGGTGTTACATTCTACCCCCCTTAAAATGAATTTCACCCTCGAAATTCGTCACTTTGTAACAAACAGATGAGGATACCCCTCCCTCATCATATTCTCAAACTCCCATATAGATTCTTCTAATTGGTGGTTCCTCCATAAAACATTCACCAAGCGAGTGGTCTTGTTCCGTATGACTTTTTCGCTATGATCCAGAATCTCTATCGGTTGTTCTTCATAAGAATGATCTTGCTCCAATAGTACAACTTCTGAGCTGAGTACATGTGAAGGATCGGGAATGTACTTTCTCAGGAGAGATACATGGAACACATCATGAACTTGAGAGAGATTTGGTCGAAGCTCCAATCGGTAAGCTACCTTCTCAAAACGATCCAGTATTTCGAAAGGACTGATATACCTAGGGCTCAGCTTTCCCTTCTTTCCAAATCTCATTACTCTCTTCCAAGGAGATATTCGTAAGAAAACTTTATCACCCACTTCAAACTCTAGGTCTTTTCTTCGGTTATTGGCATAAATTTTTTGTCGACTCTGAGCTTCTCTTATGTGTTGTTGAATAGATCAGACCTTTTCTTCCATCTCATCAATAAGATCAGGTCCTAATAGCTTACTTTCCCCAACTTCATCCCAACAAGTTGGAGTTCTGAATTTCTTTCCATAGAGAGCTTCATAACGATCCATATGAATACTGGAGTGAAAGATATTATTATAAGAAAATTCCACCAATGGTAGGTGTTGATACCAACCACCTTTGAAATCCATAGAGTAAGCTCTTAACTTATCTTCTAGAGTTTGGATTGTTCTCTCAGACTGACCATCTGTCTCAGGATGATAAGCAGTGATGAAACTCTAATCTGTATCTAGAGTATGCTGAAGACTTCACCAAAACATTGAGGAAAACCTCGGATCTTGATCAGATATAATGGAAAGTGGTACTCCATGAAATATTACCACTTCCATTACATATATCATGTCCAGCTGATCCAGAGATAAATCCTATCTAATGGCAATGAAGTGTGAAGACTTCATAAGACAATCAACTATGACCCAGATAGCATTATTGCCTTTGGATGTTTTAGGAAGTCCGGTGAAAAAGTCCATAGTGATGTTTTCCCATTTCCATTCAGGTATGGGTAAAGGTTGTAACATCTCCTTTGACTTCTGTCTCTCAGCTTTAACTTGCTGACAAACCAAGCATTGAGAGACATATTCAGCAAAATCTCTTTTCATGCCATCCCACCAGAATTACTCATTCTGGTCCCTGTACATCTTCGTGCATCCAAAATGAAAATAGAATGAAGAGCTATGAGCCTCATCCAGCAGCTCCTTCTTTAATTCTGGGATGGGTGGAACACAAGCATGATTCCTGAACATTATTATCCCATCACAATCAAGGTTGAATTCAGGAACATTTCTCACCTTCTTTTGTAACTCTACATCTTCTTTCTGTGCCTCTTTAATCTTCACATGTACAGATGGTTGATCATTCATTTGAGAAAGATAAGATTTTTTCCCATCCATTATAATTCCAAGATCCATCCTTTTTAAATCCATAAATATTGGATCTTTTGTGATCCTCATCATGGATAAGCTAGCCCAGTCTTGTCGATTTAATGCATCTTCCGCCTTGTTTTCGTTCCTTGTGTGGTAATGAATTGAGGAGTCGTAATCCTTAATCAACTCAAACCATCTTCTTTGGTGCATATTCATCTTCTGTTGTGTGAAAATATTCTTTAAACTTTTATGATCAGTACAAATATCACACCTTTCACCATAAAGATAATGCCTCCAAATCTTTAATGAAATGATTACCGCAGCTAAATCCAAATCTTGAGTTGGGTAATTTTTCTCATGGATTTTCAACTATCGTGAGGCATAAGCTATCACCATATCATTTTTCATGATAACACACCCCAACCCCTTCTTGGATTCATCACTATAGATCACAAAACTTTCTCCACTACCAGGCAGTGTGAGCATAGGTGCACTGGATAGCCTTCTTTTCAACTCCTAGAAATTCTCTTCACATTATTCCTTCCACACGAAATTAACTCCTTTTCGAGTCAACCTAGTGAGTGGATTAGATAATCGTGAAAATCTTTCACAAAACGTCGATAATATCCAGCCAAACCAAGAGAACTTTGGATCTCAGTTACTGTTGTTGCTCTCGACCATCTTTCGATAACCTCTGTTTTTTATAGATCCACAGATATCCCCTCTTTTGAGATTATGTGACCCAAAAATGTAACTTTTTGATGCCAAAATTCACACTTGGTAAATTTGGCATAAAGCTTCTCCTTTCTCAGGGTCTTCAATACAATTCTCTAGTGATCTTCATTTTCTTCCTTGCTCTTTGAATAAACAAGAATATTTTCTATAAAGACTACCACAAACTGATAAAGATAGTCTCTAAAGACACAATTCATTAGATCCATGAAGATAGCAGGGGAATTAGTAAGACCAAATGGAATCACTATAAATTCATAGTGTCCATACCTTGTACGGAAAGTCGTCTTTGGTATATCCTCCCTTTTGACCCTTAATTGATGATACCCTGAATGAAGATCAATCTTGGAAAAGTATTGAGCTCCATGTAGTTGGTAAAATATGTCATCAATGCATGGGAGAGTTTATTTGTTCTTGATAGTGATCTTGTAAAAGTTCTCGATAATCAATGCAGAGTCTCATTGATCCATATTTTTTCATAACAACTAGAACAGGTGCTCCCCAAGGTGACACACTAGGGTGTATGAATCCCTTATCAAGACTCACTTGGGGTTTCTTCTTCAATTCATGTAATTCAATTGGGGACATTCTATAAGGGGTCTTTGAAATAGTAAAAGCACCTGGTATGAGTACTATTGAAAACACAACTTCACGATTTGGTGGAAGACCTGGAAATTTCTCTAGAAAGAAATCATAGAACTCTCGTACAATGGGAATATTCTTAATCATGAGTTTCTCTCCAACCATTTGAGATAAATAACCTTCATTTAGTAGAATCAAGACGCATAAAATGGAAGAAATTTCCACTGGAAGGTTATGTTCATCCTTGCATCGATAGACGATCGTAGATTGATCTGGAATATGAATTGTGACTTCTCTTCTTTGTAAATTGATATGAGATCCATATAAAGAAAGCCAATCCATGACAAGAATCACATCAAATTCCACTATAGGATGGATCACAAGATTTTCAGGAAGCACTTTCCCACAAACTTCAATCGGATAAGAATTGTAAACTTTTGATGCCACTGTTGTGCCATTAGGGGTTGTCACAGCTAACTCAACATCTAATTGTTAAGGTAATATAGGGATACCCTTAGAAAATGCATTATAAATAAAAGAGTTTGTGGATACAGAATCAAATAAAACATTTTCTACTTTAGAGTGGATGTTAAATGGACCTTTCACCACTTTGTTATCGTACTCCACATTGCTGATAGAAATTGCATGTGACTTTCCTTTGTATTTAGCCATAAAAGTTTGTTGATGTCGATCATCATCAACAACCCTTGGATTAGGGCATTGCTTAGCATAATGCCCCATTTCCTTACACTTGTAACATTTAAGTATAGAAGGTGCACTCTGTGTAGCCTTTTCTTTGTTCGCATCACTAGACATATTCTTCCCATCATTGCGGCATTCAAATGCCCGATGACCTTCCATTCCACATTTGAAACATTTACTTGTCCCTTTAGGACAACTCCCACCATGTTTCATTCCACACATTGAGCATAATGGAAAAGTCATATTCTCTTCAGTGTGCTCTTTAGATTTTCCTTTGAAATCCATTTTCCTCTTCTTATCAAACCCATATGACTGATGGGTTACTCTAATCTCCATCTCAACCTTGAGAGCACATAGAATGATTTCCTTGTATCTATTGAAGTCCCTTATGGCTAACGCCATTTGAAGACATTGTTTTAAGCCACTGAAGAATAGATCGATCTTACCCTCAGGTTCGATAATAATCCCAGAAGCGTACATTGCAAGTCTTGTAAAATTTTCATCGTAGGTACCAACAGATTCATCATACTTTTGCTTCAGTTCAAGAAACTCTTTCTCCATATTTGTTCGAAGAATACACGAGAAGTACATACTGAAAAAAAAAGTTCTGGAACTCGTCCCATTCCATGGATTCAATTTCATCCCTTTGCCTCGTATTATTGACAAGATTCCAAAATTGATCAGCTTCACCCTCCAAACGATATACATCTAAGATGACTTTATCATGTTCAGAACATCGAAGAACTGAAAATATCTTTTCCGTGGTACTGATTCATTGTTCATCCACTAATGGATCAGTACACCCGCTGAATGAGGGGGGATGCTACCTCATGAAGGATTCAACAGAATATTGCTCCTTCCTTTGCTCAATTGGAAGTCCTGCATGATTCATAGCTTGATAAAGTTGTGTGAGCATGGCTACAAGATTTTTCATTCCAGCTCTTGAACATTTAGTTGCTCAGGGGGACAATCATTGAATTTCCCATCACATTCAGTATTAACACGGTTCCTTTTGGTTCTAGCCATTGACTAAAACCATGAAACATAGTGTGAATAACACTAATTACAATTGTAAAATCACATAATCAAGAATAAAATTTCACACTTAAGGTCTTATCATAGGTTTTTCATGGCCATTTTTAAAACACTAAGATTGTGTTCTATGCATAAACTTATCCTTAGGGTTCTTACTAAGGCTTTCACATCCTAGTTTCCAAAGGTTGACTATAACTTTCCACTGATATAAACTATAATGACCCATAATTTACATACTTTGTTATTACCTCAAATTTGAAGCACACTTATTACAACATATAACAAAACCATGAAAGGACCGTATAGGTATAGTGTCTTTAGAAACTTGGAAACATAAAAAACTTGTTCATAAAGCATCTACATTGTCCCCCATTTATTTCATCATATCTAGAGTCCCTTTTGGTATATCCTACTTAATAACCTTCTTCCTGACCTGGGGAAAGAAAACATACAGAGGGGTGAGCTCAAATGCTCAGTACGGGTAAACAAAATAAATATCAATCACATCATGTTCATAAGAACATAACATTTTTGAAATCCTAACCTGGAAAAGAGATCATAATTTCATAACATGGGATAATTCATAGTAGTGAAATGTAATCCCCAAAAGCATAACTTAAAACATGAAACTTTGTTTCATAAACACATAATCATAGTGAATCATTTCTTAGTAGTAAATACTCATTGACAAGACTATCATAGCAGACAAAGTCCATTTCTGAACCGAGTTCACTCCTCGTTTCAGTCCTGTATCACTAAACTGGATTAACCTATCATTCCCGCCATGTCTATCTCATGAGATATAAATCTTTACCCAATGCATTGGAGGAAGTTATAGGTCTCACCCATCTTATAATGATACTATTCTTATGTGTTCCACAAGATCATAAGTCATACATAATATCATAACTCATGTAAAAAAATAGGATTCTTAAACATCATGCCATCAAAACATAATCCATATAAGATAAAAGGACATCATAAAAATAATTCCATCTTAACATAATCAAATCAATGTAAAAATAGGGATATAAATAGAACCCTATATTATCTTAGATGGAAAATAATTTTGATAAAACACTTGAACTCAATTCTTGAGGAACATATCCTATCTACTTCAAAAAAAATTTCCTTTATTAAAATGTCATATAATTATAAACTAAAAAAATTTGTATAAAAATACACATGAAAACTATTAATGGAATATTCATGGACATAATGTTCTAATATTCCATTCATGTCGTATAAGTTAAAAATAGTCTTCTCATACTTTGGCCGAAAAAGTCAAAAAAGTACCTCGTACTAAAAACGACAAAAGATTCCTTTCATATAATTTACTAAAAACTCACCGAAGGGTAAAATTAGATTTAAAAAATATTATTAGGATTGAAATAATATTACATATTGATGAAACATGGATGTGGATGATAAATATTCCCCAGTAATTACCGAAGTATAAACAATCTCGAATAAAAATTGAGATTTGCGAGATTTTCCCTTACCTTTGGTCCGATTTGCTTCGTACATGTCCAAACCTCCTGTATAATGATTTAAATAATGTTATTGACTTATTACAGAATCTTACTCATTGTTATGATATCATATGTGGTCATATTCTTAGCTTCTTATTAGTAATATTTCATTGTTACTTGTTATTCGGGTGTTTATTGCTTTTTGTTCTTATGCGTGTTTTGTCGAATAAATTCATATTCTTATTTTAGGTTATAGATACCTCAATTAAAGAATGGTATTAGTGTAATATATATAATGTTTATTCATTCAAGTCATTTATATAATCATTATTCAATGAAGATCATGTAGAACGAGTCACATCACATCATGGAGACGGTAGGCCGTACGTACGTACGAGCGATGATATCGTTCCCATGATCGTGGAATTTTATTGAAGTGTATGTATACTATTTAAGAGTCAATATCAATTTAAAATAATCATATTTAGTTATTATTTACACCATTATACCCATCCAAGTAAGGTGGTGGTGGAAAATAGATTACACCACAGCGTGGAGACGATATTCCGTACGTACGCATGCGCGGTGATTTCATTTTCCGTAGGATGGATAGATGGTGAAATAGGGTTGTTTAATACTTATAATAACATATCAGTATATGATTGATACTGATGTTATTACTTCATAATGAAACAACTAAATAAAAATAAGTAGAATAAGAAATAAAGTTGAAAGAATCGGTAACAGACATTACCTCTTCTTTGAAGCGCCTCTTCTTAACATCCCCTTAGGGCACTAAAATGGTAATTGAAGAAGACCATGACCTCTAGTATGTTTCTAGGGATGTGTAGAAGAGACATTTTAAGGGATTGTTCGAGATTGAAGGCTCAAAGTGGTGTGAGAAAGAGAGGGAGGAGGTTCCCTTTTATAAGGGAGGAGAGGGGAACCTTTGGAAAAACAAAAAATATTATTTTATTATAAATCCATATTGGGTTTTTAATAGCTCAAAATAGATTTATTTCAAAGATAAGGTTGGGTTGGGTCGAAATCCTCTCATCAAATATAATTTAGACAAGTTTATGTTTCTATTTTAACCTTATCATTTAGATTTAACTTTAAATTAAATAATTTTACATTTACTGTGTTTTCTTGTTTTCTTACACTATAAGGTTAATAAACATACTATAACAAGCCAAACGAACCCCAAGTTGTTTATTATTAATATATATAACCTTATCTAAGTAATTCCTCTGAACCTTAGATTTTTAAGAATAAAATAACAATTAATAATATAATATTTCTTTTAAAAACTATTTTATGTCAATTTTGACACTATTTGGTACTTGATTTTTGTAAAAATCACAACAACATGATTAGTTCGAAAAATGTTAATTAAATCAATATTAATATGTCATATAAACCAATAAAATTAGTTTAATTCATAAAAAGACTCAAATTACAATTATTTGGTTTTTTATAATATCAATTTTGTTACTATTTCCTTAATAAGGTAATTACCGCATCATCATTGTGTCATAAATAAATTATATTATTTAAAGTATAAAAATTATAAATAAAATACCATTATGTAAGAAATTTTTTTATATTTATAATGAATATTTATAGTAGAATTTATCTTATGTATAACTTTATATTAAAAATGTTTCAGTTATTAAACTTTGATTTTAACTTTTTTAACTATTCTTTAAATAAAATACTATTAAATGTCCTAATATAATCCAAGTGGACCTAAATGGATATATTTTATTACCAAGGGTTTTTTGGTCAAATTAATCATATCTAATAGAATTAGGACATTTGTTAGGATAATAATATTATCCTTTTTACCCTTAATTACCCTATTTACATTTAAACGTGTTAAAAAAGTAAAAAGTTACTATTCAACAAAAATTATTTTTATCTTATTAAACCACATTTTACTCCTTGATATTAACCGTGTCTCTCGGATTTTTGAAATTCCACTCATAGAAGTGGTAAAATTATGTTTTACGTAAATTTCCAAATTCTCCTAGGAGGTGGGTAAAAGACAGTGAAAAGTTCAATAAAATTTTTATATATCTAAAATTATTATAAAATAACTCCAATGAATTACATTGAACTTATATAGGTATTATGTATCAATTTTCAGATAAAATAAATTTAAATAAAATAAATAATTATTTAAATAAAAAGTTTGTTTTTAAATAGTAACCCAGTGTTTTCACTATTCATCAATAATTGAAAGTTTTCAGAAAAATACCATAATTTTACCCTAGGCTAATTTCGATATTCCGAATCCAAAAACGAAGTCCATTTTGAAAGATTAAATTTACAAAATTCCAAAAAGTGGGTATTAGTATTCATAACGGCTAGTTTTCATAATATTTTAAGAGCATATCGTTGTTTCGTGAAACTCGGTATTGCGTACGACGCAAACTATCGAGGAAGGTCATGATTGCGTGTAAAGCAAGCCAAGATAGTGTTGTGTGTAGTGAAAAATTCTTTTGATGATGTATATAACATAAAAACAAAACAATTCTCATAAAAATCTCAGGTGTTATATTCAAACCTAGTTCCTAAAACTTATTATTTTATCATAATCATTGTTAAATTGAGGAACAATTTTCACATTCTTATGTAACTCTACATCTTCTTCAATGAATTTTTAATATCCACTTATATTGATGGATGAAAATTCATTTTAGAAGGATTATATTACTCCCATTCCATTTAAATTTCAAGATCCATCCTCTATAAATCCCTAAATATTAGATCCTTCGTGATCCTCATCATGTATAAGCTATCATGGTCTTTTCGACTCAAACCATCTTCTGACTTGTTTGATTTCCTAGGGTAGTAATGTATTGAGCAGTCGTAATCTTTTTCCACCTCCAACCACCTTATTTGGAAGATATTCAGCTCCTTTTATGTGAAAATATACTGTAAACATTAATTATTAGTATAAATATCACACCTTTCACCATAAAAATAATGCCTCTATATCTTTAATGCAATGATTACCATAACAACTCCAAATCATGAGTTGGGTGATTTTTCTCATGAATTTCCCACTCTTGTGAGGCATAAGCTATCACCATATCATTTTTCATGAGAACACATCCTAGTCCCTTCTTGGATGCATCACTGTATGTCACAACCTTTTATCAACTACATGGAAGTGTGAGCACATGTTCACTTGCTAGCCTTCTTTTGTTCTCATGCAAATTCTTTTCATATTCCACTATCCAAATGAACATAACACATTCTTAGTCAACGTAGTGATTGGATTAGATAATCGAGAAAACTCATTTATAAAATGTCGATAATATCCATCCTAACCAAAAAAATTGGATCTCAGTTACTTTTGGTGGTCACAACCATGTTTTATTAACCTCTGTTCTTGATGGATCCACAAATATCCCCTCTTTAGATTATGTGACCCAAAAATGAAACTTTTTGAAACTAAAATTTACACTTGGTAAATTTGGCATAAAACATCTCCTTTCTTAGGGTCATCGGTATAATTATTAAATCATCTTCAGGTTATTCCTTTCTATTTTAATAGAAAAGAATATCATTCATAAAGTCGACGATAGATTGGTCAAGATATTCTCAAAAGACTTTATTCGTTAGATCCATTAAGATAGCAGGAAAATTATTATGACCAAAAGGAATTGCTATAAATTTATAGTATTCATACTTTGTATGGAATGTATTATTGAGAATATACACCATTTTTACCATTAAATGATGATATCCTGAATGAATATCAATATTTAAAAAGTATTGAGATCCCCATAGTTGTTCGAATAATTCATCAATGCATTGTAGAGGATATTTGTTCCTGATAGTGATCTTATTAACTTCTTGATAATCAATGTAGAGTCTCATTGACCCATTTTCTTCTTAAAAAATAGCATAGGTGATCTCCAATGTGAGTCACTAGGTCATATGAATAACTTATTAGGATTCTCTTGGTGTCACTCCTTCAATTCTTACTACTCAATTGGGGAAATTCTATAAGGTATCTTTGAAATAGCATAAAACCCTGTATGAGATCTATTGAAAACTCAACATAAATATTTGGTGGAAGACCTTGAAATTTCTAAGGAAATACTTCTTTAAACACCTGTACAATGGTTGTATTCTTAATCATGAGTTTTTTCCCAAGACTTGGAGATAAATAACCTTCCTTTATTGGAATGAAGGCACGTATGAGGAAATAAATTTCTACTGGAAACTTATATTCATATGATCATCGACTGATGATCATATATTAATTTGGAATATGAAATTTGACTTCTATTATATGGCAATTGATATGAGATCCATTTAAAGAAAGACAATCCATTTGAACAATCTCATCAAATTCCACTATATGAAGGGTCACAAGATTTATAGGAAGCACTTTCCCACAAACTTCAATCACAGAAGAATTATAAACTTTTGATGTGACCATTGTGCCATTAAGAGTTTTCATAGTTATCTCAACATATAATTTTTGAGGTAATACGGTAATAACCGTAGAAAATTATTTAGAAATAAAGGAGTTAGTGGAGTCAGAATCAAATAAAACATTTTCTACTTTAGACTGGATGGTAAGTGTACCCTTTACCACATCATTATCGTTCTTCATATCGCATATGGTAATTTCATGTGACTTTCCTTTTTCTATGGCCTTATGAGTTTTTTGAATTAATTCATCACCAATAACACTTGGATTAAGTCATTGACTATCACAATTCTCCATTTCCTTTAATTTTATCATTGAAGTTTAAGTGGCGTATTCATTGTAGCCATTTATTTGTTCACATAATTAAACATATGTTTACTATCACCTCATCATTCAATTTTTAGATGACCTTCTTTTCCACACTTAAAACATTTACCAGTTACTTTAAAGAAATTCCCTCCACATTTCATTCCACACTTTGAGCATAAGAGAAAAATCATCTTCTTTTCAGTGTGGTCTTTATATTTTTCTTTGAATTCCATTCTCCTCTTCTTATCAAACCCATATTACTGATGGGTTACACCAATCTCCATATCATCCTTGAGGGAACTTTGAAAAATTTCATCATAGCTATTTAATTCCCTTATATATAATTTCATTCAAAGTCTTGGAATTATTCCACTAAAGAATCCATCAATATTACTCTCAGGTTGGATAATTATTCCAAAAGCATTCTATGTAAGTCTTGTAAAATTTTATTCATATGTACCAATGGATTTATCATTATTTTTCTTAAGATCATGTAACTCCTTATCCACCTTTGTTCAAATAAAACAAGGAAATCACTTATTGAAAAATAATATCTTGAACTCATCAGATTCCATGAACTCAATTTCATCAATTTTCCTTATATTTTTTATAATAATCCACCATTGATCATATTCACCTTCCAAATGATATACTACAAAGATTACATTATAATGTTTAGAAAATTCTAGTACCTAAAATATCATTTAGTGGTACTAATCCAATGTTTATCCACTAATGTATTAGAAGGATCACTGAATTAAGGTGGATGATGTCTCATAAAGGATTTAATATAATTATACTACCTACATTGCTCATTAGGAATTGCAGCATGATTCATAACTTGAGAAAGTTATTTAGGAATGGCTAAAATATTAGGCATTCCAACTCCAACAACATTTGGTTGCTCATGGGTACAATCATTGCATTTCCCATCGGATTCAACGTTAACGTAGTTCACTCGGGTTCTAGCCATTAAATTAAACCCAATAGCATAGTATGAGAAACACTAATTATAATAGGAAAACCACATAATCAAGAATAAAATTTCAATTTAGGACACTTTATATTTTATCCTTGGTTATTCATGGTCATTTCTAAAACACTAGTATTTTATCTCATACATAGACATATCCTTAAATATTTCGTATCCATGTTTCCAATGGGTAACTATAATTTTCCCCTGACAACAACTATAGGGATCCATTATTTAAAAAAATTGATATTACTTCAGTATTGAAGTATATTTATTCAAACAAATAAAAAAACCATAGCCAGACCATATAGGTATAGTATCATTGGAAACTAAGAAACATACTTAACTTGTTTATAAAACATCTACATTGTCCCCTCTTTATTTCATCATAACAAGACTCTATTTTAGAATATAATAATTAATACCTATATTCATGTCTTTGGGAAAATAAACATATCAATGTTTGATCTCAATTGCTTAGTAATGGTAGACAAAGGAAATATCATTCATACCACATTCATAAGAACAAAACAATTGAAAATCTTATCCTGCATTAAAAATATCTCAATATCATGTACTGGAATAAATCATAACAGTGAAATGTAATCCCAGTATTCATAAAATCAGTCATGAAATTCGGTGGCATTAACACATAGGAATAAAAAAGATTTTTATTTTATTTGAGGCTCATTTCCAATACCATCATATTGGACAAAGTCCATTATTGAACCATGTTCACTCCTCATTTCATCACTGTATCAATAAAGTGGATTTACTTACCATTCCATCCATGAATATCACATGAGATATAAGTCTTTACCCAATATATTTTAGGGATATATAGGTCCCACCCATATCACAAAGAAACCATTCTAACATGTTCCAAAAAAACATAAATAATTCATCATAGCATAACCCATGAAATAAAATGGGTTTTTTAAACATTATTCCATAATAATCCATAAAACTAAATTGATTTAATCAAAATGATTCAATAATAACACAATAAAATATATGTAATAATAGGGATATAAACATAAACATATGCCATATTAGATGGAAAATAATTTTGATAAAACACATGAACTTAGTTCTTCAATAAAATATCATATATTCATCAAACAAATTCATTTCCCAATATTATGTGCAATTAAATAATGAATTTAGTTGAAAATAAACATGAAATAGTGTATAGGTAGATTCCAGGATATATGGAGTCCTGAAACCGTAAAAATCAATTTATGTCGTATATGTTAAAAAACATTATCCTCATACTTTTTCAAGAAAAGTCAAAAAGTGCCATGTAGGATAATCAAAAGAAAGTTTCAATCCATACCACGTAGTAAAAGTCAAAAAGGGGTAAAAATTATTTTAAATATATATATAGAATAATATTTAACATTTTATGAAAATATTTTTAGTAAACATAGATAGGGATGATAAATATATCCTCCATAAGTACTTACCAATAAACAATCTTTGATAAGAACGAGATTAGAAAACTTATATGTTAACTTAGTTCCAATATCCCTTGTATATAGAAAAATCTAATGTAAAATGATTTTAATAATGTTACTAATGTATTCCATAATCCTAATAATTTTTATGATAACATTTATGATCATATTATCATCAGTTTGTTAGTAATATTTCATTGTTACTCGTTATTTGGGTATTAACTTCGTAATGATATTATGTATGTTTTTTCAGATAATTTCTTATTACCCCTTTTAGGATATAGTTATATTTTTTAAATAATATTATATGTATGGTATATATAATATTTATTCATTCAATTAATTTATTTAATCATTGTTAAAGGATGATTATGTTGAAGGAATCACATCACATTGTGGAAATGCTAAGTCGTACGAATGCATGACCGATGATATTGTTCCCATAATCATTGAATGATTTTTAATTAGATAGTGTATAGTATCTCATAATTATTATAATGTTATAATAATCACATATAGTAATTATTTACCCCATTATACACATCCATGTAAGGTGATGATGAAAAATAGTATACACCATGGCATGGAGACGGTAAGCCGTACGTATGCACACGTGGGTATTTCATTTTTCATAGGTTGGATAGAAGGTGAGATAGGTTTGATTCATATTTATAATAACATATCAGTACATGAGAGATTCATATGTTATTAATTTACATTGAAACAACTAAGGAAGAGGAACTAGAAAAACAATGAAATTTGAATGAATCGGTAGAAAAGATTACCTCTTTTTCAACTTTCCTCCATTAAATTTCTTCTTAGGGAACTAGAGTTGGACTTTTGAGAAGACCAGAACCTCTAGAGTGTAACTAGGGAATTTGAGAAGAGAAATGGGAAGAGGATGGCCGAGATTTAAGGCTCAAAATCGTGTGAATAGGAGAGGGACAATGTTCTCTTATATAAGAGAGGAGAGGGGAACTTTATAAAACACTCAAAATATTAATTTATTATAATTTCAATTTCCATAAAAATGGACCAAATATTTTCTAGTTAGAATATAGGATGATTTTGGTTGTAATTACCATCATCTAATAAATTTTATACAAGTTCTGAATATTTTTTATCCTAATATTTTTTCTTTAATCCTAATTTTTCCTTTTTTAATCATACTATGGTATCTTGTGATGTATATATTATGAGTTAATGTAATTATCATATCATGTCAAACAAGCCACAAAAAGTTATTTATGAGATATTTGGACTTATATTAAATATTTTGATGGATTTGATAATTTTATAAATTAAATACATTTTAATAAACTATTTTATGTTTAAAGTTATAAATTATTTCAATTTTGGACAATATTAATACAGGACTTTTTTTTAAAATAATAACAACCTGATTAATTCTAACCAAATGTATTAATTCATCACTAATATGTCAATTTATTCCAAACAAATCGTGGATGATATCAAAATGTTCAAATTAAATTTATTTTAATATTTATAAATTCATTTATTTGAATCCTTCATTAATGATATAATCAATACATCATAATTGGGTCATAAATAAATACATTTATCTAACATCTAGAAATTATAAATAAAATAGCATGATATAGGAAATATTTTTTGATTTATAATTACTATTTATAAACATATATATATTAGTTGTATAACCCTATATTAAAATTGATTTAGTAAAAGATATATGTTTATGTTATAATTATCATTACATTAAATTAATTCTTATAAAATGTCATTGTCACACACAAGTGAGTACATCGGGTCCCAAAACCGACCTATGGATTCCCTTGGTTGGAAATATGTAATAATATTTGATAATGACATGTTTTAGGGTCGTTTTATTCTATTAAAGTATTATTTTCTACCCTTATTTACCAGATTTACCTTTCAACCATGGTAAATAATAATAATTACTGAAGTTAATATTCATATTTTCCAAAAAGAAAAGGTGCATATTCACACAATTTGGAACTTTCGATTCAAAATTTGGAATCCATTTTTCCACATTCAAAACATAGAAGTTTCGGTAATTAATTTAAAATTAGTCTTGTTGTTGAAATGAGATAATGGGTTTTAAAAGTTAAAACATTGCAAAATATTGAAATGGTTTTACCTGTGAATTCAATGTAACATTAATGATAGTGAAATAAATAATATTAAATGGTAAAAATATATTCTATTTATACTTTAAACCCATTCAATATTTTAATTTAACCATGAAAAATATCTTGATTAAAAAGTTTTTTTTAATTAAAATTTAGCATATTTTTATTATTCATCAAAACATGAAAGTTATCATAAATTTATCAGAAATTTATCCAAAGTAAATTTTTAAATCCTTCTTCAAAATAAAATGTTTATGTTTCCATATTAAAATTACTAATGTGTAAAAATCATATTTTAAAATGGGTTCTCCATTCAAATGAGTAAAAAATAACGTTTAAAAAAATAGGTTCTTATACATAAAATAGCATTTTATTTATACCCTATGAAGAATATAACTATTGGAGGAATATAAAAAATATTTTATTATGTATATAAAACATATATACTTCATTAATTTCATTACCCAAAGAAATTTACACAAAAAAAATACATTTATCTAATTGATTTATATTTTTCATAATAATTAACTACCAATGAATTCATAATGAATTTTTATAAGTTAGTTATAATTTTTAATGATAAAAAATGGATTTGCTATAATGATAATTTTATATTATTTATGTCGTGTAGTTTGTTTAAACTCACAATTTTGTGAAAATCAAGAAAATGAAGAATATAAATTATTTGAAGAAAAATATTTCATAAAAACATCCTTGTGTTACAAGTACAACAAATGTAAATGATTCTACCATACTCCATATATAATATTTTAATAGAAAATGTAATTTAAAGGAATGTATCATAATTAAGAAAATTATAATATTAAATTATATTAATTTAATTAGGAAATAAAATTATTTATTTTCTATTGCAATTAGTAGATGAAAATTAAAGGGTTTTACAATTATTATATCCCAATGAGTTGGGTATCATTTCACCTAGGATAAATGCTATGTCTTACCACCTCATGGGTAATCCCTAGAAATTATGACTAGCACATCTGTCTTTCTATCCATGGAATCCCTCAATTAAAAAGGTAATTAGATCCTTTAACTTTCATATACCTAAAGGCACTCAATACAATGATCGGCATCACCATATTCTTATCCCCAGAATCCCTCGATTATTTTCACAATGATCATTTGTACAAAAATATACAAATAATTTTTATAAATATAATAACTAGGAACAAGTCATTCATGAATTGTATCTTCATGGATTTTCACCTGAAGATAGACATATGTTACACTGTCTCCCTCTCTCTAAAGAACATAATTAACAATAGCATGCATTTTATGATCAGTGGTCCAAGTCATATTTTCTATAGTTCAAACTACCACCTATTTATAGGCCTCATATCTAATGGTCATATTTTATTTCAAAAATAGGATTTCTTCAGAAAACATGGAAGGACTAGGACACCTGAAATTATAATAGTCAAAACAAAATAGAATATACAACATCATTGTGATTAGAAGATAATTGTTATGTGAGTATGATGAATATATAAAGCTTGAGTATATGTGAAACATGTATACGGTATTATAGTAAGGCTTGAGTTCAATACATTACATGAGTATGATAAATATCTTGGGTGTGATGCATAACATGGTTATGATGTATAATATATATTTGATATATACCATGATTACGATTCATAACATGGATACGATACATAACATGGTTATGATTCATAGCATGGATATGATACATAACGTGGTTAAAATGAAAAACATGAATATAATACTTGGTTATGATGAATTATATAGATACGATACATTATATATTTATGATGCATAACATGGATATGATACATAATGTGGTTATGAAGCATAACATGGACATGATACGTGGTTACAATGAATAATATGGATATGATACATGGTTATGATGAAAAACAAAATATGTGTTTATGATGAAAAAGAACATATGTGGTATGATGAAAAAAGTACTTTGTTATTTCCAAAACAAAAAATATTAATGGTAATGTCGAAACACATTTTGACTCAACAATCTCCCCCTTTTTGGAAAGCAAAATTCAAAAAAAATTAATGCTTATCTCCCCCTGAGTTTAGTGAAACATATAAAAGTAGTATTAAATATGACTAAATCCACTGTAGGATAAAAATTATCTCTAAGGATTGTATTCTCTTTATTTCACCTTTTCATATGAGTTCTCCCCCTTAATAATGTATTGCCCCATTTTTCATTTTTATGGAGAAAAACATCTTTATAAAGTAATTTATTATTTAACAAATTATTCTCCCCCTTTGTTATTTTAAAAAATAATTCGAGAATGAATTATTTTCTTATAAAGAGTTAGATAAATAATGTATATCAGACAATATAAATTACATGAAATGAAATATTTATTTATTAAAAAAAGAGTTCGAAAATTCATTCTTTCTCTTTTTGTTCATCCATGAGTTTAAACACAAACAACTTCATCCCCATGAAATTTTGTCTATCTTCTATCAACATTTCATGATATTATTGATGAGCCTTCGAATACTCATCCTATTCTATAATAATTCATTATTATTTACAGATCTTTTCTTCATAAAGTTGATTGATTTATACCTAGTCTTTGAGCCTTACATCCTAGTTATTGTAACCATCCATTATGACTCTGTAGGCCTTTTCTAGGATTACAATTATATTTAATAGAAATTACATTTCATTACATCCATTTTCCAATTTTTCTTTTAGATGTTCAATCTATTCAACTTATATTTATTTTTTGGTACCCAGTCTTTGAAATGATGCTAATTTTTTCTTCAAATCTAGGACAAAATTTTTGAATATTGAATTGAGATCATTTACACGCATCACCAATTCATAGAGTTCATCAAAATGATTATTTATACTTTCATCAACCAAGTACGACCACTTAACAACATTGTTACAAGACATTATATGCTCCGTAGCACATTCTTTGAGCACATTAAAATTTCCTTTAAATTTCAAAAACCTATCCATGAAAACATTTACAGAATATGTTCTTTTATTATGACTATTAACAATGATATCAATCCTGGCTTCAATTCTTGGAAGGAAATGGATAGTATTTTCCAATATATTAATGGTTTGTTTAATATATTAAATTATTTTTACTATTATTTTCTATTCTAAATATATATCTTCATTGTATTTTGGAAATTCTCCAAAATAATTTTCATTGCTAATAATTATAGCTAGTTGATTCTAATTCTTTTTGGATTCTTCTTATTCTTCTTTATCTAAGAGTTAAATAAAATTCTTGAAAGTATTATTTAGAGAATATCCTTTTGATTATTTAGGATCATGAGATGAAAACATTAAGGATAGGGATTCTGAAGATTCAGCTGAGTAATTTTTCTTTTTAGAAACATCATTCTCTTCCACCTCTTCCTGTTCTTCTCCTTTTACTTCTTCACCTTTTTTTTCTTCTTCTTCTTCTTCTTAAATTTCATGATTTATGATTTGTATAGCTGATTGTGCAGTTTCATATTTTTATTTCTTGTTCTCTACTAGATCATGTTGGGTTTGAAGAGTTGGTTCTTTTATGACTACTCTTGTTATGGCTTCCTTAGTTATCATTAGAAGACGGTCAATATCAATTTCTTGAGTCTTTCTATTCTTCATTCTCTTTTCCATTTATTCTTTTACGGATTATTTGTTTTTATTATTTCATCCAGATCATTAGCAGGGTCCAAACCGAATTGTGGATCACATTATTTTCATTATACCTTTTTCTTCATCCATTATGGCACAAACTCATCTGATACAGCTTTTTGTTTCTTTTTTTCTTGTGGGTTTTATCCTTAGCTAATATTATTTTTCTCAATTTTGATTTGGATTGATTTAAAAGTGTTTCACTCCCTTTAGAAATTTCATTTTATTTCTCATCTTCTAGATCGTTCTCAAACATCATGGATTTGGTATTGATTTGTAAAATGATTCTCAATTTACATTCTATTTAGATTGACGTTGAACTATTCTGGTTTTTTTTAAATGCATTTAGAATGAATCATCTTAGAAGTTAAAAGAAATAATTGAAGTACCAACAATTTGAAATATAATTAGACAATATCTATTTTTAGAGGTCATACCAGTCGAAGTATCAAGATAGATATATTTTATTCATTATATAGTTCTTATGATCACAATACTTAATTGCTGTTTTAAAATCATAGGAAACTAATAAAAGAAGATAAATTCTAATACTGATAAATTTATAAAACCAATTAAATTATAATAGCGATAAAATTTTAATACTGATAAAATTGTAAAACTAATAAATTTTAATAACATTAAAATTTTAATACTGGTAAAATTGTAAAACTGATAAAATTATAATAGGAAGAAAATGTGAAACTGAAAAACATGAAACTGATACAAGCCTAAAATCGATAAAATATGAATGTGAAAAACATGAAACCGATAAAATAATGAAAATGATAAAATATGAAACTGATAAACATGAAACTGATAATCATGAAATAGATAAAATATGAATATTATAAACATGATACTTATAATCATTTGACCGATAAAAACATAAAAAAGATAAAATATGAAACAAGTAAACCTGAAACTGATAAAATCATATATACCCTCCCTTTGAATAGGAATAACTTAATATAAATATACATTTTAAAAAAAATTGTAATTCAATGATTACATTATAGTGATCATTCCTAGCTTCTGTTTAATGTATTCAAATCTATCGTAAGATAATGGTTTTGAAAATAGTTTAGCAGGTTGTTCTTCCATTCAGATGAATAGTAAAAAAATATCTCCTTTTAGTGTGTGGTCTCTAATAATGTCATGCCTAATATCAAGTTGTTTTTTACTGGAGTTTTTTGCACGGTTTTTACATAGATAAATGGCACTAGTAATATCATATAGTGCTTGAGTTATGGAAAAACTCATTCCATTTTTAGTGAGTGTGTGTTACATCCACAAAACATATGCACAATAACATCCATCTACTATAAATTCAGCCATAGTAGTGGAAGGTTCTACTAAATGTTATTTTTTGCATGACTAAGAAAATAATGAATCTCTTAAAAATTTCATTGTTTCAGATGAACTTTTTCCATCTATTCTACATCCACCAAAGTCAAAATCGGAAAATCATTACAAAACTAATCATTTCCATAAGAATAAAATAGTCCTAAATCCATAGTACCTTTTAAATAGAAAAACAATTGTTTCAATGCTTTTAAATGGTATTATTTTGGATTAGCATGGTATCTAGCACATAAGAATACAAGAAACATTAAGTATAGATGACTATCGATTATGTATAGTAATCTTCTTATAAATATTTTTTTTTTTTTGATCAACATGTTTCCCAGTTTCATCAAGATAAAAAGTATATGAGGTTCTGATTGGATTACTATTTCTTTTTTTGTTTTCATATCCATTTTTTTAAGAAGTTATTTCACATACATATATTGAGATATATAGGTTCCTTCTAGTTTTTGAGAGATTTGAAAACCTAAAAAGATTGTTAACTCACCCATCATACTCATTTCAAACTCATATTTCATGAGATTTGAAGAAGAGTTATTTAGGGATTTCCAAGTTGATATGAATATAATTTCATCAACACAAATTTGAACAAACAAAATATTTTTTCCTATATTTTTAAAAATAGTTAGATTTTTAGTTCTTTTAGAGTAATTGTTTAGAAAATTATTTCATGTTGGCCTATTATACCATGTTATAGAGGCTTGTTTAAGACCATATAATTATTTGGTAGGTTTAATAACATTATCAAGATGTATTGAGTCTACAAATCCAGGAGGGTTTTCTACAAAAACATCTTCTTCTACATATCCATTATGAAAATCCCATTTTACATCCATTTTAAAATTTTTGAAGCTAAAGAATGCTGTGAAGGATAGTATAATATTTATGGTTTCAAGTATAGTTACTGAAGCATAGGATTCTTCATATTTTATTCTCTCTTGTTGATTATAGACATTAGTAATGAGTCTTTCTTTATTTCTTATAATGCCTCAATTTTCATCACATTTTTTTTCTGAAAACCCATTTTACACTAATTATAGTTGTTTCTTTAGGTCTTTAATCCATGGTCCAAAATTTATTCCATTCAAATTCATTTTTTCATCTTTCATTTCTATAATTCAATCCTCAACAACTAAGGAAATACTAAAAGTGCTAGGATCAAATTGGCATAGAAAAGCATGCTGATCTATTTTATTTCCCAAGGAATTTCCTATTCTTATATGTTTATTTACATCACCAATTATATTATCACTAGGATGATTCCTAAGAAAAAATTGATTTGGGTTTTTTAAAACCATTTCATCAAAATAATTTAGAAATTATCATGGGGTAAATATATCTGAAATATATTGTTATGTATTTCCTTTATCAGAAGAATTTTAAATCAATGGTTGATAATCAATTTGTTAAAACACAACCTTATATATAGGTATTGGTTGTTTAAAATCAAAAGGATCAGTATCATAAAATTTAAAATGCATTGTTTCTTCAATAGTACAAGATTTTTTGTTAAAAACCTTGTATGTCTTAGAAGTAGTTGAATAACCTAAAAGGATTCCTTCATCAGATTTGAGTGAATATTTATGCAAGTAATCATTAATATTCAATATTAAAAAATTTAATCCAAATAATCTAAAGTAGCAAAAATTATGTTTTCATCCAAACATTAATTCATATGGTTTTTAATGTAGAACTAGTCTATTTAAAACATGATTTATAGTATAACATGTAGTAATTACAACTTAAGCCCATAATTACATAGAAATTGAGTGTTAACTCAACATGGTTCTTGTCATTTCCTAAAGAATATGATTTCTTATTTCAATGACACTATTTTTTTAGGGGTTCTTGGAGCTGAAAAGTTGTGAATATTACCTTTCATACTATAGAATGTTTCAAAATCGGAATTTTGGAATTCTCCACCATGATCACTTCCACTATGGGAAGAATCGCTATTTGCGATGGGAATTAATCCTCTCGCAAATACCAAGTCCAGGAAGCTATTTGCGACGGGGAGAAGTGCCCTTCGCAAATAACCTATTATTTACGACAGGATTTCATCTCTCGTCTCAAATAGTTTGGCGCAGCTTGCGGGCCAAACCGCGCGAAAACTATTTTCGACCGGCAGATGTCTCTCGTCGCAAATAGTATGGCGCGGCTTGCGCGCCAAGCCGCGCGGCTTGTTCGCCAAACCGTGCAGGGTTATTTTCAACGGGAACCGTCGCAAATACCTAGCGGCGGTCAATAATTTTTTGCAATGGGATGTCGTCTCGCCGCAAAAAGACTGTCGTCGGGCACTATTTGCAACGGGACTCGTCACGAATAACCTTTTAACCACCGACAGTAATTAATGCGGGCGAGGGTATTTGCAACGGGCCCCGTCGAAAATAACAACATTTGCAATTGGATGCCCGTCACTAATAATCTCGTCGCTACAAATCTGACCTATATATACCCCCACCCGTTTTTCCCAAATCATTCAGATCTCTCTCTCTCTCTCTCTCTTAATTCTTCAGTTTCAAAGAGAAATTTTCTTTTAGTTGAAGTTTTTTATACAAGAGCAATCGGAGGGCGTCAATATCTTCAAAATATCAAAGTTTAAGGTATTTATATTTTATTTATATTTATTTATTTTATTTTTTTATTTTAATTGTAATTGTTGTTTATGAGTTCTAATTTAATTAGATTTCAATTGATTTTTAATTATATTTAGTTTTACTAAGAAATTGATATTGTTAGTAATAATTATAAATAATAAGTTATAATTAATTTTAATTAGATATAATTAGGAATAAATAGATATAATTAGCAATAAATATATATAATTAGTGAAAAATAGTTATAATTAGTAATAATTAGTAATAATTAGATATAATTAGTAATAATTAGATATAATTATTAATAATTAGATATAATTAGTAATAATTAGATATAATTAGTAATAGTAAGATATAATTAGTAATAATTAGATATAATTAGTAATAATTATTAATAATTAGTAATAATCAGGAATAATTAGTAATAATTAGGAATAATTAGTAATAATTAGGAATAATTAGTAATAATAAGGAATAATTAGTAATAATTAGTAATAATTAGGAATAATTAGGAATAATTACTTATAATTAGGAATAATTAAGAATAATTTGTATTAATTAGTAATAATTAGGAATAATTAGGAATAATTTGTTATAATTAGGAATAATTAGGAATAATTAGGAAAAATTAGGAAAAATTAGGAATAATTAGTAATAATTAGGAATAATTAGTAATAATTGGTAATAATTAGTAATAATTAGTAGTAATTCGTAATAATTAGAAATAATTAGATTTAATTAGATATAATTTGGAATAATTAGATATAATTTGGAATAATTAAGAATAATTAGGAATAATTAAGAATAATTAGGAATAATTAGGAATAATTAGGAAGAATTAGTAATAATTAGTAATAATTAGTAATAATTAGTAATAATTAGTAATAATTAGTAATAATTAGTAATAATTAGTACTAATTAGTAATAATTAGTACTAATTAGTAATAATTTGTACTAATTAGTTATAATTATTTATAATTAGTAATAATTAGACATAATTGGTAATAATTAGGAATTATTAGGAATAATTTTGAATTATTAAGGATAATTAGGAATAATTAGAGATAATTAGGGATAATTAGGTATAATTAGGTATAATTAGGGATAATTAGAAATATTTAGGTATATTTAGGGATAATTAGGGATAATTAGGTATAATTATGAATAATTAGGAATAATTAGGAATAATTAGGAATAATTAGGAATAATTATGAATAATTAGTAATAATTAGTAACAATTAGTAATAATTAAGAATAATTAGGAATAATTATGAATAATTACGAATAATTATTAATAATTAGGAATAATTAGGAATAATTAGGAATAATTTCAAATAATCAGGAACAATTAGGAATAATTAGGAATAATTAAGAATAATTAATAATAATTAGGAATAATTAGGAATAATTACGAATAATTAGGTAAAATTATGAATAATTAGGAATAATTAGTCGTAATTAGTCATAATTAGTCATAATTAGTCATAATTAGTCATAATTAGGAATAATTAAAAATAATAAGGAATAATTAGGAATAATTAGGAATAATTAGGAATAATTAGGAATAATTAGGAATAATTAGTAATAATTAGTAATAATTAGTAATAATTAGTAATAATCAGTAATAATTAGTAACAATTAGTGTAATGGACCAGGTTTTTGTGGTCCATTACTTTGTGAAAATCTCACGTTGGGTTTTTTGGTATGGGAATATCGGTGAAGTTTGGCATAACGGTAGGCCTACAGGTAGCTTTGTCTACCGGTAGCTCGGTCTACCGGTAGCTGCAGATACTAGTAGCTCTATCTACTGGTAGCTCGGTCTACCGGTGGCTGCAGCTTACCGGTAGCTCAGTAAACCGGTCGCTACAGCCTACCGGTAGCTCAGCTGCTGGTGGCTCTCACCTACCCCCACAGGGTTTTTCCAGTAGCGCTCCCTTTTGCGCAAATTGGGTCTTAAACCCTATTTTGACCCCCATTAAGCTTGTTTTAAAGGCCGGTAACACCTATAAATGTTTTAACTAAATATTTAATGAATTAACCTAGTGTTTGCATCAGTTTAAACCGCCCGACCCTTTAATAACGTGTGGGGCTGCATGGTTAACCCACGACCCCTTCTCTTTACGTAGTTCCACGTTGTTATGTCAATAGTCTCCAGCCCTTATAAACTAAAGGGTTCATCATGGGTTTCTTTTTTTCTTGATCGCCCTGTGATAGTAATACACTTCGTTCAGAAGAACCGCTTTTCATTCAGGCAATCCACATCGCTATCCGTGGAATTCTGCGCCCAGGCTCAGCATCGATAATTGATCAACAGGTAGGTAATTTCTCCTTCATCTCCCCCTTTTTGTGTATCATGTGGGGTGGGAATGCTTTTGATTCTGTAGAATTGGATGAACCAAACCTAAAGAGAGATAATGAAGAGATTCTATAAATAATGAAGGGGGGATATGATTGATGACGTTGCTCTGTTTTATGATCTTATTTTATGAATTTTGTGGCCTTACACCTACTGAAAATCATGGTCGTTGTTAGTCTTTCAATGTGCACTAATGAACCCCTGGTGATGTTTTAAATGGATTGTTTTGTAGTTGTGAACTCCTGCTGTGAAAAGGAAATTGGTTAATCACGCATATATGGATAAATAAATTGAGGCACCAAGATCAATCCTCCTGTGATAACCTCGGTTAAAGAACAGGGAAATTGAAATCATGGAGTGTGTAAAATCTTATAAATCTCAAAATACCATCATGGGCATGCTTTGTGGTGGTGGTTTGGTTGATTTTACTTCACGGGCCATTTTATGGATGATGTGGGTGGGGATGGGATCCCTTGTTGTTATGGATTCAGGGATTTTGAATTTTAAGACTGGGTGGTTACCTTGTTTATATAACAAATTGGAGTGGAATCCTCTGTTGTTGAGAAACCTTTTGGCTTCTGGATATTGGACATGGGGCTGTATCTTGGGGATTTCTTTGGTTGTTGTGGATTTACAAGAGAACCAGGTGTGTATGTTGTAGTTAATGCTTGACTGTCTGCTTTCCTGGACTTTTTCCTATGATTATTAGTTGCCCAAGTAGGTGGATACCTTAATTAAACATCACTACTGAACATGAAAACGAATGGGACAAATGGGTTTTGTTGGCAAGAGTTGGGACATGGACTTGAGTGTTGTTTGTGTTCCTTAGGCTTGCTGAAAAACCTAAACATGGGAGAGTGCTTGTAACACACACATATATATATATATATATATATATATATATATGTATTCGTGTGTTTCTTATTTGCACCCCACCCATGTTGAGCACTTAGTTCCAAACACCCCCATTTCATGGGGGAGGGTGTTTTTCCCAACACTATTATTAGTGGCTGGTTATTAGCTCCTTTTCTGCTCCCTTTCCCAGATAGCCCAAGTATCTTCGGGCAAGATGTGATGGAATGAGGTCCATTATTAGCCCCAGAACCATCGGGCGGGGTAGTGTGGTGGTTATGGCCCAGGTGTGTGCGGGCAGGTGGTTTCCCAAATATCTTCGGGATGAGGCCCAGGTGTCTTCGGGCGTGGAAGTGGATATTCTAGCCCATGTGTCTTCGGGCGTATCTTTGGTTGTTCTAGACTAGGTGTTTGTAGGCGTGGTTAAGTGTGATAGTGGTGGACCAGGTGTGTGTGGGCGGGGTTTGGCAGTGGGATTGCGTGAGGTTGTGGTGCAGGTGTGTGCGGGCGGGGTGTGGCAGTGGGACAGTAGTGAGAATGGCGGGATTGGTTCGATGCGTAGGATGTCTTCAATAACTAGTGGGAAAGTGGCGTGGTGTACCCATACATCGATGTGCTCTTATTATATATATTACTTGACTTGCTTTATTTGGGGAGTGTGCCTTGGTGGGGCTTGGGTGGATAGTTTACCTTGTTAGGTGTTTGGTTTACTCTTTTTCTCACGGGACTTTAGTGCATTCCCCCTCTTGTGCATGAGAGTCTTTGGTTTTCCCTACTGATTATACTTGTATGCTCACCCAACGTGTATAAAACTTCTTTCATGTTTCTAGAAGGACTTCAGGGATCTCGCGGGACCATACTAGCTTGGACATTTGGGGCTGTTGGAGTTGCTGTTTTTTTCATTCTTTAGTACTTTACCCTTATAGTCACTTTGTACTTTGTGGTATTTACTTTTATAACATTCATTGGGAATGGTTCTTGGATTCACTTTTACTTTCTTCGTTTGGTGTTGTTGGGATTTACCATCATATCTTCTGATCCTATTAAAAGAAAAAAAGGTAACGCCTTCCATTTAGTGTGTGATTCTATACCCTTGGTTCTAGTCGCCACTCTAAGACCTATTGAAGTTGGGTTTCAGGGGTCATTATCTCTCCTTCAACTTAGAGAAGGAAGGGCCTGGAAATCTGCTGACCCTTCCCTTCTTCTGGTAAATTCTGGTTGTGACAGAATGGTATCAGAGGTAGGTTTGAGAGGTAGGATATAGTCTGTAGTTAGGCATAGTGAGGATTGATTGGGATGGTAGGGAAATAGTGTTGGGTGACCTTGGTGTGTGAATTAGGCCAGGTAATACCTGCTAGGACACAGGATTTTAGGCCCCCCGTGATCTGATGTAAGGACTCTGGACCGAACGAACGACCACGTTAGGCCACGCTGATTGCATGGTAGAGACCCTTGGAAAGGTACATGCATCATAATGAATTGTGTTCTCGTGTTTCTGGGGTATCTTGGGAATTAAAAAAAGAGTTTAAGAAGTTTTAAGAACAATATTCTGCACTACCTGGGATCAGGCATTCCTTGTTTACCTTCCAGCTATGGCACCTGGAGGGTGACCTCGTTTGGTGCGGGCGATCGAGGCCCCAGAGACTACCTTGGCCAATCGGCAGAGAGCTGATCGAGAGGAGGAGTACGACCTGTCGCAGAAGACACTACGGGCCTTCTAGTGACAGACCCTCAAGAAGTTTGAGGGAACCACCTCTGATATGAAGATGTAGGGCTTGATAAAAGAGCTAGTGATAGCCTACGGCTTGATCCGGGCTCTGACCAAGTACTAGGTTCCTATGGCCGTCAGCCAGATGTGGGGAGTTGTGCGTCGGTGGTAGACGCTTTACCTGGGATAGAGGAGAGAGGCTGAGGTGGCATGGGATGATTTTGAGAGGGAGTTCAGGGTGGAATTCATCTCTTCAATGATGAAGGCGGAAAAGAGACAGGAGCTACTCTCCCTCCAGTAGGGGGGTATGTCAGTGAGGGAGCTAGGAATCAAGTTCAAGGAACTCCTACGTTTTGTTACGGACCTCTTTCCCGACGAGGAGTTTCAGGCAAGACGTTTAGAGGAGGTGCTCTGACCCTCCCTCCAGTATGATGTTACCCCCTTTACCATGCTGATGTACATGGAGGTCCAGAAGAAGGCCGAAGTGTTGGAGAGGATGCACGCTCTAGGAGGTGTGTCACGAGAGGGGATCCAGCTGGGACCATCGAAGGGGAAGGCCATCAGCACCAGGCTTCCAGCGTTAGCACCCTCAAGGTTCCGACCAGCAGGGAGTAGGCCGCAGTAGTTCCAGTTCTGGTCCACTGGTCCTCGCTCTTTTCCTTCAGGCCTGGGACCGCGGTGTTTTATCTGTGGGAGCCATGTACATATCCAGAGTCAATGCCCAGACCAGGTACAGTACGGCGGTGGCTGACAACCCCAGCACCCGCCCCAGTAGTAGCTTCTAGCTAGGCATTTCCAGCTACAGCAGCAGGGACAGCGAGCTTCGGCTCCTCCGGGGGCAGACGTAGGAGGAGGAGGAGGCCAACCTCAGGGCGCTCTTCAGGGACCTCGACCAGGGCATGGTCGGGGAGGTGGCCGATAGCCGAGGTGCAGAGGAGATGGGCGTGGAAAGTTACACATCGCGGAGGTAGCAGTTCTAGTAGGTCCGGAGGTTGTTCGAGGTACGATAAGTTTGTTCAGTATCCTTTCTTATGACTTGTTCGATACCGGAGCTTCACACTCCTTTTTTGCACCCAGTCTAACCCGTGCCTTAGGTCTAGATGTTGAGAGACTTCCAGTTCCCCTGGTGCAGAGCACACTAGTCGAAGGTCAGACTGAATTTTTATTTGTTTGTCGAGGATGCAGAATGATGATAGGGCCACATCAATCGGTTAGGGATCTTCTTCTGCTACAGATACAGCCATACGATGTCATCCTAGGCATCGAATGGCTATTCTCTATGTGTGTCGTCATCGAATGCTTCTGAGGAAGGGTTGTGATCTCAGACTTGGGCGGCCGGCGTGTTACCTTCACCGGTGAGTGGAGCAGTCAGAAGGGCAGCAGGCGAGAGGAACCCATCCTCTCATTGTTAGCTAAGCTGTCAGTAGAGTTAGTAGATGCAGAAATGGTGGAGGTTCCAGAGATCGTCCGTGAGTTTGTAGACATCTTTCTTGAGGAGGTGACGACTCTACCCCCTCGACGGGATATCAAGTTTGAGATAGACTTGCAGGCTGGTGCTCGTCCGATCTCGAATGCTCCTTACCGTATGGAACCTTCAGAGCTACAGGAGTTGTGGATTTAGATTGATGATCTGATGAAGAGAGGTTATGTTCGACCAAGTGCGTCACCATGGGGTGCTCCAGTCTTGTTCGCAAGGAAGGAAGATGGTGGTATTAGGTTGTGCATAGACTACAGGAGGCTAAATCAGGTGATGATTAATAATCTGTACCCTCTTCCGAGGATAGACGATCTTTTCGACCAGCTGAAAGGGGCAGGATGTTTCTTGAAGATTGACCTGCGGTTTGGGTACCACCAGCTGAGAGTGAAGAAGGGAGACATCCCGAATATGGCCTTCAGGTGAATATATGGGCACTTTGAGTACGTAGTCATTCCTTTCGGTGTTATGAATGCCCCAGTTGTGTTCATGGGGGTTATGAGCTCCATCTTTTGGGAGTACTTGGATCGATTCGTGATTGTGTTCATCGATGACATCCTAATCTATTCGAGATCATAGGAGGACCATGTGGGGCACCTGAGGATGGTTTTGGAGTTTCTTCGACAACATCATCTCTATGGGAAGTTGTCGAAATTCAAATTCTGGACACGATAAGTGCACTTCCTCGGGCACGTGGTGTCCGAGCAGGGGGTAGCAGTGGACCCATCAAAGTTTGAGGCAGTTTTTTCTTGGGCAGCACCCAAGAATGTGGCAGAGGTCTGTAGTTTCCTCAGGCTGGCGAGTTACTATCGGAGGTTCGTACCCAACTTCTCTCGAGTTACATCCCCCTTGACAGCCCTGACCAAGAAAGACTGGGTTTTCGTGTGGAGTGAGCAGTGAGAGTCAGCCTTTAGCTATCTGAAGGAGAAGATGGTTAGTGACACAGTTCTGAGATTACCAAAAGAAGGGGGGGCGTATGAGGTGTTCTTTGATGCTTTAGGAAACGGCCTGGGATGTGTGTTGATGTAGAGACAAGTGGTGATATCTTATGGGTCTAGGAAGCTACGCCCTCATGAGGTTAATTATGCCACCCACGACCTGGAACTTGCAGTGGTCGTTTTTGCAATGAAGTTATGTCGGCACTACCTCATCATAGAACGCTTTGTGGTCTTCACAGATCAGAAAAGGATGAGGTAGATCTTCTCCCAACGGGACCTAAACATTCGGTAGAGGAGGTGGATGTAGTTCCTCTAGGATTACGAGTTTGAGATCTCAAACACTTCAAGGAAGGGGAATGTAGTGGCTGATGCCTTGAGCAGGAGATCATGGAAGGATGCGGTCCGAGAGTCAGCAGACACTTGGAAGGCAATGGAGGAGTTGGATACCTTACAGCTGGATGCAAAGATGGATAGTGGTAGAGGTTTCCTGTATCAGATGGCAGGACAGTCGTCTCTGTTTCCACAAGTGGAGGAATCTCAGTGGGGAGACCCAGAGTGTGAAGTAATGTGCGACCGAGTTTACCAGGGAAATGCTCTATAAGGGTGGATGGAGGATGGCCAAAACTGGATGATTTTCCAGGGAAATTTGTTTATTCCAGATGTGATGTGTGATAAGGTTCTCAGTGAGTTCCACAACTCACCCCTAGTAGTACACCCTGGAGTTTCCAAGATGTACAAGGGACTAAAGAGACAGTTTTGGTGGCCCGGAGTGAAGCGAGCAGTGGAAGTGTTTGTGGCCAAGTGCTTAGTGTGTCGGCAAATGAAGGCTGAACACCGAGTACCAGGCGGCCTACTACAGTCTCTAGATGTCCCTGAGTGGAAGTGGGAAGACATATCGATGGATTTCATCACGGAACTACCCAAGGTCCATGGGGGATACGACACGATCTGGGTGGTAGTGGACCGGTTGACGAAATCGGCTCACATTCTAGCAATCAAGGAGTCGAGTGCAGTGGATGCTTTGGAACGAAAGTACATGGATGAGGTGGTGCAATTGCATGGAGTTATGAGATCTATAGTCTCGGATTGGGATGCACAGTTTACCTCACGAGCCTAGAGAGGATTGTAGCATGATTTTGGCACCCAGCTGTGCCTTAGCACTGCTTTCCATCCCCATACAAATGGATAGATAGAGCGCACCATCCAGACCAAGGAGGATATGTTTCAGGCATGTGTTCTAGACTCAGGAGGATTGTGGGTGCGATACTTGCCACTAGTAGAGTTTTCCTACAAAAATATCTATCACTATACCATTGGTATGGCCCCATTTGAAGCCTTGTACGGGAGGCCATGCCGTTCACCTATGTGTTGGACCGAAGTAGGTGAGGCTGGCATCCTTGTCCCAGAGGTGGTGCAGAGTACAACAGAGAAGGTTCAGCTCATACGGGAAAGGATGAAGGTGGCCTAGGACCGATATAAGTCATATACTGATACTAGGAGGAGGCCCTTGGAGTTTGAGGTTGGAGACCACGTGTTCTTGAAGGTCTCACCTCAGCGTGGACAACAGAGCTTCGACAAATGGAGTAAGCTTTCTCCGAGGTTCATCGGACCCTTCGAAGTGTTGTGGAGGGTGGGTGAAGTGGCTTATCAGCTAGCACTACCACTGCCGCTACTAATGATACAAGATGTATTCCATGTGTCCCAGCTTCATGGTTACCTACACCACGATTCACACATCCTTGATTGGGGAGAGCTAGACATCAAGTATGGCATGACTTTTGTGGAAAGACCGGTGATGATCAAGGATCGTGAGGAGAAGGTGTGCCATGGGTGGACCTTCCCCATGGTTCTTGTGTTATGGAGACATGGTGGGATTGAGGAGAGTACGTGGGAGGGGGAAGCACAGATTCTTTCCAAGTACCTAGAGTTGTTTAGAGTTTTGTACTGTTCGGTTATAGCTATTGTGGTAGAACGTTTAACCTTGTTGTCTATGAAATAATGGTTTTATTTTCTCTGAATGTGTGTGAAAAGTTCTAGCTATGGGGTGGGGAGGATCTGACCGCTAATCAAGACGCATTAAGGTGGATGTGATTAAACTCGTACAGGCGAGTCAGTGCCACCCAAAGCAGATAGTATCTTGACATGGGGAAGGAGACTCCCCAACCCACATGGCTAGGCAGTTTTACATGGTATGTTGCTTGGTTCTTGATAGAAAGGCGTTCTTAGTTAACAATGAGGTCCACTCCTAAGAGGTAACATTCAAGGCGGTTGTTTAGACTCTCTCTTTCCTTATGGGTTGTTTTGATTCTTGAGGACAGGAATCGTTTAAGAGGTATCTGATGTAATGGCCCAGGTTTTTGTGGTCCATTACTTTGTGAAAATATCATGGTGGGTTTTCTGGTCTGGGAATCTCAGCGAAATTTGTCCTAATGGTAGGCCTACCAGTAGCCTTAGCCTACCGGTAGTAGGCCTACCGGTAGCTCCGTCTACCGGTAGCCGTAGCTTACCAGTATCTCTGTCTACCGGTAGCTCGGTCTAGCGGTAGTTGCAGCTACAGGTAGCTCTGTCTACCGGTAGCTCGGTCTACCGGTAGCTGCAGCTTACCGGTAGCTCGGTCTATCTACCGGTAGCTCGGTCTAGCGGTAGTTTCAGCTACAAGTAGCTCTGTCTACCGATAGCTCGGTCTACCGGTAGCTGCAGCTTACCAGTAGCTCGGTCTACCGGTCACTGCAGCCTACCAATAGCTCTCAGCTATCGGTGGATCTCGCCTACCCCCACGGGGTTTTTCCAGTAGCACTCCCTATTGCGCAAATTGGGTTTTAAACCCTATTTTGACCCCTTTAATCTTGTTTTAAATCCCGGTAATTCCCATAAATTCATTAATTAAATATTTAAACAATTAACCTGGTGTTTGCATCGGTTTAAACTGCCCGACCCTTTAATATCGTGTGGGTCGCGTTTTCAACCCACGACCCCCGCTCCTTACGCAGTTCCACTTTGTTATCTCAACCGTCCCCGGACCTTATAAACTAAAGGGTTCACCATGGGTTTCTTTTATTCTTGATCACCTTGTGCTAGTAGTACCCTTCATTCAGACGAACCACTTTTCGTTCAGGCGTGCCGCATCGCTATCCGTGGAATTCCGCGCCCAGGATCAGCGTCGATCGTTGATCAACATGTAGGGAATTTTTCTTTCGTCTATCCCTTTTTTGTATCATGTGGGGTGGGAATGATTTTGATTTTGTAGAATTGGGTGAACCAAACCTAAATAAAGATAATGAACATATTCTATAAAGTAAGAGGGGGGCTGTGATTGATGACGCTGCTCTATTTTATGATCTTCTTTTATGAATTTTGCGGGCATACGCCTGCTAAAAATCATGGTTCTTGGTGGTCATTCTCTGTGCACTAATGAACCCTTGGTGATGTTTTAAATGGCTTGTTTTGTAGTTTTGATGTCCTGCTGTGAAAAGGAAATTGGTTAATCACGTATATTCAGCTAAATAAATTGACGCACCAGGATCAATCCTTCTGTGATAACCCCGGTTAAAGAACACGGAAATTGGAATCATGGAGTTTGTTAAATCTTATAAATCTGAAAATACTGGCATGGGCCTGCTTAGTGGTGGTGGTTTGGTTGTTTTTCCTTCACGATCCGTTTGCTGGATGATTTGGGTAGGGATGGGATCCCTTGTTTTTATCGATTCGGTGTCTGTGAATTATAAGACTGGGTGGTTACCTTATTTATATCACAAATTCAGGTAGAATCCTATGTTGTTGAAAAACCTTTCGGCTCCTGGATATTGGACATGGGTCTATATAATGGGGTTTTCTTTTGTTGTTGTGAATTTACGAGAGAACCAGGTGTCGATGTTGTAGTTAATGCTTGACTATTTGCTTTCTTGGACTTATGCCTATACTTACTAGTTGCCCAAGTAGGTGAAGAACTTAATTAAACATCACTACTTAACATGAAAACAAATGGGACAAATGGGTTTTGTTGGTGAGAGTTGTGACTCTGACTTGAGTGTTGTTTGTGTCCGTTAGGCTGGCTAAAAAACCTAAAATTGGGAGAGTTCTTGTTACCTATATATATATACTTGTAGTCTTGTGTTTCTTATTCACACCCCACCCAAGTTGAGGACATAGTGCCTAACATCCCCATTTCATGGGGGAGGGTGTTTTTCCCAACACTATTATTAGTGGCCGGTTATTAGATCCTTTTCTCCTACCTTTCACAGACAGCCCAAGTATCTTCGGGCAGACTGTGATGGCCTGAGGTCTATTATTTTCCCATGAACCTTTGGGCAGGGTTGTGTGGTGGTTATGGACCAGGTGTGTGCGGGCGTGTAGTTTCCCAAGTATCTTCGGGATGAGGCCCAGGTGTCTTTGTGCGTGGCAGTGGATCTTCTTGCCCATGTGTCTTTGGGCGTGGCGGTGGTTGTTCTTCCCTATGTGTTTGTAGGCATGGTTACGTGTGACAGTGGTGGCCCAGGTGTGTGCGGGTGTGGTTTGGCAGTGGGACTGCGTGAGGATGTGGCCCAGGTGTGTGTGGGCGGGGTATGGCAGTGGGACTGTGGTGAGAATGGCAGGATTGGTTCGATGCGTTGGATATATTCAATAACCATTGGGAAAGTGACGCGGGGTACCCAAAAATCGATGTGCTCTTATTATATATATTACTTGACTTGCGTTATTTGGGGAGTGTGCCTTGGTGAGGCTTGGGTGTATAGTTTACCTTGTTAGGTTTTTGGTTTACTATTTTTCTCACGAGACTTTAGTACGTTCCCCCACTTCTGCATGCGGGTCTTTGGTTTTCCCGACTGAGTATACTTGTGTGCTCACCCTACATATATAAAACTGCTTTCAGGTTTCCAGGAGGACTTCGTGGATCACGAGGGTCCATACTATCTCAGACCATTGGGGCAATTGTAGTTGTTTTTTTTCTTTCTTTGGTACTTTAACCTTGTAGTCACTTTGTACTTTGTGGTTTTTACTTTTGTAACATGCATTGAGATTGGTTCTTGTCATTACTTTTAATTTCCACTTTTGGTGTTGTTGGGATTTACAATCTTATCTCCCGATCCTATTAAAATAAAAAAAGGGTAATGCCTTCCATTTAGTCTGTGATTCAATACCCTTGGTGCTAGTCGCCACTCCGGGACCTATTTAAGGTGGTTTCGGGAGTCATTATCTCTCCATCAACTTAAAGAAGGAAGGTCATGGAAATCGGCTAACCCTTCCCTCCTTCTGGTGAAGGCGGGTCGTAACAATTTGTAATAATTAGTAATAATTAGTAATAATTAGTAATAATTAGTAATAATTAGTAATAATTAGTAATAATTAGGAATAACGAGGAATAATGAGGAATAATGAGGAATAGTTAGATATAATTAGATACAATTAGTAATAATTAGATATAATTAGATATATTTAATAATAATGACTAATAATTATACATAATTAGATATATTTAGTAATAATTAGTAATAATGAGTAATAATTAGGAATAATGAGCAATAATTAGGAATAATTAGGAATAATTATAAAACGTAATCTACTTGGATAATCAAGGGAAAATTTGTAATCATCTCCACAACGATGATTACCAAATTTCCATTCATTATTCATCCAGTTTTTCATTTGCTAAGTATTTCTAAGTATTGCTAAATTAGTAATAAATAGTAATAATTAGTAATAATTAGTTATAATTAGTAATAAATTTTAATAATTAGTTACAAATTGTAATAATTAGTAACAATTAGTAATAATTTGTAATAATTAGAAATAATTCAGTATAATTAGGAATAATTAGGAATAATTAGTAATAATTAGAAATAATAAGTGTGAAAAAGATGCAATTAAATGAGCTGTAGGACAAAAGAGTAGCTGCTAATCCACAAAAAATTGTGTCGCCCTTAATTAATGATAATAATTAAGTAGTTGTAATTATTTATCTTCTTTTTCAGATAGTGTTTTTATAATTTCAGTCTTTTCAAAAACATTGATGATTTTATAATTTATGTAGAAAAATATGGAACAAGGAAGTCGACATCAGTCATTATTAGATTATCGAGCTTGGATAAATCAGCACATAAATATAAATGGTTCTCGTTTAAATCCTTTATATATTGAGGGTGCTGTAGATTTCTTAGCATTTGCATCATCAAAACTAGAATATGTTTTAGAAGGCACAATTAAGTGTCCTTGTAAAAATTGTGCTATGAGAATGTTTGACACATTTGATAACGTTGGGGGACATCTCTTGCGGTTTGGTTTTCAACCAGATTATGTTTTTTTGGTATCAAAATGGCGAACGCAATTCCAGAGAAGATTCAAATATCTTGATTCCAGATCTATCATGATTTTAAAATTTAATACATGATGTTGCAGGTCCATCTGTGCAACAAACTAAAACTCACGATGATATTGATTTAACTCCTGAGTTGGCACCATCCTAATTTTATGATTTGTTGAGGTCTGATGAGGATGTTTTATATCCTGGTTGCAAGATAATCAAATTAGAAGCGGTTGCAAAATTTATGGCTATTAAATCAGATAATCTAATGGAAAACAACTATTTTGATCAGATATTTTATTTGGTTAAAACAATGTTACCTGATGTAAATGTGTTTCCTGCAAATTACTATTAGAGAAAGAGGTTGATTCATAATTTGGGCCTTATTTATCAGAAAATTCATGCATGTTAAAATGATTGCATCTTATATTCTGGAAAAAATGAGTCATTGGATATTTGTCCCACATGTGGACAATCGAGGTATAAATAAGCTCAACCACGGAAGTCTAGATCGATTCCAGTAAAAAAGTTGAGATATTTCCCCCTTACACCCAGATTGCAGCGTTTATTTATGTCTCAGAACACAGCGTCAATGATGTCATGGAACTAAACCAAGATTTCAACTGATAAAAGTTTGAATCATCCATCTGATGATGATTCATGGAAAAATTTTGACTGTCTGCATCCGTCTTTTTCTATAGAATCCCGAAAGGTGCGATTGGGTCTTTCTACTGATGGTTTTTGCTCGTTTGGTTCTTATGGTAGTCAGTATTCGTGTGGGTATGTCTTTATAACTCTGTACAATTTTCCTCCATGGATGTGGATGAAGGATCCTTATATCTTTTTGACTCTATTAATCCCAGGACATCCAAAAAATAATATTGAGGTTTATTTGAAACCATTGATTGATGAGTTAAATGCATTTTGGAGTGATGGTGTTAATACATGTGATGTTGCTGCGAAACAAAATTTAATATTAAAAGCTGCATTGTGGAGTGATTGTGTTAATACATTTGTCCTATGAGTGCTTCTATCACTTATTCTATAATTTATGTTAAAATATTTAACGTTTTTTTATTTGTAGTTATATGATAATCATATCAAGAAACAACTTCCAAAAATTACAGTATCAGCTCTTAAAAAACGAAGACAAAAAAATTCTCAATGGTTTCAAAAAATGGTAACATAAATTATTGATGGTTTAATATCAATTTCATTTAGTATTTATTATATTGATAATTTTTTTACAAATTTTCTGGTGTCTCAATATGCTGATAAAATTGATAAGCGACTGTGTATGTTGAGTAACCCACCATCCAAAATGGTTAAATCTTATAATGCATATGTTGTGACTGGTTTTCGATTTCATACACTTGCTTACGGGGAATCAGAAAAACAATGAATAGTGGAGTTTTCTTGAGAGGATCACATCACAGAGAAACTGAAGTTGACTTTTATGGAATTTTAGATGAAATTATTGAGCTGTGTTATCTAGGACAGAATTAAATAAAAATTTTTAAATGTCAGTGGTTGTATACTGAGAAAGTTTTACATGTTCATCCGACTCATGGAATCATCGATATTAAATATAAAAGTCTTCTTGCAGTAAATGAACCTTTTTTACTGGTTCAACAGGCACATCAAATTTATTATGAAAAGTACTGTGATACTTCAAGAGACTTTAGTGATTGGTCGAGCATAATAAAAATGAAATCTTGGGAAAATAAGTTTACTCAAACTGAATTTGGTAATGCTGATGTGGAAGGAATTGAAATTTTTCAAGAGACGTCTCAAAATCAATCTGATTCACAAAGAGATGTAAATATTGACGATAAAACCTCACAATTAAGGATCGATGGTGATGAAGATGTTAATGATGTTACAAATTAATTTGAAATGACAAGAGATGCTAAAACTGAAACCCATATAGATATTTATGATGCTAAGGAGGAAGATGAAGACATTGAAATTGACAGCTACGAAGAAGAGGATGAAGTTGAAAATTGACACAGTTAAATGCTGCTTATAATTATAACTAATATAAATCTATATATAATATTTATTTTTAACTATCTACTAACAACAATCATTTTGTGTTTCAGATGAACTCTAATATATTGCGTGAGTTAGATGAGGCTGAGATACCTTTGGATGATGAGGATGTGGGATCAGCTGACCCTCAGCCTACTGGTGGTTCATGAGGTACGCGGAGGGGGAGCGGTCTTGCGCGACTGATGATTCCTAACCCTATCCCCGAACGACGTCCACATATTAGTTTCTATCCACGCACACGGAGGTATAATAACCTGTATATTTTAGTTAGATTTCATTAATTTATTTATATATATACTAATTGTTTGATTATTTATTCCTTTTTCACAGTTTTCAGTATGTAGTTATTGGACAGGGGAGCTCTATATTGTGCAATTATTTTTATCATCCATGGATCACATGGGAACAGATTCCTATTGATGTGCGACGTGACATGTTCCATCATTGGATGGTACATAAATAAATAATATTTATTTTGAAATTTATTTTATTAACAACTTGATATTATAAATTATTTGTAGGGTTTATGGAATCCTATCAATGATAGCAAGCCTGACGATATCCACGTGGCATGGCAGGTTTCTATGCGTGACCGCTTCTGCCAGTTTTTTCACAATTTGAGAAGGACATCCATTAAGAAAGCAGGGGTGGTATAATTTGATGAGTCATGTAGATCCCACCAACTAGATCACATTTCAACTCACGTTTGGGATGGATTATGTTTACACTGGTTCGGTGGTGGATTTCTGAGGAGATCTTCAGTGGGACGATAGAACCGGGGGAGACAGGAGGTGACGCGTCGAGCTAGTAGTCGTATATTCGGTTCACATAAATATCATCTAGAAAGTATATTTTTTAAATATTTTATATTACTTTAAATATTAATATTTTATTTTATATTTCTATAGGCAGTCGAGCATCCAGATATTATGGAGTTCGACATTTATCGGAGGATGTACAGTGATCCAGCCACTGGAGAGATTAGAGGTGATCACCAGCATCAGATTGTGGTTAGTATTATTTTTTCAGTTTAACAATTAACTGCATATAATATTTTGACAATTTTAATTTTAAATTGGAATTGAAAGAGTCATATGAGGTTGCGACCTCTCAGACACAGGCTGAGGGTCAGGACGAGACCGCTGAGCAGACTAGTGCTCACCATTTCGATGAGGCGGCATGGATGTAGCCGACTCAGTATGGCTTTGATAAGGGAAGAGTAGTTGGAATCGACTCTCAGTTGACTCCTGGTACTTATTTTGGTACTGCTGGGATGCCGGCGTCCTGCTCGAGAGGAGCTCGTGGAGAGGCATCATCTTTTGCTTCACAATATCAGGAGTAGTTGCGAGCTTAGGCTGAGCATATAGAGACTCTGTAGAAGCAGCAAAAAGAGATGTATCGGTGGCAGAAGCAAGAGGAGCTACATTACGAGGAGTAGAGTCGTCGATGGTAGCAGCAGCATCAGGAGCAGATGGAGTACATGCGTAGTCTGACTCGTAGTTTAGGGATAAAGTTTCCTCCACCTGCTCCTTCAGCTCCTCCACCTCCTCCAGACGACCCCCAGTGATTTTTTATGTAACAAACATTTCAATTAAAATTGTAATATGAATTATTTAAATTTTCTGTCTTTTATATTGGTGGAAATATTACATAATTTAATTTTTATTATTTTTATAATTTTTTTATATTTTTTTGTGAATATTGAGAACTTTAATATTTTTTATTTTTTTATTGTTTTATTAAAAATATTATTATTTTTTCATTATTCGTAATATTCTTAAATTTTATTTTTAAAAAAATTAATTTATTATTTGTGATGGGGCCTTTTTCGACGGGACCCTGTCACAAATAGCCTAACTAAATATTTTTAAAAACATATTTACGACGGGTAAGTAATCACGTCACAAATAATTTGTTGTGATGGGCCCGTCGCAGAATGTTATATATATATATTTATATTTATATTTTTTGCGTCGGGACAATATCTCATCGTAAATTTTTTTTTGTGACAGGCCCGTCACAAAAATGTTTATGTATATAATACAAATAATTGTATTTGCGACAGAGTTTTCTACAATGGGCTATCTGCGACGGAACACCGTCGCTAAAGCCTGTTTCCAACGGGATCCCATCGCAAATAGCCCGTCGCAATTAACACGAATTCCAGTAGTGTTTGAATAGTTATTTGTGGTTGGTTTTTATTATTTTAAACATGGTCTCTAAAATTTGTGAAATAGGAAAACGAATTTCTTAATTATAGGCCCATTTAAAAATGTCATAGTCAATAACTAAAAAATTTCAAATTATATTCCACCAATACATCCAACTTGTGTAGGACCTAAAATATACATGTGTACTGCTTGTGATTCATTTGTAGTTTAAACTTCACTAAAATATTTAAATGTATTTTTATGTTTCTTTCCATATTTACAAGGGTCAAAGACTTATTTAAGAATCAAACCTAATATCTAGTCGATCCTTTACAATTCTTCTCTTTGAGAGTTTGAAATGGTTCCTGAGGTTACAATATCCTAACCTTTAATTCCATAACCAAGATTGATCTTCAATTTAACTTAAGCTAGATAAGTCTTGGAACCTATGGTCTTATAAATTATGTTAATAAACATTCTCATGAATATAGGTCGAGAGAATAAATTCATATTTGGAATTGTGAACTAAACATTAATCTTTCCTATACATTACAAGGTAACCTTCACCACAAAATTGAATTATTCTTATAAGGTTGGTCTTAATACCATTAACAAGAAAAACATTGGGAATTTAATATTTTCCTAAAAGAACAATGTTACCTATAAAAGTGATCTTTCCTTGAGCATTATCTCTGAAGGTCACTCTTCAAAATTTCATTTTAATGATCTTTCATTAAAATCAACAATCCACGTACCAAATATTCTTGTTGTTGGTACACTATTTATTTTTATGAAAATAGAACAAGTAGATTTTTAAAAACCATTCTTGATGGATAAGGAAATGTTAAATAAAAGAACATTATGAATACATATTTTTCTTCAAATTGAGATTTTTGATATCCTAAATATTGGGTTTTATTAAGGGAACAATTTCTTTCCAAATTTCCACTACTCTAACACCGTGAAAAATGGGGCACTTCTATGAACAAAATAGATATGTCTAAAAACATGTTTTGAGAACTAATAACCTATTCCTGAATTATTTCTTAGATAACGAATTTGTGAAAACATCTTTTCAAATTCATCCTTACCATAAGTATTGTTTGATAAATTTTTCTTAATAAAATTTCTTTTACATTTTAGTCTATTGAATAATTTTCATTCTCACAAGAAATTTGTTTTTAATTGGTTTTTGTTTCAAAAATATTTTTCTCTAAAACAATTTTTTCAATGTCTTTAAAAATATTATCCTTCTCAAAATTTACATCCATAAGGTTTTTTTAAATTATTTACTAAATAAATACTTTTCTATTCAAGATATATTGAAAGACCTGATTCGTCTTCTAAAAAGATTGATATTCTAAAATTGTCATTTTCATGCTAGTTCTTGAGTTAAACATTCTCATTCTCATATAGTTTGGAAAATACAGATACTTTAACAAAATTCAGTTAATTATCACATTTTGAAGATGATTCTTCATATGAAAAGTAAGAATATTTCTCATATGGGTAATTTATGTTTAATGAAACATTTTTATGAGATTATTGATTATGTACCTTAGCCATGAGAGCATGATTTTAAATAGGTAGTCTGGCTATAAGTCCAATATTCTTCTGAATAAAAGATTCATATTCCTATAATTCGTCTGAAGAGTCATCACCACTGGAATGGTAGGTAAAATTTCGATTCAAGACATTCTTATTCTTAGACATTTAATACCTTTTATTTTTTCATTCAAGAAGTTTATATTTTTTTCATTCCTTTTAAGGAATGGAAAATCTGGTTTAATATAACCTACTACATCACATTTTTAACAAGTTACTTCTGAGTATTTCTTGTCCATTCTATATTTCCTTTTGAGTTTGTACTAAAAATAAATCATTACCATAATATTTTTCAATCATGCGACAATATTTCCTAGTTCATTTTCAGAATGATGACATTCACTAGATTTGGATATAAAAACATCATTCTTAGCATTAGATCTAATTTCCCTTTCTGGTTTCTCATCTTTAGATGTATTAGTAAAAAATTTCTATTACCATTCTTCTTATTATTAAAATCTACATCTCTTTTCATTCTTTCCTCATGCTATAAGAGAGTACCAAATAAGTCATCAAGAGTTATTTGAGTAACTTTCACGTTCTCATCCATAGTGGTGCTTTTTTCTTCCCACTAGTTGGGAATGATATCTATAATTGTTTCCATATTTTTATCACTATATATTACTTTACCTCCCATAGACATATAAATATTGAATACTATCATTAAACATTGTTGAATCATGCATATTTTTTCTCCATAGGTAAAAACTTAGCCATGATATTCATCTTGAAGCATAGCTCTTCTGGTTTCTATAACATTAGATGTACCAAAATGTGTGACTTCTAGTTTCTTCGAGATATAGTTGGATACTTTTCATGATGATATTAGACTATATATATTCCTGGTCATAGTACATAAATGAGTATTGTGTACCTTGTAATTTAGTTGATATTCTTCTTTCTCTTTCTTTTTGATTTTTCATACTTCCTTATCTAGAATATTTTAATCTCCAATGAGCATCACAAAATTATATATTCCATTATTAATATCAAATGTCTTCATTCAATCTCTATAGTACTCATAATCATTTCCATCAGAAATAGGTTCTCAAGTTGGGTTCAGATTATCAATTTTTCAAAATTGTTTTCACTTTGAGATTAACAAAATGTGTGTATGGGTGGTGTTTTTACTATGAACATCGGCCCAAAACAAACCGAATCACTTTAATTCCTTTATCATTATTTCCTCATTCTTTTATTTTATTTTGAATATGTTCTTTGTTTTATATTTAGTTTCTATTTTAATTCTATGTTATAAAATCAACTGAAATTATCACACTTATTTTTTTTCTATAAGTGAAATATTTTTTAGCATTTTTCCTCTTCAAATTGAAATACATAATTGAATATAAGTGATATCTGTTGATATTAGTTGTTATGAGGGGGCGTATGCCTAATATTGTCCCAAAAATTATATTTATAAAAAATATTTATAAATAGATATTTATATTTTTTTACATTATTATATAAAAATAATCAAAACATATTTATAAATATATTTTTACAATTATAATTATAATTATCATTCAATAATATTAAAAAATTATAAATATATATATATATTTATTTATTTATTTATTATTATATACGTATACATATGTTGATATATTATATAATTATATATTTGCCATTATTAATATAACTATGTAAATATAAAATAATCATATTTACAAATATATTTATAATATTATATTTATAAACAAATAAATACCCGAACTTGCTTATTTTCAAGTTTGAACTCAACTGTCATATAAAATATAACAAAAAATTATTAAAAATTTAACAATACCAAAATATTAACTAGAACCCAAAACATAATATCCATTTAATACCTAAATCTATGAATATATATTTATAATTATAGTTATATATATAGTTTTAAATTATATTTATAATTGGTTCTTGGATTGAATATAATTTATATTATATTCATATTTGCCTAATTATTTTAATCTTATTAAAAATATATTCTTATAATTATAAATATATTTGTATATAATTCAAATTATTTTTAAAATTCTGAAAATAGGGATGAAGTACCCTCTTACCTAAATGTACAATGAATCAAATATCTTAACACTCTAAACACCTTGATCTAAAAAAGTAAAACCCCACATAATTGAAAAATTCAAATTTTAATAAATTTTACATGTGAATGTGATGTAGTACTTATATAAATAAGATATTTTGGATTATGGTGAGGAATTTTTATGAGGTGGAACTAAAATAGAGGCTATCTAGAAACACATATAGTGTTCATGTGATAGCCTTTAGTATGTATTAGAAGAATTATAGGTGGACGTATGGATACCCAATGTAATGCAAAGGGAAAATCCATGGGGAAAGATACAATAAATTTAGTTATTAAAAAAATAAAATAAATAATTAATAAATAGTGTATGTTGGTACCCTCAAGTGATAAGAGGAGATGGCATTATATACTATCCCTTATTTCATTTTTGGTGTCTTCATTAATGTGCATGTAATATAGGTTTTGATGATTATTGAAGGGTAAAGTGTTAATATTAATGAGTATTTTATACTTATATATTGATAAAAAATATTTTTATTATTATTAGATTTTTCATTTAGTATATAATGATAAATTCCGGCTGACATCAGTAGATGAAATTAGTTGGTTGCCTCATGCGTGTCAGCATGACCGGTGAAGCTTACACAGCCATGCTCGATGGTAGTGGTGACAGTTGATAGCTAGTGTCAACTGATGTGGTAGATGGTGGATCTGCTTTGGTTATGGAGACGACCACCTGTTGATGATGATTATTTTCGGATTATATTCCTCACACTAATTGGTGCGAATAGAATTTATGAAGGTTCTTCAAGATGGTTATTTCATGTCTATGATCCACGGGTCTAATTTCCTTTTTATCCATTTTGTATGGGCCTTATGACCATAAAAAATAGGGCCCTTAGGCCGACAAAAACGGTTCGTCCTTCGGGCCATTTAAATGATTAATGTAAGGGTCCGGTGGATGAGTTATCTGAGGGTGGTTATGAATTTTCCTTTCTTCTTATGTGTTTGTTTTTTCCTTTTATTTTACCCCAATAAATGATGCTATATAATGATAAAACATATAAAGATATAAAATATATAATTATTGAAATATAGGGATCAAATAATGGTGCAACGACTATTCTAGAGATATAGAATGAATATCATATGGAAATTTTTTTGATCCTTATATACTTTTAATAATATATCTTATATTATTATTATTATTATCATTATTTTTATATATTCATAAATGATTGAATGGAATACAAATTTAGTGATGTTCAAATAACATACGGTCAAAAGTATTTTTTGTTGGTTTTTATATTAGTAATAATATTAATATCTCATCATCATCATCATTATTAATATTTATATTTAATATATATTCACATATAAATTAATAAAAATATATATTTATTTATAAAGGATGTCAAAATTTAAAAATTAATTAGTTAATATCACTCAAGTTTTACCTAGATCATGTTGAATATAATTCTGAGGTCGACGAAGGTCATTTGAAGGATATTTTTGAATGTTTAAATTATTATGCATCGATATTTTTGGTGACACGTACCACGAAAATGTTAATTACCCCTATAAATTTTTTCACAACTAGAACTCACCAGTTCCCTCTATTGGATGATTTTAAGATCATAAAATACGCAATTGTAAAAAATATACTTTGATGTGAATGTTAACATAATTCATTTGTATGAGGCTTATTTTTGATCTTTTTTCATCAAGACTAATTTATTTAAATTGTTTTTAAATCATGGAGTTGTTGGTCTGTGCTTGAGGGTCTATTTTGGGAGAACATACAAGGTGTCCCAGGTGTTAGTACATCTATCTATTAATAGATATAAAGATCAGTGTCATCACAAGTTGTTAAAAGAATGAGAAAATTTAATTTTTGATCCATGGGTTGGGTATGTTTATAGAATCAGGATTAAAATTAGGATTATGAATGTTAAAACACCTCTTAGTGATTCATTTGTAAAGGGTTGAATCTCTTAGAGGTGCCTCAGATACTTGATTGGGCATCACAATAGGACCAGTCTTGTGGCATGAGTTTGTGTAAATGGGAACCTGGGACTCAGTAAGGAGGTGGAGATATTGATATTGGTTTATAATTTAGTAATATGATTTCTTTTAACTTGGGTTTATATTTTTTTCTATTTTATGTAACAGGTGTGTTCAAAGGAGTCTTGAATGATTTCAAATCATGTAGAGAGATTTTGGAGTGTTTTTTTATTTTTTAAGGGGTTTTATTCTCTATTTAATGATTACCATATATTTAGAATAAACCATGTGTAACCCCCCCCCCTTTATTCTATGGAAAATAATATGGGTGACAAGTAGTTAAGGTCAAACCATCTGCGAAAAATCTCATATGACAGTGCAGAGTTAACACAAGGTCTAGGGATAACCATGAAGAAAATCCATTCATATTGGAGGAGAATCTACAATATTTGTGTATAGTTGGGTTAACAATGTTACCAAACCGTGATAGATGTTTATATTGGATAAAATATAACTATCATTATGTGTGTCTAGTTTAGTAAACTATGTGTCCAAATCATGTGGAGTGTACATCTTGAATCCAGTGCAAGATGCATGGTTGGTGCAAGGTTTAGTAAACAATGCTGTAAAACTTTATGATCTTCCAAATTTATTTGAAAGTGTGAAATTTTACCTTTAACACACAAAATTATTAACAATTTGGACTCTATTTCCCCTCTTACAAGAATACACAGATAGATAGCTAAAAACAGCTCATACCATCTTCTTTCATGTTTCTAGAGTTCTCTTCATTTGAGTTCATATGGGTTTTTTAAGGAGATCTCCCCTTTTCTAATTACACTTCCTACCATATTCCCATTTTTTTCATTGCGGATTTATTATATATGTTATTATGTTCTAATGAAAATTCCCAAAGAGTTTATTGGAATCATCTTGAAATAGTGGATATTTTTCATGGTTGGGCAAGAGGATGTCCCATAACAATGAACATATGTTTTTTCCCACCATTTGGCCAGAGGTGTGTCAATATTGGAATTTTTATTAAGATCTTTACTAAATTAAATGAATTTTTTGGGTGATCTGGTGTCTTGTTATTTGGATTTAATTCATAGCTTTCTGGCTATATGAAATTATATCACATTGTTTCCTAATTATTCATCACAAATATACTATTCATTGAATTTTTATACATGTAATACATCTTAATTTTAATAAAATTATTATTTAAAAATTTCTATAATTTTTTATTTTGGATGTGGGTTCTTGTGAATGTAATAGATGTGATGATTAAAGGATTGGATGAGCATAAGCATTGGTGGATGAATATTCTTAATCAGTACGACTATGTATGATCTAAGTGTCCTCAAACATCTCCACATGTTTCATGCATTTATTATATGCTTGAGATATGAAAATTTTATATTAATATATTAATTTACATAAAATGGAAATAATTTGTTAGCTGTTGTATGTACTGAAATCCGATTGGGGCCCAAAACATGCATTGTTGAGAAAATTGGAGGCGTATTTCGCCTCAGTGGACTATCCTGAGAAGCATCAGGGTGGTGCATGTAAAATTCAAGATCTCTATGAAAAAATCAATGTTATATGTGAAATATTTCATGCCATGTGAAAATATGATGCACCACGCTCCCAATATGGCCCCTCCCATGCACACAAAATGTCTTAGTTGGCACATAAACGTCTTGTGTGTCCCATCACCTAGTAATGTTTTACATTCAGACCCCATTTCCATGATATCACCACAACAAATCTCTTTTAAATTCAAGTCCCCCCCCCCACACACATTAGGATGGATAAAGAATTTGAACCATCCATTATTTGTGTAATACAACACTTCTGTGTGAAAAACATGGCCTCCATGTAATGGATTTTGTGCGATAGGTCTCCCAATTATCTGCCTTTAGGTATCCCAAATTGGGCTTAACCCTCGCACATTTCATTATTTTTAGGTAAATTGCATGAAAAACAATCCCTTTGTGTGCAAACAACTCTATTGAGTGCAATCTTTCCCTATTGCACACAAAAATCCCATATTTCACACAACCATCCTCAATATCATGCACCCATTTCCAATTGCATGGAAGCCTTCCCTACTGCATGTAATCCTTCCTTATTGCACGCAATCGTCCCCTATTGCGTCAAACAATCCCATATTTCAAACAATAATCCACATTGCTTGAATTTCTTCCTTTTGTGTATAGTCCTTTGCTTTTGTGTACAATACTTCCTTATTACATTCAATCATTAGTATGTATCTGATATCACATTTTGAGCACCATGTTTGGGATCCTCTTGTGAACAACACGCCTATTTAGAGAGCACTTATTCCACATTGACCTCAAGGATTATATGAAGTGATTTGAAGGTCTCTCGAGTAGTGCCTCATGTAATGTTGCTTTGAATCATGATTATTCACATAGGCATGATAAAAGCTATTGATTCATTTTAAAGCCATGATATTGTGGACCCCTCAATGGATCACTCCACAATCCCATTCATCCATGGAATTGTAGGTACCTTTCCAACCCCAAGGGTTAAGGTTCACGTGTTATGTAAGTCCTAGGGGGGAGGAGTGAATCCTCATCATCTCAGATGTAGGATGTTAAATTTCCAAGTATCCGCATCCTTAACACAGGATGGTAAACTGTGTTATCTACATGAGTGATAAGTCCATGAGGACTATAAATGGGATGTCACCACCAGCCTCTCACTTCTCATCTCTCATTGCGCTTTGTCTGCATGTGCACCTCGATAATCACTTGAATATTCCCCAACACTACTTGATTGGGTGATCTATGTGTGGTGGCCATATCCCCCTCGTACATATGGACCCCTACTTGGGATTTATTCTTGGAGTAAGTCCAAATATTCTTTTACTTGGTCTGTTAGCCATGAATAATCCCCACACAATTCCTCATGGACGCACCTCTCATGAAATGATTTATAGGTCCCTAGATACCTATTGTTTCTCACAACGAGCATTAATCTGGTGGGTTTAGAATAAGTATCGACTGTGACATCTTTTTCGGGTCTTTATCCATACATAAACCACATTACCCTCTGCAATGAACTATGTGCACTTTGATCTTTTCCCTATTTAGGAGTTCTTTTTGGGAAACCACCATGAGGTCCAAGCCCATCACCCATTAGTCACATGCACTTCATGTGGGTTCACCCTTATCCCGCATGATGTTAAACTATATTCCCCATCATTCTTGCACAATGTTAAACTATATGCTTTCTTACAACATGTATTTGGATCCCTATTTATCAGACAATGTTCGTAGGAATCCTTCCTGAGGTTAAACCCCAAATGCTGGTGAACTTTGACATCCCCTTTAATGGGACCCATGTCCTTGGACCTCTATTAAGTGGTTTAAAAATTAGTTCTATTGTATCTAACCACACATATGACACAACCTCAGTCCATACTCTTCCAACCAAGAGTGTCCCTCTTGTGATGGGAATCTAACCATGCATAAGCCCCAAGAATGTATTTGGATTGTTTTCTTTTGAGTACACCACTATTTTATGCCCCACCCATGAATTATGTAAATTTTTACCTTTTAACTTATTAATAAATGTACTTAAGAGGCCTCCCTAATGTTCAAGCCCATCATCCATGTCCCATCCTAGTATCCCGCTTGAGCCTTTGTGTTTCAGGAAGATCACACCTCCAACTGGAGGACCTACTTCATTTGGATGTCCATTCAATGCATCCATTTTCATCAATCCACCTCCCTAGGTAGCTCATTTCACAATTCCATAACTACAGGGAAATTAATTCCATGATAAGGGGTTACGTAGGAAACCTCCCAGAGGTTCAATCCCAACACTGTCATCTTCATGTCAATCCTTGTGTCGATTCATTCTAACACCTTACAATTTATCCATGTTCATCTTGATTTCTTATGGTCCACCACACCCCATGTAAATTATGCCATTCATCCCAGATCTCTTTGTAAGACTTGGGAAGCAAACCACACGTACACCAAGGCATCTATTTCTACTGTTTTCCATTTTGTACACTCTGATCTTATGCTTCACCCCTTCTAGCTATGTAGGTTTTTATCCCTATATTCTACCCAGGGTTAGTATGATACCCCCTAAGGATCAATTCCATCCAATGTTAAACCATGGTTTCCCTTTTAAAAGAATTAAATCATCCCATAGGTCCTGTCATTTTGGAATTTTTGATCCATCCATCTGATAAACCTTCAAGGTACCCGTCATAGGGATGTACTCATCTGATCCACTGTCAATAGTGTTCTTATCAATCTGAACTGTCTCCACTTGATGTTAATAATACATCATATCACAAGATAAACATGTAATTTTGAGGATAACATTGTTTTAATTACTCTATTATAAGTTACTCTCCATTCGACGTGGGATTCATAGTGATTTTTCACCCTTGAGAAGGTGTACCTGTGTTTCAGTGTCCCGACACACCAATGAGTCCCAACCTAACAAATCCCATTACTAAAGGTTGCTTCCCCGACATGATCACATGAATTGTCCTAATAGAATCAGTGTAATTACCCAGTATCCTCAATGATAGGGAACCCAGAAAAGTTTTGCTAACAAGGTTTTAATGCATATGGGAGACTCGGACTAGGTGAATAATTCTTATTAGGAATCCAATAAAGGAGAGACCAATATCCCTTAATCAAATTTCCCCCAACGATAAAATGTCCATAAAGAATTGATATATGTCTCCTGCCTTTGGAATGTGGGAATGTGGGGCAATATCTATGTTTCCTCAACTGACAGATTAGCGACATATAAAGCATCAGAAACAGAAATGTTGAACCCAACATGAAATTATTCTACTCAACATGGGTATTAGTATCATTATTGATATATGTAGATAATAATTTCATCAAATCCATCTATCTGAGAGTAAGACCAGCAATGAAAATAGTCAGCCTATCCTGAAACTCGCCAACATTTGGGGTAGTAAATTTTTGGGCATCCAAGTCTGTGATGTTTTTAGTGTGTATATTTATATCCATCCAGGGAACATTGAATGACATTGGGAAAATGTGAATGTATTTCCTAATATCAGTGCTCATGGTTGAATCCTCCTTTCAAGGACCCAAGGTACAACTACCGAAAACCGATCACCCCCACCCATAGACGCAGGGGTAGGTGAAATACAAATATAGAAACCCTATAGAGCTTCACCTATTCTACATCGACTCCCACAACCATAGCTACTTGAAACCCATCCCCCATCTCACTCTATCAATAAATTAAAATGGTTGATTAATACTATTGTCTGTCGATACAAATAGTATGTGGTCATAACGTCTAGGGACATGGCTCCCCAAAATTTACAGGCTTATGTTACTCATCATTGGAACCAACCCAAAGAGACATGAATCGAACCTCTACTACCCACTCTAGTCTAAAATATTTTTGGTAACCTCTCCCCAGTTCATTCATATGACTCACTCCCTTATGCTGACAATGTATGGGACGTATGAGTCCCCCAAACTATGACATCAGCTCAAGAGCCTCTGTGGAGGGATCCCACCATGCCACATCAATGCTGGTAGCCGGTAGTATAGGTTTTAGAGCTAGTGGTCCACACCACTATACAGCTGACACTTGTTCATCTAACTCGACATCCACATCAGATACAGACTCAGGGGGATTCACATCAGGAGGTATCATATTGCACGACTAATGTGGCCAAATCCATAGTCATAGAATGTGATTTCCCCCTATTAGTACTTATTAGGGGCACCGCCTTATTATAGAGCTAGGGAACATTCACCCCTGGTCAGGTTTGAGGTACTAGTCTCCCTACGAGATGGTTGGGTTGACTCTCAAGGTTATTAGGGAAATAAGCAGTCATCGTAGGGTGACCTATAGTGAAGATATTCAATATATAAACCCTCCCAATAGCCTTATTAGACCGAGTGATGTTCTTCACCACTATCGCTTTTAATATGGATTCCCCCCCCCATGAAACTATCACCAGACCAAGCAGAGGCTATCCCTGTCTTGTTGACAATTGGAATGCAGGTCCTCCCCATGACCATAATATCATGTATGAAAATTTTCCCAACATAGTAGGTTCTCAACATGATGGTCCCTCTGGCCCACTCACCCAGCTGAATGGAGGCCCTCCCTGTGCTCCTGACCATAGCGGGGGACCTCCCCACTTCATCAACAATCATTACAAAGGTATTTCCAATTTCTAGTATGGTCAATATGAAGACCCACCCTGTACAACAACTATTGGATATGAATGACGTGAAGGTCCTCCCCACTAAAACACTCTCGCTCCCTGAGGTCCTCCCCTTGTTTCATTACACGACTTCCCTAGTTCTCACCATACCCCAGCTTATCCAAGAGGAGGTCCTTCCCATGTCAATGATCTGCCTTATCCTAACGAACCATCCTGGGAAAGGGGGTGTGCTGTCACCAAAAAAATAATAACCATGAGAAACCTCGCATCATAATCAATATTGTAATTTTTTTATACTCTAAGGAAAAGTGTGATTAGATGATGGAATATTCACACCAATCCTCTATGTCAGGGACCATAGAAGAAACTAAGCATATTACCCTCATTATTCCAAAAAGTGAGATCCACCAGATCCTTGAATCACTCTGCAGAAACATACAAGAGGAATAAAATTGGGCACCTTTCTAGGGCCTTTCTGTGAAATCCTCCCTCTTATAACTAGGATCATTATCCACCTCGATAATGGATCACAAATAATTGTTTTAGGGATAGTTATATGAAATAAAAAATCCTAATATACATCCAACAACTACCAACCCTATACAATAAATATTGGTCAGTACCCCATCTTACAGGGATGTGGTGGTACAATAAGAACAATCCCCAAGAAGCAGCCCAAGATGCAGCAGTTTGTTGGCTCATGTACCAACGTTTCCACTGACCACTCCACTATTGAAAGGGTCTGCATTAGTGTCTTTACAGGTCCAGAAACCTCTCATAGTCAATGAATGGGACAATCAAGGACTGGATCCTGAGTCTAATATGAGAAGTTATTGTTAATTTTGTTCGTTGGAATATTTCCTAGAAATGTTTATTCCAATTACAACTACAATATTCAACATCCTGAAGTCCTTCACCCAGGTTGAGATTGATTGATTTCACTAGACCATAGGGATAACTCATTTCTATCTCCATAATTGATGGTTAGATTTCACAAATTAAAGACAAACTTGAATGATATTGGGTAATAGTTCCACCTAGTGGAGTTGGTCACACTCCATGTTTCTCAACACCTTGAATTTCCCAGTTATTATCGGACCCTCCAACAATGATGTTTTTAAAGAATTATAGTACTCCATAGAGTTATTAAGGAGGATTCTTCACATGTTCAAATATGTTGATTTGGGAAGTATGATTCCCTACATTTTCTTCCAATCTTGTTTCAACCCGATTTACATGATGATATTAAAGATATTCCTTCAAGAATAATCATATTGAACATGGTCATTTATAATATATACCTAGAAGGGGGTCTGGAACAAGTCCTAGAGAAGAGGAACACCCCTCATGGATAGTACAACACCTGTAAGACCTTGTAGGTGTCCATACTCTCCCATAAATAACATTTCATGGCCTTCAAGAACGTTCTGAGTCATAGACTCTCGGTCGATACCCCAACAAGGGTAAAGATCACAATGGGACTATCAAACCACTTGACTCATCTGGTTTAGTTCATAAGAAAAAGGATGATCCTAAAAAGGTAAAACTATTCCAATAACTCACTGAACGGAGAAGGATGGTTTATGTTATTCTCACCGAGCATTCTATAGAATGTTTTCTAGATTACGGTGATTCAAGACCAGGTAGTAGGGGTAGGGGTAGGTACATCTTGTTCCTAGTGAGCTTAATCATGGGGACTTCAATAACCATGCCCAGCAAGACTCTGTAGAAGATGGTGTAAATGAAAAACATCCTCAGTATGTGTCACCAAGTACACTTGAGATGCGTGGAAACCTTCCTCATGCCCAAATGTAGGGTATACCAACCTCTCCACAGGCTCCACCAGCTGCTCTTATGGTTCCTTTAGTATCCCCATTGGTTATTCTCCTTGCTCCTTGGGTAATTTTGACAGTTGCTCCATGATCCACCGGACTAACATAACATGTTGAAGATCCTACCAACACATTGGTGTTTATGGACCATCATTAATATAGGAACCCTCTCTAGTATGAACGGATGGTAGATCTTATAGCTTGCCTCAAGGCCTTATAAACATGATAGGTGAAAATCCCACCTAATGGAAAACTATCTCTATCAGAAGTGGATGATATGCCAGCACCACCGTTATTTGGAAATCCTACCTTCTCCCATTTTAATTTGATTGTTGATCCATTATAGCACCTAAACAATTTTATTATGAGTTGTGGACCCATGTTGGGAACTCCATCACAATTGTAAGATGCTATGATTTAATGTTCTGTACAAAAAATAGTGGGTCCCTCATTGGTCTAGTGAAGCTAGTTACCCATTTGGTCAATAGCTGGCTAGAAGGATCTCTGCAAGATGTTTCTCTACAAGTTTAGGTAAACAACCTGGAATACTAGCATCACTGATATCTTCAAGTGATAGAAACATCCATATGAGTGAGTTGCAATGTTTTTTTCCATGTGGATGGGCCTCACATGTTCACTCGATATGTAGCTAACTCCATAAGAGCATCTATCGATGTGCATGGGGATTGTGAAGACTGTTTTAGACCATTCTCTCATCACTCAGAACATTCTAGGTGGATTTCTGGATTTCTCTGACAATGACCAACATTTAGAAGAATCCTTGAAGTAGGAAAAGTAGGAAAGTTTCTTGCCTCTTGCATCTCCCACAAGAAGAGACTCCATGGACGAGACTAGTACACTTCTACAAGTAAAGGCCCTTAGGAATGTTGAATTGTTATTGGCAAATCCACCTCTACATACTCTCCAAGACCCACCAACACAGTCACAACCTCTGGATCCACAAATACCACATAAAAATCATTAGGTGCCCCCCTGAATGTACCACCACCACCTATCCAAGAAAATCATTTTCCACCTCCTCGACAAGATCTGTAACCCATAGAAATGGCCAAGCTCTTATCTATCATTTAACAAATCAGAGGAACCAGAACTACTCATTTATTGAGGCTTGGTTTCTTAGTAATTTCTGAAGCGCGTTCGACCAGGTAATCATGCTTTTGCCATAATGTGGGAGGCCCAATGAGGAGAACCTCACTGATCACCTAAATTACTGATCCTATAACCAGTTCTGTGGGCACACCCCCAATTAGATATTTCTTTTTAAGTATTGGATAAAATAACAGGTCGATAACAACATAGTCATATTCTGTATAGCCCTAGAAAGGATGGCATGTGTGTTTATGAATCCTGATAGTGACAATGAGGGTGAATGTTTCTAACCATGGGTCTCGAAAGAATGATGATTTGATAGCTTTCATGGTAGTTAAATTTTCCCATGGTATTGTCTATGCAGGTTTAAATTGGACTGAGCCTTCATATGTTGTTATGCTTCCTTCAACTACTACCTCGTCAACAATATCATTTCTTCTGTCTTCTTAGGGGTGTATGCACTAATGATGTAAGGGGAAAAATCCCCATTCCTAAGACAAAATAAATATTGTAATCTCTAATATTTCATTCCCCCGGAGAAAGGTATTTCCCCTAAAATCCCCCCAACCACAGGGGATTAATCATGTGATGGCCATGAGTAAGATTTGGTCAATTTTGTTGAACTAGTCAACCCATACATGGTTACCAATGACGAAGTTCATCAGGAGGACCCTCCCAACGTCCCTAGTCAATGCCAAGATCGATGAAGCCATGCCTATGTGAATCATCATAATTCATCATCCAGTCCATCCGTCCAAATTGTGTATGCCAAAGAGACAAGACAACAATCCCAGCAAAGAGCTCACCACGAACAAACTTCTCATCTCATTTCATCAGATTTTCCTCCACTGTCTTTTATACAGATTGACCAGGAAGAGCCCCCAAGACCGATCAATGATTAGTCACATTACATTATTGATAGAACTTAATCATTTGTTCATTATCTAGTAGAAAATCTATGTCGTTCCACCAGTGAGTAGTAGGACATTCCCAGCACCAGCTAGAATCCACTTGTTCAACTAGCAACGCCCTACATGCCTCCTACTACTGAGTGACCTCACATAAATAGAAGTGCATTTATGTCGTGGAAATATGATTTCCTCAAGAATCCTCCCATTATTTATAATTGTATTTCAATCCCCTATTTTCTCCTCCTATCAGAAGATATGTCTAAAGCCCTCGTAAAGGCTTTATGTATCCCCCTCCACTTTGAAAAGTAGGTCACAGTCGTAGAAGCCTCCCATGTAGAACCAGTTGAAGAGGTATAGTATCAGGCCATCATTTATTTCACTGGATAAGATGAAGGTTCTCTCATATAGGGGCCTATACTCCAACTATACATCACTATATAGTTAAATGGAATGGAGTTCTTCTATGGTCTTGTCAACACGGGCTATGTGATCAACCTTATCCTTACCTGGAGACTCTGCAAGATGGGGCTGTCTAAAACAGATTTGAGTCCCTCAGACCTAAAGATTCAAGGTTGTGATAGGATGAATCAAACCCTGGTTGGAAAGATATGCATGAATACCCAATTTGGTGGCCTAGTTTCATGAAATACGTTCATGGTTGTCTCATAGGACACCTCTTAAAATTCATTAATGGGTAGACCCTGGCTCTACATGCATGTGGAAGTTCATTCCTCATCTCACCAATTCCATACGTACTCCTTGAATGGTCGAGTGGACATACGCCAAGGTGATGTGTCTCTCTTTTTCTCTTGTGAGGGACAATACCATGATTTTTACTACATCCAGATAAAAAAGGAAAAGTAGATTTATCATAATTAGGTTGAGCATACTCACATTGTGGTTGACCCCAGGGAAGACCTGGATGATGCATACATTTTCCCAATTCACCAGTTGGAGGCCACAACACCAAACTTGGGTCCCTTTTTTGTCATATCTCAGATGAGGTGAAAGCTCATTCCTCAACATAAGGAGTTATAGAATATCATTTCATAATTTTACATGGATATGAATAAGGTAATCCGATGTCCTTATACCACTATGATATATCGAGATGTTTTCCCAATGGAAACAATAATAATTCATACATTCTGGTTTTCTCAGGCTGGGATAAACCATCTCAAGCTGACTCACCGCTATATCATTGATATTATCAAATGTGGACCCGTAGGTCAAAGGCCTCCTGGAATTTAATCGATATCTTTCATCACTATGGTTTCACTAGTGAAAGATATTCATGGTTAGTTTTACACTACCACTCAGTCTGGAACCAGTATTCTTTTAGGATCAGCCAACATGGATGAATTTCCTCCTACAAATTATCCTCTCAATGCTGATAGTGATGAGGATTTGTAAGATTCCCCTCCCATATTCTATGATGGTTTCTCTCACATCGTTGATGAGTTGGTACATGGGAATATCAGTATCGAGTTAAATCCAAACCCAACACTAATTGTTGTAGCCAATTTTGAAAAAGAACAAAAAAATACTTGGATTTACTAATGTAGGATCATGATGTATTTTCTTGGACCAATGAAGTGATGTTGGGGATAGATATTCAGGTAACCATCCACCGTAGTGTCAACCCAATAAATCATTGCAGGATCAAATAGCCTCCCATATAGATGAACCCTTCTCACTGTTCCATAGTTGAGGTCGAGGATGACAGGATCATTAAATTCAACTTCATCAAGGAGGTCAAATACCCAAATGGTTTTCCAACATTGTGCCAGTCATGAAGAAATTTATAATGATGAGTGTATAAATTGACTTATTGGATTTCAATAGTCATTTTTGAAAGATGATTCTCCCCTCGCCATGATAGAGCCACTGATCGACACTACCACTGGATTCAGAGATCTTTTATTCATTGATGGTTATTCCCAAAATAATAAAATATGAAAACCCCCTGTGGATGAATAATCCACCACCATCAGGGAACATCAAGGTACCTTCTTCTATCATGTAATGCTCTTCGGTTAAAAGAATGTAGTTTCAACCTATTAGTGTTCCTTGAACCACATATTGAAGAAGATGGTCGGGACATTGGTGGAATGCTACATTGATGATCTTGTTGTCAAATCCTACCAACATCAGGACTATTGTAGATATCTAGATAAAGTGTTTGGCTTCCTTCGTTCCCACCATTTGAATTTGAACCCCTTGAAATTTAGCTTTGGTGTCACCTCTAGAATGTTTCTTGGATTCGATGTCTGATGTAGAGGCTTTGACATTAATGCAATGAAAATTTGGGCTGTCATTATGATTCCTCCTCAGAGCAACCATCAATAACTCTAAGGTTTTCAAGGACACATTGCCTACATACTCCAATTCATTTAAAATCTATCTTGTAAGTGTATTCATTTTTCCTAGATCTTGAAGAAAGGTTTCGATTATCAGTGGGATGATGAATTCTAGGCTTCTTCTGGGGAAATCAAGTAGTATCTACTAAAACCTCTACTTATGATTCCATCTGTCTCTGAGAAGCCACTGGTCCTTTATGTGACTATGTGGGAATGATCCCTCATCGCCCTTCTCACACAAATGATTAATTAAGGGATGAAGAATAGATTATATTATCTCAATTTCATACTCCTAGATACAGAGACCAGATAATCCTCTATCAAGAAGAGACTCCTTTAGTGGGTATTGACTGTGCATAAATTGGGAAATTACTTAAAACACCTTTAGAAATAACTTGCGTCCCGTGTGGATCCACTAAATTACATACTGAACTATCCCGTATTTACATGTTCTCTATCCAAGTTGGAAGTCATCCTTCAACAATTTTACATCTAGTTTTTCCCATAGCTGTATATCTAGCATCATGCGCTGGTATAATTTTTTGTTGCCCATCCAGACCCCATAATTAATTTTTTGGATTTCGCAGGTGAGTCAATCCTCTGAGTGTATGAATTCATGCCATGTTGGCAGATTCACATTTATGGCACTTCTTAAATCCCTACTAGATGAAGACTCAACAATCCTAGACTCAACATGGAAGGACTACATAATTTCTTTATCACACCTTCATAGGTTATATTTCCCTTTTCTTTCTTGTTGTTAGAAGGCTACCACAACAACGAAGTAGAGTATCGGTCTTCCATCACTCACCTCGAGCTGGCCCCGGATATTTATGTTCCTCGCTAGTATGTGATGGGGTATTCAAGGCTAGTCATAAAACAGATTAATGGTAATTGTGTAGTTTAAAATTCCGAGGACCCACATTTTCTAGAGCACACTTTCCAACTGAGGGCCCAATTTCCTTCTTCACCAAATATCTGTCATGTTCCATAGTCATAGACGGGTCTAGCCGATGTTGTTTCTAGACTTAATTCCTCTCTTACAGATATCGAAAAGGATAGTCTAATCATTAATGTGAATAACCCAATATTCATCACTCCATTCACTCAAGATGATGATTATTATAAGGACCCGACCTTAAAAGATTACATAATCTTGAATTAAATGAATAATTCGCATTTAGGATCATTTTAGGTTTAGGGTTTCAGAGAATTAGAACATAACTATTACATCTCACAAGATTACAAAGTAGACACTTATACTCAGTTTCCATAAAATAAAAACTCTTAAAAAACATGTCTAGTTCCATGTTTTAGATAGCCTGTCTTTCCTTGATCTCATCCTTGACCCTATTCACCTTTATGTCCTGTGGAAAACATTTCAAAAACTTGGGATGAGCATAAAACTCTCAGTAAGGGATATAAAAATACGGAAAAAAAACAATAGTCCATGTATACATAAGAATCAATGAAATCAAACTTTACTCTTAAAACATAAGCACTTTAACATACCTCATGAAATCATAAGATTTATGAATAACTCATTGAAATCATAATACGTAAAGGTAACATGAGGCATTCATAACATTTTTACGTAGGGATTAACCCTCATGGTTACATTTGGAATACCCACCATAGTATATTCCCTAAATCTCTTCAGAGAAGACTTAGCGTTTAACTCCTTCGTGTTACCCAATGCATTGGAGAGCTATCACGGGATCACCCACCCTTAATTTATCACAGAACCACCCGTCTTCAAAAACAATGCCCAAGAACCATAACATAATAATATCACATAATACATGAATAAAGGAAACATAACATTTTCACATTTCAATCACAAGATATCAAAAACACATTGACATAATAAAAAGATTTTCAAAACCATTTTCAGTACCAAAATAAAAGAGAAGTAAAACATGGTAATTATTTTTCATTTTAAAAAAGGTTGTGGCTTGTAGAGGAAGTCGAAACTCAAATAATTGTCACGGTGGTGGAGAAGTCATTCTCGTCACATACGTAAGACAAAAAAATTCCCTTTTTCGTTTAGTAAAATGCTTTGTATAAAAAGATTCGTTTTGAATAAAAGTAAAAGTAAAAAGGGATTATACACCGTATAAATGAAAGTTTTGTATAAAACACAATATGCCTCAATGAAATTAGATTGAGATGAAGTCCCATACCACTTAGAAACTTTTTAAAGGGTTTTAAAACATTCATGTCTATATAAATAAATCCTTAAAACCATTTTTGAAACATGGACATGGATGATAAATGTTTAATTGAATAATTCCTTAAAAACATTTAAAATAATGTTTTAATAAAAGAGTCCCTTTCCATTTTGAACATTTAAATTTAAAGCCACATGAAAGTAGACCATTTTCAAAACATTTAAATGACTTTATTATAGACATAATATGGATATGGAATGGAAAAGGGGCTTTATATACACTTTATAAAAGAATAAAAGTTCATATCATTAAGAAATGTCTCAATGAGAATAAATTGAGATGTAATCCCAATCAAGGATCATGCCATTAGAGCAAGCATAAAGAAATGACATAATAATGTGTGAAAAATATAAATACATCAAATATAAGTGGATAATCTTGGTAAAACAATCAGATGTCATCCACACATATTCATAGCATGACATAATCAAGAAGTAGAGGTTTAACAGAAAGAAATGAAATTGGGTCAAGAAGTTCCCCTACAGAAATTCGACAGCCTAACGGCGTCACATTAAAATTCTGAAAATGAGATGATGAGAGATTATAAAGGTATCTCATCACTTGTACATAAAATTTACAGAAATAAAGATATATAAGAACATATCCTGACATAATAATATTTAAATTAAAAGACCTAACAAAAATAATTCTTTTAAAAATAGGAGGGTGAAAGGTTCCCTTACCGATTTGGGTAACTTTCGAAACGTACACCCCGTGATAGAAGGACTATAAAAAGTTGATGTAAATACCCTTAAACGAAATTATATTACACAAAGAGTAGAATAATTGGTATTACATACACCACTAAAAGAAAATAGTGGAAAATGTAGCATAAACCTCATTGGAATAAAAGTGGGATGAAAAATCCCTTACGAAAACTCGGAAGCCTAACAGCGCCACTTAAAACATCAAAAAAATTGATTGATGAAATAAAATAGGGTCCTTCATTATTTGAACATAAAATTTACAGTAATATTAATATAAAATAACATCCCTAAACATAAGAAAGATCATCTTAATATAAGTGACATAAAAGAGAGTACTTAAAAATAAAGAGAGAGGTTGGATCCCTTACCTCAAGTCCAACTTGTCTTGTTCATATCTTTATATTACTGAATAATAATATTTGGTGAATTAAAAATTTCTTAGGGACATAATTTAAAGTTTATTATTCAATTCATATCACATATTATAATGTAATAATAATTAGTTAATTATGTGATTTCATATCAGACGTTTTGGTCGATGTTTAGTACATGAGTCAAAAATAAACTTGTTTGGAAAGAATTTTCCTTGTAGTTATAATTACACCATCTACATAATAGTATTAATGATTTAAATATCATATATATTCAGTATATATTAATTTTATACTATTCCATAACATTTTGATATAAAAAAAGAAATGCACCGTTCATGGAGATGGTAGGTCGTACGTACGCATGAACACTACTTTCATTTCATTGTCACATTAATGGAATTAAAACTAAATGAGATTTATATATATATATATATTATAATTCCAGTATAATATATATATTATATAGGTCACATTATTTAATTAATTTCATTCTTTATACATTCCATGTATTGCATTAACCAGTCACATCACTTGAGGGTGTTGTAGTCCACACTTCCTCAAATGAAATTATGGCATTTGCACAACATGCAAATCATAAAAGTATGTTGTAAATTCAAAATACTGAAGAATAGAGAGGAAATAAATAGAATATATATCATATAGAAATATAGTTCCATCATAATGGCCACCATGAGAGGTGGTAGGAGAAGATAGAACAATCATCTTTTCGTGAGGCAGTAATTCTCCATCCATGGAAACAGTACGTTCTTAAACCATTAGACGGAGGTGTGTGTAAGTATAGATAAAATAAATCTCATAAAAATATCCTAGTATATTTAATATACTGGTTTTGTTAATAAATAAAGGAATAAAAATAGTTTAGGGGGTTGGAGAATCAAAATAATTCAAAAGAACATTAGAAATGACTTTACCTTTAAATCGGGTAACTCCCCTTGGTTTGAACCAAAAGGGTTTCTTGAAGAGGTCAATGCCTAATGGAATGCTTCCATGATGAAGGGAGTCATGTGGAGAGATAAAATGATCAGATTTTTGCTGATCCAATGGCTTTAGAGGTGTGGTTAAGGAGAGTAGATGTGGGGGGATTTTATAAGAGGGAGGAGGGGAACTCATGGAAAGTGTTGAAGAGATACTTTATTATAATATGATTTTAGGATATCAAAGGTCCCAAAAGTATATATTTTTAGGATAAGGTGATAAGGGTTCTAAATATACCCATCCAATAGGTTTTGGACAAGTTTAAGTCTTATATTTTACATTATCTTTTCATTTTATTTAAATCGTTCATTAATGAGGTAATCGTCGCATCATCATGGTGTCATAAATAAATTGATTTATTTAATTTATAAAAATTATAAAAAAACTACTATGATGTAGGAAATAGTTTTATCTTTCTAATGAATATTTATAGTCAAACATATGATTGTATAATCCCATGTAATTTTTTTTTGTAAAACATTACATGTTTGTGCACTTTTATTTTTACTTTAAATAAAATGTTATTAATGTCATTTTCTTACCCAAGTGGCTCCATAGATCCCCCAAGTTGACCCATGGATTGTATTGGTCGTACATGACTCATCCAATAAGTTTAGGACAAATGTAAAGGTAATTTCATATTATTATATCATTATATTTACCTTAAATTACACTAATTACCTTTACTCGGGATTAATAAATCATAAAAGTTATTATTCACCATAAAATTATTTTAATCCAATTGGACCAGATTTTACTTCCTAATGAAAACGATGTATTCTGGATTTTTGATATTCAAATCACAGAGGTGGTAAATTTTCATTTAAACAAAAAATCAATTTTTTAGAAACCGCTTACTGGTTTCAATATTCATAAAAAAATGATGTTTTTCATAAAAATACGAAAAATTAACTCTAAGAAATATTTGATATTCCAAATTCAAAAATGATGTCAATTTTACCAAATTCAAAATATAAAATTATCATTAATTATTTTTATAATTATTTCCCACTGTCAAAAAAAATAACATGTTTTTAATAAATAATATCTATTAAAAGATTGACACTCTTTTATGCCCAATTTCAACGTGAAATTAATTACAATTACCACCATTCAATTAAATGGTAAAAATATATTTTAAATACACTTTAAAACCAATTAAAAATACAATCTATCCATATAATTAAATTAGATTAAAATGAGGTTTTGAATTAAAATATAGCATTTTACACTATTAATTAAAAAATAAACTTTATCGGAAAAATACAAAAAATTTATACAAACTAAATTTTGATGTCCCGATTCTAAAAAATAATTTTATTTTGTCAAATATAATATATAAAATTGTCAAAAAGTGGATTTAAAAAGGATTCACCATCAAAAGGTGGTTCATCAACCTTTTAAAAAATATTTCAATATTTACGCTTAAAATTGGATTCATTCGCATTTTAAGCATCTATCATTTATTGAATAATTGTAAAAATATTTGAAAATCATATATAATCACTTTTTAGTTAGTTTTGTCCATTCCCTCCATTACATAGACTTGGAATTTACTACCATTTAAAATAATATTATTATATTATTAGTGTGCATCGTAAGATTTCAATAAAACTCTTTGTTGCATATGGGGTACGCCATCGAACCTAGCATCCCCTTTAAAGTAATATTAATATTTTATTCTCAAATATTAATAAATATGAAAGAGTAATATTTTTTATTTACCTGGGATGTTACATCCTTCCTCCCTTTTGGGAATTGCGTCCTCGCAATTTTAAAATTGGGCTTGGGAACTTCATTGAAAGCCCCACATCAGAAAAGGAGTAAATTAAACTATCACATTAAAAGAATAAAAGAAAATTACAAAGGTCTCCCGAGACAAAAGGTACTAGGATTCCATAAAATAATGGATATGGAAGAAAAAAATAAAGGGTTAAGTTCTTATAGAGAGTGAGAGAAACATGTTTAGGAGAAATTTAACCACCAGAAAATCACAAACTTGTGATGGGTTAAACAGTATTTGATTCCCCAGTAAGAAAAGTTAATAGAAAACATTTTTGTTTTAAGTTACTTTTCATTGAGGAATTAATTTATGAGCATCACTAAAACATAAGGAAACATACTTACGTGTCATATTGACTTTCAACTTTACTATATTTCTGGAACATACTCATATTTTCTCCAAAATACAAGCATTTAGGAAGTCTTGTTCATATTAAGAGTACTATAATCAACTTATTGAGAATCACCTAATCCAAAAAAATTAACCTTATATTTCCTAAGTCTCTATACCTTAAAAAAACCAAAATTTTTAGTATGATATCAGATACTACCCAAAAAAGGATAATCCTTTATAAAAATAAACACTACTCTTAATCTCCAAAATTTGTCCAACAAAACCCAAAGGTCATCAAAGACCATTCAATAAATAGCTATCCATAAAATTCTTCAAAGTAAACCAAACTAAGTTTGAAACCCAAATCATTGAAGGATTTAATATCATAGTCTTCTATGGTAAATATTAACATTTATCTCCAAATAACATTAGTTTATCTTAAAGTCTAATATTGAAAAGTAATTAACCTAATCACATATCCTCCATGATAGGATAATAATTTCAATAGATAACCCAAAATCACCATATTCATAATTTATAAGATCATCCAACTAATGAAAATTAGTTATACTAACCAGGGACTTCACGTAGTCCAGTGGTAGGAGATAAATACCAGTCGCACTTTAGATGTGGGTTCAATTCCCACAGCTTTGTCCGACTCGAACGGTTGTCACACGGTCTGTGTGTTGTCCTTTTTCAAAAATATATAATTCTTAAAACATTCCCCAAATAGAGATAAATTCTTCAAAAATAATCACAACATAATTTATCCTCAATTTTACCTCATGCCTTTCATTTTCCATCTTATAGTAAACCATAATTACCTCAAAAGTAAGGATCATATAAACCCTAATGGTTACCATTATAATTATTACCTGAACTTCCACATCGAGATGGTTCTTATCGTACATGATTCATCAGAGAACTCACAAAGGTTAAAGTGGTTAATCATGACTCCCTGATAGTTGCATTAGAATAAACATGAGATTCCTCATTGAATCCCCCGTTTCATCCAGTCTCTTAATCAGGGAACCACCACAGTTTCCTTCAAACCCATTGTCACTTTGGTGCCTACTTGATCCATCCATTTACTAAAACCAAAAATGTCAGTGTGAGTATATCAACAAAATCATCATGTACTAATGAGGAAGATAAACACTAAGATATACTTACTCATTCACTTTATCTAAAAACTATGACTCTTTCTGAAATACTAGCCATTATGTTAATTTCACCTATGCCTAAAGAATACTCTAACATCTCAAGTTATTTAAACAGACCTTTGATACCAAATATAAGGACCCGGCCTTAAAACATTAAACAATATTGAATTAAATTAATAATTCACATTGAGGATCATTTCTGTTTTATGGTTATAGAGAATTAGGACATAACTATTACATCTCGCAAGATTACAAAGTAGACACTTCTACTCAGCATCCATAAAATAAAAACTCTTAAAAAGAAACATTTATAGTTCCATGTTTTAGATAGCACGTCTTTCTTTGATCTCATCCTTGACCCTATTAACCTTTAAGTCATGTGGAAAACATTTCAAAAACTTGGGATGAGCATAAAAGGCTCAGTAAGGGATATAAAAATATGAAAAGACAACACTGGTCCATGTATACATAAGAATCAATGAAATATTACTTTACTCTTAAAACATAAGCACTTTAACATACCTCATGAAATCATAAGATTTATGAATAACTCATAGAAATCATAATACATAAAGGTTACTTAAGGCATTCATATCATTATTACGTAGAGAGTGACCCTCATGGTTACGTTTGGAATACCCACCACAGTATATTCCCTAAATCTCTTTGGAGAAACCTTAGCGTTTAACTCTTTCGCGTTACCCAATGCATTGGAGATCTATCATGGGCTCACCCTCCCTTAGTTAACACGGAACCACCTGTCTTCAAAAACAATGACCAAGAACCATAACATAATTGTATCACATAAAACATGCATAATGGAAACATAAGATTTCCACATTTCAATCAGCAAATATCAAAAACACATTGATATAATCAATGCATTTTCAAAACCATTTTCAATACCAAAATAAGGAAAAAGTAAATCATGGTATTTATTTTTCATTTTAAAAAAAGTTATGGCGTGTAGAAGAAGCTGAAACTCAAATAATGGTCACGGCGGCAGAGAAGTCGTTGTCGCCGCATACATAAGACAAAAACATTCCCTTTTTTCATTTAGTAAAACGCTTCGTATAAAAATATTCCTTTTTAATAAAAGTAAAAGTCAAAGGGGTTTATACACCGTATAAAATAAAGTTGTGTATAAAACAAAATATGTCTCAATGAAAGGAGATTGAGACAAAGTCCCATAACACTTCGAAACTTTTGAAAGGGTTTTAAAACATTCATGTCCATATAAATAAATCCTTAAAACCATTTTTAAAACATATTCATAGATGATTAATGTTTAAAAGAATAAATCTTTAAATCCATTTAAAATAATGTTTTAATAAAAGAGTCCTTTTCCATTTTGAACATTTAAATTATAAGCCACATGAAATTAGACATTTTTCAAAACATTTAAATGAAATTATTATAGAAATAATATGGATATGGAATGTCAAATGGGTTTTATATACACTTTATAAAATAATAAAAGTGCATATCATTAATAAACATCTCAATGAGAAGAAATTGGGATGTAATCCCAATCAAGGATCATTCCATTAGAGAAAGGATAAAGAAATGACATAATTATGTGTGACAAATATAAATACACCAAATATAAGTGGATATTCAGTGTAAAATAGTCAGATGTCATCCACACATATTCATAGCATGAGATAATCAAGAAGTAGAGGTTTAACCCAAAGAATTGAAATTGGGTTAAGAAGTTCCCCTACAGAAATTCGACAGCCAAACGACGTCACTTTAAAATTATGAAAATGAGTTGATGAGAGATTATAAGGGTATATCATCACTTGTAAATAACATTTACAGAAATAAGTATATATAAGAACATATCCCAACCTAAGAATATTTAAATTAAAATACCTAACAAAAGGAAGTCTTTTAAAAAGAGGTGGGTGAAAGCTTCCCTTACCGATTTGGGTAACTTTCGAAATGAACACCCCATGAAAGAAGGACTATACAAATTTGATGTAAATACCCGTAAACGAAAGTATATTAACAAAAATAGTAGAATAATGGGTATTACATACACTACTAAAAGTAAATATTTGAAAATTTAGCATAAACCTCATGGGAATAAAAGTGGGATGAATAATCCCTTACGAAAATTCGGCATCCTAACGCCACCACTTAAAACATAAAAAAAATGGATTGATAAAATAAAATAGGGTCTTTAATTATATGAAAATAAAATTTACAATAATATTAATATAAAATAACATCCCCAAACATAAGAAAGAACAGCTTAAAAGAAGTGACATAAAAGAGAGTACCTAAAAAGAAAGCGAGAGGTTAGATCCCTTACCTCAAGTCTAACTTGTCTTGTTCATATCTTTATATTCCTGAATAATAATATTTGGACAATTAAAAATTTATTAAGGACCTACTTTAAAGTTTATTATTCAATTAATATCACATATTATAATGTTATAATAATTAGTTAATTATGTGAGTTCATATCAGACGTTTTTGTCGATGTTCAGTACATGAGTCAAAAATGAACTTGTTTGAAAAGAATTTTCCTTGTAGTTATAATTACACCATCTCCATAATAGTATTAATGATTTAAATATCATATATATTCAGTATATATTAATTTTATACTATTCCATAACATTTGGATATAAAAAAAGAAATGCACCGTTCATGGAGACGGTAGGCCATACGTACGCATGAACGCTACTTTCATTTCTTTGTCACATTAATGGAATTAAAACTAAATGATATATATATATATATATATTATAATTCTAGTATAATATATATGTTATATATTTCACATTATTTCATCAATTTCATTCTTTATACATTCAATGTATTGCATGAACGAGTCACATCACTTGAGGGGACGGTAGTCCACACTTCCTCAAATGAAATTATTGCATTTCCACAACATGCAAAGCATAAAGGTATGTTTTAAATTTAAAATAAAGAAGCATAGAGAGAAAATAAATATAATATATATCATAAATAAATTTATTTCCATCATAATGGCCACCATTAGACGTTGTAGGAGAAGATAGAACAATCATCGTTTTGTGAGGCAGTAATTCGCCATCCACGAAAATAATATGTTCTTTAACCATTATACGGAGGTGTGTGTAAGTGTATCTCTAATACTTCACATAAAAACATCCTCGAATATTGAATATACTGGTGTTGATACAAAATAAAGGAATAAAAATAGTTTAGGGGGTTGGAGAGGCAAAATAAAACAAAAGAGCATTAGAGAACACTTTACCATTAAATCGGGTAACTCCCCTTGGTTTGAACCAAAAGGGATTCTTGAAGAGGTTTATGACTAATGGAAGGATTCTATGATTAAGGGAGGGATGTGTAGAGATAAAATGGTCATATTTTGGCCGATCCAATGTCTTGAGATGTGTGGGTAAGGAGGGTAGAGTTGGGGGCCTTTTATAAGAGGGAGGAGGGGAACTCTTGGAAAGTCTTGAAATGATACTTTATTATAAAATGATTTTCGGATATCAAAGGCCCCAAAATTATATATTTCGAGGATAAGGTGATAAGGGTTCGAAATCCAACCGTCCAATAGGTTTTTGACAACTGTACGTCCTATATTTTACATTATCGTTTCATTTTATTTAAATCATTCATTAATGAGGTAATTGTTGCATCATCATGGTGTCATAAATAAATAAATTTTCTTAATGTTTAAAAATTATAAAAAATATAATATGATGTAGGAAATCATTTTAGATTTATAATTAATATTTATATTCAAAATTATGACTTGTATAATCCCATGTAATTTTTTTTAGTAAAACAATACATGTGTGTGACACTTTTATTTTTACTTTAAATAAAAATTTATTAATGTCATTTTCTTACCCAAGTGGCTCCATGGGGCCCCCAAGTTGACCCATGGATTTTATGGGTCATCCATGACTCATCAAATAAGTTTAGGAAATGTGTAAAGGTAATTTCATATTATTGTATCATTATATTTACCTTAAATTACACTAATTACCTTTAATTGTGATTAATAAAACTTAAAAGTTACTATTCACCTAAAAATTATTTTAATCTCATTGAACCAAATTTTACATCCTAATGAATACAATGTATGTTTGATTTTTGATATTCAAATCATAGAGGTTGTTAAATTTAATTTAAAAGAAAAATCAGTTTTTTAACTACCCTTTAGTTGTTTCACTATTCATCAAAAATCGACGTTTTTCAGAAAAATACCAAATATTCACTCTAAGCTATATTTGATATTCCATATTCAAAAATTATTTCCATTTTACCAAATTCAAAACATAAAAGTTGCATTAATTATTTTTCTAATTAATTCCCGCTGTCAAAACAAATAACGTGTTTTTAAGAAACAATATCTATCAAAAGATTGACACTCGTTTTTGTCCAATTTCATAATGAAATTAATTCCAATTACCACCATTGGATTAAATGGTAAAAATATATTTTAACTACACTTTTAAACCAATTAAAAATATAATCTATCCATATAAACAAATTATATTAAATGTAGGTTTTGAATTACAATACAGCATTTTAAACTATTCATTAAAAAATGAACTTTATAAAAAAATTACCAAAAATTTTTATAAAGTAAATTTTGTTGTCCCGATTCTAAAAAAGAATTTTATTTTGTCAAATATAACATATATAATTGTCAAAAAGTGGATATAAAAATGGTTCTCCATCAAAAGGCAGTTAATCGACCATTTAAAGTATATTAGAATATTTACACTTAAAATTGGATTCATTCACATTTTAAGAATCTAACATTTATTGAATAATTGTAAAAATATTTTTACAAGCATATATATTAACTTTTTAGTTAGTTCTGTTCATTCCCACCATTACATCGTCTAGGAGTTTACTATCATTTACAATAATTTTATTATATTATTAGTGTGCATCATAAGATATCAAAGAAACTCTTTGTTGCGTATTGGGTACGCCATAGAACTTAGCATCCCCTTTAAAGTAATATTAATATTTTATTCTCAAGTATTAATAAATATGAACAAGTAATATTTTTTATTTACTTGGGATGTTACAATTATAGCCAACAGGTCTGTTATCTTACCATCAGTGCATCCACATCAGGACCTCCAGCTCTCCCGGCCATAGTACTGGAATGAACCCCTAGTTGAAAAACTCTCTTTATCTTGTATATCTAGCATCATAATATCCTATTAGACTAGACCGAGAATGTGCGAGTTCTTTGTCACATAATGTTTTTCACCCTACAGAGTGGTCCTAGTCTTGAATATACCCTCTATAAACCTGGGATCAATGGAGTTATATTCCATATAATTCATTGATATGAGATTTTAAGGGTTATACAGGATGTTCGTGCCGATTCCAACGAACGTAATTAGGTAGGGGTGAAGCTCTCCCACCAGATCCAATGAATGGGAAACATAGGGACCACCATTGTTCACGACTGAATTTAGTTCACTAAAAATTTCCACGTGTATCAGATCCATGCCAATTTTGTGCATTTTACACTATAAACCCTTCATACTTCCAAATATTAATGGCCAATTCTTGTTTGGGGACTGGATGTTGTGGGACCATATCCACCAGTGACAGCTCTCAATTCTACATTTATCCTGAACGTTTTGGATATCTTTTCTATGTGGAAGAAGAAATTCCACCCATGAAATTCATAAACCAGTCTATCATTTATTTTATGAGTTCTAATAGCATCATTAGATTTGGACTCCCACACGCTATCATTACTGATAATGGCATCAACTTCTGTGCAGTTAAATTGAAGAAATTGTACACAAAGTACAACATATGTTCTAATCATAACTATAACTATTATGTGGATATAGAAGGTCATATTGAGGCATTCAACAAAACCCTTCCTATTATATTACAAAATTTGGTTGGTAAGAATAATAAAATATGGCTAAAAAAGATCTGAAATGCTCTATCGACTTATCCGAGAACAACTCATTATTCCACCCGAGTGACTCCATATTCCTTGGTGTATGGAATATAGGTAGTTCTACCCATTGAGAATCATTTACCATCACTACTCATAGTTTTCTACAATCAACTGATGTAATATAGAGTAATGGAAGTCTATATGGATGAACTAGGGGCCCTTAATGAGAATAGGCTCGAAGCCTTGCACAATACAGACAGGCATCAGAAGAAGACAACTAGAGTTTTCAATAATGATATTTGTCTTTGTTTTTTCCTCCATGGTGACATATTATTATACCTGGGAATTACAATGATATAGGGAAGAAATCCACCAATGTTGGAGGATAATTTTGAGGGTCCTTATATCATTATCATGTTTTACCCCAATGGTTCATATTCCTTGGTCACTACAGATGGTGTGCATATTACTCATCCCATGAATTACAAATTCGTCAAGAAATATTTCACCTAAGAATAACTAATTCCATCCTTACCACATGACGATAAACTGAATGATATATTTGGACTGAGGGATGTAAAACAACCTTGCACTTGTCCCGCATGGTGGAAAACTACATAATGGTCTCAGCTCTATGACCATAAGCTATGATATTTTTCATCCTTAACATAAGATTTTAAACTATATGGGTACACCTATTCTTGTGGAATTATCCTCATTTGGGCCTCCATCATATTTCATATATGAAAGAACCCACTAACAGATGGGCCTCATGCCACCTTGGCTCACCTTCCATTATAGGGCCAACATCCTGAAAGATCTTGAATCACCATTGAGACAGGTCCAGCATTGTGAATATGGTTAGTGGCCAACCCTCACTTGTTTGTTTCATGTATAGGTCACATGATACATGTACTGTGTTATGAACATGGTCAGTAGTTATCATCTATCATTATCGCCAAGGCCTCTCAAATATCTTTCATGATGACTCACCTTTTTCTATTCTTCTATCCCACGCACAGGACATTAAACTGGGAATCTATGTTATGAGCTCTACAACCTTAAACTAGTATCATTTTTATCCTTTTTGCTTTATGTCAAACTGCATAAGATTTCAATATTTATGGGTTACTTAATTCCTAAACATATGTGTTACATAGTGATGCATAGACCTTTCATCCATGGCCCAGTCTCAGGTCCCTCAACCTTTTAGGCATCTTGGCCCAATCTCTCTATTGGGATTGGATAGGGTGTGATGTGTACTCATCCTATCCTCATTCATATTGGTTAACATATATCTTGTCATGTGCATTCCCTTTAAAACCTATTCCTTCTACTTCCATACCATATGATGTTAATCTGAATTACATTTCCTGAACTACATATGTCTTGATTCACATCCATATGGGATATGTAGAAACACCAATACATTTCAACTTTTGGTCCTTCCACGGGTTCACTATCCCATTTTCCATGAAAACGTCTTTTGGATTCATGTGATGAGGTATGAGCTATTCTATCCCTATTCAAGTAGGTTTTACAAATAGCTTTTCCACATACCATCATTTAAAATCCCTCCCCTTTATCTACATCAATACTGCATGATGTTAAACTGCATGGTATTTTTATAAATACTTCTGGTTTGATTTTAATAATCCTAAGATATGTAGGAATGACCAAACATCTCATCTTAGGGTCCATCTCCAAGCACCATAAATAAACTATTTCATTCAGACACTTTTCCATTATCCTTCTGGGATTTGGTCATGATATGAGGCCTCTATGGTCATCATTCATATCAGGTTTACAAATATCCACACCATGTAACTCCCTTAGGAACTCTCCCTTTTACATCCTTTCTTTATTAATTCAAACTACATAGTATTCATGAAATACATGTGTCTTTATTCCCATCCATATTGGATATGTAAGAACTCCCTAATAGTTTGTCTTTAGGTCCATCCTCGGTTTTTAGAAACCTTATCTTTTTCTTGGCCCCTTTCCTAATTTCTCCAGAGGTTGTGTGGTGTGGTGTTGACTTACATCCTCTTTCATGTCAGGTTTTTAATAACTGCACTACATATCTCTCTCAATAGATTTCAATTATCAAGTCCCATGCACGTGACATTAAACTGTTCATATCTTGGCCCGAGCTGTATAACTCTAAACTAAATCTCCATCGTCTTTACCGCATGACTTTAAACTACATGGTATTTCAAGAACTACATGTGTCATGATTCTCATCCTCACAAGATATATAAGAATGCCCAGAAATATCATCTTTGGGTCCATCCCTAGGTCCCTTGATGTTTTCTAGCCCCTTTGCCTACGGCCCCCCCATAAGATTGTGTGCAGTGTGGTATGGACATTTCTTTTACCCATTCATGTCGGGTATGATTTATCAGAACTTGTTCATTCCCATTAGATCCCAATTCATCCATAAGAATCCAAACTATATGATGTTAAACTGTTATTATTGGTCCCATATGACATTAAGTTTTTTTGTCTTTACAACACGATGTTAAAGTGCTTGTGCTTATCCTATAATAAGACCTTAAACAGTGACACTATAGTCATGCCGAATGTCAAAAAAATTTCACATCACTGTGCTATCCTTGCATGAGGTGGAATCTTATTTAGCATCAGTCATCGACCATGCTATTTTTGAAGTCCTACATATGTCTTGATTCTTACAGTGATTCTTGAATTCATCATCAAGGTTTTGTTTCTCAAAAAACACACACCCAAACTAAAGAAAAAACATAATCCATCATATTCTACATCCTTTGGTGCATGGCCCATACCTACACAACAACACATTTTAGAGCTGTGTGAGTTTATTTGCATACTTATGTGATATGTATGAATGCCTGGTAATTTCGTACCTGGGTCCATCCTCTGGTGGTTAAATTATTCCTTCTTTATAGCCTCTAAGCCTGAATTCTATTGTAAGTACATGGTGTGGGGTTGACTTCTATAGTCCTCATTCACATTAGGTTATTCATCCATGCCTTACTCGTTTCTCTTTTGAGAAATCTCTACCCGCTACATCCTTACCACATGATGTTAAACTACATGGTGTTCCAAGAACTACGTGTGTCTTGATTCGCATACTTATAGGAGACAGAGGAACGCCTAGACAATTTGCCTTTGGGTCCATCCCCTAGTTAATCAATCCATTTTCACCTTTTCCTCCACTCACCACCTTGAGTTATCCTCCCATAACTGGACCCCTCGACCATTGTTTTCCTCACTAATGTTCTCAGATGAACTGTGGTTTAGGACTTATAGTTTATCCTTCTACATGGACATGATTTCATCCATCTTAATGCTTTATTTCACCCTTCATTTGGGTTTCTATCATCTTTCACATTCGAAAGGACCCCCAGATAGTATGGATTCTCATACTTATATCTCGTGTATCTCCTTGGGACAACATCCCATAAGATTTCAAATGAATTTTTAATATAGTTCCTATGTAGTGAATTTGGTTAGTGGATAATCCTCTTTTTTTGTCCCCATTTCAGGTTACACGATATGGATATTGTGTTTCAATCACAATCAATATTTATCCACCATATCTATGCCACACCCATTAATCTCTAAATATTGATCTGGTGATTCACATCCCTTACCACTCTATCATGTTTATGTGGAATCTTGAGACCCTTTTTGGTATCCCTTTGTTCCCCTTTGCGCATTAAGAAGATGAATTAGTGTCATTGGGTCATCCTCAACTCCAAACTATCTCCCCTTACTAGGTATTCCATGTATTGTAATTACTATCTCCACCCTTTTTTTCAACATCGAGCATAGCTCACGTGGGATTTAGAATATAAGTAAAGTATTTACCTGTACAGATGTACCACAATTCTCTTTGTCCAAATGCTATGACCATAAAATATGATCTCTTACATCCTAATCATATAACGTTAAACTATGTATTCTTTATCCAGGTTGTGTGTTGATAACTACCTATAATTATGATGTATTCATTGAGAAGATATTGTCCTTCTCGCATTGGCCTTGTGTCATGCCACATTTATGAACCATGATTGTCTTAATTCTTATCCTTATGGGATACATAGTGATGCCTTGGAATTTCACCTTGTGCCCAGCCATAGGACCACTAAACTTCCATTTTCATTTACCTTAATCATCATATGAACTCTATGACTTTAAAATATGATTTTCTAGTCTATCTGACATGAAATTAAACTGTTGGGTAGGGTCTAGGTAGTACGATCTTAAACTATGTGCAACGTCCTAATCATACGACGTCGAAATATCCAGTGCATCATCCTCACTCTATGATGTTAAAATACATTATTATCATCCTCATTCACAATTCATGAAACTATAAACCATCTTAGATCCTCACCACATTGGTCCCTCCTAGAAGTAGGTCTGATCTCAATTCAGACCAATATGCACACCCGATGCGTTTTCCTCATAATGGAATCATTCTAAGAGGGTTGGACTCCATTTGAACAATAAATCCGTCCACCCCATGATTTTCATGTCCCTTATTCAAATCCTCATCTGATTTCACATCGTAAGAGACCCCCAAATGGCATCACTACTACATATAGTGATCTTAAAATCACTAGAAATTATTTTAGAAGTACTAAAAAGTGATGTTAATCATAATGAAGATAAGGGGGCTTCCTCTTTAACATTTCTAAAAAAGCACTAACAAAGGGTCTCCATTATCCATAACAAAAAAAAATTATGATAAAGGCCCCCCTTTATCAGTGCTATTTTTAGCGCTGCTAAAGGACCACTTTATCAGCAACATAAATAGTTCTGTTAAAGATTGCCTTTATCAGTGTTTGAAATAGTGATGTTAGAGGCATAGATACATGTGATGTGGTATTTATATAACAACACATCCACCAGAACCTACATAGTAAAATCACACACCACCATCAAAACACGCAAAAGAATCTTGTAGCACCCATAAGATCAAAGCACCACCCAAAAGGGTTAGAAAAACAATGCTATATACATTTCAAACAATTTTTTATATAATTAGATTTAATATTATTCTACATTTAGTCTAAAACCTTAATGTTTCATTCTTTGACATCTATGATTCCCTCTAAAAAATGGCATCCCATGGTTTTAGTTTCTAAAAAAATCCTCCCAACTCAAGAAACACATTCGAAAGATATAAGAAAACAAATATTATATTAGGAGTACTATAAAGAAAAAAAATCAATATTAATATGAAATAATCCATCAATAAACTATCAACTTTTTTAATGAAAATACACATTTGGAGTTATATTGGTCACACCATTCATCATATTCTGGTGGAGTTGGTTCATACACATCCCAAATGAGTTATGGATCACTATAATAAAATATCAAAACAATCAAAATGGGTTTTCTTGGTTTTGAGTATCTCAATTGTTTTTTTTACTAAAATTAATATCAAAAATAAATGACATGTTTGGATTTATATCAGTCACATTGTTCATCAGACTATGGTGTGATTCTTTCCTATGCATCACAAATGTCCCATGAATCGTTTTTGAATTGTATAAAAAATATCTGATTGGTTTTTCTCAATTTTCAGTATGGCAATTTTCATTTTTTACAAAAATATCATTTCAAACGGAAAACACCCATAACAGTTCATACTAATCACATCCGGCATTGTAATGTGGTTAAAATACTTCATACACATCACAAAAGGACATACCAATCACTCTACTAAAATATGAAGAAATTTAGAATGAATTTTTGAGGTTTTAGTGAGTGAAATGTTTTGAGGTAAAATGTCAATTTTAAATGGATAACAGAGAGTTTTTGTCATATTGGTCACACCGTGCATCAGATTGTGGTGTGATTGATTCCTACACATAAAACATTACTCATGGATCATTGTATTGAAGTATCAAAACTATCCAAATTCATTTTATTAATTTTCAATATGTAACATGTTCTTTTTCCATAAATTAATGTCAAATTTATAAAAAATTCATTTAGATTTATACCAGTCACATCATTCATCAGACTATGGAGTGGTTGATTTCTAAACGTCAAAAATGACTCATCTATCATTGGTCAAAGGTATCAAAACTATCCAAAGGCATTTTCTCAGTTTTTAGCATCTCTGTTATGTTTTATTTACCAAAATATAATTTCATATTAAAAAAACTTTTTTAGTTTTATCAGTAACATCATACATTGATTTTATGTGAGACTACTTCATACACATCCAAAAAGATATATGTATCATTGTCTTAAATAGTGAAGACAGTCAGAAGGGGTTTCATGGTTTTTACTGAGTGGCATGTTTTGTGATAAAATGTAAACTTTAAACTAATTATAGACACATTTACTCATATTGGTCACACTGTGAATTAGATTGAGGTGTGATTGATTCTTACATGTCGAAAATTACTCATGGATCATTTTAAAAATGTATCAAATCAATCTGAATGTGTTTTCCTGGTTTCTAGTATGCCAGTTTTTCATTTTTACTTAAATTAATGTCAATTTTAACTAAAATGACCCGTCAGTATTTATATCGGTCTCAAAATTGTTTTTATTTATGTTGGATTTATTTAGTCATGTCAAAAATGACTCATGGATCATTTTACTAAATTATCAAAACAGTCCGAATTTTTTTTCTCAGTTTTAAGAATGAATGTTGTTTTTTATTACTAATATTAGTGTAAATTTTAAATAAAAAGTGATACTTTGTATCATACATATCTCACCATGAGTTGGATTTAGGTTTATTTCATTATTAAACATCACAAATGACATATACTTCATTTTAATAATGTATCAAAATAGTTTTACTGTGTCTAATCTATTTTCAGTACGTCAGTTGTGTTTTTACGAAAATATCATTTCAAACTAGAAATACACAATTCGAGTCATACTAGTCACATAATATGTCAGTTTGACATGATACTTCTTCCAACAAGTCAAAACAAATTATGAATCATTTTCCTATGTTATTAATAGATTTGAAGAAAGTTGTCATGGAGTTCAATGAGTGACGCATTTTGATCTAAAATCTCAATTTTAAACTGAAAATGGGAATTTTTTGTCAAATGTTTCACACCCTTCATCAGATTGATGTGCGGTTGATTCTTACACATCACAAATGACTGATGGGTCATTTTCCTAAATTATCAAAACAATAAAAATGCATTTTCTTAGTTTTCATTATTTCACTTGTTCTTTTTGAAAAAATTAATGTTATTTTAATATAAAAATACATATATAAAGTCATAATCATCACATCATGCATCAGATTTATGTGCAATTGATTCCTACACGTTACAGATGACTTATGGATCATTGTGCTAAAGTTTTCAATCAATCCAAATGTGTTTTCTTAGTTTTTAGTATGTCACATGTTCTATTTAGTAAAAATACTAGAAATTTTTAATAAAAATAGACACTTTGAGTCATTCCATCCACATATTCATGATATTTGTGTCAATTTTTCCATAAGTTATGTTTACCATTCGTTTCTAAAGAAATTAATATCATCTTGTGAATAGTATTTTTTTGGAAAAATTGTGTAATATTGAAAAAATATAAATACACAAAGGACTGATAATTCTTTTAAATGAAGTAGTAATTATCTTCAAAAATACCTCTTAAGGGATGTTGTTTTATTCATGCAATACGATATCTTTCATAAATTTACAAACATAATATCCACGGTCTATTTCGTTTGATTGTTTCAAACACTACAGAAGCATTGAAAAAATATATAATTTTTCAATATGTGTCTGGATAGTGAAATATAATTATATGTACCCTAATTTGTATTTAGTCTTAGTACTTGTGATTTTCAATGTCCTTTTCCCCTAAACTCATTCCATGATGTATATGACAATCACACACCTCCCTGTCATAAGGGATTCTTCATTAAAAGTTAATATAAATTATATAACTATATGTTTAGTTCTAAAATGTTGGATGTAGTATATTACAAATTGAAAAAATGCCATCATATGTGGTCAGTATTTTGGATATTAATACATTGAATCCTAAAAAATAAATCTTCGGAGTATCTAAATTGACAATAATGAGAATCCAATTGTCCCTAAAATCAAAAAAATGAATATGTAATGAAATAAATTATGATATATTTCATATAATTAAATTGTAGAGTTTTACACTTACATCATTGGTATGATGAAGGTTCATTCATCCGTAATTTTTTGTTATAATTTTTTAACAGACCTACCACTATTTAACCATCTTTTTAATATTCTATTTTCTTTTTTTCTATAGAGTTGACATGAGGACTAACGAGTCCAAATTTTTATTCTTGGGGAAATACATTCAATTGTTCTTCATATATATTCCTGTGAAAAATTTGAAATGTATTTAATCAAAATTTTCATAGTATATGAGATTTTGGAAAATTAAATCATTAAAACATTCCTCATGAATATATTTGAAACTAAATCACCTATCCAATCATACTCTTAGATTTCACTCACATTTTCATATCTAATGAAATATAGTTCTTCAACATTGTATATTTTTCATGAAAAATAATTATGCATGTACCCCTGTCTTTCAACATCATATTCATCTAATCCTATAATGATAATAAACGTAGATATTGAATGGTCCGATTTAAGGTGATTTTTGTATATCATTTTGATCGGTTGGATGATCCTTGAGATGGTTTCGATCTATTCTTTCTTTTCACCCCCTTCCCTATTTCCAACTAAAAAAACATTCATCGATTCAAAACTTTTTTCATTAAATGTTAAAGGTTTATCTTGAAAAATAAATTTTAAATGAATATCTTCTTGTCGACATGTTTTTTTACATGTTTTAACTGTCATGTGATGATTGTTCTAAAAGAATATTTTACCATAGTAATATCTTCATCATCAATTAGAAGTTGTATCTTGGTGATTGGATCAAGGGAAAAATTAATCAATACTTTTCCCTGACCTATTGGATGTGTTCTATGTGCACCATGGTGTTCTGGATATTTAACATTGTATCCCTTACTACAATGTCATTGGTGGGTGTTGATATATACAAATCATAATCATTTCCACCATGTATAATATCAATATAAAAAAGGTATTACTGTCTCTATGATTCATAATTCAAAGAAACGATTATTATAACATTGATTACCTCAACTATGATAGGTTTATGAGGGGAGTGGATCATCTCAAAGCTGGTGGGGATGGGGTGGGATCTCCACATGCTGGTTGTTCTTGAGTGATTTCTTATCATTTCCCCCACCATAAAATTTCCCATAAACTCTCTCTATAATTACTTATGTTCTTCAAGGATATATATTCCTTATCTTATCATTTTTATTTATTCAATTTTATCCTCTCTTTCTTTTTTTCTCAATAAATGTTTAGGTTGTCACCCCAAAACATGTACCTCTAACAGAACCATAATTCATTTCCTACTTGATGGCCACCAAAAGTATGTTTACATATAGTTTTGATTTTGCTGATTCCTGTGACTATGTTAGATAGAAAGTATAAAAAATGTAAGAAATAATTGTTATTTAATATCTATTTAATGAAAAAAAATATTTATTATGTCATACATACACATGTTTCCTATACATGTTATGTGTTTACATCTATTAGTTTCCAAAAATTTATTTACACAGGACTCTTTCTATTTCACATGGCGTGGGATGAAGTGAATTTAGATTTTGATTCATAAATTTTCATATTAAAAGATGGACAAAATTATGGTGTTGGTTTATGTCAGATAAAAGTATTATAGTAGATTTAAAATACATACTCATTCTTTTTCAAAATATGTGTACCCCATTCTTGATTTACCATAGGGGTACGATGGTGTTGCTACTCATTCAATATTTTCAGTATTCAGTTATTGTTTTATAAATAACGATCTTTCAATCAATGTGACTTATTCACATATCGTCAAACAATGTTTTACCAGTCATAATGTACATGACAAGAATTATCTAAATGACGACTAGTAAATGCATCCATTTCTACTTGGGTTATCAGGTGTGCATTAATTGGTGGTGGGTGTGGGCTTATTTTTCCTTTAGCATATTTAAGATAACAACTCATTAAAATTGCGAAAAGTCCTTAGTGAATCCTTATATAAACCCTTAATTCATTTTCCATGTTAAATACATCCAATAAAAATGCAATATACAAGGGATGATGAAGAGTATGTCAATGTTTCATAATTTTATTTTTTTTCATTGCTTTAAATAAATGATATCATGATTTTACTGTAATATCTCCCCACATCAGAGTATTAATCCCAGTTAGGACATGATTCCACCACTGTACATCAGTAGACACACATGTCTAAGTATTTATTTCATTGTAACTACTAAACATGGACTTGTTTGGGGGTCATCATTTTGGCCTTGCTTATTCTATCTGATCTTGTATTTCATGCCTTTCACTTTTTCCTTAAGAGTTTTTTCAAACACCGTAAAACCACATCGCACTTATTTTTTCTACGCCACCAGTGTTTTTTTTGCTACCATTTCTTCATTTTAATCATCATCAATATGTTTATTTGAAGCACTAGCATCAGCATGTGAAGATGGTGGTTGTATCTCTTCATTGGGAGAATAAATAAAAATAAGTTGAGAAACCTATTGGTCCTTCGCACTACGAGAAAAAGTAGGTGGAGAGACATGTTGTTCTTCTACACTGTGAAAATCAGTTAGTTGAGAGACCTATTGGGTATCAAGATTGGTAGCATCATCAGGTGTAGAAGTAATTATATATAGAAGTGGTTTACCATTTAATTTTGATTATATAAAATCAGTAGTGAACAAGTAATAATAGAAGGTAACATGATGTATATTAATAAAATATAACTATATTATTTTGCTCTATATTTTTAGAGGATGAAGGTATTTGACACCTATATTTACTATCTAAAACACTTAATTTTGGTATCAACTAACAAAAAAATTGTCGTCTACATTGGGACCACTGTAAAATTATTATGACGTCCCACTGAAAGGTTCATACTCCATTGAATTTTCATCTGACACTTCAGTGGTTTTAATCGATAATAAAACAATTGAGCACTTTCATTTTGTGGTATCTATAACATAAAATATATGTTCTACATTTAATACCATTATAAATGGTTTGTCTTTATACCCTCAATGAAATAATATTACACAAATCCCAAAAGTATTATTTTAACATCACTCTTATTGTCAACCCACTTTCATTGAAAATTCGACACTTGAAAGTTCTTATAATCCAAATCCCCTATTTTTTTATGATTCTAATGTATGCCATATTCGCAAAAAAATCTTTTATGTCCTCAACATATGAAACATGAATCACATCAGCCAAAAATATAACTCCACTCTTTTTCATGGAACTATCTCCATCATGGTCATTATTATAGAATATAGAACCATTAATTACATAATAATTATAAGATAATATATACACATTGGTTCCTCCATGTATCCATCGAAATCATTCTGAAATTGAGCATGTATTTTCTTCTGACTCCTTAAATATATGGTCCTGAAACCATCATATAAACTATCGATTATGTGTATTTGATATCAATTTTCATACCTTGATGGATTCAAATCCCTATGAATTTATTTATCAGTTTAATATATGGGTCAACCTGAAAACTATTATAAAAAATGTAAAGGTTACGCTCCTTCTAATCTGTAATATTGATTTTAAAGACCTCTCTTCCAAGAATTCCTTCACTCGTAATCCGCCTAGTGTGATGAGATTTCAGTAGACCAATTCTTTCCACACTGTAAAGGTATTTGTTACATAATTCAATGGTTTCCTCTATAATACAACAATATTCAATCAAACAAGTTTTCATACTTCAAATTTTTCCATTCCCTTTCTATATCATCATATAATGTTTAATGGGTTGCAACTATCTATAGTGTATAGAACTACATAGTGGAATATCTCTCACCAATTGAATAATCAAATGAACCATCATATCTATGAATTTTGGCAGGATGAACTTTTCAAATTCACATAATATGATGACAATTTCTCTTTCCATACACAGAAATTTCTTCATGTGTATAAATTTGATGCATATATCTTTGAAGAAGAAACAGAGCTTCATTAATTTATAATAGACATTCTTGGGGAAAATGAAATGTAAATATATATAAATTAGTTCTTGACTCAAAATTTGGAATTCAATTTATTTTATACCCTTTAACATTAAATAATTCATTGACACAATATTCTTGATATTTTACGAATACCAATTTATAACATTTACATCATTCAAGAAGATTCAAAACTGATATATATCCTTCTTGGAATAAGTGTAATAAGTTGAAGGAGGAAAATTTCATTTTTCTCCATGCACTAGGGTCATCTCTTCTCATATTCCCATGTCAACCATGTCTAACAAATCCTAAATTCCATACTTTTTTCTGGTTCATTTAGCAATTTGCTGATGAAACTGTCCAATTCATTTAATTCAACATGTAGAACATCGAGGAAGTGTTTGACGTACAAAAAATTCATGTATGGTAATTAATAAAATTGATATCTTCTTCTAACTAGTTAATGCACGGTTTTTAAAAAAAGATTTACTAAAAGTAGTATCCATATATTTTACATTACCAAATATTTTATCACATGTTAGTAGAGATGGTTTTTTATGTTCTTCTGAACATACTTCAAATTATGTTGTCCATAATTGGTACTTATTATTCTGGAATCAAAATCTATAATGTCCTTAAAACCATATTTTTTTACTGTTTCAACCTAATTGACTATGTACCTTGTTTATATATGGGACACCCATGAATTCCATTAATATTATATCCTAACAAACTTTTATAAGTAGGAAATTCATTTACCAACTCACAAAATATGGCTCTCAATGTAAAATTGTCATTTCTATAAGCATCATACAACGTAACACATGAATCCAAAAATAATTTCAAATCCTTGATCAATATATCCAAATAAACACCAATATCATTACCATGTTGTTTTGGTCCTGATATATGCATAGAGGGGATGATGTGTTTTTGTTTTATGAATAACCACGGTAGAAAGATATAATTTAAGAACAAAACAGGATATGTTCTCTAAGTGCTTCTTTAAAAACCAAAAAGATTCACTACATCTATAGATAACACAAGACAATGGTTTCTTGGCTTGTTTCCAAAAATCTGGATACTTGTGATCATTTACTTCCACTGAGGAGAGTCTTCCAGGTGATGTATATTCACATATTTCTTCATTTTTTCTTCTTGCCACATTACTTTATATAATGTCTCCTCACTTCTATATAGACACATAATCCTTGGAATGGTTAGACAATATCACACAACTTTTTTTGGACCAGATTTATCTTTCTTTTATTGAAAATCAAAACACTTTGGGATTCCCCTATGTGATGTGTGGTCCTTGAGAAATAGTATACAGTCATTCAGGAAGTCATGTATTCATTTTCAAATCATACTGATCAAATTTATCATTTATTAGGAATCATATTTTTGGATCGGGAAGTCATTATCTTCCGGAAACGTTTTATCCAAGATAGAAAGTAATTTTGAAAAAAAATCATCACTCCATCCATTGCCTCCTATCAAATTATACTGCATTGGTATGACTGATAATTATTTATATTTAGTATAACCACCATACAAGGATTCTGTTTCACAACTCTTGAACTGATCAAACAATTTTGGGCAATCTTGATGTTCATATTCAAATTTCCTTGTAATTTACTCAATATGATCTTCAACATCATTCAAATCTGTAATCATATCCTTGATAATGTTTTACTAGTTATCCACACTTTTAATATTATCATTTGATCCATAAAATGTATTATTATCCTAAGCACGAGCTACATTCACATTTACATGTGTTTATTCTAACATTTATAACATCAATCAATTCTGTGACAGTTCATGTGTTCTTATAACTCCTTTGGACTAACTTGTCATGATTAACAATAGACTAAACACCAAAAAAGGATTTGAGATGGGTCTTGTTCCTGATCTTTTTCAAACTTGATGAGGAATTTGACTCCATATTCATACTCTCTTTCAACATATTGGCATCCATATATTATTTATTCATAACCATCCTATATGACTTGGTTATATTAGTATTTAACAAAATAAATTCACAAAATATTGATATAATGTAATGGTGTATCTGATTCAAAAAAATCTAAACTTAGTAGTTTTTTAAAAAACTACAATTTAAATGTCCATTGAAAACTATTTAAAAATCACACATTAAATCCCATTAAAAAAACAATTTACCGAAATTTATCTTTAATAAAACACACCCTTTTTTAAAAGAATTAATCAGTTCCACACACTCTTTTACAAAAAGTCAATACCATTTTTTAACATTCAAGGTAGCTTTAAAACCCAACAATATTAATAATATAAAATGAGCAACAAAACTCTAAAATTCATTTCAAAACAATTGAATAATATTAATAGAGTAACATAGGAATTTTAACAAAGAAATAGATTCCAAGAGTGACACATTATAAAAGTTACATATAAATACACCTCGATTCATTGAAAATCAATTAGTGTTGAATTATTTTATCACATTATTCCAATGTTTGGTGTAATAATAATATTTTTTGTACATATTTGATATTGTAATGACCACCATTTGATATCCTTTATCCTTTATTCCATTTTCTAGTTATATAAATTATCATGCGCTACAACACCATATTCCCAACGCATACATTCCAAAGTTAGTGATGACCCTCGCAACCATGAAACACTCATGTTCCAGATTACTACAAACACTGCATTATCCCCATGATCATTGGATCGCACCAAGTAAATCTATTTTACACCCAAATAACAATGTATATTTATCTCAAATTATGTATTATTGGTTCCTTCCATTATAAATACACCTAAGAAAATCTTTATTCATAAACCCATTACAAAATAAAAAAAATTATCAAGTGTCATTCCATTTAAAAAAATAATTTCCCAATGTCACTCATCACTAGAAGAATTGACTTGTTATTGTTTTGAAATTGAAGCCTCTTATTGTAGACTAGTTAGTGCACCCTTACCTGGGGTGAAATAAATAATATTATGGTTTTTAATCGTATGTTTTTTACCTCCTATACTCAAATCAGACCCCCCATGTTGCTATTTCAAATCATCTAACTTGACCTTTTATCAGTGGAGGATTTATGATATAACCTCAATCCATTAGTGATATAACATTAATCCATTTATGGGGAGTGGGATATGAGGTCTTATGGATCATCATATCGAACTCGATTGTTTGATTTGAGGCATTATGGGTATCTTAATACATAATATTCAACCAAATCATAAAAATCATGGACCATACACAATTTAAACAAAATAAATAATATTGTATAAGATTCTAACTCAGTAGAAGATTTTATTAACCCTTGTGGAAGTATAAAAAAATAGATAATCACCAATCAAATATCATGTAAGGGAATTCTCATCAACCTAGAACCTAGAAACTTCTATCAACCACTCATCCCAATTCTCCTTGAACTAACCACATTCATTTCCTCTACCTTCTTTAGATGATGAATATAGAGGAAACCATGGAGAAAATATGAGAAACTTGTCTTGGGTCACCATTTATTGATATCTTGATACCAATAAACAAATAGAAAAAATAGGGGATGAAGGTTCCTTGAATATGAAACACATATCACCATATGATTGGGGAAAATGAAGGAATATTGAAGTATTCATATTGGATTTGGAATTAATACTTGAACTTGAATTTAAAGGCAACAATGTGTGATAAGTCTGGGTCATTTCATGAAGAACTTATCTCCTACAAATTTATGAGATCCACATCGTGATATCCTATATCTCTCCCCATTTATATCTCATTCAATATTATAATATAATATGTCTTAAGAGGGGTTATAGGGAAATAAGTTTCTCTCACCAGGAGAATCTAATTTGGCATAATAGATAGGAAGATCATTCATTAATAAACTATGTTTATAACCAGAATTGTTTCTCATTTACTGACCAATGACAACATTTAATTCATAATTAATGGTATGAAAAGGTTCATCAATGGATTCAATATGATTATGGCATCTGAAAACAAATAGAACAGATAATGAATAAATCAATGTAAAGGAATTGTTTACTTGTAAAAAAATTTACCAAGAAAGAATTATAAAACTATTAAAGATTTGCTTGGAGGTCAAGGGTGAAACCTACTAATAGAGTATATTAGAAATCCTTTTTCAAATAGAAATGTAAGGATTGATTTATTTTAATAATTCATTATTCATATCAACGGGAACATTTCCAACTAGAATATCTTCTTTCTATCATTTGGGGGAAGGATAAAATTGTTGAATAGTTAAATTAAATTTATTCCAATGAAAATCTTCTCAGTAATATAGGAACCTATGGGAACCATAAATGATATTGAAAATTATCACAATGGAAATAATCTAGGATGATAACAAGGGGGTTTCACTATTATTTTTCAAAGAGAATGATAAAAACGATAAAGAAAGGGGTATTAATTTAAGGATTGTTTTTTCCGATATGAAGAAAATAGATGTGAGGGTAAAAAGGGACAATATAAAAGTGATCTTTTTTATATGTGATATTTATAAAGATTAGATATAGATATGAATAGAGTGTATGGGTTTTTCAAACAATATTATTTCTAACCTTTCACATATCATTATTGAGAAGATAAGTTTTCATAAGGTTATGTATGTTGTGTACTTGGTCGAGATGATATCAGTTAATAAAATCATAAATAGGCTGGTGATGACCCCAAATTGTTATGATTACAAGTTAACAATATCTCTTTTGTAGACTCTATAATTTATCCCATATTCATAAACACAAACACGTAGGTATTATTATAAGATCCCTCACTGGAAAACCAACAAAGTTGATGTGCATGGCACCTATTTTTTTGAGTCATTTCCCAAATCATTTTGTTGGAAGGATTACTAGTTGATGATTCATTATAACCATGAATCTGATTAGTAGATGTGAAAAATATTATATAAATAGATACATAAGAATAATAAACTAATGTATTGGTGGATGGGGAATATGGAGATACAAAAAATATTATAATATTTAGAATAATTTATTTTTAGGTGTTACATTATATGTGTTCTTACTTCCCTGGATACCAATCATCTTAGAATCTCCACATTAAAGGATTATGAGAGAGTAACCTTCTTGAAAGTAGTGGGAATATCATAGAGAATATATGGAATGAGGACCCACCTTATGTGTTTATTATGACCTAGTTTTTGTGGGTTGGGAAACATGGTACTAAGATAAAAATATGTGACAAGGTTTATGCTAGAGATTGTTGGGTTCTTTGTGAGGAAAGAAACAATCTGATTGAATGGAGGCCTAGATACCAAACACATATTAATTTTTCCTAAAATAAATTATAGGGAACCTTTGTGTTATCTCCCCTAGAAGAGTTTCATTAAACTCATTTAAGAGGATTCCCTTATGTATTGAACATGACCCTTATGGGGGAGGTAAGACTAAGCAAGGGTGATGGGTTAGATATAAGACACCTAGTATAGGTCTGAAACATAATGTGAAAGGTTCTTTCATGACTTGAATGACAGTGTTATTTTTATATGTTGATACGGGCTGTGTGATTTTTTTATTCCAATCTTATAATAGACAAGGAATATCTATTAGTCTATTGAAAAAGGTGATGCTCAGTTCTATCATGTCTTTTGGGTTTACAATATCTAGAATTCCTTAGTGGAGTCTGAATCAACTATTCTGGTTGGATTCCATCAAGGGAATTCTATCACCCTATTGTATCTTCAATAATACATCAATAAGTTTAGGATAATCTTTTATTAGTGCATAATAGATTTTCACACATCGGGGGAGGGTAATCTCATGATATACATCTTATCAACAAAAGGGAGGTCGAGTGAAATTATCATTCTTTACTAAGGTAGTTGTTCATTTCCATTGGATTTTTATCTCATCATATGTGGTGATTACCTATGACACCACCACATCTTCCCCATAGCATCCAAGGTTTTAGAATAAAAATATAATACAGAACTAGTGAGTTTTCATATTTAAATAGAAGTTATGATTAGTTCCACAATTTTCATAATGATAAATGTGGAATATTTTTTGAATTTAGTTTCATTGAAATGTGATGATTTGACGAGAAATATTTTATATTATATAATAAAATTCATTCTCTCACTGATAATAGTTTTATAATATTTATAATGAAATTTTAATAATGGTATGGTGGTTGTTCCTTTTTGAATGTGTTGAGATTTTGCACATTGGGACCAACAGTGTTCTATACTTGGGGGATATAAAAGCTATAATTCATGCATTAATTTTTTTTAGATTTCATTCATTGATAATAATATTCATGATTTTTTTATCATTCTTAATTTAATTTTTTTTATTTCATGAAAAGGGACACATTGTATGAATTCAAATAAAAATACATGAAAATGTAATGGTGGAATCTAAAAAGTAAAAATATTGTAAATGAGAAATTCACACATTTAATAATAAAATGTTCCAACCCTCGTAATATAATCGTATGAGGTAAAAACATCATGTGGTATCTAGACACTCAATTTCAAAACCAATGAGCATTGTGAAGGAAGAAGAGTTGCACTAATGTCATAATAAGGTTCAGAAATACTCAGTGGGATAGATTAAAGATAGGCTAGGATATTGTGGGCCAATTCTGGGAATGTTGAATGATGTGGGTGGGAACTAGTGTTTCACTTTGGCAGAGTACATCGAATGTCTAGGGTAATAACGTACACACCACAATCAAATTGATTTGGGATCAAGGGTGTGTATAACATTTAAATTTCAAAGGAAATCCATGTGTTAAACATATATGATGTCACTCAAATCATTGTTCGCATGGGGATTCCAGGGATTGTTTTAACCTCTATCATAGCCCACATTACTACCCAAAGGAATTCCATTGAACTTAGTGTATCTTGAGCTAACTCATCAATCATTTGGAAGCCAACATCACTATAAGTGAGAATGTTCATCCGTGGAACCTACATCATATCCAAACACATGGAATCTGGTAACGAAATTAGAATTGATAACCTTTGATCATGAAGAATAATTGGTTTACCAAACCTATCACCCGATCTAGAATGAGGCAAAACCACTAGAAAACAAGGACAACCAACATTCAATTTGTTTAGTACTCAAATAAAGAATTTAGATGACCACAATTTTTAGGGGGTGTCTATCCCATTAAATTAATAAAATCACCATAAATATCATACTTTAACAACATGTGAAATAGATTATAAACTGGAGAAAATCACCACATGAGGTGTGGTTCATCTCACAGCAAAGGTGTGTTGGTAGTGGAGGAGAGGTGTATGATAGAGAAAATCATAGTGGTGGAGGAGAGGTGCACAGTGGATGGAAAAATGAGATAGGATAATGGGTACATATTGGAGGAGAGTCATGTGGGGAAGGTGGGATCACAATGGGATAGGATGTGGAGGAGGAGGAGGAGGTAGCGGTAGTGGAAATCGGATTCTGTGAGAGCTTGTGGGGTGCGATAAAGGAGTAGAAAGTTAGGGTTTCCTTATAAAATATAGTGAACCTTTTATTAGCGTTATCTAGGAGTTCTGAAAAAGGTATGCTTTATTAGTGAAATAATAGAAAGTGATGACAAAAACATCCTTTATCCGCACTAAAAAAGAACTGATAAAGTATTTCTTTATCAGTGTTAAAAATATATCGCTGATAAAGAAGCATTTTATATGTGCTTTTTAACGCTAATGAAGAGAGTCCATTTTCATTGCTAAAATAAAACTGATAAATATAAGATATTATTAGTGCTAAAAAAGCTTTGACAACGATATAGTGTTAATAATTTATTTAAATTATTGTATACATTTTTTTAATTATATATATGATAAATAAATATTTATATTTAAAAAGTATTAATTTAAATCAGTATAAAATTATAAGAAATATAATTATTATATTTATATTCATATAAAAATATATAATAAATATTTTAATTCTATATATTTATAAGATTATACACGTATATAACAATATTTCTTCTAATTTTAAAATTAATTATATGAATATATATTTATTTTTAATTATAATAATAATTTATGTAATTATAAAATTATAACAAATTAATATTTCTTATATTTACAATTTTAATATTATTTATATTTTATATATTTACTATGAGTTCATAATTATTTAAATATATCTGTATATCTTTATATCTAAAAATATAAATAATTTTATTTATTTCTCAATGTTTCTATATACTTATTAAATAATAAATAACATTACATGTGGAAGTAATAAATATTATTTTTGATTTAATAATTATTTAAATAAATATATATTTATTTTATTTATAACTAATAACTAATTTATTTGTAGTCATAGTTATAAATATATAAACAAATCTATATATTAATATAACTATAACATTATTAAAAATATTATTATTATTTTTTAAATATATATAATTAATATATTTATCATAAATTTTAATTATTTAAATAAATTTACATTTATTTAGAATTATATTTATAAATAATTGTAATTATTTATAAGTATCTGTATATAAATATATATTAATTAATATATATGTTATGATATTTAAATTATTTAAATATATCTATATTTATTTAGGAATTATAATTATATATATTTGTATTTATTTATAAATATTTGTATATATTTATAAATATAATGATTTAATTATGTATTTATAACTTTATAAGTAGTATAATAAATATATTTTTTGTAATTTTATAACTTTTTACTTACATACATAGTTATAATTATTATAAATGAATAAATAAATAATTTTTTTGTAAATATGTATTAATATATATATATATATAATTAAATTATATGTATTTATTGTAATTTCATAATTATTTAAAAATATATACAAATATAATTATAATTAAAAATAAATATATTTAAAAAGTAGTTATGTGTATTTAAAATTTAATAATAATAAATACAATAAATATATTTATTTTGTGAATATATTTAATATAATTTTATAAGTATTTAGAACTTAATATAGTATATAAATGGCTGACATAGAATAATCATATGCACCTAGAAAGATATGCATAATAAAAAATGATCCATTAATGGAAAACATGAATAATAAGAAGATTGTAATGTATAAACAAACTTTCATGATGATACATAACATATATGCATGCTTGATCAATAAATTAATTGACCAAATTCATTAGAAATAGATATATATTTAATTACAATTTTCGTATTTTTTTAAACATTATATATGTATATATATATGAAATACTAAAATTTATATACTAATTATAAAAATGATTATTTATATATTAAATATAGATAAATATTATTTTGAATATATATAAAATAATTTTATTTAAATTATTATTAAAAAATCTTATCAGTGCTAAAACTAGCACTGATAAAGGCCACCCTTTTTAGTGTTTTTTGTTAGCACTTATAAAATGAGGGGCTTCCCTTGCCTTGTTCTGTGGTAGTGCATGGATGCTCGACCTTTTAGCTTTCCTACAGTTTAGGTCCAATGTTTCAGAAGATATTGGATGATGTTTCAAGTTAGGCCCCATGTTTTTTAATACAGTCACTAGATGGACCTTGTGTGTTTATCCCCATTTCAAGCTAATGTGATATGAATACTGTGTTTCGAATAGAGTTAGTAGTTATCCTCCATCATCATACCTCCTATTAGTGTGTTTCAAATTTCAGGTATTGTTGTTCAAATTTCTCATCCCCCTCTGTTTGGATTGATTCTAATGCCCCTGGCGTCATCCCTCTCATGCACTAGACTACGGAAGGAATATAGTTTTGGATTTTCTAAGAACCCTATTCATTGGTCAATACCCCATTTTTATTTCAAAAACTCTGGGTGGTGATTGAGACCCTATATGTTTGAATATTTAGTTGGAAATATTATACAAAAAGTGCATAATTTTGTAGTCCTATATTGATTCTCACAACTGGTATGAATGACACGAGCTTAGGGATTGATTTCTAATTACTTCACTATTATGGTCGAGGTGCACTGAAATAAGCAAGAAAAAATAAATAAAAAGTCAATGCACACAGTTCAGGATAGAAAAATGAAGAAGTATATATGTTTATGAGTACATAAAAAACATAAACCTTATGGATCATCCCATTTGATGGACTACTCAAGGGTACCACCTAATGACTCATAGCCTCTAGGGATACATTCTATTCCTTGAGCTCCGTCTCTTCGTCCACATCTGTGGAGGAGAGCTCATTATCATTGGAATGAATTCTCTCCTACTCAGCATGGAACTCTGCCATTTGACAGCTTTTTACCATTACTTTCTCTTTGGATTTAGTCAGCAAGGATTTCAACCTTTCAATAACATTGGTTCTGTTGCGAAGAATGTGCCTTGACCATTTGCATCCTCTTCAAGGAAACAAACTTCTTTATTAGCCTCAAGAATACTTTTTATGTTCTCAGATCTATTCCGGCACTGGTCAATGATGGTCTATTTGCTTCTATACTACATCTTTTCATCCATATAATCGCATATCATTATATGAAGACATTGAAAATCCACCCATTAGGTGCAGATTAAGCACAACAATGTGTTAAGTGACCCCATATGGAGCACCCATTCAACACTTGGATGCTTTAGGAAGTGCCCGATACACTTCCACCCCTTGCACCACATCATACGACACTCACTGGCTACTTCATGATTAGAGTATTCTATTTTGGCAGGATCTGCAAACCAGTATTTTGGAATAGTGGATAGAAGCTCAGTGGAAATGTTCTCCTCTAGTATTATTTCCATGGGGTTAAGCACTATAATTAACAGGAGTCCTTTTTTCTCATCTCTACTTCTCCGATTCTTACCCTACCATCTTCAGAATCCACCTCGACAATGATATCACATGTGGCCGCAACTCATTATTCACTGGTTACGAGGGTCGGCTCGGTCTGGATAGCTAGTTTTGGGCAGGTTTGTACATTCACTGGAAGATTCCCCACAGATGTTCTACATTTAGCTGCCTTTATAGCCTCTATTATCTTGATTTCTGTAGGAAAAATTGATACCTTGGTTTAATGAGTTCTCTAATGGAGAGTACAGGTATATAAAGAATGAGAATTACAAGAGATTAGTGTGGCGACCCCCAACGTTTTAGTTGTTAGAGGAGATACCATTGTAGGAGATCGCTCAATAAATATTAATTCAATAATAGGATTTATCTCCACCAGGGCAGTGGAGATAGCTTGAGGTTCTGATCTCTTCACTACAACCCCTCCTATTGGTTTACCGTTTATCACGTCACCTGCGATTGGATCCTCACATTCTCCTACCACATACGATTCTCCACCATATTCTACCCAAGTCATTGATTCAATGGGGTTCTCTTATGCATATATCGATGCACCTTGACTCCCTATAGTGGTAATTTCTAAAACACCGGCGTCAATATGTTCCTTAATGGGACAATTCTTGGTCAACGAGTCATAATAATGAAAAGTAGAAGGAATAGGGTACGGGTTTAGGCTTACCTTGAGTTGTTCAACATTTTCGATGTCAGAGCTAGCAATTTTTCCACTCTCCTACGGACTCCCCTAGTGGGTCATCATCCCATAAGATCCTTCACCTTCAAGATCCTCCTATACATACCCTTATTATTCCTCTCCCTCTTCTTATTCATCTTATTCATCACCTAATGCTTCCTCTTCATCGTTATCATCTTCCTTAGATAATAGTTTTTCTGAGTTAAACTTCTGACTGAGCATCACTTTCACCAAGAGATTTTTTTCTTCGCATTGTCCCCAATGTCACACATATACATCTATGTAAATCAAATATGACATCACAAATAATGTTTCAACTATTTATCAATCCAAATGATCCAAATTTCTTGTAGTAAGGGTCTGTCTATTGTCAATTTTTTCCATAAGGATTCAAGACTCACTGACTGCTATTAGCTCATCAAGGCTGACTAGAGAACATGGAAAACTGCAACTTCAACAGGATGAAGCAGGTATGTTATCTGCTTTCCAGGGAGGTCCCTGTCTACTCCATGAGTTTTTCTACTAAACCCTCCCCATATAGATGTCGGAGTTGCGACAACACCATGCGATGCTTCCATTTCCAATGTCTTGACGAGTGCCATCCCATCTGCCTAACTTATTCCCAGACACATATACCAATCAGCACCTTGATAGCTCTCTCACCATCCAGATTCCATGTTAGCCACCATAAGCTATAGAACATGCTTCTATAATATTCCCTCTGAATATTTCACCTCCCAATGTCTTGTGGGATTCATTGAGAGGCCAACATTGGCAGTAGTAGGGGAGAAGTTAATTACTTCAACAAAGTCATAAGTTGTAATCATCATCCATATTTTCCATATAATTCAACGATGTAACTCTTCTCGATAATTTTTATACACATTCATGGGAATCCTCTGTATTATTTAGAACTACCTAGAAAACCATGATGCCACAAAGGTGTTAAAAAATATATTCCCATCAATACATGCCAACAGCACCCCACCTCTGATGCTCGAAAAATATTTCTTTGTCACTAGCGATTTGTTCCCATTTTCCACCATCTGTTCAGCCAGGGTATGGAATGAGATACAGGTAATATTAGTATGATGAAAAATCCTAAGCCTTATCTCATCTTCATTTTGCGTTAATGGAATAATCCTTATAATATTCAACAATGATGGTTACAGACAATCACTTGGGAGATGAATGGCATTTAGAAAATCATATCCTCCATAGTGAGTTGCGACCAAACCATGAAGAATTTGGAATATTACACAATACTTATTGGCATTCCTACTATTGAAATATACCCCATAATTTCATATAATCAGGCCAACACAGATACCCCTAGGTTGAACCTCTGATTGGTCGCCAGGATTCTGGCCATCACTAGCATCGTCGGATGGAATCCCATCCTCGCCTCCTTTGCTAGCAGTAACCACCCACTCAAGAATGCCTCAAGGAATCTAGAATATCTTAAATTCATATCATGTTTTTTTATGATAATGCTACATGACTATTATTCACCTCTCTCCATGATCTTACAGTATGACCTTATCTTACTTCTCTACGCTACAGTCAAACACTGGATTCCTCATCTCACCATCAATATATTATAGTCATTCATTATAAATGACTATTTCAACTTTGAAAAAGTATTTCCGTTTGAAAATTTATTGAATCAAATTTTCTTCTTGGCCATATCCAATAGATTCTATGTCAGGATAGGAGTCTATATCCTATCCCCACAGATATTCTATATCGGTAGAAACTCATCGTAATAGTGTCTGTCCAATGGGATTCCTCTAATTCAATTAATTTCCCAAAGACTAATACCAACTTCCCCTTGATATATATAGAATGTATTGGTATCGGGGGACCATTAGCTAAACTACTCTTGCCCTAGATATAGTTTATAGTAGAAATGGATCTATGATGTCCACACCACCTTAAACAACCCGATGGGTTGAATCTTTACTCCAAACTACTTGCATGTTTAGCATTCCAAAAATTGCCATGCCCACTCACCAGAGACGGGAAATTAAATTTTTTATTTTCCAAACACTTTTGAAGAAAAAGTGAGAAACTAACAAACACTTTTAATGAAAATTTCTAAACCAAACATGACTTCTAAACTTTCCACCTTAAAACACCATGAACCCAAACCGAAAAACCACACGCATCTAGTTCATATCATAATAACCTTACCATTAACCACATAAATCATAAGGATACTCCTCTGTAGTGGCTGATTCCCACTTAGAAGTTAGGTTGTACTGTAACAAGTGATTGGTATACTTCAGTTGCTCCAATAAAAGAAATGCCGAAAATGGCTGATTGATCGCACAATCTTTTTTTAAAGAAAAGAAGACCCCTTCTTCCCTCTTAGAAGAAGACCGAGTCTTCATCTATTTCAGTCGGTAAGAATAACCCTTCCTCATCTGTCTCCCTAAAGTAGAATGCAAAATTATTTCACATTCATGAATCTAATTTTCCCATTTTTGCCAATATCACTATATGAAGGTCTGGTAATACAACTAACATTTTCTTTATCATTCCTAGAGGCATATCCCCCTTTTTCAACCATATGTGCAGCTTCATTACCCATGACTCCCTCTTCAATTACAATTAACATTGTGTTCATATTAGTATCTATTGGAACAAGACACCGCAACATATTTTCTTGGCTGTCAATGAGATCCTTTCCATTAGAAACATCCCCAGACATTGATGTCTGGTTGGCAGACATATCATGCATGCTAACATCTCCATGATTTTGATTATTACCTAACCGTGTTTCCATCGATTTTGGAAATTTACAGTAGTCCTTCCACCCCCTCCATTTCTTCCTCATTGAGATCTTCCCCTCCTAGTTAACCTTAGCAGCTTCAGCCCCACACACCATAGAAATTGCTTTTGGACCTCATGTCACAGTCTTACGACCATTCCATGGTCTCATCAATAATTATAGTCTGAATGGTGATTGAATAATGAGTCAAAGAGTCCTTGATAATCAGCTAACATCCCATGACTACCCAAGTCATTGTGTTCAGGATGTAAATGGCCATATGTCTAGTTTCCATAGAATGATGACCATTGTTCGTAATATTATATATTAGAAGATCATCCTTGTGTGTCACCCACAACCTTGGTATATCAATATCAAATCCCAACACCATCACATCCTCTAAAATACTGAAGTCACATATCAATAGGTTGTCGTACATCAAATAATCCGTCTGATCGTGGGTCAGCGTACTGAAGAGTGTCTAGTTATTGAATAAAACTCCCCTTGTGCCATAAATATTAGGGGTTTCAATCATATCCTCCCTTCGAGCATAATATATAGCCTCCCACTCTATGTCAGTCAGATGAATAGAAATTTAGGGTTATTATTTTATAGTTCCCCAGCAGTTTGTACAAACAAATTGGGATTATGCCCACATAAAAAAGTGCTTGTGCCCAAAATGAATAGTCTAAACCAAGGCCATGTAAAAGGATGACTTTTGTGCAAAAAAATTGATAGGTGCACACAAAATAGCGACCAAAATCATGGAATATCATGCAATATTGAATGAATTTTCTCACATGAGAGCACTTGGACCTATCACCCTAGAAATTATGTATGAAGTATGGGACCCCCTCCCCCTCCCCCCTTGGAATTTATAGGCACGGTTCATTCTTTTCATGCGTGTGAAAAGGTTTTTCATGAAAAAATATCAATTTTTGCACACCTCCCTCATTTTTCAAGACTTATCATCGTTTCCCTCAAAATTTGATATTACATTTACCTTTCAAATCAGATTACAAGGGTGGAATTTAAAGGAATCGAAATCTGATTGAGGTCCTAAACTGGCATTTGTTGAGAAAACTGATGGCATATTTATCCTCAGTAGACCATTCCGAGACGCATCGGGAGGGGGGGGAGTGCATAAAATTCAAGTCTTTCATAGAAAAGAATATGATCTATGTGCAATATTGTGCAACAGGTGGAAATATGGTAGGTCCTTCTCCAAAGATATCCCCCACTCATACATGAAAAAATCTCTAGTTAACATGTAAACAGCTTGTGTGACCCGCATTCCAGTGCTATATTACATGAAGTCCCCATTTCTGCACCACCAACACCACAAATTTACTATAAATAGATGTGCATCCCCACACTTCAATATTGTCAAAAGAATTCAAACTATCTTCCATGAACACAATACAACCCTCCACAAAAAAACATGGCCTCCAGGTACTAGTTTTTTTGCCAAAGGTCTCCCAGGGGTCTGCCTTCGGGTGGGCCCAATTGGGCACGACCCACTCTCATTTCCTTTATTTATAAGCCAAATCCATGCAATACTTTTCCTTTGTGCACAAACCTCCCAATTGTACACAATACATCCATATTTCATTAAAACATTCTCTATTTCACGTTTCCATCTTCAATTGCATGCACAAATTTTCTATTGTGTTCATGTCTTCCCAATTGAAAGCAAACATTCCCTATTGAACACAATTGCCCTCTATTGCATGCAAGGATCCATTGTTGTGTGAAATAATCCATATTGAATTCAAATATTCCATTTTGTGAGAAGCACTTCAATTTTTTATGCAATCATTCCTTCTTAAATGAACCCTTTTGTATGTCGTAGATATCTCATAGTGAGGCACCATGTTTGGGATCCTCTTGTGCACAACAAACATACCATGCACGCTCTTCTTATGCTCATTCCCTATAGGCTTTTGGGCAGTGATTTATGTAACGCCCCGACCCCAGTTACCCAAATTCGGTGCATTATTACATAACATTGGCATGATCACAAGAAACACCAAATCTCGAAAGGCCAATTAGTTTAGTAGCCTTGGAAACACTAGATATATTCATAATGTTTTACATTACATCATAAAAATAAAAACTACAACAACATAGTCTCCATAGTCCACACTCTTATCCCCTCATACTATCCCTGCAGGTCATTCATAATTTACTTCTTCATATCCTGGGAAAAATAAAACATAGAAAAGGGGAGAGCTCAAATGCCCAATAAGGACAACAATATAGCATAAAAGTTCATAAATAAGAATAAACATTTAAGGCAATGTTAAACTAAAACAAAAGCCTTTTTAAACGTGAACATCAACATAGTGTGGCAAAAATAAAATGAAATAATTCAATTTACTTATTCACATGGATATTCTACTAATCGAATAATCACATGCAATATCAATAACCACTTTCATAATGATGGAATGCATAATGCCAGACTATCGTAACCACATAGCCAAGGCCTCATGCCAAGACTACAAATAAGATTTTATCAAGGCCTTGTGCCAAGACACTAGTTTATATCATGAGATCTACCAATGCATCAAGGAGCTATAGCGGGCTCCACCCATCACATATTATGTCCAATGCATTCCTCATATGAACAGGTTTAAACATAACATAAACATTCGTATTGAAACTAGCATACAAAATGTCAATTCTTTCACTGTAAACCATGAATGGTATAAAAATAACACATCCACAGTCAAACAAATCACAAAACCATCAATACAATATGGAAGTTTTGTATCATAATAAATCAACTTCAAATAAGCTTAAAATCCATCAAAGGATGTTGACATAGATGAAATCAAAACTATTTGAGATAAATATCCTTTTTTTTAAATCAAATAAAAGTCACATTATTATAAAATAAAACATTTACTTTGAAAATTTTCTTATAATATTGTAAGGGAAGTTTCGAAGATTTTATAATGATAGAAAATAGTCATACCTGCCATATAAGTTAAAAAAACATTCTTACCTTAATTCTGTCGAAAAGGTTAAAAAGTACCTTGTTTGGAAAACGACGGAAAGATTCCTTTATAAAACTATTATAAAATGTCAAAGAAGGGTATAAATGACTTTAACCCATATTCTTGTAAATAGTAAAAAAAATTTGAAATACATTTGTAAGAAACATGGATGTGGTTGATAAAGGAATCCCAGTAGATTATTATGTATAAACAACCTCGGATAATGAAGAGATTGCGAAATAAACCCTTAGATTGTACTTTTCCTTGGTTGTGGGTAGGTTAAACTCCTTTATAATAGTGAAATAATTTTTATTATATTATAAAAGATTAATATACATTGATATGATATCATATATGATCTTTTAAAATTTATTTGTTAATAATATCTTAGTATTATCATCGTTTTGGGTGTTAACTTACTCGTTTTCTTTTATATGTTTTGTTACGTAAGACATGTTTGTCATGGATAGGTTGTATGTTATTCATATAAAAAATTATATCAAGTCTATAACCATTATTTTGAAATCATCAAATGATAATTATACTTGAATGGATACGATGGAGAATGAATCTCATCGTGTCCGTGGAGACGGTAGTCCGTACCTATGCACGAGCGATAATATCATTCTTTTGATATTAAAATTATATATAATTGGATGGTATATCATATATACAGAATCATTATCATGTTATATTTATTATTTACATGAATTAAAAATCATTATTATACCCATCCAAATAATAATATAGTGAATAAAAATTACACCATGATGTGGAGACAGTAAGTCGTACGTACGCACGTATGGTGAAATGTGATTCAAAGGATGGATAGAATACTGAATATGGTTGTACCATATTTATAATAATATATAGTATATAGTAGATAATGGATTCCTTATTTTATAATGGGAATAACAATGAAAGAAGATGATTAAGAAGAAATGAATTTAAAAAAGGGTGGTGAAAACATTACCACTTCTTCGGGTTCTTCCTTTTGATTTGATCAAAAGGGATCCTTAGGTTGGCTTTCTGATCGAACTAAGGCCTCTTGGTTGTAGTGAGGGAAGTTGATAGATTATCTTGGCAGGTGTTGGCTGAACAAAAAGGATTTGAAAGTGTGAATTAATGAGAAGGGGGAGTGCCCTTTTATAAGAGGGGTGATGGCCACCTTTGGAAAAGCTAGAAATATTATTTTATAATAAATTCATATTCAGTTTCTAACGGCTCCAAAGTAGATTATTTAAATTTTAAGGTGCGGATGGGTCGAAAAACACTCAACCAATAGAATTTAGATTGGTTTGGGTCATTATATTAACCTTATCTTTTAGTTTTAACTCGTAGTTAATTAGTTTGACACTTACCATGTCACTTTGTATTTTTATATTATATAGTTAATAAACTTACTATATACCTCCAAGAGACCCCCAAGTGGTCGATTAATGATAAAATTATCATGATATAAGTCTCTTGGACGATCCTAATATTTTTAGGAATTGAATATCAGTTAATAATATAATATTTGTTTAAAAAATAATTTATTTAAATTTTGACACTTTGGAAAATTGTTTTCTGTGAAAATCATAACAGAATGATTACTTCAAAAAAAGTTAATTAAATAAATCCAATCATGTGATATTAACCTAAGAAATTAGTGTAATTCATAAAAAATCTCAATTTATATTTATTTGGGTATTTATAATATCAATTATTTTAATTTTTCACTATTATGGTAATTACTGCATCATCATTGTGTCATAAATAAATTATATTATTTAATGTCTAAAAATTATAAATAAAATATCATTATTTAGGAAATCTTTGTATATTTCTAATTAATATTTTCAATAGAATTTACCAAATTTATAACCCTATATTAAAAATGTTTTAGTAAATAAACTTTGATTTTAACTATTTTAACTCTTCTTTGAATTAAATAATAATAAATGTCCTAATCTAATCCAAGTTGACCTAAATGATAATATTTTATTCCTAAGGTTTTTTGTGGTAGAGATACACTTTTCCAATAGAATTAGGACATGTTTTAGGGTAATATTAATATCATTTTTACCCTTAATTACCCAATTTACTTTTAACTGTGGTAAATAAAAGTATAAAAGTTACTATTCACAAAAAATTATTTTAATTTCATTGAACCACATTTTACTCCTTGATATTAACCATGTCTCTCAGATTTTCAAAATTACACTCATAGAAGTAGTAAAATTAAGTTTTATGAAAAATTTATTTTTTTAACTACCACTTAGTGGTTTCACTATTCATCAAAAAATGAAGTTTTTTAGAAAAATACCAAAAATTTGCCCTAGGTTAATTTTGATATTACAAATCCAAAAATAAAGTCAATTTTGAAAAATAAAATTTATAAATTTTAAAAAGTGGGTATTACAATTCCTAACGGCTAGTTATATTGGTTGTGGTGTGTTAGAACTCGATGTTGCGTACAACACATGCTATTGCATTGTTTAAAGAGAAGCGTACCGTCGAAGATTGAGGTGTTACAGTCTCCCCTCCTTCAAATAAATTCATCCTCGAAATTTCTAGAATACTACCACATGAAAAGACTCGGGTGGTTCTTTATCATAAGTTCATCGGGTTCCCACGTTGCATCTTCTATCTTATGGTTTCTCCACAATACTTTTACCAGACGAGCCATCTGGTTTCTCAGTACTTGTTCTCTCGTATCAAGAATCTTGACGGGCTCTTCGCAATAAGACAGATCGGGTTCCAGTTCTAATTCCTCATAGGTGAGTACATGTGTTGGATCAGGCATGTATTTTCCAACAAAGATACGTGGAACACATCGTGAACTTTGGAGAGACTAGGCGGCATTACCAATCGGTAAGCTACAGCCCCAATTCGTTCTAGAATTTCAAAAGGTCCAATGTACCTGGGACTCAATTTACCTTTCTTACCAAAACTTATGACTCCCATCCATGGAGATACCTTTAGGAAAACATGATCACTAACTTGAAATTCCCAATCCTTCCTTCAATTATCGCCATAGCTCTTTTGCCTACTTTGAGCTGATTTGATATGGTTTTGGATTACCTTCACCACTTCCATCGTTTCCTCCACCAGTTCTGGGCCTACAAGTTTTCTTTCACCAACATCATCCCAACAGGTTGGTGTGCGACATCTCTTTCCATAAAATGCTTCATATGGTGCCATCTGAATACTCGAATGGAAGCTATTGTTATAAAAAAATTATACCAGAGGTAAATATTGATCCCACATACCCTGAATGTGAAGTGATTAGGATCTCAACATGTCTTCTAAGGTTTGAATAGTTTGTTCTGATTGTCCATCTGTTTGAGGGTGGTAGGCAATGCTCAAATTAAGTTCAGTATCCAAGGCTTTCTGAAGACCTTTCCATAATCTTGAAGTAAAATGGGGATCAAGATCAGAAAAAATCGATAGGGGTACTCCATGATGTCTCAAAACTTCATTAATATATAGTCTTGTTAGTCGTTCAAGTGGTAAATCTTCCCTTATAGCAAGAAAATGTGCTGACATGGTAAGAAGATCAACAATGGCCCATATTTCATCGTTACTTCTAGGAGTCTTTGGTGGCCCCATGAAAAAGTCCATCGTAATATTGTCCCATTTCCACTCCGGTATGGGAAGAGGTTGCATGACTCCTCTAGGATGTTTCCTTCCATCTTTCACTTGTTGACAAACCATATATCTTGACACAAAATCAGCAATCTCCCTCTTCATGTTGTCCCACCAAAAATGATCCTTCAAATCTCAATACATTTTGGTGCTCCCAGGGTGTATAGAGAAGTTGGAACTATGAGCATCATCTAGTAATTCCTTTTTTAGATCTGGTATATCGGGAACACAAAGCCTCTTCCCGAATTTCTAAATTTCTTCTTCATACAGAAAGTCGCTCAATCTCCCATCATTCACAGATTTAATCTTCTTTTGAAATTCTTCATCATCGGTATGAGAACACTTAATCCTTTCTAGTAAAGATGGTTTAGAAACCATTTGAAAAAGCATTGATGTTTCACCTTCCCTGGTTATTCCCATATACATCTTTACTAGATCCATGAAGATCGGATCCCTTTCAATTCTCATATTGTTCAAAACTCCATGATCTTTTTTGCTCAAAGCATATACCACCTTGTTTGCTTTCCCCGGGTGGTAGTGTATCATACAATCATATTCCTTTAGTAATTCAAGCCATCTCCTTTGCCTCATGTTGAGTTCTTTTTGTGAAAAAATATACTTCAAGCTCTTGTGATTAGTATAAATCTCACATTTTTCACCATAGAGGTAGTACCTCCATATCTTCAAAGAAAAGATCACTGCTGCTAACTCGAGATCATGAGTAGGATAGTTTTGTTCATGAATTTTCAACTATCATGATGCATAGGCAATAACCCTATCATTCTTCATAAGAACCCAACCAGGTCCTTTAATTGATTCTTCATTATAAATAATGAACCCATCATTCCCCGATGGTAGAGTCAATATAAAAGCATTGACTAATCTTCTCTTAAGTTATTTGTAAAATTCTTTCACACTCTTTTGTCCAAAAAAATTTAACCCCTTTACGTGTGAGCTTCGTTAATGGGTTATCCAATCGGGAAAATTTCTGGATGAAATGCCGATAATAACCTATCAAACCAATAAAAATGCATACCTCAGTTATACTCGTAGGTGTTGGAAATTCATGGATTGCCTTGGTCTTAGAAGGATCAACAGATATTCCATATTTAGAGACAATATGGCAATGAAAATAAATCTCTTGAAGCCAGAATTAACACTTTCTCAACTTTCTATATAATTCATGTCTTCTCAGAGTCTTCAGGATAATGCGCAAGTGATTTTCATGATCTTAGTATCTTTTGGATTATACCAAGATATCATCAATAAATACCAACACAAATCCATTGAGATATTCCTTAAAAACTCTATTCATCAGATCCATGAATACAGAGGGTGAATTAGTCAATCCAAAAGGCATTACTATAAACTCGTAATGCCCGTACCTGGTTTGAAATGTTGTCTTTGGAATGTCTTCCTTCTTCACACACAAATGATGGTATCCAGATCAAAGTTCAATCTTTGAAAAGTATTGAGCTCCATGCAGTTGGTCAAATAAATCATCAATGCGAGGTAGGGGATACTTGTTCTTTAGTGTTATAGTATTGATCTCCCTATAGTCGATACATAACCTCACAGATCCATCTTTCTTTTTAACAAAAAGAACAGGGGCTCCCCATGGAGAACACTAGGGTGAATAAATCCTTTATTACTCAATTCCCTTAGTTGTTTCTTTAGTTAAACTAATTATATAGTGTCCATTCTATAAGGGGTCTTCGATATAGGCCTTGATCCAGGAATTAAATCATTGGAAAACTCAACTTCTCGTTCTAGAGGATGTCCAGGTAAATCTTCCAGAAACACGTCTACATATTCTTTCACAATAGGTACATCCTCTATTTGAACATTCCTTTCCTCATCCACTGTAATTTCATCCTCTTCCTCCCCAATAATTGAATTTAGTTGCGCTACTAGGGGTCGATCTAGATAAGAATTAGGTGGTGACGATTCTGATCTAAAGATAAGGTGTTCCTTATCATCATCATCAAAAATCGTAACCTCCTTCTTCTTACAATAAATCTTCGCATCATGGTCTGAAATCCAATCCATACAGAGGATTATATCAAAGTCAATCATAGGTATGATGATGAGATCATCAGATAAAGAACATTTATGTTCTCTAATGGGGACTGATTCACAAAACTTTGTTGCAATGATACTTCCCTTAGGAGATTTAACTGACAACTCCCTTGTTAAATCAAATTGGAAATATCTAATTTTTTTATCAAACTGGGAAGATATGAAATAATGTGAGGATCCAGAATCAAATAATGCATTTTCTAAAAATGAGGAAACCATTAAATTACCTTCCACCACGTCTTTCAGATCTTCTACCTCAGCAGCAGTGATAGCATAAGCTTGGCCTTGATCCCTTGGAATTTTCTGAGGTTTGTTCCCCGGACGCTTAGTGCATTCATTTTCATAATGTCCCATCTCCCTGCAATTTTAGCGCTGAACATCAGTAGCTTCTTTCTTCCCTTTACAATCATGAGCTTGGTGTCCTTTTTCACCACACTTGTAATAGACACCCATTCCCTTCATGCAATTACCACGGTGTTTCTTCCCATTTTACCATAGGATGGATTTTCCTCCTTTTCCTTCTTCCCCTTATTTCCATTCCTATAATGATCAGCAGATCTCGTCTTCCCTTGCATGGCTTTAAATTCATAAGACATAGAGAATTCCCTTTCTGTCTTGATAGAACATGAGACAATGTCTTCGTACGATGAGAAGGACTGTGAGACTAATGATCGATGGATATATGGTTTTAACCCATCAAAGAAACAATCAGTCTTACTTCTTGGGTTACGTATATAATCTACATCATACCTTGCTATCCTTGTAAGGTTAGCCTCATACTTTATGACATTCTCATCCTCCTTTTGTCTCAGACTCAGAAATTTCCTTTCCATATCTGCTCGATTGTCATGAGGACTGTATTTTTCTAAAAATAGATCTTTGAACTCCCTCCATTCTATATTTGATACTTCATCATCTTCCTTCATGTTTTGAATTAATAACCACCATTGATCAGAATCTCTAGTGAGGTGGTAAACTGCCATGATAACTTTTTCCCTTTCACTAATTACCAAAGCCTGAAAAATTTTCTCCAGGGAACTTCTCCATTGATCATATACCAATGGATTGGTATTCCCATTGAATGTTGGTGGTTGTTTCCTCATGAAGCGATCTAACATTGATCCTCCACGTTGTTGATCAGGATGCTCCATTCAGGTAAGGTTATTATTCATAACCTGAGTGAGTTGTCCCAGCATGGTGATTAGTTAATCAGCACCAGTTTCATCGCCAGCTCCACTATAATTATCTTGAGTAGGAGGTAAATCCCTACATGGAGTGAGTGCATTGATATGGTTTCCATTTCTTCCACTAGGTTCCATTTCTAAACAATGGCATAAACTAGATCAGGTTATGAATCAAAATACATAATTTCATACTTATAAAACACTTAACATAAATTGAACTATTTATGGATATAATCCAAAATCATAAAAATGTTTTCTTTAAGGAAGTATATACTCATAAACCCTTCATAATTATTTTTAATGAAAATGAGAGTTATCCTTTGTATATCCCCTAGGAGTGTCATAACCAAGAGCGCAGCAAGGCCCGTTGTCATGCACCAGTTCCAGTTCGAGTCCAGCTCAAAGCGGTGTTTTCGGGTTTTACCCCTAGGTACATCTGTGCCGGAGCCACCTCTACCTGCTCGTATCCAGAGAGGTATGTATTGCTCAGAAAACTCACAAAATCTATACAATACCAAAATTCTAGGAAGTTCTTCTATACTTATCCTCAAAGTCCATCTTAGGTCTATGTGCTGTAATCAGAGTTTATATAAATCTAGCTTCCAAGGATTGTACTAAACTTCCTCTGATACTAACTATGATTCCCCGACCCTAGTTACCTAGAGTCGGTGCATTATTACATAACATTGGCCTGATCACAAGAAATATAAAAACTCGAAAGACTGATTAGTTTAGTAGCCTTGGAAACACTAGATATATTCATAAAGTTTTACATTACATCATATAAATGAAAACTACAACAACATAGTCTCCATAGTCCACACTCTTATCCCCTCATACTATCCCTACAGGTCATTCATAATTTACTTCTTATCATCCTGGGAAAAATAAAACATAGGAAAGGGGTGAGCTAAAATGCCCAGTAAGGATAACAATATAGCAGAAATTTTAATAAATAAGAATAAACATTTAAGGAAATGTATACCTAAAACAAAATCCTTTTTAAAATTGAACTTCAACATAGTATGGAAAAATTAAAATTAAATAATTCCATTTACTTAGTCACATGGATATTCTACTAATTGAATAATCACAACCAATATCAATAACCACTTTAATAATGATGGAATGCATAATGCCAGATGATCATAACCACATAGCCAAGGCCTCATGCCAATACTACAAATAGGATTTTGTCAAGGTCTTGTTCCAAGACACTAGTTTGTATCATGAGACCTACCGATGCATCGAGGAGATATAGCAGGCTCCACCCGTCACATATTAAGTCCAATGCATTCCTCATATGAACAGGTTTAATCATAACATAAACATTCGTATTAAAACTAGCATATGAAATGTCAATACTTTCACCATAAACCATGAATGGTATGAAAATAACACATCCACAATCAAACAAATAAAAAAACCTTCAATACAATATGGAAGTTTTGTATCATAATAAATCAACTTCAAATAAGCTTAAAATCCATCAAAGGATGTTGACATAGATGAAATCAAAACTATTTGAGAGAAATATCGCTTTTTTTGAAATCATTTAAAAGTCACATAATTATAAAATAAAACATTTACTTTGAAAATTTTCTTATATGCTTGTAAGGGAAGCTTCTAAGATTTTATACTGGTGGAAAATAGCTGCACCCGCCGTATAAGTTAAAAAAACATTCTTACCTTAATTCTGTCGAAAATGTTAAAAAGCACCTTGTTTGGAAAACGGCGGAAATATTCTTTTCTAAACCTCTTATAAAAAGTAAAACAAGGGTATAAATGACTTTAACCCATATTCTTGTAAATAGTAAAAATGTTTTGACATACATTTTTAAGAAACATGGATGTGGATGATAAAGTAATACCAGTAGATTATTACGTATAAATAACCTCAGATAATGAATAGATTGCGAAATAAAACCTTACCTTGTACTTTTCCTTGGTTGAGGGTAGGTTAAACTCATTTATAATGGTAAAATAATTGTTATTAAATTATACAAGAATCATATACACTAATATGATATCATATATGATCTTTTAACATTGCTTTGTTAATAATATCTTAGTATTATCGTCGTTTCGGGTGTTAACTTACTCTTTTTCTTTTATATGTTTTTTTACATAAGTCATGTTTGTCATGGATAGGGTGTATCTTTTTCATATCCATAATTATATCAAGTCCTAAAACATTATTTTTAAATCATCAAATGATAATTATACTTTAATGGATAAGATGGATAATGAATCTCATCGCGTTCGTGGAGACGGTAGTCCGTACGTACGCATGGGCGACAATATCATTCTTTTGATATTAAAATAATATATAATTGGATGGTATATCATATATGAAGAATAAATATCATGTTATATTTATTATTTACAGAAATTAAAAATCATTATTATACCCATCCATATAATAATATATTGAATAACAATTACACCACGACGTGGAGACGGTATGCTGTACGTACGCACATATGGTGACATGTCATTCAAATGATGGATAGAATAATGAATATGGTTGTACCATATTTATAATAATATTACAGTATATATGAGATACTAGATTCATTATTTTATAATGTTAATAACAAAGAAAGAATAAGTTGAAGAATAAATGAATTTGAAAAAGTGTGGTGAAAACATTACCTCTTCTTCGGGTTCTTCCTTTTGATTTGATCAAAAGGTCTCCATAGGATGGATTTATGATCAAACTAAGGCCTCCAGGTTGTAGTGAGGGAAGTTTAGAGATAATTTTGGTGGGGTTTGGCCGAACAAAAAGGTTTTAAAGGTGTGAATTAATGAGAAGGGGGAGATCCCTTTAATAAGTGGGGTGAGGGGAACCTTTGGAAAAGCTTGAAATATTATTTTATAATAAATTTATATTCGGTTTATAATGGTTCCAAAGTGTATTATTTAAAGTTTAAGGTGTTGATGGGTCTAAAACCACTCAACCAATATAATTTATACAGGTTTGGGTCATTATATTAACCATATCATTTCGTTTTAACTCTTAGTTAATTAGTTTGACACTTACCTTGTTACTTTGTATTTTTATATTATATAGTTAATAAACTTACTATATACGTCCAAGAGACCCCCAAGAGGTCCATTAATGATACACCTATCATGATATAAGTCTCTTGGCCTAACCTTATATTTTTAAGAGTTGAATATTAATTAATAATATAATATTTGTTTTAAATACTCTTTTATGTCAATTTTGACACTATATGGAAAATAGAATTTTGTGAAAATCATACCAGAATGATTACTTCAAAAAAGTTAATTAAATAAATCCTAACATGTCATATTAACATATAAAATAATTTTAATTAATAAAAAGTCTCAAATTATATTTATTTAGGTATTTATGATATCAATTGTTTTAATTTTTCACTATTATGGTAATTATTGCATCATCATTGTGTCATAAATAAATTATAATATTTATTGTCTAAAATTTATAAATAAAATATCATTATGTAGGAAATCCGTTTACCTTTATAATGAATATTTACAATATAATTTAACTTATTAATAACTCTATATTAAAAAAATTTTACTAAATAAACTTTGATTTTAACACTTTTAACTCTTCTTTGAATTAAATAATAATAAATGTCCTAATCTAATCCAAGTGGACCTAAATGATAATATTTTATTCCTAAGGTTGTTTTTGGTCGAGATACACTTGTCCAATAGAATTAGTACATGTTTTAGGATTATATTAATATCATTTTTACCCTTAATTGCCCTATTTACTTTTAACCGTGGTAAATAAAAGTAATAAGTTACTATTCACCAAAAATTATTTTCATCTCATTGAACCACATTTTACTCCTTGATATTAACCGTATCTCTCAGATTTTTGAAATTCCACTCACAGAAGTGGTAAAATTAAGTTTTATGAAAAATTGAGTTTTTAACTACCACATAGTGGTTTCACTATTCATCAAAAAATTATGGTTTTCAGAAAAATACCAAAAATTCACCCTAGGCTAATTTCAATATTCTGAATCCAAAAATGAAGTCCATTTTGGAAAATAAAATTTATAAATTTCAAAAATTGGGTAATAATATTCATAACGGCTAGTTTGATTGGTTGTGGTTTGTTAGAACTTGATGTTGCGTACAACACACGCAATTGCTTTATTCGAAGAGAAGCGTATCGTAGAAGCTTGGGGTGTTACAATTTCAATGTCCCTAGAGTGGTGCATCATGTAGAAATGATTTTCCCCATGCCCCTTTGCATATGCACACTAAGGGATATTTCTTCATCCCCTAGCCACAATAACGTGGACCCCTCAATGGATCACTCCACAATCCTATTGAACCATGGAATTTATGGTACCTTCCCTACCCTAATGGTTAAAGTGCACCTGTTATGTATGTACTAGGGTTGAGTAGTGAATCATCATCATCTGAGCTATAGGACATTAAACTTCCAATCATCTACATCCTCAACACATGATGTTAAACTGTGATCACTGCATGAGTGACAAGCCCAAGGGGACCGTGAAATGGATGTGTACAAGAACCCTCTCACTCGACATATCTCATTGCGCTTTGTTGGCATGTGAGCCTCAGAAAGCCCTTACATTATCCCTGAAACTCCTTGATAGGGTCCTCCATGAATAGTGTTATATCCTCCACGTACATCTAGACCCCTACTCCAGATTCCCTCCTAGATTAAGTCCAAGTCTTCCTTTACTTGGGCTATTATCCATGCGTAATCCCCACACCAATCCTCATGGATACACCTCTCACAATAAGATCATCAAGTCCTTTACTTTCAATTGATTCTCAAACTATGCCTGTCTCAAATGGACATATATTAAACATCCACCATGAAATTCTTTTTTAGGTTGTTAACCATATATAAAACCCAAGCCTCTCTACATTGAACAAGGTGGACTTTCATCTATTACCTTTTTAGGTGATTTATTTAGGTATCCACCCTAAGGTACAAGCCCATCATCCATCGGCCCTAACCACTTCACATCGGTTAAACCTCATCCTGCATGAAATAAAACTATATTCCCCTTTTGTTTGGAATGATGTTAAACTGTATGCTTTAAAACTACGTCAATTAGGATCTTTATCTCTTTGATAGAGTACATAAGAATCCTCTTGTGGTTCTACCACAAAAACTGGTAAAATTCGGGGTCCCCATTTTTGGGACCCATATCCTTGGTCCGCCCTTCAGAGGTTTTAGAGTTGTTCTCAAGTAGTTAACCACACAAGGGCCCATACCTTAGTCTATATTATGCCAACCAAGAGTTTCCCTCTTTCTATGGGCATCTAACCATATGAAATACACAATCATGTATTCAGGTTTTTGCCTTCTATGTACACCTCAATTCTATGACCCCCTTAATATGTGGAATTTGATATTTTCCCTTCATGAGTATGGTACGTAAGAAGCCATTCTATGGTTCAATCCCATCATCCAGGTCACATCTTAGTCTCTACGTAGAAATTTTTTGTTTCAGGAAGATCACACCTCAACCTTGAGGACCTACTTTCGTCAGCCCTCTAATCCATGAATCCATTCTCAATGATCTGCTTTCATAGATGACTCGTCACCCCATAATAGAACTATGTGTACTTTGATTCCCTGAGGCTCAATCCCAATACCATCATTTTCATTTCATTCCCCATATCCATTCATACTATCCCTATACCCCTAATACATGTCCATCATGATTTCATTCGGTAAACCATGTCCCAGTGAAATCATGTCATTCCTCCCAGCGATCTTTGTATCACCTAGGTATCTAACTATGCGTAAGCTCCAAGATGCATTCCAGATGTTTTCCTTTGTGTACACTACAATCCAATTCCTCACCCCTTTGAACTACATGATTTTTTTCTATGTCTTCTAGATTGGGTACATAAGAAGACTTTCTGGGGTTCAATCCCAGCCAATGGTAAACCTTGGTTTTCACTTTGATGGAAACCAATCATCTCTTAGCTCCGATCTTTTTGGTAATTATGATTCATCCATATAGTAAACCTTTTTTTGTACCCCCTCATAGTTATGTAAACATATGATCAACTCTCATCAGTGGTCTAACCAGGTCGACCCATCTCCATTGGATGTTAAACTTGCGGCATACCTCATGTTAAACATGGTAAAACAAGGAAAACATCATAGACATTACATTGGCATAAGATACCCCGCATTCTATGTGGAATTCCTCAAGCTTTTGTGCCATTGAGAAGACCTATCATAAGTGTAATAAATCCACATGTACTTGAGTTTCTACATCCAGACATTCCAGCGATGCCCAACGTGACTACTCCCCTGACTTAAGGTTTCTGTCTGGACTTGACCCCATTGCATTTTCTGATATAAGAAGTGTAATTAACTAGAATCCACAAGGATATGGCACCAAGAATAGTTTAATGAACAATGTATTAATCTTTAAGGGTGGCCCAGACTAGGGGAACAATTCTGAGGATTAATCAAAAGAAGGGGAGAATTACATCCAATCATCCCATTTCGATCAAGGATAAAATGTCTCAGAAGAAGTGAAGGATAACTCCGGTCTTTGGAAATTGGGAATGCAGTGAAAAAGTTGTGTGTCCTCGATATATGGATGTGCACCTTAGAAAAATGATCAAAGACAGTTGTAAATATCCATTATTAGAATGAAAGGTTTTCATCCCATTGTGGAATCTAGAACCCTAACTTGATTCCTCAACCACCAATGGCCAAGGGCCTAACCAAAATTATGTTCCTTATGACACATGGAACCTAGATAAGTAAAAGTTGTATGAGAAAAATGATACATAAAGTAATAGAGTAGGGTTAAATTGAACCTAATATGTATAATATATGGGATCCAATGATTCTTTTGAGAAAAAAATTCTAGATAAATATCTACGATGGAAAAAAATTTCTGATTAAAGTCAATAGAGACCTAAGATGGGTCCTAGGGAATGGGATGAGATGTGCAGAACAAAGTTCATTTTTTAGGATTTTTTGGAATGTTATGTGATTCGTAGTACCAATCGAAATGGTTGATATGATATTACATGTCAAATATGATGGGAAATACCCTCATGAGGGTGTATTAGAGTATTAAGTATTTTTATAAGAGGGATAATTCCTTCAGGGGTTGATGTGATATGATGGGAGGGATTTCTCTAGGTGATGGGTAGAGATTTCTCATTAGGGAGATGTAGGTTGATACCCAAATGAGTGTGATGAAAATGATTTTACAATGGGGAAAAATATTTCCATCTTACTTTGTGTGGGATAGCTCCTGATGGTCCCTGGTTAACTGAATCGAGTATTGATGAAAATTTGTAGGAGAATTTGTGCCAGCCTCTTGAGGCATAGGTCAATCAATTGCCCAATGGTTCATGTGATAATTTTGGGGTGTTATATAAAGAATGTTTCTTCTAATTGTGGAATGATATGGGTATGAACAACCCTAATGGATTCCCATGTAGATGATAATTAAATTTTGATGGGTTTATCATGATGAGCATGTTTTATCAAGGTGTTCTTAAGGGAATCATCCTATTAGGATAAATAGACGAGGATATATGCTTTGTGGTGAATGATAGGCCATGATTGATGAGTTTAGTTTCAGTGCATCAGAGGCTATCCTTAGGATCTTATTATATATTTATTAATGTGTAAAACCCATACGTTATTTTATATACGGTTCCAATGAATGATGAGCCTTTTATTATATAATACAGACAAAGTATTTAGGGGGAAATATTCCCTGATTATATATGATATTTGAGGTTATGGGGTGTGTCTTTTTCTACTATATATGAATGATATATGTATTGTCTAGTGTCAGTTTTTGATATATACCCATTCATAATTATTTCTTCAAAACTATTATAGGGCGGTATATTCCACTAATTTGTAAGTTATATGATGTTCCTTTTATGATGATGCCTCGAATAACTGATATATGGAGTTACTAAGTGATTTGGGGCCTCCAAATGTATGTTCTTTCATACATAAATGTGGAATGAATCCCCCATCAGTAAGGATTGTATTTTAACAATTCAAGGTCGGGGATGCAACCCCATAGGTGTATGATATGTGATTGTTCTAGTGTGGGATGTGACCTCTTTGGTGTAAGTTTTTTTATAAGGGAAGACTATTTCCCCAGGTGTATGATATTCTAAATCGGATATGAGGTAGAATTTACTACCCCTAGGATATGATATGACATGTTTAGAGACATTTTTCTTTGAGATAAGCATGTATGGTTGACCTCATTTGTCAACAAAAATCATAATGATTGACGATGGTCATTTTAGTTTTTTTTCACAATGTATTTATAAAAATAATCATGTTAAAATGTGCATACACATGATATACTAGTTAAGTTTAGGACATCATTGGTGGTGGAATATGTTTTTACTCAAACTCTACTTGGGTGGCCCTGAACATTGGTACATAATAAGATCTCTTTATTATATACATACGTCAGGAAAAGGCATAATTTTGTATGGTCGAACTGTATTACATGGAAGGATTCAAGAGGTGAGGCTTTAGAAAAGTAATAGAGCCTCATTATGTGCCTTTATTTATGTATATCATATTTATGATCATTACATTGGGTGATCAATGTGATTTATTATTATAAGATAAAATTTCATTAATTACATCATGGATCTATTTATTTTATTATAAATACTTTCATTTTTATGTTGATATTTTATGGTTATTTATTCTATTTTATAACTTAGATTCATGGGTATAGTATTCCTATAGTGACACCATAGGACCCCACTATTAGTCATTGGAATCTGGTATATAGGGAGGCCTGTCTAAAGTCATTTGAAAACCCATTCTTGTTACAATAGAGTTAAGTGATATGGGTATGTCATAAAGTGCTATCATAACATTTTTCATTAACATACTACTTATTTAATGGTGGTAATGGAATAGGGATGTGTTAGATATTATAATTTACCACTGACTAATGAGTTCTTGGAAGAATAATTTAACATGATTATGATCTAGTTATTGTTTTTTTCTTATTATGGTACAAATAAACATATATATTCAAGTATGAGGTATGTGTTTTAAATTGTCTTTATGGTTTTGGTTTCTAGACCCTTCTGGAATGTTTCCTGTTTATATGAAATGTATTTCAGATACATTATTCACAAGACACATTCATGTGTGTATATGATACGTTTTAAAGAAGAAGGATGTTCTAAATGTCAGAAATGTTAATAATATCCAATATAGAATTCTACTAAATAACTTTCTTGTGTTCTTCCATTCATTAAATCTAAAATTAATTCCTTTGATTGCATGTCATGTGGACCCATGTGGGATATTCCATGATAATGTATATACTGTTTATTCATGATATTTATTTATAGTGACATGTGGTGAGTCAGTTATGGAATTGGATTCCTTGATAATGGTTCTCTTATGGGTGATGTTGAATAAATTTTAGTTACATAAAAAGTCAACAAAAAAATGAAACGATGTTTTCTAATATATATTCTTAGTGTAATTTTTGTTAAATAAACCATTGGACTAAGGTATTACTTGATATGAATCTTCAAATGATGATTTATTATATTTATATAGATTTTAATTAGTCTTTGAGGTGTAGTTAGGTATATGGATGCTTTTTCAGGATAGTTTCTTGAGTATGGTTGGTTTACATAGAATGTGGTGCCTAATATGCATATGTGGGATCCCTTGAGTGAGTGTTTTGAATATTGTGTTTCCTTGATAACATGGATACACTTATGAGGATATGTGGATTTATAAGAGATGCCTTGGGATTTTCTGATGTAAATCATTGGGGGTTATATTGGATGGCATGTTTGGTTGGATTTCTAGAACGTTAGATTTTTGGGTGTGGTTCATGATGAGAAATTAGATCATGATCACAAATGGATGAATCCAAAAGGGTAGAAATTTTGTATATGATTCTAGGTTTTAGAAAGCGTTGGAGGTTGTTGGTGGTCATGTGATCAGCATTGAAATGAGTAAGATGCCTTAGGTTAATTGAAATTAATGTATAATGGTACTTCAAGATAGATTAGTGTTAAATATAATTGGTACTGGTAATTGGGTTAGTTGTCTGTTCTTAGGTTTCATGATTCATGACTAATTTGAGAATGTGTTTAGTTTTATGGTAATTTTATATAATAGAGTACATGTATTGGGTTTGGATGAAATAGAGATGGATAATATATTAAGAACCTGTGAGAGGGTTCATTGTGGTTAACACTGTATTTGGAGAAGATTTAGTATTGGTGTGAATTTTTATGGAAATTTATTGATGTGAGAGGTAAATTGAGTGATAGTTACATGAGGTTCCGATTTTGTTGTTTATTTTGGAGATGAGTTTGTGTGGGTCCTTCAAGTATTAATTGGGTTCCATGAACTATGATGTTTTAGTTAAAATATTGAATACCCCAAAGTTTCTGACTAATCTAAGTATATTCATGAGTAATTAATGGGGTTCGGTATGTGATCATAATTGGGAAATGATAAGGGTTGATTTGTGACATTTTTCCAATTGGGATATTAAAAAATAAGGATATTATTGAAAAACATACCATCATAATATCCTATGATTTTTATGAGGATATGGGACATCCCTCTATAGTGGGATGATACACCAATAACGGATTTGAGCAATATGGATTGTCCTATCTGATATTGTTCCTTTCTAAGTGTAATCATGGTTGGAAAAATATTGTCTTGGGTGTTGAAACAAGCATGTGAAATTATAAATTTTTTGAGCATTGAGCCCAATGAGTGGTGTAAGAGACGTAATATGGTGGGGATTTCTATATTGGCCATTAGAGGGTGTGACCATCATTGTGGATAGATTTTTGGTGGATGATAAGGATGAAGCACCAATTGAGTCAAAAATAGGATGTCACTGGGGTTTCATGTTGGTGCTCGGGTATTAGAGGGATGATCTCCATTAGTAATTACAAGTAGTAATGGACATGAAGTATGATCTGAAAATTATGTGCTTGGTTGAGTTTGGCGATGATATAGATACCCTTTTGCTGGGGAATATCTTATCAACCATTAAGGTATGACTCACATAATGGTAGTGTTTTATTTATAGGGAGACATGTTAGTGGTTATTCTAGATTGAATCAAGATTCTTGTGAGTAGATAGATCCAAATTTATCTGGTTGTTATTTAAGAGCTACATTTTCCATTCCTATGTGATAATATATATATTATTATATCAGAATTATTCTTAGGATGGAAGATTGGATGAACAGAGACTGATTCATATCATAGGTGTGTCAGTTATCATAGATAGTGTATAATGACCAATGTCGGTGGTTGGGGATCTGACCATGTAATCACACTAAGGGTCTTGTTTGGAATTTGGAATGGGTGGCTAGAAGATTTCTCTATGCTTTTGTGAGTTAAGGCATCTACACTTGGAGAAGTGATAACATGTAGGTGGGTGATATTGATATTTTTTTAGAATGGATATCTAGAATACCAACTGATGTTTTTTTCAATATTGGATATCATGAGGTGGAAACCGCATTGTACATGTATATGGACAACTAAAAGTAAATTCTTGATAGGTGATTCCTATGGTAGGGTGCACCATGGATTGTGATTGGGATGTATGAGTGGAGACATATAAGAGGGAGAATTTTATAAATGAATATGAATCAATTTAGTGTCTTCTTAGTGTTCATGATTTTGCGGGTGGGTAGCTCGATCGTAGGTGCACAGTGCACCTTGGTTATTGGATTTTTTACATGAAACTTATGTGGTGGCTTTGGATAGAAAATGAAGACTTTGTAGTGTATTTATGAAGAAGTAAGGTTTATAATTATGTATGAAGGACCACCATTACTTATCAATAATAATAAGTGTCTGTATAGTGAGTTTTTAACAACCTACATCATTACGAGTTATGAAAATCACTGGAGGAGGAGGGGTTATTTTAAGAGTCAAAATTTAAATTGAGGTTTTACAATTTTAATACCTAAATGATTGTTTTATGAGTATGAAGGCTCACGAGGCACTTCACGTTCTTGTCTTCACATTAGAAGAAGTTCAGTAATGTGTTATTCATAAGTGGAAGTTGAATCTAACGACCCCGTATGGGTTTTCAGATATTTGAACTGATGCGTAATTTAATCATGCGATTTAGTCCGTCTCAGGGGCTTATTTTAGTGGTATTTTATATTTTTATGTGTTCTATGGAGAATTTTAAGTGTTAAAATTGAGTAGGGATAATTTGGAATGAATTTTCGTTTTGCGCGATTTTTTCCTTTTTCTCTAGTGTTACTGCATGGTTAGGGGGGAAACATAAGGAATTCCCATTAATTCCAAGTAAAATACTATTCAAGACTCTTAGATAAGGGAAACTATGTGATAAAAATTATACATGATAGGGTATGGTCATCACACAGTTTAGTTAGAGCCATGTGGAAAAATAAATTGTATATGGGTGATCCAACAGAGTTGGCACATGGTTTGATAAACAATTTATCCAAACCATATAGAGCATCAAACATATATCTAGCATGATTTTTGTAATTTTTTAAAAACTTTGTAAACTAAAAACAAAAAATATGTGATGTGTATTCCATAAATCTAGTCGTTTCTCATGTTGAGACACCAGTGTATCCTCCTCCTATTTGAAATATGTTAGTTGGTTCCCAGTTTCAAGAGGGTTTACTATATATGTTTGAGAACATTCAAGTCAGTGTAAAACATGCCCCAAGTATGGATGAGTTGAATCCTGAGATTTAGAAATAAGATCATCCCACATTCATTGGGTATGGTGGACCCATTACTACACTATGTTTTATTGAGGAAATCATGACTATCTTTGAGCACCTAGAAACACTTCCAGAGTAGAGATATAGGCTAGCTTCTTACATGATACTCGATTCATCCAAGATGTTGTGAGATTTCATCACCCAGGTAGGACAACATAAGGAAATTTTATGGGATGACTTTTAGACATTTCTACAACTACTTCTTTCACTAGACAATTAGTCTTGAAAGAGATAGAGATTTTCTGAATCTGCAGTAGTGGACTATTTATGTTATGGATTACTCAACTTGTTTCAGTAACTTATATTGTTTTCTCCCTCCCAATATTTTTATGATATGATGGATGATATGTGTTTTGAGGATGGTTTCTGTTATGAAATTATATCACATGTAAATGTGTTCAGGCTGAAGATTATTCTGAAATCATCAACTAGGACCCAATCATAGTGTAAAATCTCAAAGATGTGGATGGTGGGATATAGGAAGGTTCAACACCTAAGGTTTCTAATGGATAATGTTTTGGGTGGAAATGATGTATTGAAGAATATCACATTAGTAGCAGTGTTCAGGCTCCTCCTATGGGAAGTTCTTCTATCTGTCACATGTTCAAGGAACTAGAACATTTCTGGAGAGAGTGTACTCGAACCCCAGTTGAGTGTGCATGTTGTGGAAGGTTGGGTCATCCACACCTTTCTATTTTAAAATCCCTCAAATAATTAGAGAGTAGGGATCTAGACATACCACTCAGTCAGGATTTGAGTCAGTAGGATCACTATAGTCAGAAATATAAAATTCAAATGATCGGTTAGTCTAAGGTGGTGGTTGAGGTAGAGGATATCAAGAATATAATTCTTAGAGCCAGTAGAGCAGCCCTGCTCATGGAAGTTAGGTAGTGAATCATGGCTGTTGTACATACTAGTTACATGAAATTCATCTTATGCCATCCGATCATAGTATCGAACCAGATACATTATGAGGTACTATTTTAGTTTCCTCCACATTAGTGTCTTATTTTTTTGATAGTGGTATGTCTAACTATTTAATATCTGAGGAAATCACTGAGATTTTTGTTATCGACATTAATTTCTATCCTGGAATCATGACTCTAGATACACCCTTAGGAATACATTTAGATGGTGTTCACTAGTGTTTGAATTATCCCCTTGAGATAGGTGGATACCTATTCATCCTCGACATGACATGTTTCAATGTAATCAATGGTATGGCATGTCTAGTTCACTAAAATTCCATTATTTATTACTATAATCGATGTGTGACATTTATATCTCTAGACGGAGTTACCCACATGAAAAAGGGAGAATTTGATTTCAGTGTGACACTAGTAGGACCTGAGTAGCAGAGGCTGGGTTGGGTTACAAAACAGGTACCCAATATTTATCTTGATGACCAGGGGTTACAACCGACTATTTTTCCTCCATAAGTGGATCATTATAGAAACATTTTTCTTGGTGAATTCCCAGGTCTACCCATGGAGAAAGAGGTAATGTTTAGTATTAATTTTATTCTAAGAGAAACACCAATGTAAATTTCTCGTTATTGGATGAAACCTACGAAGATTCTAGAGATGACGATGAATTTTTAGGATCATGAGGAAAATGTTTTCATAAAACCCAACACATGTCCTTGGTTTTCACTGATCCACTTTTCCTAGAAGGTGATTTTTACCCTCATACTTTGTGTGTATTTTTGTCATATGAATAAACTGACTATCAAGAACTGGTATCCACTTCCTAAAATACATGACCTCTTTGATCAACTTCAAGGAGTAATGGAGTTTTCAATGATTGATATGTGGTCATGATATCATCATGTGTGCTCCATGAAATCATACATACCTCACAGATAATTGAAGTGATGGTATGGACCCTATGAGTACCTGGTTTTCCTTTTGGACTCATGAATGTACCTATTGTTTGCATGTCTCTTATGAAGTGGGTTTTCCACACATTTTTAGATTCATTTGTGGTTTCCTTTGTATATTATATCTTACTATATTCACGCTCAAGACATGACCATGAACTCTATTTTGAGATCATTTTAAATACACTGAGATAGTGACCTATTTATTCTAATATCATTTAATACCACTTATGGATTGATAAATTCTTCTTCCAAGGTCATATCCTCTTAGATAAAATAGTTTTATTTTACGTATAAAAAATGATTATTATAGTTTGGTGGGAGAATCCCAAAAATGTCATTGATATTTAGAGTTTTATGGGTCTTGTATGATATTTTAGATGATTAATTTATGATTTCACATGTTTGGAATCTTCCCTTATAGGATTGAAAAAGGAATATATGAAATTAAAATGGTTTAAATCTTATGAATTAGAATTTGATGAGTTTTAGGGAATACTGACTTCAGTGCCAATACAAATTTTTCTAGAGCTAGGTAGGGTCTATACAGTCTACTTTGATACCTTAGGTATTGGGATTGGATCTATTATGATGTAGGATGAGTGAATACTAATATATAGTTCTCATCACTTGAGGCCCTAAGAGTATAATTATCCAAAACATGACCACAACCTCATTGAAATTATTCATTCCTTATGTTGTTGAAGGCAATTGTACGGGGAGAGAATTTATTTTATTCACATACCACAAAAGACTCAAATATATCATTAATTATTCAGATATAAGTCTTGTGAAATGTTGGTTGGTCCAGTACAAACAGTTGTTTGATTTTGATCTTGTCAAAACTCTAGGTAAAGGGAATTTAGTAGGCAATTCATTTAGTTGGAAGACTCATACATAGGTTGTTCAAGAGTCCAGTGATGAGTCGATTTTCATAGACTTATTCTCATAGATACACATTGAGTTTCTAGAAGACCATGGAAAAAGTAGTGTCTAAGCCAAAGAAATTACATCTACACTTTGAGAATGTGTAATTTTGAGACAACGATCTGATCCTGAATGCCTTATCCTATTGGAATGTGTCTCAGATGATGAAACTAATCATGGGTGGATAGTTAATAGAGATGATAATCTATTATTTTGTGGGTGTGTGTGGGTACCATCAGGCAATAGAGAGGATCTTGTGATAGAATTCTATCCCTCAATATGGTTAGTTCACCTTGGTGTCAAAAAAAATGTATCGATACCAATGACATCAATATTGGATTCCTTGCATGAAACATGAGATATCTGATTTCATCACATGATATAAAACCATTTAGTATGTGATGGTGGAACATCAAAATCAATTAGGGATTCATGAGTAATTTTATCTTTTTGAGTTGAAATGAGGTGATGTTTTTACGGAATTCATGACTGGTATACATATATCACCTCATCGAAACGGCATAGTGTGGGTTGTCTTTGACCATCTATCAAAAGATGCACATTTTTACACGTACGAGAGACCTTATCAGTAGATGAGAAGGGGAGGATGTATGTAAAATAGGTGGTACATCTCCATAGAGCTCATCGTTATATCATTTATTCTAGAGTCACTAATTTCACATCACATATCTTGTAGGTTTTATAGAAAAACTTGGGTATATAGGTACTTTTGAGAATGACATATCACTTGTAGACAAATAGATAGATGGATAATACAATTTAGTTTTTAGATGATATAATTTGTGCATGAGTTCTCAAATTTTTGGGTCCCAGACAGAAGCACATTCCCTCATCAAGTTTTCTTATAACAATATCCTTCATGATTCCATTGAGAAGAATCCCTATAATGAATTGTATTGTAGGACTTGCCGTTCACCCCTATGAGGACTAGAGGAAGGGAAGGAAATCATGATTGGCCCTCATATCATGTACGAGGAATCATAGTAGGTCCAGCTGATCCGAAAAAATATTTTGATATCTCTGTCCATACATTAGTGTTACACTAACAAACACTAGACACCTCTCACGTTCATGGTCGGAGACCAGGATTTCTTAAATGTCTCACCCATGTTGGGTAATAGTCATATTCAGATGTAGGGTAAGCTATCCCCAACATTTATTGGACCCTATGAGGTTAGGAAGTAGATTGACCAATGTCATACAAGATTCCACTTCCTTAGTGATATTAGTCCATTCAATATGTCTTCCATGTATCTCAGCTTCACTGATACTATCCAGAAACAACCCACATCTTTCCTTCTAATATGTTGAATTGGATATGGATGCATTATTCGAGGAGTATCCAGTGCATATTGATGATTAGATCATGTAGTGACTTTGAGTTAGTTTCATTCCTCTTTCACAATTTTTATGGTAGAATGGTAAAGTACATGATTATACCTAAGATTATAATGTTGATATATGGTCTCAGTGGCCAAAAATAAATGTTGATAGTACCTATTTTCCCTTAGAAGTCCAACTAAAGGTTGAGTAGTTATAATTGGGGGTTTTAAGGTACCAACTATTGATCAATGTATAGATTTTTTTTCAGTCTGAATCTTTAATTTCAGCTTGACAAATGTAGGTTATGTCATAGGTAAGCCCTGAAGAGTGTCTAAGGATGGTTTGGATCATGGAGGTTCAGAGAAGTGGCCTGCAAGATGGGCCTCGTTGTTAGTGGAAATAATAAAGTTTTATATAGGAGAACCTTCATGTCCAAATAGAATTTTTGCAACCATGAAGACCTAGGTGCATGGCTATTCGTCATACTACTATTTTGGAGAGAGGGAATCTATACATTTTGTTCATATTGTGCAAACCATGTGCATAAACTATGTGAGCCTAATTTCCTGGAACAAAATTACCATTTCCCCTCTTTCAACATAAAACCTATTTTCGTTTTTACCAAACTCAAGCAGGCAGAACCAAGGCTTCTCCTCCCATAGGGTTCCAAAACCCATCTCGCTTTAATCTATTTTTACTACTTCCTCATGAATTGAATTTATATTCTATAGAAGGTTTTGGTTAAACTAATGTAACAATAACCTCGTGTACTCTTCTTTCCTCAGTCAATCCCTCTATCAGTTGCACTATTTAGATGTAGTATCATTTTCCCTATTTTGAGTACATTGTATTGAAACTATGATCTCTTCCATCCATCTTTGAGTCTTTGTTCTATATCAAGTGGGGATGTTTCTACAATCCTATCGTAGGTGGTCACACAATTTTCATTTCAATTTTGGCCGATTCGTATTCACTTTTTCATTCCATGAGCCATCCATTTCCAATATTCTTTATTGTGTTAATTCATTCGGGTATAATTGACCATAGTGCATCAACATAGGTTAACTGAATCATGTTTAAAAGGATTTTATCACCTATACTCTACAAGGACACCCAAGAGGTGTGCCAACCAAATTGTCCATTTTTTGATAATTTCCCAAGATGACCAAATAATTTTTTATGTCTCATCTTTAGTTTAAATTGAATTGATCATTTTCACATGTGTATTTTGATGAACCCAAGACAACCCATGGGTGTTTGGACCTCTTAGGATTAAAATTTTCAAAATGAGCATGTGACTATTTGATATGGCATTTTACATGTATTGTGCAATTGTAATTGGATTTTCCATGTTAGTAAAAGTGAATGAGACGTTCCAATTAAAATGGTTCACATGTAATAAATGGTTTCCCATGAAATAAAACAAATTATTTTGACTTGTACTAGATGGTTAAACCCATTCCTTTTTCTTATTATTTTAATAAATTTCATATCGTTATTGAAATGATATAAATTTAATTGTGATTGGATAGTTGTAATAATTATAGGGCATGCCTCATATATTTTTTTGAACATGTGACCATGTATTCATTAATGTTTAAATGTGCATGACATAAATGGTTATGACATTATTTTTATTATGAGATTTATATGAATTTGAATGGATGGGGGAATTCTTAACCCATGTTAGCTAATTATAAACTTAAATGGATGGGACGAATTATTAACCAATTCCAGTTATAGGTAATGTGAATGGATGGGAGGTATTCTTACCACATGTCACGTACATCAAATGTGAATGGGTGAAAGGCGTTATTACTCCATTCCAGTTGTGATCTATATATACATGTATCGGTGAGAGAAATTCATACACAACACCAGTTTTGATTGATATAAATATGTAAATGGGTGTGAGGAATTCTTACCTCTTGTCAGTTATAACCTATATATACATATTCATATATCGTGAATTGATCAGACACACCATCCTTGGGGTGAAGCAGGTATACCATCCTGGTGTCCATTATGAAATTGAGAGGGAGGATATTTATATCTTCCACATTTTATACATACCTATGTATATTTGGTTCAATTTTTAATTATGAGTGCCAATTTAGATTACATGTAGAAACCATTGGTGGTGGCCAATTGACATTTTATATCATACCCTACTCAGGACTCCCATGGAACCCGAGAAAAATATGTTTCTTTTGGTACTATAAAGGGTAAATTACCTTGTAATGGTTACTGGTATGTACTACATAGCTAGATATTTGGCGTAGAGGATATGGATTACACCCTCAAGATGCTCATGGATTTACGATTGTTCTTTTGTTTCTATATACTATTATATAGCATGTCTGTGACATGTTTCTGGTTTTCTTTGTACTATCATGATATGAACACATTTTTTATCAGAAAATACCATTGAGGATTTTGGTTCTGTTTTTAAGATTTTCAGTCTTCCACTGTTATTTTTTATTCTTTTTCTGTCTACTGTATCTATTTATTGTATTACACTTCAGCTACTATTTATTAATTTTTTATATGTTGTGTTACTCTATCATGGGTGTATAGTCTACCTGTTGTACTCCCTACACACCCCTAATGCTATTACGCATCCCTTGGAATATGGGGAGATGCACCAGGGGTCATGTGGCCAACCGAGCAAGGGGCACGAGATAAGTGGCAGTCGGGTCGGGAACATCAAAAACCATATAAGGTATTGGATGGAGCATGGGATGTGGAAATCAGGTGTTTGGTTCAGTAGGGACACAATAATGGAAATATTTTAATATATAGAATATTATAGATGGTAAATGAATGAATTTTATATTGTTTGGGTTGTAGATGTGGTATGACTGGTCAATTGAAGATCAATATGGCACTGGGATATAAGTGAGAAACATATATCATTTTATCTAGTTCCTTTGTTGGTGAGGGATTTGGCATTTGAATGATCCATTAGAGGGATTCTATTTTCCAACATCGAGATTACGATGCAATTTTGTTTTATCCAAGAGGGATTCATATTAGAGGTGCATCAGGGCTTATAGGGATAATATAACTACTAGTGTGAGTAGCTAAAGATCCAAATAAGGTATTATATAAATGGTTAGGTTTGGAATTTTTGGTGGTGTACCAATGATTTTGATATGACATCTGGAATTTGGGCATCATGATCAAAAGATGTGATATCACGTTGGTGGGTCAGATCAAGAATTTTAATGAAAGGTTTTCCTGAGGGAAGGTTGATGTTCTAAACATGAAAATATATGGTTATATTGAAACCATGTCAAACCTGATGATGGACCACTAAAAGTATGTTCTTGGTAAGATATTCTTATGGTGGGTACTATAGAGAATGAGGTAATGATGAGGAGAACACCATCTGATCACCTGATAAACACAACATTAATTTTATACACTCACTATAAAAGAAAGAATTTAGTAATGTTTTTGAAAAACATCATTAAATTAGCAACAGTTTTCAAAATGGTGATAACTTATTGGGTGTTTTTGAAATGCCACTAATTTAAGCATGTTTTTTGAAAATGATTCGAATTTTGCGATATTTTTTATAAATTTCACTAATTTAGCCATGTTTAAAACATTGATAAATTTAAAATTATGTATATATATATATATAAACACAGAAACTCCTATAAACATATATTTATATATTAACAAATATATACATTTTAAATTTAGCCAAATTTTTTAGAAATCATGGATATTTTAGTGAGATTTTGAATAGTGTTTTAAAACATGGATAATTATATATTTATAATTATAATTAAATTAATTTACATGTATATATAAATTAAAATTTATAATTTTATTTATATATAAGTAAATATATAAATATATTTTGATATAAAAATACATAAAAATAGATTTAAAAAACATAATATATTTATAAGACATATATATATATATATGTAAGTATACATACACATATGTATATATATGAACATAAACCTATACATAAATAAATGTAGATATATTTATGGATATCTCTATGTCTGTGTCTGTAAGAACATACAAACACACATATAAAAAACACTCACACACACACACACATATAAACTTATACGTATATATATATACATAATATTAACATATATATATAATATAAACATATATATATGTATATATATAAACATAAACACACACAAACAAATATATATATGTATACATTATAATTATTTAATAATATGGTTTGTAGCAGTTCTCACATTAGAAAACTAATGTGGGTGACATATCACTATGTCCTATGTGTGTTTCGCTTTCATAACTCCATATACTAGTAATAAGTGCTATATATACACACACACACACATATATATATACATAAATATTTAATAATTTTTTAATAATAAGATATATTTATATATATTTATATAATTTTATAATATTATAAAATTTTGTATACAAAGACAGTAATATATTTATAAAAATAATGAAATTTATATATATATAAACAGTCCCACACATATTTAAACACAAAAAAACATAAATATATAAATATATATAACCATATATTTATATATATAAACACATTTATAATTGAAATTTAGTCATTTTTTTAGAAAACATGTCTACTTATATATATTTCTAAACATACACATAAACACACACATATATAAACACAAACACACAGACACACACACACACAAACACACACACATATATATAATATAATCATATATATATAATATAAGTATATATATAATAAAAACACACACATATATATATATAATAAAAACACACACACACATATATATATATATATTACTATATACATAAACATATTTCTATTGAATTTTTTTATAAAAATATTAGTATATATAAACAAACACACACACACACACATATATATATATAATCACACACACATATATATATATAAACACACACACACATATACATATATACTTAAAATTATGTATATATATATAATTAAATAACTCGTAGGGAGGTGTCAATGATGTATCATGTTTGAGCCCCACTGAGTTCTTCCTTACATTGGTTTGTTTCATGCTTTTATTGCTAATATAGTCCATTTTCCTACATCAGTGTAAATATATTTATATATATATATAGACACACACACACACACACACACACCTACATACACAAAAGTATATATATAAACACAAACACACACAGACACACACACACACACACACACACACACACATATATATATGCATATATTTATATATAAAAATACACATATATTTTATATTCGATCGCATTTTTTAGAAAACATGGGTAGTTATATATATATTTATAATTCTTTTAATGTACATATATATAAAAATAAAATATTATAATTATAATTATATATAAACCCATATACATATATATTTATACACACATAGACACACACACAGATATATATATATATATGTGTGTATTTAAAGATAAAAACACATATATATATTTTAAATATTATAACATTTTTAAGAAAACCAGGATAATTATAATTATATATATATATATATATAAAATTCTCATAATGTACATAGATATAAAAATAAAAAATTATAATCATATTTAAATATATACACATACACATATACATTTATGCATACCCACACACACAAACACAGACACATGTATATAAAGACACACACATATATATAAACCGACAAACTCATAAAAAACACACATATATATATAACAGAATCATATATATTTTAATAAATGTATATTAATATATAAAATTATTTATATATTTTATTAATTTTTAAATCCATGTATATATTAATATATATATATATATAATAGTATATTTTAATAATCAAATATAGTTTATTTGGGTTGTTCTGGCCTTCATTTAGTGTTTGAAGATACTGGGATCAAATACCTTTGACAAAAAATCAACTATAGGGAGGGAGATTGCCCATGTGATTTGGGTTTGAGGTAAAGAGAGGAAGGGGTGTCACATGGGGAATAAAAAAATAAAATATTAATGATGGGGGGATTCCCATCTAAACAACATTAATGAGGGAGGCTATGTATGTGTTGTTTTGATGGATATATGGAAATGGAGTCTAGGCGGGTGAGGGTGTAACACAGGGGAAAAAATAAATAGAAAAAAATATTAATGGAGGCTTCTTATGTGATGTGGGGATAGAGGTAGGAAGAGGGAGGGGTAATGAAGGTGGAATAAAAAAGGAAAAAATATTTTTTGTGTGGGGGGTTCCAATAAAATCAATGGCAGTGTTAGAGGATGTGCATGTGACATGGGGATGGAGGTTGGGAGAGGGGTGGGGTTGCATAGGGGGTCTAAAAAAAGAAAATGAAAAAATGATGACGGAGGGTTTCCCTTGTGATGTAGGAATGGAGGAGGGGATAGGGAGGGGTATCAAATTAGGAATTGAAAAAAATGGGGGATAAATGAAAAATCAATTGTGGGGATGGAAGTTGTGTGTGTGATGTATGGATGTAGGTAGAAAGATGGAGGGGGTAGTGCAGGGGGGATAAAAAGAGAAATAGAAAAAAATAATTTTGAGGGGTTTCCCATTTGATGTGGGGGTGGTGGTGGGGACGGGGAGGTGGAAGTGCTTGGGGAATAGTAAAATAAAAAAATAATCATGGGGGATTCATATAAAATCATTGGTGGGGAGGGAGACATTCCATGTGATGTTGGAATGGAGATATGGATAGGTGGGTAGCATAGGGGGAATAATAAAATTATGATGGGGGGATTCTCATGTGATGCAGTGATGTTAGTAAGGAGATGGAGGGGGTAATAGACGGTGGAATATATAAAGAATCATAAGAGAAAAAATGAATATTTTGAAAAAAAATTATGTGCGAAATTTAAAAAGGATTTTTTAAAAATATATATTTTTAAAAAAATCTATGTTTCATAAAAACATAAGTAAATGAGGTGTCATATAGAATAAAATTCAAAAATATGGTAAATGAGATGTCAACAATTAAAGATATTTATAATAATCACTATTTTATAGACACATCATTCATTAAAACTTTATAGAAACTTCAGTAATTCAATTTGTGACATTTTAAAACATAGATAATGTAAAAATAAATATCCAATTTATATTTTTTTTGTAGTGACAAGATAGACTCATATAAAACCACTGAACATGTATTCTTCTAATCATCTTAGCCATAGAAATGAAAAAATAATGACTATGCGACTACCTATGTGACATGGTGATGGAGGATGGGAGAGAGGGGGTAGAATAGGGGGAATAAAAAAGAAAATAACTAATTATGATGTGAATACAAATGGAATAATTTCAAAATAAATATGTTATTTTTTATAAATATTTCTTTAAAAAAACTCCGTATTTCAAAAAACAATTAATGATTGTTTAAATGTATGTAAATGGGGTCTCATTTATCAAAAAATTTAAAACATTGTTCTATGAGGTGTCACTAGGTAATGATGTTTATAATAATCACTGGTTTAGAGACACCACATTCACCATCATTTTTGTGAAACATTATTAAATGAAATAATTATATTTTAAAACCTAGATAATGAAAACAAATCGGTAATTTATGTTTTTTGGTAGTGACTGGAAGATCTCCTATCAATCAACTAGATATATATCCTTCTTATTCTATAATCCAATGTAATTAAAAATTCCAAAAAACACTGAATGAACACCAGTGGAACCACTGGACAATGGTTTGTATGATTATTACCCCTCCCATGTCTATGTACTAGAACTAAGATGTGAGTCCACATAATCACCACACAAACATAACGAATTGACTTCACACAAACAAAAATAGAAATAGAAAAAGAAGATAACATAGTCTAGGAATGAAAGATAAGTCTATGGTAGAAATGTAACAACATGAGATTTTATGAGAATTATTCTTTATAATTTCTTTTATGTCTTTTGTTGTACGCTACACAAAGATTATCCTGTGTTATAAGAAACTCTGTATTAGCTTGTAGTATACACAACACTTTTATTGGATCGTGTTACACACAATTTCAAGTTTGTTTGATAGTAGTCATTCTACGCAACATTGAGTGTATATATATATATTGAATGTATAAATGAAATATGGTTGGATTCTGTTATACACAACAACAAATGAGTCTTGCACTACACAAAACCTTGACTTGGCTTACATTACACGCAATCGCAACCTTCCACGATAGCGTGTGTTGTACGCAATACCGAGTTTCACTAAACAACGATATGTTATTAAAATATTATATAAACTAGCCATTATGAATAGTAATACCCACTTTTTGAAATCTTATGAAAATTATCTTTCAAAATGGACTTCATTTTTAGATTATGAATATCAAAATTATCCTAGGGTGAATTTTTGGTATTTTTCTAAAAACATTCAATTTTTGATGAATATTGAGAACACTGGGTAACTATTTAAAAACCGACTTTTTATATAAATAATTATTTATTTTATTTAAATTTATTTTTGGTCAAAATTGATACATAATACCAATATAAGTTCAATGTAATTCATTAGAGTCATTTTATAATAATTTTAGACATATAATAATTTTATTGAACTTTTCACCGTCTTTTACCCACCTTCTAGGGGAATTTGAAAATTTTCATAAAACATAATTTTACCGCTTATGTTAGTGGAATTTTGAAAATCCGAGAGACATGGCTAATATCAAGGAGTAAAATGTGGTTCAATAAGATAAAAATAATTTTTGGTGAATAATAACTTTTTACTTTTATTTACCACGGTTAAAAGTAAATAGGGCAATTAAGGGTAAAAATGATACTATTATTACCATAACACATGTCCTAATTATATTGGATAAGTTTAATTCGACAAAAAAAACCTTAGGAATATAATATTATCATTTAGGTCCACTTGGATTAGATTAGGACATTTATTATTATTTTATTTAAAAAAAGAGTTAAAATAGTTAAAATCAGTGTTTAATAACTAAAACATTTTTAATATAGGGATATACATAAGATAAATTCAACTATAAATATTCATTAAAAATCTGAAAATACTTACTACCTAATGGTATTTTGTTTATAATTTTTAGACATTATATATGTTAATTTATTAATGACACAATGGTGATGCTGTAATTACCTAAATAATCAAATATTTAAATAATTGATATTATAAATACCCAAATAAATGTAATTTGAGGATTTTTATGAATTAAACTAATTTTCTAGATTAATAAGACATGTTAGTATTTATTTAGTTAACTTTTTTAGAATTAAACATGCTGTAACGATTTTCACAGAAATTAAATTCCAAATATTGTCAAAATTGACATAAAATAGTATTTTAAACAAATATTATATTATTAATTGTTATTTTAATCCAAAAAATATATGTTTCGGCCAAATTACACAGATAAGGTTGTATATAATAATATTGAACAGATTGGGGTTCGTTTGGCTTGTTATTGTAAGTGTATTAACCATATAATCTAAGAAAACAAGAAGACGCGGTAAAAGTTAAATTATTTAACTTAGAGTTAAATCTAAACTATAAGGGTAAAATAGTGAACTAAACTTTTCTAAAACCTGTTTTTTGAAATTATTTCAACCTGTCCCCACATTAGCTTCGAAATAAATCAATTTGGAGCTATTAAAAACCGAATATGACTTTATTATAAAATAATATTTTAAGTTTTTCCAAAGGTGCATCTCTCCTCCCTTATAAACATGGATCCCCTTCCTTCTTCTCTTCACACCATTTTGAGCCTTTAAGCTCGTCCAAACCCTGAATATTTATCTTCTACACATCCCTAGAAACATTATGATGGTTCTGGTCTTCTCAAAAGACCAACTCTAGTTCCCTAAGAAGAATCTTAAAGGAGGTGTGTCGAAGAAGAGGTAATCTCTTCTTCCGATTCTCTCAAGTTTCTTTCTTCTTCTACTTCTTATTCTTTAGATGTATCTTTATAAAGTAATAACATAAGTATTAATTATATACTGATATGTTTCTAAAAATATTAAACAACCCTATTTCACCTTCTATTAATCCTACGGAAAACGAAATCACCGCGCATGCGTACGTACGAAATACTGTCTCCACGCTGTGTTGTAATCTGTTTTTGACCACCACCTTACTTGGATGGGTATAATGGTGTAAATAAATAACTATATATGGTTATTGTAAAGTTATATTTATTATTAAATATTATACATACACTTCAATACAATTCCACGATCATGGGAATGATATCATCCATCGTGCGTACGTACGGACTACCGTCTCCACAAACGCGATGAGATTCATTTTCCAGGATTAAACATTCAAGAATGATTATAAAGTATATATAATGAATAATAATGAAATATATGACATAATTAATCTACTGGATTTATGTATACATATATATATATGTCATATACTTACTTCCATTCAAGTCAATAAGGAAAAGAAAACATCGTTCATGCGTACGTACGACCTACCGTCTCCATGAACGATGTATTTCATTTCATTTATCTATCTATTATATATATATATATATACTGAATATATATAATATATATAAATCATTATTTACATTCTGGAAGTAATTAAATCATGATATAAGAAATAATAATATCAAGAACAACAAGTCCAAAAACGTTCGATAAATAAAATGTTTTACCCAAAACTCTGGTTTAACATGGAATTTACAAAAGAACGGGTAATATAAAGTAATAAGTGAACCATATATGATATCATAACAACGAATATGATTCTTTAATAAGTCAATGACATTATTTAAATCATTATACATGAGGTTCAGATACATACGAAGAATATCAGACATAAGGTAAGGGATAATTTTGCAAATCTCATTTTTATCCGAGATTGCTTATACATAAGTATTTACTTGTGTTATGTTCATCATCCATGACCATGTTTTCGAAAAATGTTTTCATAAAATGTTTAATATTCTTCCATGTATGTTTAAAGTCATATTTACCCTTTGTTGAAATTTTACCACATTGTATGGAAGGAATCTTTCCTTTGGTTACCATATAAGGTACTTTTTGACTTTTCCGTTAAAAGTACGAGGAGAATGTTTTCTTTAACTTATATGGCATGAACGGATTTCTACAGTTTTATAACGCCTTATTTTCATGAAGCTTAATCTACAAAATTTCATGATTATTCTCAATAGAATCCATTTCTTTTAAAATTTCATGGAATTTTTTGAAAAGAAAATGATTTTGAAAAAGAAAGGATATTTTCCTCAAGAATTCATTTCAATTGTTTTATCAAAACTATTTTCCATATAAGATGAAATTATTTCATATGTGTATGTTTCAAGTATAATGTCTCTATGATTTACATGGTTTCAATTTTCTTATGATGAAATGATATCCATATGTTTTATATGGATTATGATTTGATGGAATGATGTTTATGAAACCCATTTTATTCAGTGGGTTATGATGAATGATTAATGTTTATGTTGTGGAACATGTAAGAATGATTTCATTATGAGATGGGTGGGACCTATATCTCCTACCAATTCATTGGGTAAATATTTATATCTCATGAGATAGAAATGGCTGGAATGGTATGTTAATCCAGTTCAGTGATACAGGACTGGAACAAGGAGTGAAATCGATTTAGAAAGGGACTTTGTCCACTAAGATGGTCATGGTAGTAATGCCTTGGATAATATAGAAATCATAACATGTGCTTAATGGTTGAAAAAATTACATTATTTATTCCCATGCTATTTTATCTTTATTTATGATCAGTTATGATATATGCCTTACGTACTTCCATGATTTATGTCTTTCCTCACAATTTAGATGTTTAGATTTCATGTTTATGTTTTTGCATTCAGATGTTTATGGATTGTATTATATTTTCTATGTTTACCCTTACTGAGAATTTGAGCTCACCCTTTATATGTTTTCTTTTCCCCAGGATATAAAGAATGGTTTTAGGTAAGAAAACCAAAAAGTTGAAGATCATTATTGGAGATGTTGAAGATCTTTCACCACAATTGGAATATTTTGTTTCAAGTTTCCAAAGACACTAAATTAATACGGTCGTTGGGCATCTTTTTTTGTCATGTATTATGTATTCCACAAAAGTAATGTAATATCCATGTACGTCAAGATTTGGGTCTCTACAGTTGGTATCACAGCGAAGGTTTAGTTAACCTTTGGAAACTAGGATGTGAAAACTTTAGTGATATCCCTATAGATATTTCTAAGGTATGTCTAGGGATGTCCCTAAGGTTAAGTATGCATATAGGTTAGAGTCCTAGAATTATGTTTATGATCATGAATAACCTAGGGTGAACCTAAGGTTTCAGGGATTAAATAATTTTTGATATGTTAGACATCCCATAAGTGACTTTTTATGATTATGTGGTTCCTCTTTATTTTTACTATTTCTTACACTATGGTTTCTGGTCATAGTCAATTGAGGGAATGAGAAGGAATTCAATTAACATTGATTCCAATGGAAAAATTGGTGACTATGATCAAAGAAATTATGTAACCCCTAGAGAGAATGATATTGTGATTATGCTGAATCAGTCATCTTGATATATGATTAACAAGGTGAACTTTAGTTGTATTCCTTAGTCATCAAATAAGAGGAAGATGGAATTTTATTCATGTTCGCATTGTGAGGAGCATAGAGAAAAGAAGATTGAGATTTCTAAAGAAGGGAAAAAGAACCTTGAGTAATACCTAAAATGGAGGGGTAGATGTTATCTATGTGGAGAAAAGGGTTATAGAGTGACAGACTGTTATGGAGTCCAATGTGTGATCTGCGGAGAACATGGGCATTACCAAACTCAATGCCCTAACCTATGAAGTTACTTCTAAATCAAGGAAGGACATATTCCATGACAATCGTTGAAGAGGATGGATTGAAGGGATTATATATTGGAATTAAATAATAATGTTGTTGAGGTAATTTTATTGTATATTGAAATATCTATGTATTGGTCCATTGTAGTTTTCTATAAGAATATGGTACTGGTAACCATGAAAAGTAATTCAAATATTTTGGAAAGTAGATGATATGAGCATAATGAAGCGCTAAAGAGAAAATAAATTGTTTGATAGTATTCATGAGCTCGTGATTGATATAAGGACTAAGTGATATCATTGTTTGAGTATTTGAATTTTTGGTATTTTGGTATGTGGAGAGACTTAAATTTTGACAGCACTCATGTTTTTACTAAGGTTCTATGGTAATTCATGTTTCAAAAGAATACATGATTAAGGTATTCACATGTTTGAAATGTGACCAACAAGACATATCTTATGATATATGGGGGATAAACCATCGTATCCATGTTATTGTTATGTGACCTTTTCAGTATTTGTTTTCCTTATAATATGATATTGGACAGATGTATTTTGGATAAGCCTAATTATTGTAATGTATTATTTTAGACATCATAAGGTATTGTTTAAGGATAGAACTTGTTTTTCAATATTATTTCTAGAATGTTATAATAGTATAGTTTTAGAAAAAGGACAACCCATAGGACGAGCGACAACCCATCGCGTTAGACAAGGTTGTGGGAATCGAACCCACAACCGAAGTGCAACATGCCTTTATTTTATACCACTAGCCTACAGGAAGTCCCTGGTTAGTATAAACTAGTTTTATTTTGTTAAGAGATATGTTAGATAAAGTATAAGTCCATTTTTGGATCCATATACGATAAATCTCACCATAAGACGGACTTATAACTTTTGCTAACCTTTTGTTTGAGATAGATGGAATGACCCATCATTCTATCACATGATCTGCTAACATATGAAGAATGAAAAATTCAACTTCATTTCTTTAAGAGATGATGTTGGAATGTTGCAAGGAACGAACAACGGTGAGATTATACTGAAATAAAGTATGTATATCTTCTAATTCTTCAACTTTAGGGAAATGATCTTGAAAACCAAAAATGTTGTCCTAGTGTCCTCATATATGATGAATCAGATGGTACCTTAGATCATCACAAATTTGTGGCTTTGTGATTATTGGCTTTTTCATATCCATGTTCTCTACCACTCTCCATCGGAACATGATGGTTAGATTTCTCTTCCATATCCATATTTTCATCTATGTTCTCCTATGTGGAAACCCAGTGATTAGTTAATTTGGGTAACCGTTACGTTTCATACTTTTGTTTTTAAAGTTATGTTTTGGTATTACATTATATGATGTGGGTTTCAATTAAAGAAACTTTCAAGTAGAAAACCATTTATAACCCCAACGAATTTCGAAGGTGAAATTAATTTTATGGGGCGTAGAATGTAACAACCTGAGATTTTATGAGAATTATTATTTTTTATTTCCTTGATGTATTTTGTTGTACGCTACACCAATATTATCTTGTGCTATACGCAACACCATATTAGCTTGCAGTATACACAACACTATTCTTGGATCGTGTTACACACAATTTCAAGTTTGTTTGATAGTCGTTATTCTACGCAACATTGAGTGTATATATATATATATACTCAATGTATAAATGAAATTTTGTTGGATTTTGTTATATGCAAAAACAAATGAGTCTCGCACTACACACAACCCTAACTTGGCTTACGTTACATGCAATCATGACTTTCCATGATAGCATGTGTTGTACGCAATATCGAGTTTCACTAAACAATGATATGTTATTAAAATATTATATAAACTAGCCGTTACGAATCGTAATATGCATTTTTTGAAATTTTATGAATATTATATTTCAAAATAGACTTCATTTTTAGATTCCGAATATCGAAATTATCCTAGGGTGAGTTTTTGATATTATTATGAAAACATTCATTTTTTGATGAATAGTGAAAACACTAGGTTACTATTTAAAAACCGACTTTTTATATAAAAAATTATTTATTTTATTTAAATTTATTTTAGTTCAAAATTGATACATAATACCTATATAAGTACAATTTAATTCATTGGATTCATTTTATAATAATTTTAGACATATAATAATATTATTGAACTTTTCGCCGTCTTTTACCCACCTCCTAGGAGAATTTGAAAATTTACATAAAACATAATTTTACTACTTTTGTGAGTGGAATTTTGAAAATCCTAGGGACATGGTTAATATAAAGGTGTAAAATGTGGTTCAATAAGATAAAAATAATTTTTGGTGAATAGTAACTTTTTACTTTTATTTACTACAGTTAAAAGTTAATAGGGTAGTTAAGGGTAAAATTGATACTATTATTACCCTAACACATGTCCTAATTCTATTGGATAAGTGTAATTTGACCAAAAACAATCTTAGGAACATAATATAATCATTTATGTCCACTTGGATTAGATTAGGACATTTATTATTATTTTATTTAAAAAAAAGAGTTAAAATAGTTAAAATCAATGCTAATTACTAAAAAAAATTCAATATAGGGTTATACATAAGATAAATTCGACTATAAATGTTAATTAAAAAGATAAAAAGATTTAATACCTAATTATATTTTATTTATAATTTTTATACATTAAATAATTTAATTTATTAATGACACAATGGTGATGCAGTAATTATCTAAATAATAAAATATTAAAATAATTGATCTTATAAATACCCAAATAAAGGTAATTTGAGACTTTTTATGAATTAAACTAATTTTATAGCTTAATATGACATGTTATTATTGATTTAATTAACTTTTTTCGAACTAACCATGCTGTTATGATTTTCAAAATAATCAAACACCATATAGTGTCAAAATTGACATAAAATAGTTTTTAAAACAAATATTATATTTTTAATTGTTATTTTAATCCTAAAAGTCTAAGGTTCGGCCAAATGTCTTAGATAAGTTTCTATATATTAATAAATAACCACTTGGGGTTCATTTGGCTTGTTATAGTAAGTGTATTAACCATATAGTGTAAGAAAACAAGAAGACACGGTAAAAGTTAAATTATTTAACATAGAGTTAAATCCAAAAGATAAGGTTATAATAGTAACCTAAACTTGTCTAAAACCTACTGGTTGAAAGTATTTCGACCCATCCCCACCTTAGCTTCTGAATAAATAAATTTGGATCTATTAAAAATCGAATATGACTTTATCATAAAATAAAATTTTAAGTTTTTTCAAAGGTGCCCCTCTCCTCCCTTATAAGAAGGGCACTGCTTCCCTCTTCTCTTCACACCCTTTTGATCCTTGAAGCTTGGAAAAACCTGACCATTTCTCTTCCCCTATTCCCTAAAAATATTCTTAAGGTTTTGGTCTTCTCAGAAGACCAAATATAGTGCCATAAGAATAATCTTAAAGGAGGTGCGTCGAAGAAGAGGTAATCTCTTCTTCCGATTCTCTCAAGTTTCTTTCTTCTTCTACTTCTTCTTATTTAGTTGTCTCATTATAAAGTAATAACCTAGGTATTAATTATATAATGATATTTTATTATATATATGAAACAACCCTATTTCACCTTCTATCCATCCCATGGAAAATGAAATCATCACGCGTGCTTACGTACGAAATACCATCTCCACACCATGGTGTAATTTGTTTTCGACCACCACCTTAATTGGATTGGTAGAATGGTGTAAATAAATAACTATATATGATTATATTAAAGGGATATTTATTCTGAAATATTATACATACACTTCAATAGAATTCCATGATCATAGGAATGATATCATCGCTCGTGCATACGTATGGACTACCGTCGCCACGAACGCGATGAGATTCATTTTCCATGATTAAACATTCGAGAATGATTATAAAGTATATATAATGAATAATAATGAAATATATGAAATAATTAAGCTGTTTTATTTATGTATATATATATATATATGTCATCTACTTACTTATATTTATGTCAATAAGGAAAATAAAACAGCGTTCATGTGTATGTACGGCCTACCGTCTCCATGAATGGTGTATTTCATTTCATTTATCTATCTATTATATATATACTGAATATATATGATATATAAATCATAATTTACATTCTATAAGTAATTAAATCATGATATAAGTAATAATAATATCAATAACAACAAGTCCAAACACGTACGATAAATAAAACATTTTACCCAAAACGCTGCTTTAACATGGAATTTACAAAAGAAAGGGTAATATAAAGTCATAAGTGAACCATATATGATATCATAACAATGAATCTGATTCCTTAACAAGTCAATGACATTATTTAAATCATTATACAGGAGGTTCGGATACCTACAAAGCATATCGGACATAAGGTAAGGGATAATTTTTCAAATCTCATTTTTATCTGAGATTACTTATACATAAGTATTTACTTGGGTAATGTTTATCATCCATGCCCATGTTTTCTAAAAATGTTTTCATAAAATGTTTACTATTATTCCATGTATTTGTAATGTCATTTTTACCCTTTGTTGAATTTTTACCACATTGTATGGAAGGAATCTTTCCTTTGGTTACCATATAAGGTACTTTTTAACTTTTCTGTTAAAAGTACGAGGAAAATATTTTTTTAACTTATACCGCATGAACTGATTTTTACGAATTATAACGCCTTATTTTCATGAAGATTAATCTACAAGATTTCATGATTATTTTCTATATAATCCTTTTCTTTTGAAATTTAATGTAATTTTGGGAAAAGAAAATGATTTTGTAAAAGAAATGATATTTTCCTCAAGAATTCATTTCAAGTGTTTTATCAAAACTATTTTCCAACTAAGATGACATTATTTCATATGTGTATGTTTCAAGTATAATGTTTCTATGATTTACATGGTTTCACTTTTCTTATGATGAAAAGATATCCATTTGTTTTATATGGGTTATGTTATGATGGAATGATGTTTATGAAACCCATTTTATTCTTTGGGTTATGATGAATGATTTATGTTTATGTTGTGGCACATATAAGAATAATTTCATTATGAGATGGGCGGGACCTATATCTCCTTCTAATGAATTGGGTAAATATTAATATCTCATAAGATAGGTATGTCTAGAATGGTATGTTAACCTGGTTCAGTGATACATGACGGGAACAAAGAGTGAACTCGATTCAGAAAGGGACTTTGTCCACTAATATAGTCATGGAAGTAATGCCTTGGCTACTATGGAAATCATAACATGTGATTAATGGTTTCCAAAATTACATGATTTATTCCCATGCTATTTTATCATGATTTATGATCCATTATGATATATGCCTTATATACTTCTCAGATTTATGTCTTTGCTCACGATTATGATGTTTAGATATTATGTTCATGTTTTTGCATTCAAATGTTTATAGATTGTTTTATGTTCTCTATGTTTACCCTTACTGAGCATTTGAGCACACCCTTTATATTTTTTATTTTCCCCAGGATATAAATAAAGGTTTTAGGTAATAAAACCAAAAAAGAGAAGATCATTATAGGAGATGGTGAAGATCTTTCACCCTGATTAGAAGATTTTGTTCAGAGTTTCCAAAGACGTTAAACTAATACGGTCTTTGGGGTCTGTTTTTGTCATGTATTAAATATTCTGAAAAAATAATTTAATGACCATGTACGTCAAGATTTGGGTCTCTACCAGAAAACTCCAAATTTTTCCATTATTTAAGATAAAAGAAAATATAAAACTCATCACACACATCCACTCCACTTGAAAAGTCTTAGACTATGATGTTTGAAACTCACATCAGATTAGAATATATCATGGCTAAGACTCCACATTAATCTATGGAGGTATTCACCTACTGAACCATTTTCAATTACTCCTAGGAGTCTAGTTCAACCTCCAGTTTACCAAGGAGACCTCTGGGACACTCTTTAATCTCTTGATGAAATTTCAAAAAATTTGTAGCCAGGTTTACTGCCAAATCATTGACATGTCTCCCAAGTGTATGTGAACTATTGTAACTCCTTACAATGTACCCATCCAATGGAATAATATCTGGTTAACACCAGTCTAGATAAATCTCTGATTCATCCACTAGTAAATACACCCAGAAAGATTCCTCCATCTTGTGATCTTGGTCTAATTATCTATATTTGATTATCTATTATGATTAAAATTCATCAATAATACTATACATAGTGAAACTGAACAACATCCAAAAACCAAATAATCTCCTACTTGAAAATTTCAATATGAATTTAGTTTTCTTATACCATCTACTAGAGTTCACACTATGTGTTATTCAGTTATAATCTCTATTCAATTAACCATGACTAACTAAGGCACAATGATGCCTTAAAAATTTTGTATATTGTATCCATTGTAAAAATATAAGTAGGATTTCACATCCCAGAACACTTCTACAGCTCCAAAACATTATCTTCCAAAAATAATTTTATAATTTTGGTATATTATATTACTATGTTTCATTCTTAAATATATCACTAGATTGAAGGTAACATGGAAGACACTCTAACTATCACAAAATAAAAGCATACTTTCTGATCATTTTAAATGTTACTTCAGCAATCTCATCAATCGTATCAACTAATTATATAATTTAGTAGTATTAATGTACTATTCTACCATTATAGATAAATTAAAAATGGACTATTATGGTGAAATCCATATAAATATTGTTTCACTAAAATTAAACAAAAATACTGTTGAACTCCTCCCAGAATCCATGTCTTTAGTAAAATATGCATCAAAAATTGTTTTCAACTAATTATCTTCTATAAAAAATAAATATTTTTATTTTTATCCATTAAATTATTGAATGATTTATTTCATAGCTTCCCAGTGCTTGAACATGTGTTGTTTCATGATGTAAATAACAAATCCCACTACAAAAGAAATGGATGTTCTTGTTAATGTCCTCAATTTTATTATAATAACAATAATTTAAGAAAAAGACACCTTCTCCATGTAATAATATTCTTAATTTGTGGATGGTAACTATTATTTATATATATATTTGGGTCCTATAAGGGGGTTGACATATATTTATAATCAGTTATCCCAAACCATCATAATGAAATTTTTTTTTATTTTAGTTTGAGATGATACCAAATATCTAGTTTTGTATCTCTATAGATTCTCTTCCATAATATTTTCTTATATTTTACATGGTTATTCAAATAAAACCTTATAGATAACTTTTTATTTAGTTCATTATTCCGATGGAACTCTAGACCTTAAATAATAAAATCCTTAATATAAAATAATATGAAATATGTTTCATTGTCACATTAATTCTGGTAACAAAAAAATCCTAAAAAATCGAACTAAACATTCCTAAAGAATTAATGTTTCAAAATTTCTATTGCATTTTCATGGAACTTGATTTAATATATAAATAATTTATTTCAACTTAAAAATAGGTCTTTTATTTTTTTTGAACTTCATAACACCACATTTTTATCATTTTACTGCCTTTGTATAAATCACCAATAAGAAAATATGTCTTTACATCCATATAATATTTGTATAGGTTTTTAGGTGGAACAGTTCCAAGAATTCATTGAATGTTTTCATGATTCACTACTAGTGAGAAAATTTCATAAAAGTCAATTATTTATTTTATTGATAAACTTTAACCACTGGGAATACATTTATCTCTTACATAAATTATCTTACCATTTCAAATAAAAAAACAGTTTTTTATAGATATTATTTTCCATTTTGGTATTTCATCTAAATCTCTTATATAATTGTGATTTTAGGAATTAATTTCCACCTCCATAGTTTAATCTCGCAATTTTGAGTCAATGTGAGTAGCTGCTTTTTTGGATTGTATATTTCTCCTATGTCCATTAGAATTATGATGTTTATAGTATACTAAAACATGTGAACTATTTTTATGATATGATTAGATCTTCAAAAAACAACCTTAGGTCCATCCAATGGAACCTCTACATCTTTTAGTCATATTTCTAAACACTCTCTCTGTCTTGTAAACTAACTATTCAAATGTTGACCTCTAAAAGTTCTTGTAATGTTTCCTGATGTAGATTTTATTGACTATCCTATGTCCAATCATATATAATTTCAATAATTGATCTATCTTAAACTTAATTCTCATACAATATATAATATTTAATCTAATATCTTTCATTGGAAATAAAATATCTATTCTAAATGATTTTCCCATCATCATCAAATTGTTGATATCCAAAGACCTAATCTTTACATCATATGAAAATAAACACCTTGTATTTCACCTCCAAAATATCTCTGTTATTTACATGGATAGTAACACTTGAAATAATCCAAATACTTTGAGATGGTTTACCTCTAGTATCTTTCTAAAGGGATGTTCTTCTAGAAGTTGATTCCCTATAGATTAATCTGCATTTCTATTAACCACATGTACTAAAATATTTATTGATTTATACAAAATTTTATTTGGAATTATAGATCTAAGCCTCATACTCTAGACATTATTTTTATACATACGATTCTCCTTACATCAGATTGAGTTTTTAGTTGTTTTTGGGGATTAATATTCCCATATATGATACCCATCCTTTGGTAAATGTTAAAATTATATTGTCTATTGTATTCTCCACCATTTTTTATTCAAATACACATCAAATTTTATTCAAACTCCCTTTTAGAAAGAAATGTTTTACATAATACAGTTCTAAAATACATTATATTTATTTTTAGGAAGTAAACCCATTGTTTTTTATTGACATCATCCATTAAAGTCATAGATTATAAGGACCCTCCATTACAGTGAATAAGGGAAGGTCCCTGATCATCAAAATGAATAGGCTCCAACTTCTAATTCACTATACTTCATCCATAAAATCTAAATTAAATACTCTTTCATCTCCCTAACATAAAATTCATTCAATTTTGAAGGTCCATGTGATCCATTTTAAGTGTTCCATTTTCCTCTAGGAATTTTGAATTCTTTTCCCTGAGCTGACCAAATCCATTGAGCAGAAATTTTATAAAACCCAATTAAGTTCTTCTGTTCACTAAAATTTCAACCTATAATCCATTCAAGTACATGTTATAGTGATTTACCCCATGATATATCACTATGGATCCTCAATTAATTTTCTAAACAACATCTAGAAAATCATTCTGAAACAAACATTATAATACTTTCCTACTGATATGAGGTTATTCTAAAGACAAAAAATATTTCTAATATATTACTATCTCAATAAAAATCCATTTTCATTAAAATAATAACATATAAAATCCCAACTATATCTTGAGTTTCACTTTCTACTAGATGTACTCTTCTGAAGATTATCAATACATAATCTATCATGAAACCTCACTCATTATTTGAATGGAAAAATGAATCTAATTCAATATCTAATGATTCTTCCTTAATGGTCACACTCAGTAACACACCAGGTCCTCTATCCAATTAAATGACATATTTAATTTATCTACATGTTTAATCTTATATTTTATTCTTAAAATATTTCTTAATATATTCTTATATTCAAAAAATCAAATATGTACAACCTGTACAAGCCGAATTACCACGAGTTCTTATCTAGGACTTATCATATTAAGACTTATTCATTTCAATATCCATATATTGTGATAAATATACTCTTATTTTAGTAATAAGAGATATTATAGATTCATATTTTATATACTTCTACAAAAAAATCCTCACTGAATATCATGTTTTGAATGTTATTATAAAATAGATATGTTTTCTAACTAGAGTTTCTCACTACGACAACCATGAAATTCAATCATCTATAATTGAAGATTTGATAATAAAATTTGAAACATAATCTATGTAACTTACCTTCATTAATTAAATCTACCCTTATAAAAAACTGAAATCATTCATGTTATCCGTTATAGTTCTTCTATTAAATAACCACATATAGAATATTCATAACATTATGAATGATTTATTGTGAGCTACTAAATTTTCCTAGATGTTAAAAATGATTTCACAACTTTTTTTGTATGTTTCTTATCATTATTGATGATATTAATATTTTATGAAAGTGAAATATTTATCAATAATAAGTGTTTTTGTCCAATGACTCTAATTCCCTATTATCCCTCTTCTCAGTACAATCATAAAAAAAAGTCCATCTATGTATTTTTGAATTCGATGGTCTTCTAGTTTTATACTCTAAAATGGGAAATATATTCCCTAAAAAATTAATAAGAACCATCAATTCCTCTTAATTCATTCTTTTGGTGACATTGAAACCAACTAATTTCAAACAAATTGTAAGCTCAGGAGAGGAAAACCCTGAATGTTGTGACTATTGTAAACCCCCCCCCCCTTTGATACCAATTATAGATAAAGGGGAATAAATGGGAAACACACCATCTGGACAATAAATGAACATAGTAATAACTTTGTACAATATATGGAATCATATAAAACCACTAGATTGATGTGTTTTTTATCATCTCATCCTGCATAGTAAAAAATATTATCTGAGTATCTCATCATGCACATTAAAAAGATAAAAACACTACAAGAGAAAAATGAGTGGAGCCACCAGATAATTTTTTGTCAAATAATTTTTCCTAACCAGATTGTGTACTATAACTGGATGTGATTACACATAATCACCACAAATAATTGATTAATATACTTCACACAAAGTGAAAAAATAAAAAAAATAATATGATTACTTAATTCAAACTAACATCCTATATACATCGGTGAACAATATAAATATTTTCATTAAAGGAAATACAAGTTGACAAAAAACACATCACTTGCATCATTTCCACATACAGTGTCTCATAAAATTAATTCATTCCTAGTATAAATCAAAAATGGGCCGACAAATCTTTATATAGAGGTATTCATCCATTGAATTGATCCGCTACCTCACATGATTCATGATAAACCTTCCATTGACTTGGGAAACCTCTAATAAACCATTAAACCAACCAATGAAGCTTCTAATAACCAATAACCTTTCTTATCACCTAAACATGGAGTTTCCACCATAGGAGACATCAATTTTTGGAACATTATTTAATTAAATCCATATAATTGAATACATATGATGGAATTATTTAGAGTGAACCTCATTCTAGAGAACTCTCTCATCTCTCGACTTAGAGATACACCTAATAGTATTTATCTATCTGATGATCATTGTTCACTGATTCATTTTTGATTATATCCATTATTTTACATCCATCCATAAAACAATGTTTTAGAAATTGAAAAAATTTCATAAAACCTTATAGGGAGATCCAAGGATCGGGATTGGGATTTTTGATTGGAGCATTAGAATGAAAAAAAAATTGAGGATAAATATGAATTGGTTGAGTTTCTTCATAGTTTTTTGTATGATGAGGACCATTTAACATAAAACATAGTGAAAAGTGATCCTTGGTATTAGAGTTCCACAAACGACACCCATTCAGCATTATGGAATCGAACATGACATGTTGGTAGGTAATTGATTACTAAGGGAGGATGTGAATGATTTATAATGGACCACTATGGGAGTTTATGGGTGAGAAGAAATATGGTTGATATTTTTTAATGAATTTATTTTTTTAGGGTTGTGAAAATAATAGGAGAAATGATTTTTTTGGTATTGAAAAATTGAATGCTAGATGAATTGGGGATTCAAATAAATATTTTGAGTTTTAAAACAACACAACTAAATTTTTTATGTGCCTAAATGTTTCTATGGTTCCTCAAGTTCTTATATGGGAATTAATGAATTTATGGAATACTGGATAGAGTATATAGAAATAAAAACCTATGGATCTATAGGTATTTAGGGATGGGATTTCTTGTTTATAATTCAATCATGGGATTTGGTTGGGCTCAAGGATATATTTTGTTGCTATATTTATAATATGGTGTTCTTAGAAAAAGATTATAGTATTGAAATAATCTAGGGATATTTTGGAGTGAATTTGGTATTTTTATGGTTATTTTTTCTTTTCTACATGATTACACTGAAGTTAGAGGAAACCACATGGAAAACTCTACATTCTATGGAAAATCATGTGGGTGAATTTTGGATATGGTAAATCATTGTGAGAAAACATATGTATGATGAAGAATTGTGAATAAATGGTTTGGGGAGAACCTTTTGGGAAGACATTACATTTGGGAGGCTGCATGGTTGGTACATGAATTAGTAAATCATGTAGTCAAACCATGGAGTGTGTGATACTTAGATACAACATGGGATACATATAAAATGAATAGTTTGTTATACCATACCAAGTGAGGATCCTGAATCTAGTGAGAGAAAAACAATAGTTGAAATGTATGGTAAATTGTGTTGAAAGACATTTAATATAAAATGTTTCATTAAATTTTATAATTTTCCATTTTCTCTTATTTTATTTAAAGTGTTTGGAATATTTTCCATCACCTATCACATGGAAAACCCTAAAGAGATCTAGAATGATCTAATTCATTATTTATCCTTTCTTCCAAGTTCATCCTCATTATATTTCAAGGAATTTTTAAATGGTGAAATATTATTTTTTAATCATTATTCATTCCCTCTTCCCTTTTATCCATTACTAATATTTTGGTGTTAGTACTAAGTTTTAAAGAAAATTAAATTTAGTCTTGGTAAAATCATATCAATATGATGGATATCTTTCAATAATTTGATAGATTATATCATGGATGGGTGAACACACATTGTTCCATGATATTTTGATTGAGCTATGCCACCCTATGATTTTCTATGTTATTTTGATTAAATTGACTGTAATTTGTGGGTGAATGGGTTCTTTATAATAATTATTTCATTAATAGATATTCTAGGATCATTCCACATGATTTTTTAATGACATTACATATTATGTAAGAACTATTATGTTTCTCGATATTTTTTATGTGGGTAAAAAAAATTAAATGAAATTGGGTGATTAATTATTATATTCTATAAAAAATATGTAGAATTTCATGGATTGTGATTGAATCTCCAGTGATGATACAAGGCTTGGATGATCATAGGAAATTGTGTTTGTGCTTACTTAAATGGAATTACTCCATACAAGTTCGGTGGTCCATGAACATATCCATATAATATATGTATTTTTATGTGCATGTGACATGCGGTCTGACCAATCAGGTGTGATAAAACATCAAATGAAAACAAATTGTTTCCTTAAACTACCATGAGTATAATGGATGTATCTTGGACCATGACTAATCCTTAGACTCCAGTTTGATTTCTTAGCCACCGAAATTCAAGGGCCTAACCATAAATGTGTTTGTTATAATATATGTAACATAGAATGTTATAAATTAAATGAGTATAATGAGACATATTGGACATAAGGATTGTGTGAATTTATTCCTCTTGGGTCTAAAGAAGGTTCTCAAGTAATGTTTCTGGGAAAAAAATTCCCTCAATTACTACATGATCAAGTATGAAATGATATCATTTGCGGTATTGGGAGGTTAAAGGTAGGTCCTCAGGCTCGGTATGAGATTAACATACTCTATGATATATTCCTAAGGGTAGTTTGGTATAAATGGGTTTCATAGGCCTAGTGGTGGTGAGAGATATGATTGTTTTATCATACATGATGGCGAATAACCTCTTGATGGAGTATTAGAGCCTTTGTGAGATACTAGATTTCAAGATGACCTCTAGATCTTGATGAGGTATGGAATAAGGGATTACTCTTGGTGACAGTTTGAGAGCTATCCTAAGAAATATTTGGGATGAAAACCATGTGAAGGTCATGAGAATGATTTAGAAACTTGGAATAGGATTTACAAGGAATTTAGCTGCATCTATCTTGAGACATTACATTATTAAAAATACCATGTTATGATGTGGAAACTATAAATATAATTAGGCCATAAAGATGAGGAAAGGCCTAGGAAAAGGTTCCTGTAGTCTAAGAGGAAAAAATGGAATATTGGATGCAACATGGTTAAACTGAGTATAAACTAAGATAGGTCTAAAGGAACCTAGGAGATTCCTATACAAGAGGGATGAGAATCTTAATGGGTTCAGTGTGATGTGATTGTACAATGAATATATTCTTTATAGATTCACCCTGAGTGGTCGGATGGATGATGATACATATTTCAAGGATTTGGTTAGGCTTCAATTAATGAATCTAGGTTGTGTAATTGAGAGACCTAACTAGATATTATTTCTTCTTGTTTGGGGGAGTGGAACCCCAATATGATATGTGATAAGAGGTTCAATGGATAGATCATTCCATAATAATATATGATTCTGAGGTTCAAGGGAGAGAGTATTATGAGGTTATGTATAATATATTGGATTCTTTGGTGGGATGAAGCTACCAATTTTTTTTATATTTGTATTATTATGTGCCCTGGTGGGATGAATCCCCCTAGGAAAATATGGCATGGTAACTATTCTTAGTATGGATGTGGATTCTTGGGTTGTACACTATATGATGTTTTGGGGAGTAATATTCTACTGGGTGTATGCTATATGAGGTTATAGAGTGTGTTTCAACCTCTATGTTTGTTTTTTATCAACCACATGGGTGGGATGTATCCCCTAGATAATGATGACTGAATAAATATTACAGGTAGGTGATACAACCCCTTGTGTGTTTGGAAGGAATCTATTATATGGTGGGATGTGACCCCTTGTATCATTATATATATTTTTCTTAGAAAGATGATTCCCCTGAGAGTATGGTTATCTAAATAGGTTCTGTGGTAGGATGTGGTCCCACTAGGGCGGTGACATGACAAGTTCAGAGACATAATTTATTAACATAAGAAGTTATGACTGACCTCAGGTGTTACCTTTGAACCTGAGGGATGACTGTTATTATTTTATTGTGTCTTAAGACTACATTATTTATTCTAAGAAAATCACATTGTGGATAACCTTCATATAATGGTTACACATTGGGACATCGTCAGTGGTGACCTAATGAGTTTTACTCACACCATGTACAGGAGGACTTGACACAGTATAACCCAACCGTATCTCATGATCAATGGAATTAGGTGGGTAGAAGCCTTGTATTACATTGTGGAGTTAGATAGTCAAGATGGAGTCTGGAAATGATAAGTGGGGATAAGAATAGGGTCTTCTTGTGTACTTTTAGTTGTTCAAATCATATATGTGAGCAGTCTATTAGTAGATCAGAAGGGTGTATGATTGTATAAAAAAATTATTTATTTTATCACAACTATATTTTTTGATTCCATGTATTGTGATGTTTTGTATGGATTAGTTTTTTCTTATTTTAGTTTTTTAACACGTTGGTTAGATGGTATAATATCCCCTTTGGTAACATGTTAGACCCTCGCAGCTAGCTGGCAGCGTCCGATGTACGGGGAGATGCACTTCAAGGATTGAGACAACTTGGTATGATTACTATGAATTAAACAGAGCTCCGGAAATAACAAAATATTGCATCATGAACCGAATAGATTAGTAAATAGTAATTAGTATAGGTGAAAGAATAGGTAGTAGCTCCAAGTTGTCCACTGTGAGGCCGATGATCCTAGAGTGGTTACCCAATGGATACAGGGTACCCGATGGTAGGTTAGTGAGTTCTCATGTGGGGTCCTATATGTTTTTAAAATTAAATAATAAATTACATTTATCATTTTATTTAATTCAAAATAAGGTAAAACCCTTATATTTTTTTTCAACAAGATCAACCCCCACTCTCCATTCCTCTTTTCTCCCTCTTCTAGGAAGTGGGTCTTCTTTGTATGTGGTCAGATTTGGATGTCATATTTTTCATAAAATAGCCACTTTTAAGTATATGTATCATATTCACTACATATTCCATTTATAATGTTATCTCTACATTTTTTCATTGATTATAACTTATTATAATGATTTTTATATATTTCTCTATTTATAACATTTTATGTCGAATTAACTAATGGTATTAATTTAGTGGGATTTCATTGTATTACTATAGGTAGTCTGGAACCATTCTTGATGGTATATACATGTTTCATGTGTTTTATGATATGTAGTCTCACTATACATCTATGAATGAACAAAAATTAAGTTGAATTTATTCCCATTGACTCTAATGATGTGGTTAAGGACTTATAGGGCTATTAGGGACCCTTTGATCACTATACCCTGATGTCACAACTATGGATAACTATAAACATGATTTAAAGTGTGTTGTACCATATGTTTTTGGACCCATTAGGGACATTCTTGAGAATTATAATCACATAATGGACCTATATAAGTTACACTACAGTCCTTATACATAAGGGAGGTATGTGATTTTTATGGCAAAGAATATAAATGGGCCTATGTGGAACTCCTATTTTTCCCTATAATCATTATGTCTAGTTTTATTAGTATTTTGGTGGACCATTTCACCCCCAATAGAATATTTTTCATTGGGATGGTCCTAGATTTATTTGAAACTTGTAAATAAGTTAGTCATAATTGAAATGACCAAGATTATAATAAAAATAGTTGAATATTTTTTCTAAAAAATTAAATTTCTGTATTATGTTTTCAAGTTTATTTTTTATTTATCATTGTAATTTATTTAATGTACATTGGATTATATACCCTTACTATTGGAGATGGCTATACTTGGATGGAATTCTCATTTTTATTATGTTGTGTACAAAAAGGGATGTAATTCAAATAATTTTATATGTTCATGATTGGGATACCATCTAATTTTTTTTGGAAAAATTCCCATATATTTAAAAAACATAATTCTTATATGTACTTGATGATGTTACAAATGTGATATTCTACTTGATTACTTGTTTTTTCTATGGAATTCATATGTACTTCCCATGTTATGAAGCTTTTGTGGAAGGGGATGTTATTCCCATATATATATATGTGGTTTTGTATGGTATGTGATTAATTTTATTATTATAGCACCATGATATTTCATTATTAATTCATATTAAATAAATACCAAGTCATTGATATCTTTTAATATCAATATTAATGATACAAAATAAATGATGATATATTTTATTAAAAAAATATTAGAATACATGATAAAAATAAAAAATTATGTTAATGATATATGAAGAATCATTACGAATCCAATAAGAGAAAAAACCCACAAGTAAATTAAAATATTATGAAAATTAAATTTGTATTCTTCTGATATTCATTGAAGATTACAACTTAAATAAAAAATAGGGGAAAAATGAAAATATTAGAAATTAAATAGTCTTTCTGAGAACTGAGTCAATAAAGAGGATGAATGATTATATGGATATATTTAATTATATATTTAGGAATAAAGTATAACCAATATATATATAGTCATTAGACTAATGGAAATTGGATATATATACATTGGATATATGGTTTTTATATATACTAGTTACCAATTTGTATATTATGGTTTTGTAATTTTTAGTAAAAAATTAAAACTAATATAATTCCCAAATGATAAATAATTCTATAGTGAAATAAAAACAATCAAATATCTCATTTATTATGAATATAAATATTTTTCCAATAATTATAATTTTTATTATTTTCAAAAATATTAATTTCAACTGTTTTTAAATCTTAAATAAATATTATGATACCAATTGATTAATAAAAAGTAAATTTATAGATGAGAAATAATAAACTATAATGGGATCTGATTAAAATAATTGGATTTTAAAAAATATGTTTCATAGAAAAGATTTATTTTTAAATATTTGTGTATTTTTATCTTAATAAATAAAATTGATAACTTTAAAGTTTTTTTCTTTTTAATTGTTTCAATGTGTAAAAAATAGATTATAAATATTTAATTAGTAAATAATATAAAATATGATTAAGAACATTGATGGTTTAAAAATACATTTATCTATAAATTATATATATATATTATTTTTTATCTAAAAAATAAAATTTTTATATTTAGAAATTAAATAAGAATAATCAGATTCCAACATTTTAATCATAACATTAAAATTATGTAAGAATTTCAATTTCGTTTATAGCCATAAAAATATGCAATAGATGTAAAAAATTCTACCATGGTAAAGGTAAAATGATATAAAAATGGTTAAATTATGTTTTAAGAAGTAAAAATGTTAAGGAAACTTACATATGAATTTTTTGGATGTGTTGATAAATGACCAACCTTGTATCAATTCACATACTCATAGATAACAAGATATGGGTGGTAGTTCAAGGTGACCTTTTCATCTAAAAATTTAACAAGGAAGGAACTTTTTGTTCCACCGTAATATCCAATTCCCAACATCAATTTAATATTTTATAAGGCCTTCCGAGGATTCTCGTCCTAGGTTATCTCTAATGATATGTATAACTGTTTGGATAAAATCTTATTACCAATTAGCATGACCATTATTTCTTCCCTCCTACCATCTCAGGCCTCTTTAACGTTAATGATTTCACTAATATTATTTATGTTCTAGTAGTGGTGGATCCTTGGGGGACATGGTGTTGGGACTCAACAATCCATATCATGTTTATTTTTATCATATGGTTTGTGGACCATTTTACTGTTCACATAGATGCAGTCGCTCAAGGAAAAGATATTCATTTGACCTTGATGTTGCTGTACTACTAAATCCCTTAATATGAAATTATGGAGAAATATATTCTTTATTTTTATTTGTTCATCTTCACGTTGAACTTACCTTGAGATATAAGAGAAATATCCCAAGCCATGGATGTTTGAGAATATTTTTTATTCATTGTTTGACATCATCTCGAATAATAAATCCTTTTTCATGGGGATCAAATTGACATTTTCTAAAAGATTCTAGTCCATTTGGGATACCTATATTGAATTCAGGTTTAATGGAATCCTAGGAAATACCGATCATCTGAAGATGAAACTCAATTTTGTCATTCATGACTTTTCAACTTCTATCAAGTTATTAATTAAATGGGCTATTTTTCAGCTTCTCTTATGGCCCTTTATCCACCATTAGAGCTATTATCTTTTGGATCTACTTGGTTCCACCCACCATTGAGTTGAAATTAAATATTTATGGAACTTTCATAAATGGGATAATGAATGGAGGTGGTATCATTTTTGACCATTTTGGTTTAGTGGTTATAGAATATAGAGAATTTTATAATGGAAGAATTTCTTTGATTACTAAATCCAAAAACATACTTTCAATGATTTATAGTTCTATATAGAGGTATATTCTTTTGTTTATGGTTTAAATAGATTCTTATTTAATAAACATGTATATGGAAATAATCTATTCTGCTCACTAGTCAGTAGCATACATCATAAGTGAATAAAGAAACTTTCTACCTTATAATTTTATGATTAATAGCCCCAATAATAAAATTATCAAAGAATCCAATTATAGGGCCTCCTTGGGAAATAATTCATCCCCACATTCAATTTTTTCTTCATTAGGCACTTTTTCACTGGATTGTTATACTCATATTTATTTTGATGCACTAGGACAACACCACATTATCCACTTATGATTATATTCTTCTTATAATTTTTTTATTTAGAATATAAATTTATCTTTCAGTTAGGGGATGACTTACCCATATATATTATTTTCAGAATTTCATCCACTTTAAATTTAAAATGTAAACTGTATACATTAGAGGAATGAATATTTAAGGAAATTCAACTAAAAATCACTTATAAAAGAAACCCAACTTTAATCCTCCCAAACCACATTTCAATTTGGTTATTTATTTATTCTAAATGATTTTTCATATAATAAATCATTTTATGATTTTTGGTAGATTTTTATACTAATATGTGTGACTAAATACTTTAATCCAAATGAACACATGTCTTGAATGATCTAATCCTTGAAATTGATTATCTGTGCTCTTCTCTAAAATTTTCCATTTAATTATCATATAAGATCTTTATAAATATTATTTATTACTCGTGTAATGTTTTATTAACATCATTAATTTTTTTTTGAAAATTTTACTTATATTATATAACATTAATCACATAATCGTTCACTTGTATAACATGTTCTTTTTTGGTTGGTTCAAAAACCAACCTAGGTGATGTTATACCAACATAAAAATTTTCATTCTGAATAAGTTTTAAGAAAATAGTACTAGAAATATATGATATAAGGAATTAATTACTGTTACAAATATTTTTATAGAATTTTGACATAAAATATGAATTTTCATTATATTGTAACTTCTTTTTATTGTTAAAATACCAAAAACATTCCCCCATGGAGTCCATTCGCACAAATCTTAACCATACTTTCTATAAAGTGGCCATGGTATCAAATAAATAATTTCAAAAAAATTAATACAATACCTCAAATAATCTTTAAAAATGATCTTCTTATCAATGAACAAGGATTGAAAAATTCATTATGAAACTTGTAAGAAACAATCAAAATTACTAGCATCTGAGGATGATAATAAACTATAACTAACTAATATATTTGTAATAATGGATTATAATTGATTATTATATAAGGTAATGGATTCGAGTGAACTTTTTTAATAATTTATTAATATGATTACGTTGTTTATATAGGAGGTTAAATAATTTTTTTTGATGTTATGGGTGAAATTATGTGTTTATTTTCATATATCACTTTCAAATCAAAATATACAATTTAAAGAATACTTATTTGGGGAAATTGAACGTTATTTATATATATAACAACATTAATATTATTACACTCTATTAATTTATGTGGTTTAAATGTATTTTTGACATTTCAATTCCCATTGGTTCAATATTAAACAAAGAGGATTCCAATAAGTAGAATAAACCTTATCTCATCGTTTGGTTGGGAATCATTCTCTTAGAAGTCCATATTCATTATATTCTATGATGTAAGTCCTTATATTTACTAATATTATTTATTATGGTATTATTTCTATTTATTTGAAATTATTTATAAAATTATTCTTAAATTAACATTTTATGTAGGGGTTTCCCCCCAAACATTGTCATTAATTACAAAAGTGTGAATGGAATGTTTTTCAATGATTTATACAGGATTAAATTATATCAATTTATTCATTAATGTTATTTTAGAATATTAAAATTTAATTTTTCATGGTATTCCAATGTAATTTATATACTAATTGTTTTATAAATATCTATTTAGAATTAAAGTTATAAAAAATGAGGTTTATTTCATTTTATTTCTCAAAGAAAATTTCAAATACATTAATTAATGTTTTTTAATCTATTTAAATATAAATTATTGTCTATTATGATTCATTAGGTATATTATCTAATGGTACTATACAAATTATTTCTCTATATAAATTAAAATTATTCCTTTCGATGTTTTCATGAATTATACTTATTTCCCACTAGTTAATTTTTCTATATAATCTTATGAATGTTTGCAAGTTCATGCAAAACACATATATATTGTTTTACATAATTCGATTGGTGGGTATTATATGTCACTCTAATTCATTGGTTAAATAATTGTATCTCATTATATAACACGAAAGGGACCAAAGAGTTAACCCAATCTAATATGGGATTCTATCCATGATTTTTATTTGAATTTGGAATGAACCCAATTCACTATGGGAGTATTCCAACTCTTTGATGGTGATCTATTCATAGATCCTAATTATAATAAATTATTTTTTATTCTTATGATAGTGCCAAATTCTTATACCTATATTTTATATTAATGGATTTTGATTATTGACTGACATTTATACATTCATATTACTCATGTATTATCTTATGGAAAAACCATTATTCCATGACTATTGGTTTAGAATATACATTCTAATGGTTAATATAATTTTATTTTGTGTCTATGAGACTTGATTATGTTTTCATACCATTATTCTGAATTATGATCTCAAATTTTTTTATCACATGTTTACCATCACTATGCATTTATGTACACCCTTTTTCATGTTTCCCTTCTCCTATTTATAAGAAATGATAATATTGATGATATTTCTAAATGGTTAACATGTGAGAATACTTTTTCTAGGAGATGTTGTAGATATTATATAATAATTTAGTTGCTTATAAAATCTATAACGAAACTAAACTAATAGGTTTCAGGGTGTGATTCTATTAGGAGATGTAATGTTTAATATAAGAAAATTATTTATTTTGTACGTATTATGTTCTCAAGTTATCTCAATTAGTATAAGAGAATTATTTAGTTATTTCGGGGGATTTTGATACGAATAGTAATATTATAGAACATAAAACCACATGTGATGAACTAAATGTGATATAAGATGAACCTAAAATGTCATAAGTTAATATGAAGTTGTCTAAATTTATGATATATTGGTATTTATTTCCCTTATAATATGATTTCATACTTTTATTACTATTTATTGATACTTAAACATGGATTTTATTCAATGGTTAAAACTAGAATGAATTGAGTTAACAATATTTATGATGGATAGTTCAATGGTTAATTTATTGAGACACCAAATGGGATGGGATATGTGGTGAAAAATATAATGGATATGCTCACCCAACTAATTCAATCTTTAATAAGTGAAAAAAACAAACTGAACCCCTAAATGAACTAAGGAACAAACCCTAATGTACTTCATGTGGCAAAATCCACTCACCATTAATGGGTCCTCTAATCCTCAAATTTCCAAAAAATGGAGAAGCACAATAGAATATATATTTTTTCTCAAGTGTTTTGTTCGATAAAATATTTTTTCTGGTTTTTATCATTTGTTAGGTGATGTTGAACAAATGTGGAATCTAATTAATAATACGAGAAAAGATATAGAAATAGAATCCATATAATGATGAAATTTTTATATGAAATTTTTCAATAAATATTTTCCTTGAACTCATTTCACTAAAATTGAGATATAATTTCATATGTTTATGAAATATGATGATGAAGCCATAGGTTCATATGGATCAAACATAAAAATATATATAATTAATGTTACTAGTATTATCATTAATAATACAAAAAATTTATCATTTCTTTTTGTGTCTAAAACCATGGAATTGATAATTTTTAGCTATAGAGAAATTTGGTATCTATGAAGATGCTATTCAATATTCCATGAAGGTATATCTAAATATTCAAGAGTCTAATTTCCCACATGGTTTTTGGGATAAGAATATTAAAAATGATTTTTTATTTAATATTAAATGATAAAACCCATGAAGTAATGGAATATATTCTCCATACAAGTCAAAAACATTTAAAGAGGCATGGTGGAAATATCCTGTTGGGGATTGATAAATAATCCACATGTAAAATAGAAGGATACAAATCAAAAATTGATTAAAAAATATCATCATAACACACCAATGAATATGCAATGCAGTAATTATAAGTAATATAAATATTACACAAAGGAATGGAATGATCCAATGGTAAATTAAAAAAATCGACATCTATCAACCCCAATGTCAAGGGAGAAAGGGAAAGATGATTTTAGTTCATATTATCATATTAAATTATTAATAATGGTTGGTTGATGACCCAATGTAGACAAGTTCTCACAATTTAATCTTTTAAAATCAACCCATACTATTTGTTAAGATTATAATCACTAAATTAGAGAGTCTTAACCTCACTCATGTGTGTAGAAAATAGAAGCACAATGAGCATTATTATATTTATAAGGCTTGGTCCCTTATTGGTTAACCTAATCCTTATAATGGTTCGTTTCTCCCCCAAACCATATATTATATATAGAAATCACAACTAATTAAAATCTGATATTTATTTTATTGAGTTATACTATATGTGTCTAGAGTAACACTGAATGATATAGATTAAAAATTTCTTTATATATGATATTAAATAGAGATGTGATATATATTATTTAATTTGTTCTTAAATTTTAAATAGTAGAAAAAGAACTCCCTCATGGAGCCTCTAGAAATTTTCAAGAAGAAATACATAGGCCTTGAAGATATGTTGTAGAGATGATTTTTTATTCTCTAAAAAACTCAACACTTTGAACATTACGAAATATCACATCTTCAAATGAATGAAATCATATTTCTTTGTTCTTACAGTTTCATTAGTTTATGAAAAATAATTTCAAACATAACTTGCACAATAGTGGTTATTAACATATTATCTATTCATTTTTGATATTAGAAATCCATAAATCTCCAAAAATAACATTATTTAAGAGAATTAAATTTCTCCTATTATGTTTAGTTCCCTCAATTAGAAAAACAATGAGACCTACTTTTCCTTCCACCCCAAAGGGTCATTATAAAAAATACTTCTTTATAAATCCCTACATTACTATTCACTTTATTCAAAATATATCATGTCTAAAAAGTGTGTTATATTGATTACTCAAATAAAATTCTATACTTTATCTTTCCATTTTCCTAGCATTGATCAACAGTCACAAATATTGAATTTTTGAATTTATGTGTATATCATTCTTGTTGTTCATACTAAAACATTATCGTTCTCATCATATTATTCAAATTTCTCTCACAATAAGGAAAATTAAAAAAAATTATTTTTTTCCATAAAAACATATATTTAAACATTTCATAATCAGATATAGGTGTTTAATCGACCATAAAAGTTGAAGAGCATAAAAAATGTATTTTAGATGTAATATCAAAAACTTATCTCTCAAAGTGATTCATCTTAGATCAACATAGTAATGTTTTAGATATTATATCTCAAACATTTATACAAATATATATAAAAACATTATTTTCAAAAAATCACATGAACAATCTTAAATCAGATTTTAGATGCAATGGTTTTACATTGAATATCAGTTATTTCATCGTCAGGTTTGATTTCGTTTGAATATTCAAATTCTTGAAAATCAAATTTTAAACCAGTAGAAACTATACTTTTGTCTATGTATATAATTATAATATTTAGACATTTAAAGTAATATTTTCACCAAATTCATAAATTCAATAAAAAATTGCTTCCCCTAATGGAAAATAATTATTTTCATGTAATATGATAAATCAAAGTCATACATTGAAAACATTAAATTAGGCTAAAATACTTTTTCTTAGGCATGAAGACTTACATTTAATGTAATATTATAATTCTCATATAGTTAAAGATTATTACATGAACTCAAATTTCTACTCTCAAAAAATAAATATGATGTTTAGTTTTTTAATCCTTAAACTCAATACATTTTCAATCTCTCTAGGTGAATAGAATCTTCAAAATTTTAGACCAACTTTAAAACATCTTCAAACTACCTCCATTAATTCTAATACACATTCTTAGTATTTTATATACATTTCAAAAACACTTCCAAGATATTTTTCACCATAAAAATACATCACTTCACTTTAAAAATACATAGGGTTCTTCAATACGCACATTAGATTTTTTGGTAACCAACCTGAAAAATATTTCACAAAAATAAAGGACTTCATTAGCACAATAATAAGAAAACGACAACCTATATCTATGTGACGTATCATGAGAGAAAACTAAATAATAAATTAGTATTTTTAGATAATTCAATCTATCATTGACAAGAATATTTTTTATAAGTGATTTATATTACTCCCCATTAATATAAATCCCCCTCCAGTGATTCATTAATGCTCACTATCAGTATACTCCCTCATTCCACATTATCCCCAAATTTATATGTAAAGGTACTGTTCACTTTCCTTTTACTAAGATTTATCTTTCACTTTAGCATATAGTTCTGTTACGTTTCCCCCAATATCAATACTATCCAAGTCCTATGCGGGGGAATTTTTTTCATAACATCCTCAACATTGGAATGATGGATGAACATTTTGTTTCAACCCCGAATCCAATAACTATTCAAATAAAAAATGTTCTCGGAAGTATATCATAACGATTATCTTTTGTGCAAATATATTCATGTTTGACCTCACCTATAATAACATTCACTTTAATACTGTTATATATAATTTCAATGTGTTTCTATAGAGAATAATAAAATCTGTTTTTATCAATAACACTATTATTATCATAGATAATTTTTTTAGGTTTTCCAACAGAAACACTCAAATTAATCAGCTGTATTTCCATCCCTTAAACTATTATAACTATATGGGTAGAATCATATTATTCAAATTTAGAGATAATAAATTTCATTGAGTTTCTATATTATCTTGCACAACCATATCCATGAAACAAAACACCACCTAAAGTGGATGTCATATCTATATATTCACCAACCCAGTCTACATTAGTGTAAAAAATATCATGAAAATCTGTACTACATATAAAAATTTATCCATAGTCAACTATAATTTTCACATACCTCAAGACCCATTTTACTGCAAGAATATGTAATTATCATGGGACACATTGGCATCGATCACAAAAGATAACTTCATATACAATGTATAATCTAGAAACTATCAAATACATTATGCTACTAACTACAGTTATTAATTCCTTTGATCAGGTTTCTTCCCTTCATCATCATTCATTAATTTTATACGAACTAAAATTGGAGTGGAGATATCCCTATAATCATTAATTTTAAACTTATAGAAAAGTTTATTGATATGTTTTCATCATGATATAATGATATAGGTATATTTATACTCAATGAAAAATCCCAGAAAATAATTCAACTCTCTCAGTATACAAATATCAAACTAATCATGAATCTAAATAGAAAATTACTCAAATAAGAATTTACTCTCACTAGAAAAAACTATTTCATCCTCTTATAGAATTAATGTCACGGTACCCATGAGAATCTAATTTATATAATATTTTTCCAAAAATTCCTTTTAAAAGTGCCATTTGTGTCACGATGTTATATTGTTTAGAGAATTGGGAATTAGAAGGCTATTTTGAGCCATACAATTTTCTCTTCAATGAACTAATAAAACTACCATCAATATCAAGAATTATTCCATCTGGTTTCTCAATAAATAATTCTTTCCAGATTTCTTATTTTATAAATATTTATCATTATTATGTTAATGTGAAATCACTACAAAACAATTATTTTAATTTAAAGCTTTTAAATAAGAGAATATGATTCTTAAAAATAAATTTACTTTGTGAGGTCAATATCCTTTTTAGAAAAAATACTTCTTTTGTATATTGTGACTTCAATTTTCTCATTTATTTTATTTATAAAACCCCATTTCTTACCATTTAATACTTATCATTGGGTCTAGGAACAAGCTCCCATAATGTTTTTTTCTCAATATGATTAAACTCTTCATTTTTATCTTGAACCCACTCTTCAGGTTAAATAGCATAAACTACTATTCATTTTTCAAATTAAAATATATGAGTTAATTTATTCTGAAATATTGGTATTCATTTATTTGAAGTAGTTTATTCTGATTTTTAAAGATATTTTCATTTTATATCTACATTTTTAGTCTCTAAATTCATTTTTGGAGACAACAACTAGCAAACTCATTTTCACTAATATTTTTTAAATCAATTTTTTCTTGTGTGATTTCAAAACATTTCTCAACTACACTTTCTGAGACCTACTCACTATATTTTAAATATATTTCAATACATTTATATACATATAGACATGTTTTTCCCATATTCTCATATATTTTCAAATAATAATTTTTAAACCATTTCCTTCAACCTTTTTTCAGCATCTATATGCATTTTTAGTTGATAGTTTTCCCATAAATACATCCTCATCATCTTTTTCTTTAAATGATCCATGCTGTGTTTTATTTTTATTTAACATGGACATAGGATACCCTTGATTTAAATCACTATAGGATTATTCTGGTACCATATTTCGTATTTTGTATCATGTGTCTCACGTCTTATATGGAATCTATGTTAAATGTGTAAAACATTACATGTGACTTCTCTACGTAAAAGTTTTAAAAAAAAATTCAACAAACATGGTTATACCAATATCCATTAATCTTATATAATTTAATTATACAATAAAATTTTATTCAGGTGTACAAGGTGTTCTATAGTAGTTTCAGATTCTATTTTATGAAAGGTACTTTTCAAAGGACACACTTTTGCATTCTTTACTATTATCAGATCCCAACATCTTGATGAAAAAATATAATTCCTTTTCAACATAACTTATATATATTTTAAAATTCCCATTTTCCGTAGAATTTTTATTGAGATAATGAAAATATATAATCTGGTTTTAATTATCTAACAATGTGATTAAGAGATGATTAATTTAGGTAGAATTATTCCTCATAATACAACACATTTCAGTATATATTTTCTCTAGTGATCTTGTATATGTAGTATCAACTTTATTGTCATATTTCTATGAAAAATTTCCATTTTGACATGTTCCACGGACAATTTTATCAAATTTTTTTAGATTATGAAGATCTCAAAAAACCAAATTCTTTTTAATATATTTAAAATGTTTATTCCAAGAAGAGGAAGCCTCCTATTACATAGAATATTCTCACCAGTGACACACATGTAACATGTATTGGTTGGATCACTAATTAGAAACAAATTTCCACCATCTCTATTATCTTGAGTGAAATTTCTATCATATATAGATTTCTTACTAATACATTAGTTCTTTATGAATATAACCTCATTCCAATTATACGAATTTTATCCAATACTCATAAAATTTTTCTATAGCCCTTCCACATAAATATAATCATCAGATTTTAATGTCTTATTTTCAAAAATTATGATACATTTTATAATCATGTAATAAATCATTTTCAAATATCAAAACACCCCTTTGAGGTTTATAATCATTTTGAAAAGTATAGAATTTCATGTTATGTGGGAGGAATACCCACTATCAACTATCCATTCCTTTTTCTTCCATCTTATTTTTTAGAGAAACTTATGATAGGAAGTTATTGATAACATTGATCGCTGAAGCATGGTTATCTTTTAAAATATGATGAATCTAGCCTGGAAAACTTGTCATTAATTTTTTATATCTTTGACCTCTTTGGTCACATATTCCACAAAATTATTGAATGAATTAAAACTTGCTCTATGTTTCCATATTATAAATCTTATTATTTTATGAGTGATTTCTTCTAGTATATACTATCTTTTCATCATCACCAATTACGCTAATATCCTCTATCATCCTTGGATATGACATATTATTGCATCATGGGTGGTATTTTTGAGTAAACACTTCGCAACACTAGAAGTTCCCTTGAAACCTAAATATATTTGATTTATAAAAATTTCTCATGATCCATTTTCTAGATTTTTTTACCCATAATATGAATTTTTAGTTGTATGTTTCTTATATTTGGGTGAAAATGAGATTTTGGAGTTTCACATTACATTAAAATAAATGTGTGAGTATTTATCCTAATTTTTATATCCTAATCTTGACTGTATGTTGATTTATGACCTATAAAGTTAGTGAAAATAAAAATATAAAAAGATATATCAAGTGAAAATGTAACTATATGTTTTGTACAAGTTCTCTTAGCTCATTTAGGGGATTCAACCTTGGAATAAGTAGATTTTTGTAGTCCTCCTTTAACTTTATCAATTCATTCATAATATCATGACATATAAATTGGGTCATAGATAATTCTTCTTATTCCAAATAAAATTCTCTTCAATAGTCCTCATGTTTTTGTCACGTTAAGAAACATTCAACATGAATTTTTTGATCTCATAAATGTAGGATTATTATTTATTTTAAAACATGTTATTTTATTTAATCATAAAATTGTTTTATTTTTTATGATTTTTCTTTTATTTATTAATCATAGTGTTATAATAAATACAATATTTACGATCATCCAACAACATGTGTTCAAAAACAGTTTCTTCTAAACCATATTCATCATTACATAAAGTGTCAAAAGTTTTATAAACATCATTAATGATGTTTTTAAATTTATAACTAAAATCAAATTCATGTTCACTTCAAAATGCATGATAGATTATTATATTTAATCCTTAAGTTTCTTCCCTTGACTCGATAAATTTTTATTACTTTTTCTAAATTGGATGAATACCTTGAACTTTTTTTCTACTTATTTTGAGTGATGTTTCTAATCTCCTTGAGATTCAAAATATGGTTCCTTATTTGTAGAGATGTTAATATAAAAATAAAAAGTTCCATCAAATTTTTTGAATAGAAGATGATACTTTAATTTCCCCTTTATTTTTTCCTTTATTGAATCTCCTTGTTATATTATAAATGATTATTCAAAAGTCTCTATTATCCTAATAATTTTGTGAAATCACATGTCTCTGAGTTTTCATCATGTTCTTTAATTTTTATTTTTCTCAGGGCCTCAAATTTCTTTCTACTTGTTACCTTTTTCTGAAATAGAATAATAATTTTCATTTAATAAACTATGAATTTTTTATAAAAATCATTTAAGGAAATATCCTTTGTGTATTCTAGATCTAATATATTATTATCAAACTTGTTAGGAAAATTTCTCATGGGATATTAAAAATTATGGTGTCTATAAATATTTCACTAAATCCTTGGATACATTTTGAAAATTTATTCACCGGAATTAATTACTCATCTTTTTTTCCTCCTCATATATCATAATTTCATCAAACTTTATAACATGTATTTTTAGATTATCTTCTTTATCTTTCACATGTACCTCATGTAACGTCCCGGTTCTGGAAGCCACACAGAGGTGCCACATACCCGGTTGATCACATGGACTCAAGTGCATTTCCACGAATGGAAGAGGCTACAGACTAGCAGCGAGTTCCTTAGGTGTGATAGTGGGGAAACTATTCCCTCATTAGAAAAGTAAACAGCCGAAGAAAAAAATAGTAGTAGTGGAAATAGAGAAAAACCATACAAAAGTAAAAAAATACACATGAGAGCAGAAGAAGTAATAATATCACACCAAAAATAAACATCGTAAAACTGATAGAATAAAATGGAGCACATATATATAATGATTCATGCTACATATGTTCAGGAAAGCATCAAAACAAATAACAATGCTGAAATATAGTACTAAACCAAGTACAAAATAAAAACATTAATTTGTTCCATAGCAACGCAAGCCTAAGCTTAGTCCTATTCTCTCTAGATCCACATCATGTCTTGTACATGAAGTCGAAGGGTGCTTTCCCTTATCTACACTTGTGACAATGTAATCTATTTGGGCCCAAATGCATGGACCAAATAGGGTGTGGGACTAAATCCTAGTAGGCAACCACCACAAGATCTATTCCTAACAGTCCAAGAGTATATGGCAGGTAAAAGTACAGGAAATTACTCAATAGTAAACAATCCATAGTTAAATATCAAGAAAAAACTAAACAAGAAGATAAACACAATAGGTAACCCTTTGGGGTGTACACACAGTTTATCCCCTATGGTCCTACCTAACAAGTAGAATCAACCCTTTGGGTAGTACACTCAGTCTAACCCCTATGTTTCAGCTTAAGCATGTACTCTTGAAGGAAGCACTCACCATCAATTCCACCCTATTGTATCGTATCATAACTAAAGGCACTCTAGGGAAGAACTTATGTCAGATTCCCTCTGTGGCCCGCATCAAGGAACTTCAAACACTCTGAGGAAGTATTCAATGTCAATTCCTCTTATGGTTTCACATCATAAAATTATAATGACACTCTGGAGAATCCCTCAACATCCATTCCCCCTATGGTCTATACACCAAGTTCTCAGGGCCCCATGTATGTCAAGCTAGTGTAGCAGTGCACATCGGCCAACATAAACATTAATAACTACTTGGCTAGAATTCTACATCATAACATCATAACATAACAATAGTCACACCATCCTAAATGTCTTGGAATGGGAAAGTAAACAGTAGCCTAACTGGTAAACTAGACCCAATGGTCAAAAATAAGGAAAACATGCATGGTAAAGATGGAAAAAGCACAATAATTCACCCTATTCACAAATATTATCATATACTCAAGCATACAAGCAGAGAAATAAATCAATAGGGATAAAACGGTAAACACGCAATACCCCGTTCAAGGGTATAGGGAAATTTTTCACATAAAACTCAAGTAAATTCAACCAAAAGACACAAACCCCCCAACCTTAGGATTAGGGGATCGCTCTATGTGAACCTCAAATATTGATTCACCCTATAACTACAAATATCTACAAAAACTTCCAAAATGTTAAACCTAAGATAACATGTGGAAGAAGAGGAATCATGAAACGATGCTCAAGTAGAATAGAAAACTAACTGGTGCGATTCCAAAGTAACATATGGTTTTTGATTCAAAGGACGGATGCACGCTCGGGGTTCTTCGAAGATCAGTGGCTGTACGAAGCTATCGGTCGAACGAGACCTAAATGAAGAGCGCTATGGCGATTAGACATGACCCCGGAGCATTTAAGGAAAAAAAAGAAATCACACTGAGTGAACTTTTGAAGTACACGGTGTGTAATTTTGAAGTACACGACGTGTAATCGTCGTTTCTATACTCTTCTTTATATGGTCTCCAAGTCACTCCCACACGACCATTTGTGTGGAAACTACATGGCCAACACACAGCCTCCTGTGGAAATGAAGTACACGATGTGTACTCATAATGTACATGGTGTGTACATAGAAAATTGTTAGAATGTCCTGTTTTTCTGAAAAATGACCAGAAAAGGAAAACATACCTGAAAAGAAGGTCCGGGTTCTTACAAACATCCCCTCGTTAAAGAAATTCTTCCCCAAATTTACCTAGCATGGCATAAAAGAAGAAATCCCGAACAACTCTGGAAACTATATTCATACATCGGCCTCCTTCTCCCAAGTCTCATCCTGTACTTGCATGTGCTACCATAGAACTTGTACCAGAGGAATAGAATGGCCATGAAGAACCTTTGTACTGTGATCAACAATCTGGAATGATGCGCCTCGAATGATGCCTCTACTTCGAGATCACCGTCCTCAAGTTGAAAGACATGAGATGGTTCTGAAAATAAACATCAAAGCTGAGAAATGTGAAAAACATGATACATAGCCTGGTACCTCTGAGGTAACAACAACTGATAACAAACAGGCCCAACTCTCTCCAACACCACAAATGGACCAACGTACCTCGACAAAAGCTTACCCTGTCTCCCAATCCTCATGTGTCCCAACCTCAGTGTGATGTGTAGGAAAACCTGATCCCCGACCTCAAACACCAGAAGTCATATCCCCTGATTAGCATAAGACTTCTATTGAGACTGTGAAATATCCATCCTCATATGAATCATCTCTATCTGCTCTGTGGCCTCCTGAACAAGACGAGGTCCCAGCAAAGCTGCCTCTCCTACCTCCATTCAATATAAGGGTGATCGGCATGGCCTACCATACAAGGCCTCATAAGGTTACATATGAATAGTTTCTTGAAAACTATTGTTATAAGAAAACTCCATAAGAGGTATATGATTCTCCCAACAACCTCCAAAATCCAGGATGCATGCTCGGAGCATGTCCTCAAGCACTTGAATCATTTTCTCGGACTGGACATATGTCTGGAGGTGGTAAGTTGTACTCAAAAGTACTTGTGTGCCAAAGTCTTTCTGAAGCCCATTCCAAACCCAAGAAGTAAAACATTCATCCCTCTCTGAAAAAATGGAGCGTGGAACTCCATGCAGACGTACAATATCTCGGATGTACAAACATGATAGCTTATAAAAATTCATGTTATCCTTGATCGGAAAGAAGTGAGAAACCATCATGAGTCTTTCAATGACAACACAAACTGTGTCATTTCCTCGAGTCAATCTCGGCAAACCAGTCACGAAGTCCATCGCAATGTCCTTCAACTTCCACTCGAGAATAGGCAACTCCTATAAAAGGCCTGCCAGTCCCTGATGCTCCGGCATCACCTGCTGACAAGTGGAAAACCTCATGACAAAAACTTCAACGTCCCACTTTTTACCTGGATAATAATACTGACGGTGTATATTATGATACATCATGGTGACACCAGGATTAGCTGCCCAAACTGAGGAATGAAAGTCCTACATCAGCTCCTCGCATATGTTTGTTGGCACCCATACGCGCCCCTGGAAATGCAATATCTCATAATCACCTATGGTCTATCCAGGAATAGCTTCCTCTCCTGACACACTCTCCCTTAGGACTAGGACTACATATTTTGATTGATGCCTCATTTGAACATGATCAAGAAGATTAGAGGTAACGACTATGGAAGAATGGAATGTATGACCATGTCTGTCATGAACCTCCAAATGCATCTCAGAAAACATAGCCATAAGCTGCCACTCAATGTTGGCCTCCTGAATCGCATGTATCTGAGTCCTCCCAGTCAAAGCATCAACCACTACGTTTCCCTACCTAGGAGTATAGGCAACCTCGATGTCAAAGGACCGTAGGTACTCAACCAACCTTCACTATCTAAAATTCAGATCAAGCTGAGTGAATATGTACTTGAGACACATATAGTCATTGAAAACCACAAAATGTTCTCCCAGAAGATAATGTCTCCAACAACGTAAGGCAAGAACAACCACATCCAAATCGAGATCGTGCGTTGGGTAGTTCCTCTCGTGTGGCCACAACTTCCGAGACCCGTACGCAACGACTACATCTCCCTGCATAAGCACAGATCCTAGCTTGATACCTGAAGCATCACAAAAAACAATATAGCTATTTCATAGCTCTAGAAAGAATAGTATCTGTGTTGAAGTCAACCTCCCCTTCAGCTCCTGAAAGGCTAACTCACAATATTTTGACCAAAAAAACATTCCACCCTTCATAGTCAGACTCGTCAGTGGTGCTGCTAAGTGTGAAAATTCTTGAATGAAACATCTATAGTATCCATCCAGCCCTAGATAACTATGTACCTAAAATACGTTCTTTGACTGCTCCCCGAATACTACTGCTCTCACCTTCTTTGGTTCTACTGATACTTCTGTCTCTGAGATGACATGACCCATGAAGTGAATCTGATCCATCCAAAAGTGACATTCTGAGAACTTAGCATATAACTGAAGCTCTCTCATTGTACTCAAAATAATATCAAGATGGTTAGAGTGGTCGTGTGAAGTGTGAGAGTACACAAAGATATCGTCCACAAAGGCCACCATGAAGGAATACAAGTATGATTGGAACACTCAGTTCATCGGTTCCATGAAAATTATAGGCACATTCATGAGACCAAACATCATTACCATATACTCGTATAAACCATACCTGCTCTGAAAGGCTGTGAGAGGTATATCAGATGGTCTAATATTCAGATGATGATAATCAGATCATAATTCAATATTTTAGAACACCTGGGATCCTCAAAGCTGATCGAAGAGATCATCAATCTTCAGTAAAGGATATAGGTTCATGACCGTCAATTGGTTCATCGTCCGATAGTCCATACAAAGCCTGAGGGTACCATCTTCCTTCTTCGAAAATTGGATAAGTGAACCCCAAGGGGAATTACTGGGTTAGTTGAAACCCTTTACTACTACTCCTTCAACTGCTTCTTGAGCTCCTACAACTAAGGTGTAGCCATCCTATAAGGAGGAATGGACACCGGTGCCACTCCTGGCACTTGGTCAATCGATATGTATACGTCACGCTCCAGAGGAAAACCTGAAAAGTCTTCAGGAAAGACGTCCTAAAAATGATCCACCACTAGAGGAATGTCTAATTTTGAGGTACCATGCTCATACAGGTATAAACTAGCAATCTGGGATGTAACTCCTCCTAACCCATGATGCTATGGACACGCGCTACTCACCTGGACATCCCACTCGCCATTATGATGAAATGATACACCCTCTAGTGATGTGAAACTCACCCTGTAGCGATAATAGTTGACAAATACATGGAAGGGGACTAGCCAGTCCATTCTGAGAACAACATCATATCATATCATCTCTATGAAATAAAGGTCCCATAAAATGTGACACCCACCAACAACTAGAGGGCACTCCTTGCAATGATGCCGAATTGCCATTCATGTCCCCAACAGAGTGTCTAGTGTCAAGATATCAGTAGAAGAAAATATTCAAAACCCAAGATTCTCCACAACCACAACAGATATAATGTTATGGGAAAACTTTATATCAAACAGAGAAGAAGCCAAAATTGTGCCAATTAAGATCGTACCTCGAACTGTAGATGGTAAGAGATCCTTCTACTACTGGGTTTGCTACACTGAAAAGGTCTGACCTACTGCATGGCCCTGTGACCTGGCTTGACAACTCTAAGTTGATCCACTCTAATGGCATAGAAAGACAAGCAACTGACCACCACGACCATGACTTCCACCTCAGCCTAAACGGAGAGAAGAAATCTAGTTCCATGATAGGTCAGAAACTGGTGGTGGTGCTCCCGAACATGGAGTCATAGAAGAACCCATGTCACCAGCTGCTGGTGAGAAGATCTGACAGAAGCGTTGAAGGTGACCCAACTTGACACATGATCGGCACTCCACTGGTTCTCTCGGGCAGTGTGGCCGGCTATTCCTACTCTTCCCGCACTGGTAGCACACCACCTGGCTACGAGAAAAAGTGTCTCCCCTCCTTGAATCACTGTGCGATGACACCCTGTGGCACTTCCTACTATCAGTAGGAGGGATGCTAACTCCAGTTGGTGATCCACCCTGGCTCATAACTCTGAAATCCCTTATATTGAGCTCCGTGATCAGTGCCCGTTTGACAATAGAAGTGATATAAGTCAACCAGAAGATGTTCACCTGTGATTGGATGTTGTGCCTTACACCATCCTAGAACATCCATGCCAAGAATAATTGTTCACCTCCTGAAACATTCATGAAGAACTGCATCTCGATATATAGGGAGAATAATCCATAACTGAATGATTTCCCAGCTCCAGACTCATAAACTCTCTGGCTCGATCATCCCTCAATGTCTCTGGATAGAAGTAGTCATAGAATATGCACTAAAGCTAATCCCACACCATAACCTACTGGTGTCCCGCCTTTGAGATCACATCCCACAACCTCTTGGCGGTGTCCCGAAGCATATAGATAGCCATATTGACCCTCCTCTCTGGAGGAATCTCCAGATTCTCAAAGATCATTAGCATGGATTCTATCAATGACTATGTATCCTAAATTCCTCTATCCCATGTGAAATAGGGAGGATGCAACTACTGGGAGACCCACGTGAAATTATCCATTGACGGGGCAGGAGGCAGTGCCCCCTAAAAGTTCGGCATTATCCTCATAAAGCCTTCCCTGAACTGTGCATCAGTACCTATGTCCAGTATAACTGTCGGTGCCAAGACTAGCACAACAGGGGGATCTATAGGATGTCCCTAATAAGCGACATCTGGTGTCTAATAACTTCCCTGCAACTGTCACACAACCGGATAACGTCTCGGTGGCATGAATCTGCAAGGTCAAATGCACACATTAGATCAAGATTAGCATGGACTGAAAACTTGAAGTATAGGAAGGAATGAGGAGAGAAAAAGCATTCATGTTTCGAGAAATATGTCTTCACCATGTGTATATCCTTTACACGTCATGTTCCCCTAAGTCATTCACATGGGTGTCTACTCCTGCCATAACTGGTCATGTAACACACCATACACATGGCGTATTCCCCAAACACATGGCATGTATGTCCCCTACACGGCATGTTACTCTAAGTCATTCACATGGGCGTGTACTCCTACCAGAACTGGTCTTATGACACACCATACACATGGCGTGTTCCCCTAACACACAGAGTGTACTTGAATACTCTTCCCATGCTCGAGTTGTTTCACATGGATAATCCACACAGCTTTCCTTATACTAGACTACATGGGGTGTTCAAGATAGACACATCATGTACTAGACAAATTCACCTCGACAGTGTTGTTAATGACATAACCTAACATGCGGCTCACACTACACGACATGTTCAAGGTGGACACGGTGTGTATATGAAGGGATATCATTGACCTATGTTATTAGTGACACGACCGGGTATATGGGTAAAGAAACATGGCGTTTCAAACTAGTACATGTCGTGTTCTTGCTAGACTATCCCCATCCTATGTCACTACCCACACAGCCGATGTCATAGTTAGGAATTACACGACGTGTACATAAAGTACATAGAGTGTACTTAAGAAAAGTTTTTTCTTCCCAAACATAAGAACACATGGAGTGTAGTCAAAACTACACGACATGTATACTGGGTTTTTCTGGACAGAAAGCCTTAGAAACTACTCTGGAACCCAGAAAAACACTTAAACAAACCTTGAAAGTGAAAAATTCAAATCAGTGAGGGCCCATACTCCCCAAAAATCAATGATTAGAATATTATACAAGTTATAAACAAGATAAAAAAGGCAATGATCCACCAAACTCCGGTCCATGAGGGCCCATAACACCTCAAGAACTAAATTTTTTCTTTCATTAAAACAAAACCTTACAAAAACAATACCCTATCAAATAGCAGCTATTTTATCATAGAATATATCACACAATCATGCATATTATACACAACATCTATCAGAACAACATGAAATTGCTAATGCACCGTAGATAGAATGCTAAGAATGCATGACATGTGATTTCAAGAAAGTGAATATATGATGCATGAGATGGCATACCCTCATCTCATTAGGATGCGATAGAATATAACCTCAATAACATAAATAATAACCAGCACAAAACATGTTAGTCACCTAATGGTGAAAATCAAGGCAACCATAATATTTAAAAACCTGAAAATTGCATTAACAATGTAGATTGGATTTTCCCTTTACACAGGTTAGCTACTCCCGGGCATAGCTTATTACCAAGTACCTATTCCATCCTACCCCTGACTATAGGCTCCAAACAGTAAGTCAAGAGAAACGAATGTATCTAATACCACATTGTAACGTCCCAGTTTAGGAAGCCACCCAAAGGCGCCCCGTACCCGGTTGGTCAAATGGCCCCAAACGCATATCCTTAAACGCTAGAGGCTGCCGACTAGTAGTGAGAGCCTTAAGTTTGATAGTGGGGAAACTATGAACTCATTGGTAGAGAAAACAATGGAAGAAAACAATATTAGTTGTAGAAATAGAGAAAAAACATACAAAACTAAAAAAAATACACACAAGAGCGGAAGCATTAATAGTATCATACAAAAAATAAATAGTAGAAAACTGATAGAATGAACTTGAGCCCATATATATAATGATGCATGATACATATGTGTAGTAAAGTAGTGAAACAAAGAACAATTCAGAAATATAGGAATAAACAAAGTACAAAAGAAAAACAACAATCATCTCTATAGCATCAATTGCCTAAGCTTGGTCCCGTGGTCTCCAGCTCCACAGCATGTCAAGTACCTGAGGTAGAAGGGTTCTTTACTTTGTCTCGACATGCAATAATATAATCTATTTGGGCCTAAAATCATGGCCCAAACATGATGTGAGACTAAATCCCAATAGGCAACAACCATGAGAACTATGCCTAATAGTCAAATATTATATGGTAGGTAAAAGTACAGGAAATAGTAAACAAGAAAGTACTCAATAGTAAAAAATCCACAGTTCAATATTATGCAATTACTAAACAAAAAGATAAACACAACAGGTAACCCTCTTGTTAGTACACTCAGTCTATCCCCTCTGGTCCTATATAACAAGTACAAGCAACCCTCGGGGTAGTACACTCAGTCTAACCCCTCTGGTTCAGCTTAACTGTAGACTCTCTGAGAAAGAACTAACCTTCAATTCCCCCTATAGTCTCATTTCGTAAATAAAGGCCCTAAGTACTTATGTCACATTCCCTCTATGGCACGCATCGAGGAACTAAAGACACTCTGAGGAAGCACTGAATGTCAATTCCCCTTGTGGTCTCACAAGGTAAAATTATAAAAACACTCTAGAGAAGCCCTCAACATCCATTCTCCCTATGGTCTATACATCAAGTTCTCACGGCCCCATGTAAGTCAAGCTAGTGTAAAAGAGTGCATCGGCCAAGTTAAACCTTAAGAACTACTTGGCTAGAATTCTACAGCTTAACAGCATAATAGAACAACAATAACACCATCCTACAATACTGGGCATCAGAATGTAGACAACATCCAAACAGGTAAACTAGGCCCAAAGGTAAAAAATAAGAAAAACATGCATGGGAAACACAGCCAAATCAATGAAATTCACCTTATTCACAAACAATTATCATCTACTCAAGCATACAAGAATATCAGGAAAACAATAGGGCAAAAATAGTAGACACGCAACACCCCATTCACGGGTCTTTGGAAATTTTTCACATAAAACTGAAGGACTTTCAACATAAAAGCACAAACCACCATCCTCGACATTAGGAGATCGCTATATGTGAACCTCAAATATTGATTCACCCTAGAACGCCAAAAATATACAAAAACATAAAAAATGTTCAACCTATGAAAACTTGAGTTATAAGATGAATCATAAAACAAAGATCAAGGAGAAGAGAGAACTCACTGGGGTGATTCCAACACAATAGATGGTGTTCGATTTGGAGGATGGACTCACACTTGGGGGTTTGCCGAATATTTTTGGTCGTACAAAGCTCTCGGTCGAACAAGACCTAAAAGAAGAGCGTTCTGGAGAATAGATGTTACCCCAGTGCATTTAATGAAAAAATGAAAGTACACGGCATGTACTTTTGAAGTACACTGTGTTTACTCTCCATTTCTGTACTCCACTTTAAGCGGCCTCCAAGTCACTCCCACACAGCCGTGTGTGTGGCTACTATATGACCAGCATACGGCCTCCTATGGAAAAGAAGTAAGAAGCGTGTACACATAATGTACACGACATGTACTTAGAAAATTTCTAGAATTTCCTCTTTTCTCAAAAACAACTATAAAAGGAAAACATACTTGAAAAAAAGGTCTGGGTTTTTACACCTCACAACTACTTTCATGATTCTCTCAATTTATTTCATGACTTATAGTCTAATCAAAATTTTTTCTATTTTTTAACATTTATATAAAAATATATTTTTTCTTTTATATAATTCTATATATTGTTTTCATAAATTTTTATTTTTTAATTCCCTTCAATGTGTGTAAAACCAAATATAACAAAATATACAACTTCCAAGATAAGTGATAGAAGAAATGTCAAATTTTTTTCGAACAATGATATATTTGTACTTCCAAAGTATGCACATACATACTAGCCATAATATTCATATTACCCATTTCAATCATATTATTGAATCAAAAATAGGCAGGAGTTTCGAATAACAGTTTTAGTGATTAATAGTGGTTGAATCCACTAAATAGGGTGGATATGTATAATCAAATACAAATTTTTTAAATTTATTATTTTAAAATTAACTTATATAATCTATTAATATTTTATTAATTCATTTATGTAGTCTCAAAAAAAAATTGTATGCAAAAAAAATTAATAACATACATGATGGTTTTAATAATATTTGGCCCCAAACCAGGTAACCATTTCCTTAATGTGGTTGTTTTCTCCCACAAACTGCATATTCATAAATATATTCACAAATGATTATTATGTTATGTTGATGGAATAGAGTCACTCTATTCATATTTTTAGTGACACCAAATGAGGATTATTTAACCTTCCTTCATAATGTATATATAACCAAGTTGATATAGATTAACTTGAATACATGATTGCATTGTCAGAAGTGGAAACAAATATTTCTTCTTGAGAATCTAGAAATATTCAATAATAGATCCGAGATTCAAACTTATTTGATGAAAATAATTTCTTTATTCTTATTATTATTCTAAAAAAAATTAACTCTATGAATTTGACCAAAAATAATCCCCTTGGATGAATAAAACCATAATTTCGGGGGGTCACCCTTTCTTTGGTTTCAGCTCAATAATTTCACACACTCACCATAGAGTATAGTGGTGATTAACTTATTATCTCATCCATAATGATATAGGAAAACCCAAAATACCCTAAAACAACAACATTCAATATCATTAAATATCTCCCATAATGATCATTTCCCTCAATATAAAAAAGGATGAGACATAGTTTTCCTACCACACCAAAGGGTCATCATAAAAATTACTTATCTTATATTCATCACATTAATATATAATTCATTATAAATATCTTAGAACTAAATAGTTATTTAGTTTTATATATATAAATTACCTTATTTATTTTATCTTTTCAAATGTAAATCTTTGATAAATATTGATAAATATCAAATTTGTTAATTTTTAGTAATATTTTTCTTCTTCCTCACATTAAAAAATTCTCAATTTCATAGTATTCTTAATCCTACTCTCATAATACCAGAAATAATAAAAGTCTCAAACATTATTCTATAAAATACATAGATTAAAACAATATATTCTGTTATTTAGTTTTTTATTTAAACATAGTATCTCCATAAAATTGTCAAAAATATAATCTAGATATAATATGTGTAGCTTCTTTTTTAAATAAATTCATCTTCATGAAACAAATTTAATTTTTTAATATTCCATCATGGATCTTGAAAAAGGTATATAAAATAATCATTGTACTTAATATATCACATAAATAATATTAAATCACATTTTATATAGAATTGTTTTCAAATTTATGATCATTTTTTTCATTTTCATTTTTAATTTATTTAGAATATTTGAATTTTTTATTCTATTATTTTTACCCAGAAACAATTTATACTTTTACTTAATATATAAATATTATGATGTGATGGCCAAATCCATATGCTTAGAAAAATAAAAAAAATCATATCAAAAATTCTTACACTCATGTAAAATAATTACACTCATGTAAAATGAATATTCAAAGTATTAAATTGTAGAAATAAAATGATGATTCAAAAAAATTATACTAGAAGACATATGTTATGAAGATAAATATTATCTTATATCTAGTAAGGCTTACAATCATGAAAAAATACTAATTCCTGGAAATAAAGTCTTTTATTTAGTTCATGGATCCTTATTCATAGTACATTTTTGAATTTCTCAAGATGGAATGAATCATCAAATTTTTAAAACAACTTCAAAATTTTTTCAAAAAGCCTCAAATAATCCAAAAAACATTGAAAATAACCCAGATTCATCTCAAAAGAACATTAATGATATGAATAATAACAAATACAACATTCTAATACATCACATATTCAAATGATTCTTCACTAATTGAATAAAAAATATTGTAATGGGTCATAAAAAGAATATAGATAAAGGTACACTCATCATCCATCCATGAATGGGAAATTTACTATTTGATTCAATATCCAACAACTCCTTTATATCTAGATAATTTTATAAAAGAATTAAATAAATTTCGAAAATGATATATATTTATTTATTACTGAGAAAACATAGTGGAATTATAATAGAATCTCAAATATATAACTCCCACATGATAGAACTTTTTGGGAATTCACTTCTTTGAAATATTATTATTCTCCATTAAGTGGAATTTTATGTTATTATGGCCATGGTTTTATTCTCTTTATATTGATATCATGTAAATTTTGTAGATATACATTTCAGATTTCATATCCTAGATCAATATAAGGTCATATATCGACAAAATGAAAACCATGAAAATCTTATGGAAGTTACATCCATTATATGGGTGATAATACATAACCATGTGGTGCGTTTAGTTAAAATTTTTGGAAAGAAACACAATATTGAGGATATAATACATGTAAATTAATATGGTTATGTTTTTTCAATAGAGTTGTATGGTTTCTCCCCGAATCATATAGTTGAGTGTTCTATATAAATCATACCTGATTTTATTCATATATCAAATAGTCATTATAAGATGGTTTAAAATTTATTTGATAAGATAAATAAGTAACTCCCTGACAACTTGAATCATTGTCTTATACACTCGAATGATTTACCATGGGGAGAACCTATTATATTTTATCATAGTTTAAATGGATTAATTAATATATTTATTGATTATCAAGAACATTAAAAATTAATTATCAGGAAAATTTATCCTCTACCCCATATTGATGATATTTCAATTAACGATGATGGCCTTAGTACTTATCAAATATTAAAATATAATTTAGATACCATCAATAAAATGTAAACATAGGGGATGTACTAATGATATCCGTTCATATAATATATGGGAAGTGTGATTTCACAATGATTCCATTAGGATATAAAAATTCCCCAACTATATTTAGGGATTTAATGAATAGAGTCTTTAAATAAACCATCATCATTTTTTGGTATTCCTTATATATGACATTCTAATTTATTCTTATAATAAGGAACTGTATTATGATAATTTAAGGATTTCATTAATTCCCTTGTGAAAGGATAATTTCTAATATAAATTTAGTAAGTTTGAATTATAACTACAAAAATTTTCATTATTGTGTCATGTAATCATAAGTGAGATTATACCTATAGATCCATCAAAGATAGAGGTGATCAAGTAATGTCATATAACAACCAATATAAATTAAATCAAAAAAGTTCTTCAATTGGATGGATGTAATCATTGTTTATTGATAAATTTATTATGGATTTCAAAACAACTAAACATGTAAAGTCATATGGGATTCTAGTTCATTTATATAGATGAATATTTAGAAAAAATCAACTATAATAAGAGAAGGTTAGTCACAACACATCTACTAACACTACCCTATAGTGTATATTATTTTCATATATAATGATGTATAAAATAAGTTATTCATATTTGATTACAAATAAATTGAAATGGTGGTATCTTATTCCTCACATCAATTAATAGTCTTTGAGAAAAATTATTAGACACATTATTTGGAGACAACAATGATAAAATTTGAATTAATTATATGGATGGATTATCTCTATAGTGTAAAGTGGGAGATATATAATGATACAAATATATTAAATTATACATTCAAGCACATAGAGTTGATCATTTACTAAAGGGTAAGGTTGTATTTAAAAAAAATAGACTGCATAATACATTACCAACATGTGAAGGAGAACAATGTGGTTGTTTATATGAGTAGTAAGGATCATGATACCCTATTCATTATGAGTATTAAAAGTGACCCCATTATCATGAATTTGAAAAGGAGAGACCCTTAAATTATAAGGTGAGTGGAGAAACCTAATGTTTCCAAAATTACTACTCAATCTTCCATCTATATGAAGACTAGAGAGGTTTAGAATTATGATATAAATCCAAAGAAGAATATATGATATATTCCAGAGTTCAAATGTGAAAATTATGGAATTATATGTTCGGAGAAATGAATATGTGTAACATAAATTTTACAATAGAAAAATATTTTGTTGGATATTTCATATAGCTCGTCATTCTTTATAAATCTTGAGATCAAAAATATGTTTACGTATCTTGTGAATTATTTTGGATGGAATAATATGAAGAGAGATATTTTAGGGTATGAACCTTGATTTTTGGATTTATAGTATGTTATGTATGGACATTAGAAGTATAATTCTATGATTCAATTATTTCGTATACTTTTATTAAAATTAGAGAACATCCCCAGCGATTTCATCATGGAAATTTCCTACACTTCTAAGCATCATAATTCTATTTGGACGATAGTAGATCTCATTATGAATTAATTGAATTTCATTTTAGTTCAATATGATTTCAATATTGACCAGTTTCCTAAGATATACATAAATATTGTGGTATAGATGCATGGAGCACCACTCTAAATTGTATCTAATCAAGATTCATGGATTGCCTCAATGTTCTAAAAATATATTCAACAACCATTTTATATTGATCTCATCATTACCATTAATTATCTTTCATATACATATGTTCAATCATAAATGGACATTAAAACTCTAAACGATATAGTGATATCATATTCATTGGATATCAAAATAGTTCGAGATTAATAGCTTCCCCGAGTAGATTTCTCATATTACAATCTTATCCATTATATCATTAAAATGGCACTATATGTGGATCTATATTTGAATATATTCATAATTCCCACATGTTGAGTTGAATTTGGAGAGACTATGTATCAAGGAACAAAATCATTCTTAATTGATTTTCAAAAATATTGAAACCACTCTATTTTCGACACTTTGCCTGGGGCACGTGCGTCCGTCTCTTTTTGGGGGATGGTTGCGCTGTTTTTTTGCCCCGCATTCTTACTTTCCAAAGGCGGGAATAATTCTCTCTTTATTCAGGGATGTCTTCTCCTTGATTGAAATGGGATGATGGGAATTCGGTTCTTCGTTCCATTTATTTTCCCTTGGAACTCGTTACCTAGTTCGGGTCTCCTTTATAGACTTAATACATTGTTCGTGAAACTCTTCCCAACACTATATCTTCTTGGACACCAGTTAATTACACTGATTCTGTTGGGACATTCCAAAGGGTCCGGTCAGGGCAGCAACCTTTGGTTAGGGGAGTAGTCATGTTGGGCATCACTGTTGTGCCTGGACGCGGGGGGATCGGCATGTCAGTCTTGGGTCCTTTATTATAGGGCTTCTCAAGGGTGCGAAAGCCCGATGCATCACACATCAAACACGGGGAATCATATGTCATGGGAAAGTATCTGATGTTTTCATCAGCTTCCCATGTTTAACACAGGTTATGATGCAAGTTTAACATCTAGTGGAGACAGATCAGATAGATCAGAACACTAACTTGAGTGGATCAGATGGGTACAACCCCCAGAGGGAACATTGATGTTGGGGCCAACACGTGGTTGACTTCCCAGTTACTATTAAGGGGAATTGGGTATGAGGTGGAATGATCCCACTGGGTTGTGGCAGACCAAGTAATAACCAAGATGGATGTTGAAGTGATCAAATGAAGTGGATGGTGAATGAGATATAAACACCATGAGGATGATGATGATTTCAGGGATTGAGCCTTGAAGAGAGTTCCTACGTATCCCAGTGGAAGGGAATCAAAGTCCACGTTGCTCATCTACAGCAGCTTACCAATGATTGGTTCTTTCAATGGCTTGCCACGGTGTGGGGGCGTAATGGCTTACTGCAGGATAAGAATGTCAACAGCTTACCATTGAATAAGATCACAACGGCTTACCGCTGAATGGAGATGCAACAGCTTACTGCAGATTGAGGGGCACAGTTTTATGTAATGCAGGATGGGGGTGAACCAACATGATGATGTGGACCTAGGGTCTAGATGGATAGTGGGATTTAACCTCATGGAGGCTTCCTATGTACCCTGCCATGGTAGAGGTGAAAGTCCCCATAGTTTGGAATAGGGGCTTGGTGAACTAATGATAAGGGGGGTCATAGAGACCAATGGTTGGTGGGATTGAACCTCATGAAGGATTCCTACGTACCCAGCCTTGGAAAGGATCAAAGTCCATGTATTTCAGGTTGGGTCGGTGAACCGACGTGAGGGAGGACCTGGGGTCCAGTGGGTGTTGTTCTTGAACCTCATGGAGGCTTCCTACGTACCCTGCCTTGGGAAGGATCAATGTCCATGTAGTTCGAGACGGGGGCATGGAACCAAATGGTCTGAACCAATGGGTGTTGGGCTTCAACCTCGTGGAGGCTTCTTATGTACCTTACCTTGGCAAGGATCAAATTCCACGTAGTTGATGATGGTTTGTGGGGCTTACACTCTAGGATTCCTAGAGTGTTGGTGAACTGACATGAAGATGGTCGACATGACCAAGGTGGTAGGCTTGAACCTTAGGGAGGATTCCTACATACCATTCCTTGCAATCATAAATTACCATGTAGTTCAGGTGCTGGCATGGGGCTTACACTCTAGGCTGCCCAGGGTGGATTTCATGGTCGGTGCTTTCTCTAAGCTCACGTGAGTCATGCTCGGTGTAAGAAACAAGAGGCAGTAGAGACCTGATGATCCCATTGAAAAAGGTGAATATGTGGGAAGTGGAGTGGCACTTACACATTGTCATCCGCCCAAAGAGGAAACAGGGGCTTACGCACGGTACGCAACCCGAAGAGGCTGGGACATAATCCAAGATGGGGGCTCGATGGTGACAAAGCCTAGTGGGAGAGGGATTTGGCACCGAAATGAGGAGGGGTATGGTGTCCATTCACCCCTTACCCTAGTCCTTGGGACCGAAGAAGAAAGGAGGATCACAGATGCTACCACCTGCAAGAAAATCTAGGGGCTTAAACCAAGATGGATACCCATAGTGTTGGTGAACCGACGTGAATATGGTCAGAATGACCACGGTGGTGGGCTTGAACCCCAGGGAGGCTTCCTACGTACCTTGCCTTGGAAAGGATCAAAGACCATGTAGTTCAGGTGGTGGCATGGGGCTTACACTCTAGGCTGACCAGAGTGGATGTCATGGACGGTGCTTTCTCTAAGCCCACCCGAGTCATGCTTAGTGTGAGAAAAAAGAGGTAGCATAGACCTGAAGATATCATCATGAAAGGTGCATCTGTGGGAGGTGGAGTAGGGCTTACATGTAGTTATCTGCCCAAAGAGGAAATAGGGGCTTACACACGGTCTGTATCTTGAAGAGGTTGGAAGACACTCCAGGATGGAGGCTCGACGATGATAAAGCATAGTGGGAGAGATATTTGGCACTGATGAAAGGAGGGGTCTGGTGTCCATTCCCCCCTTTCCCAGGGTCCTTGGTATCAAAGAATAAAGGAGGATCAGGGACACTACCTACTGTAAGAAAATCTTGGGTCTTACAATAAGATGGATGCCCTTTTATCGGAGACAAAAGCCACCCCAAAAAAGGTGGTTATCATCCCCTGTGAGGGAAGATATCATCCCCATGGAGACTAGTGGGCACGGAGAATTTCCATGGTGGGGTCACCTCACGTGTGAGGCATGGGGAGAGGTCATAGTTTAACATCATGTACTGAGGAAGATGGTGCATGGCAGTTTAACATCCTGCAGCTCAGACGAAGCGGGTTTTCTCCGCACCCCTAGGACATACATAACTGGTACCCTCTACTCTGCAGTGAAGAGAGGGTATAAGCAACGATGTGGTTAAGGTATGTTATTGAGTGAACCATCAAGGGGTCCATGTAAGAGTGACTATGTGAAGAAGCAATATCCATTAGCATTCCTATGTGAAGAATCCTGAGGAGAAGTGGAGCAATGAGCAGTAGTGTCCAAGGGACTTAGAAATCACATCTTGCAAAACTAGAGGGTTTCATGGGAAAAGAAATTTCAAAGCAGGGGGTTCATTGGGAGGGGCCTTGTGAGACTTTTCTGCTCCATGTGGCAGAGGGTGCTTGCGATGTGGTGTGCTTCATGACGTAGGGAACCTATGCCTAAGCATAGAGAAGTGGTACATATCGGATGTTCTTCGTGAAGTGGAAACACATTCATGGAGCACTTCCTTGTCGAGAAAAAGTTCCTCGCGAAGCAAGGTATTGTGAAGCAATGTTCTTCGTGATGTACAATGACCCTACCTTGGCAAGTAAATCTTGTGTACATGAAGGGTGTTTCGCGAAGCACAAATTCTCCGCGATGATTCGGGTCCCCTTCGAGATCCCCTTCATTCACAAAATCCCTTAGGCTCCATGAAAGGTATCACACTCTAAATAGGGGGTCAAAAAAGGCAAATAAGAGGCACTTTGCAGAGTAGAAGTACCTCACATAGCTCATGGTTCGCATACCAATAGATACTTTGCGATTCGAGAGCTAAGAAGATTAAAGGTCATTTGATCCACCATTTGGACATGGGGGAAGGCCGATATTTACTAGGGAGAGGCACCGCAAAGCAGAGCTCATGCAGTGCAAAGAGGAACCTGGTTGCTCCACGGTGCACCTGCGAACGTCAAATGCGTTTGCGGAGCATCCCACCTCCTTCCTTCGCGGCAGGCTCGCGAACGTCAAATGCATTCATAGAGTGTCCTTCCTACTTGCTTTGTGGCAGGCTCGTGAACATCAAATGAATTCATGGAAATTCCCACCTCCTTGCTTCGCAGCGGGTACGGGGCTACCAGGGCTCAGCAAATGGTTTTTAGGAGGCAGCCTTTGGAGGCCTTCCGTTTCTTTTTTCTTCTTCCCATATTTTGGCACTAATAAATTCCACCCCCCCCCCCCTTAGACTTCAAGCAATGTATAAATAGATGGTCGAAGTCTGAGGGAAAATCGCCAAAATCCTTGATAGTTCGTGAATCTATGTCATGAAGAATACTTGTGAGGCGGATAGAGGACAAGGAGGCTGAGTGAGCGGTTATGTTCGACATGAATTCGGCGCACCGTGAAGCTCTAGAGGTCGTCGCCTATAAATTGTTGAGCTGACCACACTTTTTTCCTTTCCCTTCTCTGTGATTTTTTCCTTTTGGGCTCTCGATTCGTGAAGCTCCACGTACTCCATGAGTTTTCTCCATGAATCAGATATTTGTGGCACATAGAATGTCCTCGAAAACACATTTTGCACTCTACAATCTCCCGCTTGAACTCCTTGGTAGGGATATATGAACAGTCTTCGCGAACAGCCTTCACAAACAATATTTGTAAATGAGACTCATGAGAAAACCCAAAAATTTTCCAAGTTCCAGAACTTAATGGCTCATAAAGAAGTTACCCAGGGGGTCCTTGTGAATATCTCCTAGTGGGATGAGATGGCATAGAGTTTGGGACTATGAAAGTTAGTCCATAGCCACTCAAACCATTGTTCCTTGGTAGAGCTTCTATGAGAGATCCAGAAGAACTACCCGCTGTGTAAGAGGTTGCCCTTGTATGGATTCGGGCTGATGGATGATGTCTTCATCCTGGAATTAAGCAGGGATGAACCAGCTTACTGGTTCAGGAGCACTATGTGCCTCCGCTGATGGTTAAGGGCGGCCGACAGCCATGCCCTGGTGTATTTCACACCCGTAATTGCTGATTTCTTATACAACCACCTTAATAATGTCAATGGGAAGAAATCATTGCAGGAGACATCCCCTCCCCCCCCCCCCCGCTATACCATACAATTTTGAAGGCAGATTTTTAGAAACTCAATGAAGGGGTGGTCCGAGGAATGGGATCTGCACCAGGGCAACAACTTCACAGATGATTGGGCATGGGCCTATTTGGTAGGCGCCTCATGTGATGGGTTTGAGGCTGAGCTGAGAGAGTGGGCTTGTATGAGGCAGCTTGGGCATCCCAATTCATCAACCAAAAGAGCTGATTCCAGAGCTGTTAAGCAGATGGTCATTGAGGACCAAAACCTTCCACATACACCATGGGGTGGTAGGTATCAGCTTGGGGGATGTACAACTGATATTGGGGGTCCTGATACATGGGGCGATGTACGATGAATTCCTCCTTGTCATGAGTGTTTGGGAGGATCCAGAGAAGAGTCCAAGGCTGGTGATGGCGTTGATGGATCTTATGCCCAGGGAGGACAAGAAAGTCGAAAGGGATGTCTACTTCAGGCGGTGGTTCAAACAATTCATGAAATTCCTAGAAAATAGGCAGTTTCTAGCAAGACCACAGACCTTCACTAAGGTGGATCGGAGTAAGGAGAACTCGTACTGGCATCATTTAAAGGACATCCAGGGGAAAACGTGGGGATTCAGCGTCCGCATCGAGGAACAACCAATAGTCAGGATGATAGCATTCATCGCGGCACTTATCTGTGGTTGGATCCTGCCAGTGAGGGATACCAACATGGGAGTACACCCAAGCACATTTATCATGGTGTCCACATTGGCGATAGGAGGGCGGGTCAATCTAGGGATCCCATTCTCGCCAAGATGTATATGGTGGTGTGGAATATCAGCGAGGGAAAAGGACGCATAGTGTATTTGACCCATTCCTCCTCTTATATGGGTGGATAGCGACACATATTAGAGGGGTTTACGAATATCCGAACCCTTTCTCTCTTTCAAGCTCGAACTTAATCCCATCAATCCAAAATGTCATGGATAGATTTCTGACCAAGATGACTGCACCGCTAGTTCTGAACAGGGTGTGGAGGGTGGAGGAATTCAATTTCCACCTGTTCCTTTTGCCGACGAGGTTATTTAATAATGACGGCATGGGGACGGAAGAGCACCGAGCCTATATATTCCCCTTTCGATGTGGAGTCCTAGTGGTGAGGGTGGCCCGTGAGCTCCTCTGCAAGCCATATACCCCACACCAGTTTGCAAGGAAATTTCGGTGTATGCAGCAACTAGCCCCACATGTCTATTTGGGAGGTACGCTATAATGAACACCCATGTGTGATGAGGAAGATGTGGCTCATGTTCACGCAGGAAGATGGGAAAATGTAGAATGAGTTGCCTTTGCCGACTGCCATCCTTGGGATGGTAAATGAATATGCCCAAATATGGGAGGCGGTCTTCCCAAGGGAGATGTTGAAGTAGACAACCATTTGAGTCGGTGATGGTGAGCTTCCCGAACATAGAGGCTAGGGCCGGGAGGTAGTAAGAACATCCCGTGGTGGGCGGGCTGCCGTGGCTGTGAAGCATGCTCCAGTTGAGGGGGAAACAATGGTAGTAGATCCGGCAGTGGTAGCTGAACCAGTGATTCCAGAAGGGCTGAGTTATTCAGAGGGGAGGCCACCGAGAGGATTCGGAAGGAAACCCACCCAGGCTCTGGGGAAGTGGTTGCGCCATATCGACATGCCAAAGAACGTTGTATTCCCTGAGGCCTGGGACATCTGGGAAGTCAACATGCAATTCATCAGCCCCTGGTGAATTGTGGCAGCACCTGAACCATCTCGGGATGGATTTTCCTAGAATAGGCCCCATCAGGTTCAGCATTGCAGTATCCCAATATGAAGGGGAACAATACCAGACTATGTTAGAAGACTTTGTGCACTACAGGGGTTCACCTCATCCAATGAGATACATTGTCAAGGTGTTACTCGATTGCACTACTCCCTGTAGTTGTCGGCCATTGATTTGAAAGAGTGCTTCCATCAGCTGGAAGAATCAGAAGAGTCTTCATGGGGAGATGAGGCCAGGAGAGGGAACCCATTGGAGGAGAGAAAATTTAGAGATCAAGACTCAGATCTTGAAGAGTTTGAAAAGGCCCTTGAGGTAACAATCTGAAAACCCATTCTCTGAGACATGCTTTGAGCACATTCAGGACTCCTTGTTAACATCTGAATCGTGCTGCATAGTCTTATATACAAAACTTGTTATCTTACCTCAATGGATGCAGACATGGAACCTTCAAGATCTACGCTGGCCTCCGAATCTATTGTTACATCCAGTGGGGCTAGGAAACCTGATGTGACCCCTCCAGAGTTTTCAGACCACTTGACCACATACGGGGTTCCATACCTCTAGGTCCTGATGACATCAGCCCAAGAGCGAGAGCAGGAATTCGATCTCGGTAAGTCCCTAATACTAATTTTATGACTTTCATCCCCTAACCATGTGTATTGATGTCCATGTCCTTTTTGTTTTTGGCATGTACTGTTCTTCAAATGGCATGGGTCTCCTTGGCGAGGTTGGTTGGGGATTCTTATGGTGTCCTTCCCAGGGGAATGCCGATGATCATGGATGCAGAGCACCAAACTGACCGAGCGGCGGTGCTCTCGATCACTGGTGGGACCGTCAGCGGGGCTGATCCCAAGATCATTGCGGAAGGATCTGATGATGAAGAGTGATCAGATAGTCTAGGTCCTGCCATGCCAGATCAAACACTAGAAGTGGACCCCACTGATGATTTCCTAGGGGAGTTCCCCATGTATGATCTTGCCAATCGTGCCGACCAGGATGAGACAACCTCTGAGGAAGAGGATTGCAAGATATTTTGTCGCCGATAATGGATGTTTATCATGTGATTCATCAATGACACCCACCAAGCACTATGGTTGGATGAGATGTACAGACTTTTCTCAAGACTGTGTGAACTATGTGCTGGGGAAGTGGATGCCATAAGGCATCACATGCTCATCTGAGATCTTATGGTGGAAAATATTCAGAAGTATGACTGTCACCTCGGTGTTGGATTTCAATGGAGGAAAGTGGTAAACATCAAGAGGCTCCAAGAGGCTGAAGATGAGGTTCAATGGCTACAGGCCTGGGCGGATGAGCATTCTGCTTCCCTTGGTGCGCCATCAGAGCTCGTCTCCTAGCTAAAAGCGAAGCTGGCGGAGGCTGAAGAGGGTGTGAAGCAGGCTTCCTAGGAGATTATCGTCATCCGGACTGATGTAGAGCGGGCCCAGATTGTGTCTACTAAATTCTTCCCCATTGCTGTCTAGGAGGAAAGGGAGCTAAATAGGCAGCAGCAACTCCTGGACGCCACCAGTATAATGACCCATACTTTACAAACATTGTTATTACTTCAGAATTGAAGCACACTTATTACAATATATAGCAAAAACCCGGAAAGTACCGGATATGTATAGAGTCTTTAGAAACTGGGAAACATAAACATCTGGTTCATAAAGTATCTACTTTTCCTCCCATTTATTTCTTCATATCTAGAGTCCCTTTTTGGAATATCTTACTTAATAACCTTCTTCCTGACCTGGGGAAATAAAACATACAAAAGGGTGATCTCAAATGCTCAGTAAGGGTAAACAAAAGAAATATCAATCACATCATATTCATAAGAACATAACATTTTGGAAATCTTAACCTGTAAAAGAGATCATTATATCATAACATGGGATAAATCATAATAGTGAAATGTAATCCCAATAATCATCACTTAAAACATGAAGCTTTGTGGAATACATGCATAATCATAGATAATCATTTCTTATTAGTCAAGACTCATTGCTAAGACTATCTCAGTGGACAAAGTCCATTTCTGAACCGAGTTCACTCCTCATTTCAGTCCTGTTTCACTGAACTGGTTTAACCTGCCGTTCCAGCCATGTCTATCTCATGAGATATAAAATCTTTACCCAATACATTGGAGAGAGATATAGGTCAAACCCATCTCATAATGATACCATTATTTTTTGTGCCACAAAATCATAAATCATACATCTTTGCATAACCCATGTAATAAAAATGGGAATCTTAAACATCGTGACATCATAAAACAATTCATATAAGATAAAGGAATTCATAAATATAATTCCATCACAACATAATCAAATCTTTGTAATAATAGGGATAGAAATAGAAGCCTTTATTATCTTAGATGGAAAATAATTTTGATAAAACACTTGAACTCCATTCTTGAGGAAAATATCCATTTTACATCAAAAACACATTTCCTTTCATAACATATCATACAATTATAAACTAAAATAAGTTGATTAAAAATAAACTTGAAAACATGTAAAGGAAGATTCTTGGAAATAATGTTTTAAAAATCAATTCATGTCGTATTAGTTAAAAAAACATTCTTCTCGTACTTTTTTCGGAAAACACAAAAATGTACCTCGTACAAAAAACGACAAAAGATTCCTTTCATATCTTTTCCTAAAAACTCACCAAAGATAAAATACGATTTAAAAAATTGTAGGTGGATGTAAATAATATTAAACTTGGAGGAAACATGGATTTGGATGATAAAATACACCCCAGTAAATACCAAAGTATAAACAATCTCAGATAAAAATGAGATTGTTATATTTCCCTTACCTTATGTCGGATTTTCTTCATAAGTGTCCGACCATCCTGTATAATGATTTAAATAATGTCATTGACTTATTCCATAATCATAATTGTTGTTATAATATCATATTTGTCCTTACTCTTAGCCTCTTATTAGTAATATTTCATTGCTACATGTTATTCGGGTGTTTATTACTTTTTGTTCTTATGCGTGTTTTGTCGAATAAATTATTATTCTTATCTTTAGGTTATAGATAACACATTTCCAGAATTTTATTAGTGTAGTATATATCATATTTATTCATTCAATTCATTTATATAATCATTATGCAATGAAGATCATATAGAACGAATCGCATTACGTCGTGGAGACGGTATTCCGTACGTACACACGAGCGATGATATCATTCCAATGATCGTGTAATTCTATTGGAGTGTATAAATACTATTTCATAATTAATACCATTTTACAATAATCATATATAGTTGTTTATTTTCAACATTATACCCATCCATGTAAGGTGGTGGTGGAAAATAGATTACACCACGGCGTGGAAACGGTATTCTATACGTATGCACGCGCGGGGATTTCATTTTCCGTAGGATGGATAGATGGTGAAATAGGGTTGTTTCATACTTATAATAACTTATAAGTATATGAGTGATACTGATGTTATTACTTCATAATGAAACAACTAAATAAGAAGAAGTGGAAGAAGAAATAAAGTTGGATGAATCGGTAATGGACATTACCTCTTCTTTAAAGTGCTTCTTTGAGACCTCCTTTTGGAGCACTAAAATTGGTCTTTGAAGAAGACCAGGACCTCTAGGATGTCTCTAGGGAAGTGGAGAGTAGAAATTTTCAGGGGTTGGCCGAGCTTAAAGGCTCAAATTTGTGTGAGGAGGAGAGGGAGGAGGTACCCTTTTATAAGGGAGGAGAGGGGCACCTTTGGAATAACAAAAAAAATATTATATTATTATAAAGTCAAATTCGGTTTTTAATAGATCCAAATTGATATATTTCAAAGATAAGGTGGGTATGGGTTGAAATCATCTCATAAAATAGAATTTAGACAGGTTTAGGTTCCTATTTTAACATTATCAGTTAGATTTAACATTAAGTTAAATAATTTTACTTTTAACGTGTCTTCTTGTGTTCTTATACTATAAGGTTAATAAACTTACTATAAGCAGCCAAACGAACCCCAAGTTGTTTATTATTTATATATATAACCTTATCTAAGTAATGGGGCTGAACCATAGATTTTTTAAGAATAAAATAACAATTAATAATATAATATTTATTTTAAAAACTATTTTATGTCAATTTTGACACTATTTAGTAACTGATTTTTGTGAAAATCATAACAGAATTATTAGTTATAAAAAAGTTAATTAAATCAATAACGACATGTAATTTTAACCTAGATAATTAGTGTAATTCATAAAAAGTCTCAAATTACATTTATTTGGGTATTTATAACATCAATTATGTCAATATTTCATTAATAATATAATTATTGCATCATCTTTGTGTCATAAATAAACTAACTTATTTAAAGTCTAAAAATTACAAATAAAATATCATTATGTAGGAAATGTTTTTTTCTTTCTAATGAATATTTATAGTGCAATTTATCTTATGTATAACCCTATATTAAAAATGATATACTTATTGAACATTTATTTTAACTATTTTAACCCTTCTTTAAATAAATTAATAATAAATTTCCTAATCTAATCCAAGTGGTCCTAAATGGTCATACATTATTCCTAAGGTTGTTTTTGGTAGAATTACACTTATCCAATAGAATTAGGACAAGTGGTAGGGTAATAATAATAACATTTTTACCCTTAATTATCCTATTTACTTTTAACCGTGGCAAATAAAAGTAAGAAGTTACTATTCACCAAAAATTATTTTCATCTCATTGAACCACATTTTACTTACTGACATCAACCGTGTCTCTCGGATTTTTGAAATTCCACTCAAAGAAGCAGTAAAATTATGTTTTATGAAAAATTCAGTTTTTTTAACTACCACTTAGTGGTTTCACTATTCATCAAAAATTGAATGTTTTCAGAAGAATACCAAAATTTCACCCTAGGCGAACTTCGATATTCCGAATCCAAAACTGAAGTCCATTTTGAAAAATAAAATTTATAAAATTTCAAAAAGTGCTTATTACTATTCATAACGGCTAGTTTTAATAATATTTTAATAGCCTGTCGTTGTTTAGTGAAACTTGGTATTGCATACGATACAAGTTATCGAGGAAGGTCGCGATTTCTTGTAAAGCAATCCAAGAAAGTGATGTGTGTAGTGAAAGATTCATTTGATGATTTATATAACATAAAAAAAATATATGTCATAAAAGTCTCGGGTGTTACATTCTACCCACCTTAAAATGAACTTCCCCCTCGAAATTCGTCACTTTGTAACAAACAGATGAGGATATATCTCCCTCATCATATCCTCAAGGTTGCATTTTGCTTATTCTAATTTGTGGTTCCTCCATAAAACTTTCACCAATCGAGTGGTCTTGTTTCGTAGGAATTTTTTGCTACGATCCAGAATCCCTATCGGCTGTTCTTCATAAGAAAGATCTTGCTCCAACGGTACAACTTCTGAGCTGAGTACATGTGAAGGATCATGTATGTAATTTCTCAGGAGATATACATGGAACACATTGTGAACTTGAGAGAGATTCGGTGGAATCTCCAATCAGTAAGCTACCTTCCCAACATGATCCAGTATTTTGAAAGTACCGATATAACTAGGGCTCAACTTCCCCTTCTTTCCAAATCTCATGACCCTCTTCCAGGGAGATATTCGTAAGAACACTTTACCACCCACTTCAAACTCTAGGTATTTTCTTCTGTTGTCGGCATAACTTTTCTGTCAACTCTGAGCTGCTCTTATGTGTTGTTGAATAGATCTGACCTTTTCTGCCATTTCATCAATGAGATCAGGTCTTAATAGCTTTTCTTCCCCAACTTTATCCCAGCATGTTGGAGTCCTGCATTTCTTTCCATAGAGAGATTCATAAGGAGACATCTGAATACTGGAGTGAAAGCAGTTATTATAAGAAAATTCCACCAAAGGTAGGTGTTGATCGCAACCACATTTGAAATCCATAGAGCAGGCTCTCAACATATCTTCTAGAGTTTGAGTTGTTCTCTCAGATTGGTCGTCTGTCTGAGGATGATAAGTAGTGCTAAAACTCAACTCTGTATCCAGAGTATGCTGAAGACATCTCCAGAACTTTGAGGTAAACCTTGGATCCCGATCAGATATAATAGAAAGTGGTATTCCATGCAATATTACCACCTCCTTCACATATATCATGGAAAGCTGATCCAGAGCGGAATCCTCTCTAATAGAGATGAAGTGTGCAGACTTTGTAAGACGATCAATTATGACCCAGATAGCATTATTGCCTTTGGATGTTTTAGGAAGTCTTGTGAAAAAGTCCATAGTGATGTTTTCCCATTTCCATTCGGGTATGGGTAATGGTTGTAACATCCCCTTAGACTTCTTTCTCTCATATTTAACATGCTAAAAAACCAAGCATCGAGAGACATATTCAGCAACATCTCTTTTCATTTCATCCCACCAGAAGTACTCTTTCAGATCCCTATACATCTTCGTGATTCCAGGATTAATAGAGAATGAAGAAATATGAGCCTCATCCAGTAGCTCCTTCTTTACTTAGGGGATGGGAGGAACACAAACCTGATTCCTGAACTTTATTATCCCATCACAATCATGGTTGAATTCAGGAACATTTCTCACCTTCTTTTGTAACTCGACATCTTCTTTCTGTGACTCTTTAATCTTCACATGTATAGATGGTTGAACATTCATTTGAGAAAGATAAGATTTTTATCCATTCAATATAATTCCAAGATCCATCCTTTTTAAATACATAAATATTGGATCTTTTGTGATCCTCATCATGGATAAACTTGCATGGTCTTGTCGACTTAATGCAACTGCCACCTTGTTTGCTTTCCCTGGGTGGTAATGAATTGAGCAGTGGTAATCCTTAATAAGCTCTAACCATCTTCTTTGGCGCATATTCATCTCCTTTTGTGTGAAAATATACTTAAAACTTTTATGATCAGTATAAATGTCACACCTTTCTCCATAAATATAATGCCTCCAAATATTTAATGCAATGGTTACCGCAGCTAACTCCAAATCATGAGTTGGGTAATTTTGCTCATGTATTTTTAACTGTCATGAGGAATAAGCTATGAACATATCATTTTGCATTAGAACACACCCCAATCCCTTCTTGGATGCATCACTGTAGATCACAAACCTTTTCCACTACAAGGCAGTGTGAGCTCAGGTGCATTGGATAACCTTCTTTTCAACTCCTTGAAATTATCTTCACATTCCTCTGTCCAAACAAACATAACTCATTTCCGAGTCAACTTGATGAGTGGATTAGATAATCGTGAAAAATCATTCACAAAACGTCGATAATATCCAGCCAAACCAAGAAAACTTCGGATCTCAGTTACTGTTGTTGGTCTCGACCATCTATTGATAACCTCTGTTTTTGCTGGATCCACAGATATCCCCTCTTTTGATATTATGTGACCCAAAAATGAAACTTTTTGAAGCCAAAATTCACACTTGGAAAATTTGGCATAAATCTTATCTTTTCTTAGGGTATTCAATATAATTATCAAGTGATCTTCATGTTCTTCCTTGATCTTTGAATAGACAAGAATATCATCTATAAAGACTACCACAAACTGATCAAGATAGTCTCTAAATATTCTATTCACTAGATCCGTGAAGATAGTAGGGGTATTAGTAAGACCAAATGGCATCACTATGAATTCATAGTGTCCATACCTTGTACGGAAAGATTTCTTTGGTATATCCTCCCTTTTGACCCTTAATTGATGATACCCTGAACGAAGATCAATCTTAGAAAAGTATTGAGCTCCGTGTAGTTGGTCAAATAAGTCATCAATGCGTGGGAGAGGATATTTTTTCTTGATAGTGATCTTGTTAAGTTCTCGATAATCAATGCAGAGTCTCATTGATCCATCTTTCTTCTTAACAAACAGAACAGGTGCCCCCACGGTGATGCACTAGGGCGTATGAATCCCTTATCAAGATTCTCTTGGAGTTTCTTCTTCTATTCCTGCAACTCAATTGGGGCCATTCTATAAGGTGTCTTTGAAATAGTCAATGCACCCGGTACGAGTTATATTGAAAACTCAACTTCACGATTTGGTGGAAGACCTGGCAATTCCTTCGGAAAGACATTGTCAAACTCCCGTACAATGGGAATATTCTTAATCGTGAGTTTCTCACCAACCATTTGAGATAAATAACCTTCTTTTAGTGGAAACAATACCAATAATATGGATGAAATTTCCACTCGAAGGTCATGTTCATCCTTGCATCGATAGACGATCAAAGATTGATCTGGAATATGAAATGTGACTTCCCTTCTTTGGCAATTGATATGATCTCTATATAAACAAAGACAATACATGCCATGAATCTCATCAAATTCCACTATAGGAAGGATCACAATATTGACAGGAAGCACTTTCTCACAAACTTCAATCGGAGAAGAATTATAAACTTTTTATGCGACTTTTGTTCCATTAGGGGTTGTCATAGCTAACTCAACATCTAATTTTTGAGGTAATACGGTGATATCCTTATAAAATTCTTCAGAAATAAAAGAGTGGGGGATCTAGAAACAAATAAAACATTTTCTACTTTAGATTGGATGGTAAGTGTACCATTAACCACATCGTTATCATACTCCACATCGATGATAGAAATTGCATGTGACTTTCCTTTGTCTTTAGCCTTAAGAGTTTGTTGACGTCGACCATCATCATCAACCCTTGGATTTGGTTATTGATTGGCATAATGACCCATCTCCTTGCACTTGAAACATTGAAGTGTAGTAGGTTGATTCTGTGTCTCCATTCCTTTGTTTTCATCATTAGACATCTTCTTCCCATCATTGTGGCATTCAAATTCCCTATGACCTTCCTTTCCACATTTGAAACATTTACTTGTCCCTTTAAGATAACTCCATCCATGTTTCATTCCATACTTTGAGCATAAGGGAAAGCTCATCTTCTTTTCAGTGTGCTCTTTAGATTTTCCTTTGAATTCCATTTTCCTCTTCTTATCAAACCCATATGACTGATGGGTTACTCCAATCTCCATCACGACTTTGAGAGAACATCAAACGATTTCCTCATAGATATTGAAGTACCTTATGGCTAATGCCCTTCGAAGACTTGGTTTTAAGCCACTAAAGAATCGATCGATCTTACTCTCAGGTTGGATAATAATACCCGAAAAATACCTTGCAAGTCTTGTAAAATATGCTTCATAGGTACCAACAGATTCATCATCCTTTTGCTTCAGTTCAAGAAACTCTTTCTCCATCTTTGTTCGGAGAATACGAGGGAAGTACTTATTGAAAAATAAGTTCTTGAAATCGTCCCATTCCATGGACTCAATTTCAACTCATTGCCTCGTATTCTTGATAAGATTCCACCATTGATCAGCATCACCTTCCAAACGATACACTGATAAGATGACTATATCATGTTTAGAACATTGAAGAACTGAAAATATCTTTTTAGTAGTACTGATCCATTTTTCAGCAACTAATGGATCAATAGACCCGCTAAATGAGGGTGGACGCTGCCTCATGAAGGATTCATCATAATGTTGCTCTTTCCTTTGCTCGTTTGGAATTCCTGTATGATTCATAGCTTGAGAAAGTTGTGTGAGCATGGCTACAAGATTTTTCCTTCCATCTCCCATAACATTTGGTTGCTCAGGGGGACAATCATTGCATTGCCCATCGCATTCTGCATTAACACGGTTCCTTCGGGTTCGAGCCATAGACTAAAACCAAGAAGAATAGTGTGAGAAACACTAATTATAATAGGAAAACCACACAATCTAGAATAAAATTTCACACTTAAGGTCTTATCCAAGGTTATTCATTGCCATTTCTAAAACACTAAGATTGTGTTCTATGCTTAGACATATCCTTAGGGTTCTTACTAAGGCTTTCACATCCTAGTTTCCAAAGGTTGACTATACCTTTCCTTTGATACCAACAATAACGACCCATACTTTAACTACTTTGCTATTACTTCAGAATTGAAGCACACTTATTACAACATATAGAAAAATTAGGAAAAGACCGTATATGTATAGAGTCTTTAGAAACTGGGAAACATAAACAACTAGTTCATAAAACATCTACTTTGCCTCCCATTTATTTCATCATATCTAAAATCCCTTTTTGTCATATCCTACTTAATAACCTTCTTCATGACCTGGGGAAATAAATCATACAAAAGGGTGAGCTCAAATGCTCAGTAAGGGTAAACAAAAGAAATATCAATCACATCATATTCATAAGAACATATCATTTTGGAAATATTAACCTGTAAAAGAGATCATAATATCATAACATGGGATAAATCATAATAGTGAAATGTAATCCCAATAATCATCAATTAAAACATGAAACTTTGTGGAATACACACATAATCATAGAGAATCATTTCTTATTAGTCAATACTCATTACCAAGACTATCTTAGTGGACAAAGTCTATTTCTGAACCGAGTTCACTCCTCGTTTCAGTCTTGTTTCACTGAATTGGATTAACCTACCGTTCCAGCCATGTCTATCTCATGAGATATACAATCTTTAACCAATGCAATGGAGGGAGATATAGGTCCCACCCATATCATAATGATAACATTCTTATGTGTTCCACAAAATCATAAATCATACATCATTGCATAACCCATGTAATAAAAATGGGAATCTTAAAAAGCGTGACATCATAAAACAATTCATATAAGATAAAGGAATACATAAATATAATTCCATCACAAAATAATCAAATCAATTTAATAATAGGGATAGAAACAAAACCCTTTATTATCTTAGATGGAAAATAGTTTTGATAAAACACTTGAACTCCATTCTTGAGGAAAATATCCTTTCTACTTCAAAAACACTTTTCTTTTCTTAACATGTCATACAATTCTAAACTAAAATAAGTTGATTAAAAATAAACTTGAAAACTTTTAAAGGAGGCTTCTTGGAAATAATTTTTTAAAAATCCATTCATGCCGTATAAGTTAAAAAAACATTCTTCTTGTACTTTTGTCAGAAAAGTCAAAAAAGTAGCTCGTACAAAAACGACAAAATATTCCTTTCATATCTTTTACTAACAACTCACCGAAGGGTTAAATAGGATTTAAAAAATTGTAGGTGGATGGAGATAATATTACATATTGAGTAAACATGGATGTGGATGATAAAATACAACCCAGTAAATACCAAAGTATAAACAATCTCAGATAAAAATGAGATTGTGATATTTCCCTTACCTTAGGTCAGATTTGCTTCGTAAGTGTCCGAACCTCTAGTATAATGATTTAAATAATGTCATTGAATTATTCCAGAATCATAAACGTTGTTATAATATCATATGTGTCCATACTCTTATCCTCTTATTAGTAATATTTCATTGCTACATGTTATTCGCGTGTTTATTACTTTTTGTTCTTATGCATTTTTTGTCGAATAAATTCTTATTCTTATCTTTAGGTTATAGATACCTCATTTACAGAGTGGTATTAGTGTACTATACATCATATTTATTTATTCAATTCATTTATATAATCATTATGCAATGAACATCACGTAGAACGAATCACATCACATCGTGGAGACGGTATTCCGTACGTACACACGAGCGATGATATCATTCCCATGATCGTGTAATTGTATTGGAGTGTATGAATACTATTTCAGAATTAATAACACTTTACAATAATCATATATAGTTGTTTTTTGTCACCATTATACCCATCCATGTAAAGTGGTGGTGGATAATAGATTACACCACGGCAAGAAGACAATATTCCGTACGTACGCACGCGCGGTGATTTCGTTTTCCGTAGGATGGATAGATGGTGAAATAGGGTTGTTTAATTCTTATAATAACATATCAGTATATTAGTGATACTGATTTTATTACTTCATAATGAAACAACTAAAGAGGAATAAGTGGACGAAGACATAAAGTTGGAAAAATCGGTAACAGACATTACCTCTTCTTTAAAGCACTTTTTTGAGACCTCCTTTTAGGGCACTAAAATTGGTCTTTGAAGAAGACCAGGACCACTAGGATGTCTCTAGGGAAGTGGAGAGGAGAGATTGGCAGGTTTTGGCCGAGCTTGAAGGCTCAAATTGGTGTGAGGAGCAGAGGGAGGAGGTTCCCTTTTATAAGGGAGGAGAGGGGCACCTTTGGAATAACTAAAAATATTACTTTATTATAACATCAAATTCGGTTTTTAATAGCTACAAATTGATATATTTCGAAGCTGAGGTGGGTATGGGTCGAAATCCTCTCATGAAATAGAATTTAGACAAGTTTAGGTTCCTATTTTAACCTTATCATTTAGATTTAACATTAAGTTAAATAATTTATTTTTACCGTGTCTTCTTGTGTTCTTATACTATAAGGTTAATAAACCTACTATAAGCAGCCAAACGAACCCCAAGTTGATTATTATTAATATATATAACCTTATCTAAGTAGTTTTTTTGAGCCTTAGATTTTTAGGAATAAAATAACAATTAATAATATAATATTTTTTTAAAAGCTATTTTATGTCAATTTTGACACTATTTAGTAATTGATTTTTGTGAAAATAATAACAGAATGATTTGTTCTAAAAATGGTAATTAAATAAATAATAACATTTCATATTAACCTATGAAATTAGTTTAATTCATTAAAAGTCTCAAATTACATTTATTTGGGTATTTATAACATTAATTATATCAATACTTCATTAATAAGATAATTACTGCATCATCTTTGTGCCATAAATAAATTAACTTATTTAAAGTCTAAAAATAACAAATAAAATATTATTATTTATTAAATCATTTTATATTTCTAATTTATATTTATAGTCGAATTTATCTTATGTATAACCCTATATTAAAAATGATATACTTATTAAACCATGATTTTAACCATTTTTACCCTTCTTTAAATAAATTATTAATAAATGTCCTAATCTAATCCAAGTGGGCCTAAATGGTCATATATTATTCATAAGGTTGTTTTGGTCGATTTACACTTATCCAATAGAATTAGTACATGTTTTAGGGTTATAATAATAACATTTGTACCCTTAATTACCCTATTTACTTTTAACTGTGGTAAATAAAAGTAAAAAGTTACTATTTACCAAAAATTATTTTCATCTCATTGAACCACATTTTACTTACTGACGTCAACCGTGTCTCTCAGATTTTTGAAATTCCACTCACAGAAGCGGTAAAATTAAGTTTTATAAAAAATTCAGTTTTTTTAACTACCACTTAGTGGTTTCACTACTCATCAAAAATTGAAAGTTTTCAGAAAAATACCAAAATTTCACCCTAGGTGAATTTCGGTATTCTGAATCCAAAAATGAAGTCCATTTTGAAAAAAAAATTTATAAAATTTCAAAAATTGGTTATTACTATTCATAATGGCTAGTTTTAATAATATTTTAATAGCATATCGTTGTTTAGTGAAACTCGGTATTTCGTATGACGCAAGCTATCGAGGAAGGTCGCGATTTTGTCTAAATCAAGCCAAGAAAGTGATGTGTGTAGTGAAATATTCCTTTGATGATTTATATAACATAAAAACAAAATATTTCTCATAAAAGTCTTGGGTGTTACAACCAGCCAGAGGGTGGCGGAGCAGCTATTCACTTTTGATGTGGTTAATCCTTCCATGGGGGGAAACGACACTCAGGTACTATAATGATCAGCACACCCTCAAACATACCTTCATTATTTGATTTTTTGAAGCCCTATAATTCACGAGTTCCATTGTTGCATTGGTTTATTTCATTCTCTTGATATTCATGGAGTGTCCAGTGATCATTACCTAAGCACACGTGGGTTCAGCCCGATGAGAGAAATAATGGACAACCACCTTATCACCCCATCCAAATGTAGGAGTGCAAACCAAGAGTCAGGAATCGAGGTTTTGAACAACCTTCTTGGATTTTCGGGGGGGGGGATTGGAGAGAACTAACTGGAGAATGAAGCTCTCAGAACATCCGAATTTCCATTTTCTTAGTGTGCTCTTGTGCACGAACGGGGTAACACCAAGGGGGATGGGATCAATCTGAAAGGATGGGAACAAAAGGTGTGAATCACGATACCCAGGATTCGGAACTCTGTGGGGGTGGCGTGACAATAAAGAATAGATGTTGACCGCATTCAAAACACGGTATCCTTATTATGTTACCCTGGAATGGGGATAGAAAATGAGGGATGACCGCTGACCATGTTCGAAAATATGGATTGACTCAAAATTTCATCCATTAGTCTTCCAGAACGTTGGCCCAGAACAATAGGCGGGCCATAAGCCGAGCATCCATAATGTTAGGGGGTTCCCTTAGACATGAAAGAGGATGAGGGTCTGAATAAGGGGCACACAAAGCATGGAATATGGAGTGATGGTTTGTTTGAATAGAATCCAACACTCGAAATTATTCCATCATGGTGGAAGCATATTAGTTGGGAACAATGGTTTTATCATGGATCATTCCTTCTTTTAGACGGCACATCTATAGCGAGGGGATTGTCTCTTGCCAATATCATCATGGGGCATCACGAACTTGTTCAAGGCAAAGGTACAGTTACATGGTTTCCCACAAGGGGTCAGTCCAGGGGGCCCGAATAGAGGAAGAATAGGATTTATGATTCCTGGGGCTGGACCCAACATGAAATGCCTAGGTGTATTTATGTATCCCATGAGGATTTGAATCAAGACATACGTAGATCTGGAGGATGTTGTGCAGTTTAACATATTGCGACAAGGATGAAGAGTGGTCTTAGTTTATGGTCATAGAGCATGTACCATGGATGGTAGGAAATGCGGGAGACACATGGTGGGGTAATTATAAAACCCGACGTGAATGGGAACCTGGGGATTGGACCACCACGTGTTCCTTGGGAAGGTTTTTGGTTAAGGGATCAGAAGAGAGAGTCATGATGAGCCCGAGGCAAGGTTCACAGATGTTTCTACATACCCCATGAGGACGGGGATCAAGCTTCATGTAGTTCTAATAGGTGTCATGGTAAGGTACCAGTTCCAGTGATAAAAGGGGTGTGCGGTTGTGGCCCTCAAACCAAAAGAAAAGGTATTCGATGTATCTTGTTTGTCCTTTAAGGTGAATGTGTTTTTTTTGTGAAGCAATATGCCTAGGATAGCAAGTCCCGACATCTCCACAAGAATCAAGCCATATGCAGGCGTTGAAAAATGGTATGGTGTGTGACCAATACCAAACATGGTGTCCCATTGAGTGAGGACATCACGATGTAGTGCCATTTTTTGTAATGTGGCCAGGACGATAATGTCACAGTTTAGGGTCATGTTATTGGACATGGCATACATTTTAACGTAATGCAAAACTGACGTAGTAGAGACGAGGCTAAAGGGGAATGTTCATGGTGCAATAAAACTTTCCCGACATGAATGAGGACATAATACCATACTACACCACACAAAATTCGGTGAATGTAACCTTGTTCCAATGGGACAAGATATAGGTAAGAGGGTTAGGGATAGGAGAAACTAGATCCCAATTGAGCTGGACCTAAAAATGGGACTTCTGGGTGTTCCTACGTATCCCACGAGGATGGGAATCTAACCACATGTAGTTCTAGAAGAGATCTTAGTTTATGGTCTTAGAGCTCGGACCATGGAGAAGGGACTATCCCAAGTAAGAGGGAACCTTAACCCATTCCCTAAGCCTATGTGAGTCGAACTAGGTGTAGGAAACAAGGATGGATAAGGTATTTGAAATATGTGAAATATATAAAAAACAGGAATCGGTGAAGCCCCGAATGATTTCCTTGTTGCAGGTTTTCCCTCTTAACGTGAAGATGCGCATTGTGGAATAGTACAAAGAATTTAGAAGTTCTACTTGGACATGATGTGGTGGAGATGGGTGTAAATCATGTAACCAACATTGCGGGCTTAATGGGGTTAGTGTGACGATGGAGGATGACTGTTGACCTTGCTCATAACAAAGCATATGTATCTTGTTATCCTGATACAGGGACATACAAATGAGTGTCGACCGCGGACCGAATTCAAAACGTGGGGCTTGTATCGATTTTTTGTCTGAAACCCTCGAGGATGTTGGCCCGTAATGGTATGAGGGCCCTTGGGATGAGCATCCATGCCATTCAAGGGTCTCTTTGGATGTGAAAGGTGATGGAAGCCTTAATGAGGGAGGGCATGAAGCTTGAAAAATGGGTGAGAGCATGTCCAAGTAGAGTCTGACATTCCAGGTATTAAACCAGAGTACCCATAGGCACATTGGTGAATCGCCGGAGAGGGCCGAGGGTATCATCATGAGAGCGGATAATTTTAAAAGATGAATATTGTACAATGCGATGGAAAACACTCAAGAGGATGTGGTAAATGGTAGGGTCGTTACAACACCCAATGTGAGTGAGAGAATATTCCCATACCACACCATACATATCTCTCTCTGGGGGAATGCAGGACAAGGGTCCAAGATGGGGATGGACATGAAGATCAGCTTCTTGGGCGGTCCTACATATCCCATGAGGATAGGAATCGAGCCATTCATTGTTCTGGAATCACACATAAGGTTAAGATACCCTAACAAGGGTGTGTATGGCATATAAAATAACCCGATGTGAATGAGGACATAATCCTATACCACATTGTACAATTCCATGTAAGAACTTGGGTCGGGGCCCAAGAAGGCCAAGGGGCTGGAAAAGACTAGGGGCCTGAGGCTGGGCCTCGGTCGGAAAGGCCTGGCCAGTTTTTAGTTTAATGTCTTGCAGGGAGGATGAAGAGAGTATATGGTATCTCATCCGGTGATGTGTACGGCATGGAGAATAACCTGATATGAATGATGATACAATCCCATACCACACCATACAACCCTAAATGAGAACTTGGGTTAGGGTCTAGAAAGGGCCAAGGGGCCAGAAAAGGCCCAGGGGCCTGAGGCCGAGCATCTCACCCAATGGTTTCCATACGACCCCTTGTGAGATCATCGCCTCATCACAGCTCCTAAGCCTACATGAGCAGTGCTCGGTGTGGGAAACAAGGAACTAGATTCGGCTCTTCCTACCATACAGGGGTCCAGTAGCTGGCATCGCTTTAGGGGAGTTCTTCACTTGGATATAAAATGGGGCAGAATAAACAACTACACTCAATGTTGGGGTTATCTTGGGGTGGATCTAATGACAATGTATAACTGTTGGCCATGTTCGAAACACAACGTCCTTATAGTGACCTAGAATGAGAAGAACAAATGAGCATTAAATGCTGTACATATTTGTAACGCGGGACTTATATCAATTTGTTTCTCAACATCCTTGTGGGTGTTGGTCGGAAATGGAAGGAGAGCCCTTGAGCTGAGCATCCATGCTATTCAGGGGCCATTTTGGATGGGAAGGATGAAGGAGTCCTAATAAAAGCAGTGGGTGATGCATAGTTGTACCCATAAATTTCAAAATCTAGATGGGCAGTGAAAGAGGAGGACACCTCTAGGGGGTGGGATGTACAGCAGAATCAATATGACCTCTACTTGTCTGGAGGCAAGAACCAGCACCACACCATATTTCTTGACCCGAGGGGTGGTTCTGAAGTTTGGGTTAGGCCAACAGATGAAATGTCTGGGCATTCCTACGTATCCCATAAGGATGGGAATTAATCCATACGTAGTTTTTAAAGGCCATGCAGATTAACATCATGCAGTGAGGATGTGGGAGGATAGATGAATGGTGAGCAGGCACATGGTGCGACTGTTATAATTCTAGAATGAGTGGGTCTAAGGAAGCCTACACCATATCATGCAAGGATCCACCTAGAGAACTATACCCAGGGGGATAGTCAAATAGATGATTTGGGGTTGGGCTCAATAAGAAATGCATGTGTATTCCAATGTATCCCATAAAGATGTGAATCAATACATACGTAGTTCAAAGGGCATAGATTAACGTCTTGGAAGATGATGCACAGTTTAATGTCATGTAGGACATAACAGTTTAATGTCATGTTGGACCGAACAGTTTGAGGTCGTACAGGACCAAACAGTTTAGGGTTATGCCGGACCAGACAATTTAGGGTCGTGCCGAACCTGCTGGCCCAGGCAAAGTATTTCTTGAGAAACATAGCAATGGTGGGAGGATTTATACTCTCACCATCCATGGTCACCAAGGAGTATTCTTCATTGGGGTAAACCCTATGAATTATTTAAGGTCCTTCCCATTTGGGCTCCAACTTTTGTGGTTTCCTACCAGGGATCATTGGCACCCGGAGGGACAATACCAAGACGCCTTGTAGGGAAGAGCATAGGTGAACCTTCTTGTTGAAGGCCTAGCTATATTATTCTGATGCCTTTCTAGATTGTGTAGGGCATGAAGACTATTCTAGTCAAGTGATTCCAATTCAGGCAGAAAAATTTCGGCTACCTTATCTGGCACCTGATGGTCATTGAATGTTGTGCGTAACGAAGGCAGCTAGTTCTCAATGGGTAGGATTGCCTCAGATCCGTACACCTAGGGATACGGGTTCACCTTGGTGGAATTACGAGTCATCGTCCGATAAGCCAAGAGGGCATTGGGGAGCTTGTCCGAACAACTCTTCTTATTCTGACAAACCATTTTCTGGAAAATTTTAGAGAGGGTTTTTTTGAACGCCTCGATATGCCCATTTTCCTACGCGTGATAGCGGGGGGTATGGTTTGAGCGGATGTTGTACTTGGAATACAATTTCTTCAGCGCAGCTGCTCGGAAGTTGGTGCTGTTATTGGTGAGGACAGCATTATGAACTCCAAACCAGTGGATGATGTTAGAGCTCATGAAGTCAATGATAGAATGGGCCTTGAACACTTTGACAGAACTGTTTCTTCCCACATAGAAAAGAAATATGTGGTGGTTAGGACGAACCTGCACTGGCAAGCAGTTACTAGTAGATATGGTCCCATGACATCGAGTCACCATATTGCGAAAGGCCAAGAACACTTGGTGGAGTGGAGAGGATCTGGTGGATGATGCAAGAAGTTATCATGAATTTGGCATGTGTGACATCTCTTGGTGAACTCGATGTAGTCTTGGATCATGGAGGGCCAGAAGTACTCTACTCTCCAGATCTGATGGGATAGCTTCAGCCCAGTGTGGTGAGCCCCATACGAACTGGCGTGAAACTCCTCTCTGACCTGAGAAATCTCGAGTCCTTGGATGCAATGGAGGATAACACCAACAAACCCACGCTTTTAGATGATCTGATCAAGACTGGGACCACTCTGGAGGGTAAACTGCAGTGCGCAGTGTCGGATTCGCTCGCGCTAGTCCCAGTCAGCCTGGAGGTAAACATTTCAATGATACTCGAAAAAGGGGGCTCTCAAGTCGGGGGTTTCTTCAAACCCTACATCTAAGGAACCTGGGGGTCCTGACGTGGAGGCTTCGGCGGTAATATGGCTCACTCTTAGGCTGTCATCATCATCCAGAGTGATGGGAACAATGACTCTCTGATGTGCCACGTGTATAATCAGATCATCCTGCTCAGGTTTTGTATGTGATGTAGCATGGTCAGACAGGGCATCGGCTTAACCATTCTAAGATCGAGGGACATGAGTAACTTATAGATGATATAGAAACTAGGCCATTTGTTGAGGTTTCACTCCAATAATGGTGCGATCTCAGGGTTTCTGACGATGTAGTCACAATTGATTTGCTTGATGACCAATTCGGAATCCCCTTTCACATGCAAATGGGGAACATCGATCTTGAGGGCCAGCATCAGGCCAGTAATGAGGGCCTGATACTCTGCATCATTGTTGGTGTAGCCCTCTGAAAATAGGAATTAGTCTGAATGAATGGATTACCCCGCGGTGATTAATACGATATCTAGGCCTACTCTGTTGAGCCTAGGATCATTCCGTCTACTGTCGGTGGGGCTCCAGGAGGCACCATCGAAGTGCATCTTCCAACATGGGACAACATGACCTACCGAGAGGATTTTCTCATCAAGAAAATCCAGGTCCAGGGACTGGTCCATAAGGGTTGAATGGGTAGTTAGAAATTCTTCCAATTCTTGTCCCTTGATATCCTTCTTAGACACAAACCTAAAGTCGAACTACTGGAGGATTACTACCCACCATGATAGACGGTCAGTCTACATAGGGCGGTTCAGAATGTACTTCAATGGGTCTACCCGAGACACTATCTGTACCTCGTGGTGGTACAGGTAGTGTTGCATCTTCATCATGGAAAATATGAGTGCAAGGAAGCTCTTTTTGATTGGGGGGGGGGGGGGTATCTGTTCTTCGTATCGAGGAGCATGTGAATGAGGTAGTAGAGAATATTTTCTATCCCATCGTTGTTCTTATGGGTGATGAGGGTGCTGAGAGATCATTCTTGGGTATTCTCACACATGATCAGTGGCTTTCCAAATATGGGCGGCATCAGGACCGGAGGTTGGAGTAGATACTGCTTGATTTCCTCGATCGCGGTCTTGCACTCTTTGTCCCATTCATAGGCGGATCCCTTCTTCCTGAGCGGAGAAAATTTCTTACACTTGTCATCCATATTAGCAATGAATCAGCGTATGTAGGCTAAGTGGAAATGGAAACCTTGAAGCTCCAGAATATTGCTCGGGGGAGGCATCTGGCTGATGGCCTTGATCTTCTCTTGGTTGATCTTGATGCCTCGGTACCTAACAACAAAGACGAAAAACATCCCAGAGGAGACCCCGAAGGCACACTTCAATGGGTTCATCATCAAGTTGTAGGAATGGAGGATTCTGAACACTTTCTCAAGATCCTTGATATGTTCTTGGCGCTGGCAAGATAAGATCACCAGATCATCCACATAGCATTCCACCAATGTCTCAAGGATTGGCTTGAATATGCGATTCATGGCCCACTGATAGGTGGCACATGAATTATTTAAGACAAAATGAATAACCTGCTAACAAAACATACCTTGGGGTGCCCTGAAATTTGTGGACTCCTCGTCTTCAAGATCGATTCAGATCTGGTTGTATCCAGAGTAACCATCCATGAAGGAGATGGATTGGAACCCTGTTGTATCATTGATCAATAATTTCATTACAGAAAGGTGAAAATCATCCATTCGATAGAGGCGATTGAGATCGCAGAAGTCGATGTCGACTCTAATCTGTCTATTCTTCTTTCTGAATCGTACAATTGTTTCTAGCCACATGAATAATTGTACCACCTTGAGGATGTTGGATCTAATGAGCTTGTCAACTATGGCCTCGACCATGGTACTACAAGAAGGGTGTATCATTCTGGGAGGCTTCTTGAACCAACGATGATTTTCAGGAAGACTGAGGCGGTGGATGACTACACAAGGATCTAGTCTTGGAATATCATCGTATATCCATGTGAATACATCACGATGTTGTTTCATGAATTACAGGTACCATTGTTTCTCCTCGAGGGGGCCTGGAGGCCTAGATCAATGTGGGTCTCGGATCTGCCTTGCTACCAAGGTTCACCTGTACCAGTACATCAGTCTTGGCAGAAACACCATCTTCAACGGAAATGGGAGTATCCTCCAGATCCTCTTCTTCACTTGTGGAGAAGGGATACCCAATGGGAGAAACATCCTCTGGGTCCGCAGGTGCCGACGGGAGGCTGGTACTAGCCTGGACAACACTGGACATCATATCAGAAGATTCACGTGCTGCTAAAACTATAGTAATGAAGGCAGTCACCTCGATCCCATCTAGTCTTTAGCCCAAGGGGCCACGCTTGATGATATCAAAGCAATAGTGGCGCATCGGCTTGAGCTTGTTAATCATATCCCAGAAAAACAGACATGTATGACGTACTGTCATTGCCATGGGGCGGACATCCCGATGCTGTACAGTGGTAGAAGGCTCTGGGATCACCTGATCCTAGTTTGTGTAGGAGTACGACGTGATTTACCGATGTCACATGGACATGGGAACATGATTCCCTCTTGTACTAGAGACAACAAAACATTGCCCCATGTCAGGTGTTGTGGCCTCCAATCGATGGATCTGGAAGACGTAGGTGTCATCTAGACTTTTCCATGGGTCAGTTGTGACCATGGCAGGTTCAACCTCACTTTCCTGATTCTATTTGTCCTTGCTCTTGTAATAGTCCGCATCCAGGTAGCAGGCTTCACAAGAGGAAAAAAAGATGCATCACCTTGGAGTATTCCAACTCGACCATGAAGGGAATACTTGTGGCACTGGTGATATGATGAGGGGACAACTGTGTGATGGTGGATCCATGGCCTTCCCGTCAATGCATTGTACGCGATGTCCTGAGAGACAACAATAAACTTGGTTCTGGAAACTAGGCCATCGAAATGGGTCTTCAAATGGATCATACCGACTGGGGTCTACTATATCCTATCGTATCCCTATATTCTTAAATCAGAGGGTTTCTGGTCATCTTCTTATAATCCCATCTTCTGTATTGTCCGTTTTGGGATAAGGTTAATCCATGATCTGGTGTCAACGAGACAACGGCGAACCTCTATGCCATTAAATTGGCCAATGATGTACAGTGAGCTGATGTGCCCCTATATGGGAGAGCCTTAATATTTTACAAAGAACGAAATGATGGCCTGAAATTAACTTTTCTCAAATGCTTCAGCATGAAAGGATTCGACAACTGTTATCTCCATCTCAAATGGGAGGGGGGGTCTTAAATCCTCAGCGAGGGCCTCACGCATATCTGATGATAGGAGAAGGGCATAGAGGAAGGAAAGCCTCACTGGGATGCCGACAAGGTGCTTAACGGAATTATATTTCGATGCCAGGTGCAAACTTCTTCTTGCAGGAGGCCACTCTGTGATAGGAGGCATGGTGGCCCCTGCCGACTGGACTGGCGGTTGGTTGGTGCTAGGCAAGTCCCATTGTTCACAAGTTGAAGCCTCGAGAGTAGATTCTGGATGAGGACCGGATGAATGAGACTGGCTTGTAGCAAGGCAAGGCGGGTCGCGGTGTGGTCGCGGTAGCTCTTCTTGATCCAGTAACACAAACGGTGGTGGTGGTGGACCTGACAACTCTAGATGCAGAGGCTGCGCGTGCTGAGCTCTATGCTGGGTCAGCTTCATGGTCTCAGTGGCATGCACGGACTACCTAGAGGTGCCAAATGATGTGCTCTGATGACTGATGTGGGTGAGACTCTGCTGACTTTGGCATCAGTTGGGGATGTTGGGGAGGTTCTCTTGGTGGTCTTAATTGTTGGGAGACATATAGGGGTTTTCCAATTCCACAGTGTTAACCAAAACGTACCCTTGACTGTCACTTGAAGAGTCATCCATCACTGGGTGGATCTTGGGAGGGATCCCCATCTATGGGGGCATAAAGTCGACGAGAGTGCGGGACAAAGATGGCATTGGAGGGGTGCTTTGATTTCCTTTGTGTCGCTGATGCTTACTCTTCTAGTAAGAGGCCGACTGATATGACAATGCAGAAGTGGTGGTCGTAGCTTCTGAAGAATCTGGATGATTCAGGCATTCCTGAATGATACCATTGACTTAGGCAACCATTTTGCGAGCCATCTAGTCATTATTCTTCTGGGACACATGGTTAGAGTCCTGCAGCCACTCACCTTCGCTGTCTCTACTACTGTCTGGCCTTAAAAAGACACCTGCCACTTATGCAGGGGTCCAGCCCAGCCAAACTATGTTGTTAACGACCTGGTCTTGATGCCAGTCTTTAAACATATATCACAGCTTTAGGGTGTTCCCCATGATCCGATGATAGGTACAATAGTTGGGGAAATCTGTGGGGTTCGCCTATTTTGGGCTTCTACACTCAATAAAACACACGATCCCTTATTCCAAGGCACTTCTAAAATAGCCAGAGACCTGATTCTCATTGAATGAGTAGTTATGGTTTATTCTATCCGAAAAGGGTCCCTTGGAGCATGGCCCTGACGAAATGTTGGAGGAGCCTGTTTAGAAGGCAGAGCCTTATTGGCCGGCCTCAACGGTGGTGGCACATTACATGGGGGAATCGGCCGATTTTGAGGTAGAGACTGCGCCTGAGGTTGAGGGCCTCTGGAAGGCTACGAGGATGGTGCCACTGGTAGCTATTCTATTTTAAATGGGGATTCTATTTGGGTCATCATAGCAGGCTCGTTGCTAGCATCCCTCCTTTTTGGAATTATTGTGGGCAATGAACATTCCTGGATGGCATGTTGTAGGGCTTCCTCTAGGCAATGGGCCTTATCGAAAAAGTCTCGAAACCCTCCAGGGTTGTTCTGGGTGATCTAAGAAAAAACCAGTTCTTTCTTGATGTTACCTATTCACATTGTCAGTATTTTATCCTGAGTCGGTGGCATTTCAAGAGAGTATGTGAGCCCCTTCGACCAGGAAATAAATTCCACGACTCGCTCATCAGGACTTTTCTTGCACTTGAAGAGGTCTGTGATGCTTGTTTTCTAGTTGGTAGAGCTGAACTGGTACATGAATTTCCTGTGAAGGTCCTCCCATCTAGTTACTAATCGGACAAGGAGCTGGCTATACTAGAATAATGTTGGACCCTCCAATGTCTGAAAAAAACAGCAAATCTTGGCAGCCTCATGTTCTGCTGGAGTCCCTAACATGGGCCCATAACATGATTTGAAGTGGGCCAGGTGCTGCGGCCGGTCCCCTGTTCTATTAAAGGGGGAGAAGGCGAGATTCATGAAACCCTGAGGTGCTGGCATATCATCCACCCACACCAGATATGTCTTGCCGTCAGGTGGGATTGTCACCTGTCACATTTATAATGCCTCAATGCAGGATATGAGAGCTTCTATTGGATCATATGGGTGGGGTCCCTATCTTTACAAGGATCCCTAACCATGAGCGCATTGCCGGTTTCTTCAACACGGTAGATAGGATCAGCGACTCATGGCGTGGCTGGTGGGGTAGCCTGTGGGGTAGTTGGGGGAACCTAAGCTAGATTCCTTGGATTACCACACCATTCAGGAGGGTTTGGTGAGATATACCGTGCCCTCTTCCTATGAGATCCGGATTCAGCCCTGTCGGTGGGAGCAGCATGATCAGGGTTTCCATGGGGCATCTCGTCGAGGGGAAGTTGTTCCTTCCCCTACTGTACTGGCATAGGATAGTCATTGTCGGGACATCGATCTACAGCGCATTCAGCGAGCAGTTCGTCGACCATCCTCTTCTTCTCAGCAAGTTGTTGGAAAAACGTGGCCTTCTTGGGGTCCTCCTCCATCTTCTGAATAGAGGGGGACGGTTCGGAGTGTTTGACAGCTCCGGCATACTCTTTTCCTTTACCGGAATTCCAGATGAGTACCCATGCCTTGGTGGGTGCAAGGAGACCTACTATGTTCCTCTGCTAACGAGTAATCTTCCCCGATGGATCAAATAGTAGTGGCATGACCTAGGGGGTAAGTCTCCATCAATAGGCTCCATCTCTTTGACCTCGTCCACTATGTCGACCATGTTTATCGTTACACTTCCTGGGGGAATATCTAGGATATCGCCAAGTAGGTCAGGCTGTCACAGGATAGGACTGAAGAGGAGGGTGGCATACTACCCCCATCCATAGATCTGCACATGGGGGGGGGCTCCTTAATAATTTGGTGGAGTAACTTGATACTCTGAACACATTGTTGTTGGATGGTCGTGCGGCGACCTGGCGACTCGGGGTGATGGGCCACAGGGAGCACATCCAGATTAACCAGACGACATTATTCACTGATATCTTTGAAATGTGCTTGGCTCTTGTTATAAACCACTCTCTAATGAAAATGGCTAAAATGCATCGCCTAGTGGGTGTGGTGGAAACACTCAAATATTTAGGGTATGACCCTTCATTTCCCCACTTGTTAACTGGGGGTGGCTAATGAACTGAAAGCGGTACCGAGGCAGACTGCTAGGACCGTAGGCCTTCCGGTGGAGAGTACGGTGAACAGGATGACTAGCCACCAATTCTCAGGTTGTCCTTCGAAGAGTGTAGTGACCTGGCCTCAATGTCATGATAAGATGCGATGATGGCCGCCATTCCTATTTCAAGGGCCAGGGATATTGTTTGTAGTCCTCGATGCTCCTCACCTGCCATTGTTCCCTAGAATATCTCTTTATGATCTCTTGTTGAGGTAGAGAGCACTTACAGTGACGATGGTGGTGATTGCACGACCATAACCTACAGGGTCGCCAGATTTTCATCCTCCTAGATATACCTATGAATGGAGCTGGGAAACCAATGGACCTCGCATTCTGGGAGCACCAAGCTGATGTGCGTCAACCTTACTCTGGCCCTTGACTCGAATGAGCAATAGGAAGGTTCTTGCATTGAGTCATACTCCACGTCAGGGCTTGAGAGGCGGACTAGTTTGATCTTCGTCCAGACCATTCCCGAATTCTTTTATGGCGGCAATATCCCACCTTCATTCCCTAGGATGGATCCTCAGGAAAGAGCAGAAATCTTACATGGGGTCCTTCGGCCGCACTAGTGCTGGGGTGGAGAGGGTATCCACCCGAGAAAGAAGGGGTGGGAGGAGAACTGAGAAAAATGTCGAAGGGGACATGGGGAGGATCTCTGTGGATAACACTAGATCGGGCATGAAATTCACCCCTATGGTTTTTGAGGGGAGTAGGACCATAACTAGCTACTGAGAGGGTGCAAGGAAGATCCCCAGGTGGAAGAGGGACCAGATGTGCAATGTCTCTACATCGGTGGTCGGGGGTAGGAGGAACGACTCCATACCCAGTGTAATAGTCATAAGAGAGGCTTTCGTGCCGAGTGGCACCGTCACAGGGAAAGCCCTCATTCAGATTGGGGGTGGCACGAGGTGGACCTCTATGACAAGCCTCTATGTAGGGAAGGCCATGTGCTTTCCATGGTAGTGGTACGTGGAGGACCTCCATACTGGGTGGAATCACATCGGGTTGGTTCACATCAGCCACTTCGTTTGCCAACGACCAAGAGAGTCAACCCAGCCTTCCCATGGGGTGGTAGGGGCCTCGATCTTATCCGAGCGTATAAGTGCCCCTGTTCAGTGTATGCAGGGACCTGATGATATGTGTCAGAGGTGGCTCGGGCCATGGTAGCTACCGACATTGGTTCCCCATTACGAGCATCCTCCTTAGCTTACAGCAAACACTTGCATCGGGTCGAACGAACTGGGGTCCGGGGTGCAGGTACGTATCTTACCTTCTCCTCTTCTAGCAAGACTGGGTGGCAGTGCTGACACGGCCATGTGGGAGCTCTCCCTAGGAGCCACTGGAATGAGACTCTGACTGGGCTAGGTCGGATGTCACTAACCTCGTCAGCATAAGGCATCAAGTCATCAAGGAACTCTGGGGACAGGCTTTCAAAGTGGTTGTACATCAGCATGGGGAGCAGCGGCTCCCTGCACGGCCCTTGGGGGCGGCGTTGGTGATGAGGCGTAGAAGCCTCTAGGTCCAGGAAGGCCATATACCTGTTAGAGATTATGCCCTTCTCCTCGTAACAGTGCACGAGGTCATTGATTATCCTCTTTTGAATGACCTCGGATGGGGAGAGGGGGCATGGATGCCCCAGGGAAATGCGTGTAGAGGCCACTGTGGAAGTGGTGGAACCACACGGAACTGCCACGTTAGTGTTGCCCCTGCCCCGGTGTCAGTGTGCACGAGGTGATCGCATTCCAGATGCCACAAACTGATTCATGAGAGCTGGGAGATTAACTCATCAATGCTGAGAGGAAAAGAAATCGACGAACAATGCCCTAATGCCGTCCCATCTTCCATGGTCGGTAAAAGGGATCTATGTTGACAAAATCGCATAATGAGATGTCCAATGTTCTATTGCCCCAAATTTTGGTGAGTTTCAATTGAGGCTCGGTTATTTGCATAGCGGGCCCTGGTGCTGGATAACTGGATCCAGTGTCACGTCAACCCATTGATTCCCTGAGCTCTACTAATCTCTATATTGAGGAGAATAATTTCACATCGGTTTCACCATTTCTGTTTTCGATGCTTTCACTGGGGCGTGTGTGTCTGTCTCTTTTGTGGGGATGGCTGCGCTATTTTGTTTCCCCGCATTCCCAGTTTCTAAAGGTAGGAGTCATTTTCTCTTTATTTAGGGACATCTACTCGATGACCGAAACAGGATGATGGGATGTCGGTTCTTCCTTCCGTGGATTCCTCTTCAGAACTCTTTACCAAGTCCGAGTCTTCTTTATAGATTTAATACATTGTTCGTGAAACTCTTCCTAGTGAAATATCTTCATGCCCACCATTTAATTACACTACTTCTGTCGGGACATTCCTAGGGGTCCGGCCAGGGTAGCAACCTTCGGTTAGGGGAGTAGTCATGTTGGGAATCACTAGCACGGCTGGACCCTGGGGGATTGGCGTGTCAGTCTTCTGTCCATTATTATAGGGATTCTTGAGGGTGTGGAAGCCCGAGGCATCCTGCATCGAATGTGGGGATTCATATGCCAGGGGTATGTATCTAAGGTTTTCCTTATCATCCCATGTTTCACACAGGGTATGCCGCATGTTTAACGTCCAACGGAGATGGAATAGAATGATCAGAACATTGACTAGAGTGAATCAGATGGGTGAAACCCCGGGAGGGAACACAGATATTGGGGTCAATTCAAGGTTGAAATCCCAGTTACTATTGAGGGGAATGGGGTATGAGGTGGAATAATCCCTCCCAGATGTGGCGGCCTTGGTAAGAACCAGGATGGATGTTGAAGCGATTGAATGAAGTGGATGGCGAATGGGATGGAACCGCCATGAGGATAATGATGATTTTGGGGCTTGAGCCTTGAAGAGGCTTCTTACGTATCCCTTTGGTAGAGAATCAAATTCCACATAGTTCATCAATGGAGGCTTACCCCCGATTGGGGATTTCAATGACTTGCCGCTGGGTTGGGTCGCAATGGCTTACCACTACATAAGAATGTCCACGGCTTACCGCTAAATAGGATCACAATGTCATACCGCTGAATAGAGACACAACGTCTTACCACTGAATGATGGACACAATTTAATGTCATGCAGGAAAGGGGTGAACCGACGTGATGATGAGGACCTATGGTTCATATGGATGGTGGGCATGAACCTCAGGGAGGCTTCCTACCTACCTTACCTTGGCAAGGATCAAAGTCCCTGTAGTGTGGAAGAGTGGCTTAGTGCACTGACGTGAAGGGTGGTTGGAGGAACGAATGGGTGGTGGGCTTGAACCTCAAGAAGAATACCTATATACACTTCCATGGAAAGGATCAGAGTCCCCATAGTTTAGGTTGGGATGGTGAACCGACATGAGGGAGGACCAAGGGTCCAATGGGTGTTGGGATTGAACCTCAAGGAGGCTTCCTACGTACCCTACCTTGGTAAGGATCAATGTCCACGTAGTTTGGGATGGGGTCATGGATCCGAATAGTCGGATCCAATGGGTGTTGGGCTTGAACCTTATGGAGGCTTCCTACATACCTTACCTTGTCAAGGATCGAATTCTATGTAGTTCGGGATGTTTTGGGGGGCTTACACTCTAAGCTTCCTAGAGTGTCGATGAACTGAAGTGAAGAGGGCCAGAATGACTAGTGTGGTGGGCTTGAACATCAGGGAGGATTATTACATACCTTCCGTTGGAAATGATCAAACTCCACATAGTTCAGGTGGTTGCATGAGGCTTACACTCTAGGCTGCCTAGGGTGGATGTCATGGTTAGTGCTTGCTCCAAGCCCACGTGAGTCATGCTCGATTTGAGAAACAAGAGGCAGTAGAGACATGATGATCACGTTGCAAAAGGTGCATCCGGGGGAAGTGGAGTGTGGCTTACACATAGTTATCCACCCAAAGAGGAAATAAGGGCTTACGCATGATCCTCAACCTGAAGAGGTTGGCACTTAATCCAGGATGGAGACCAGATGGTGACAAAGCACAGTGGGGGAGGCATTTGGCACCAAAGAAAGGAGGGTTCTGGTGTCTATTCCCCCCTTCCCTGGTCCTTGGGACCAAATAAGAATGGAGAAGAAGGGATTCTGCCTCCTGCAAGAAAATCTAGGGGCTTACACCAATTTGGTAACCCTGAGTGTTGGTGAACCGATGTGAAGATGGTTGGAATGACCGGTTGGTGGGCATGAACCTCAGGGTTACTTCCTAGATACCTTGTTATGGAAAGGATCAAAGTCCACGTAGTTTATGTGGTGGCACGGGGCTTACACTCTAGGATATCCAGGGTGGATATCGTGGTTGGTGCTTGCTCTAAGCCCATTTGAGTCATGATTATTGTGAGAAACAAGAGGTATCCAAGACAAGATGATCACATCACTAAAGGTGAATCCATGGAAAGTTGAGTGGGGCGTACACGTAGTTAGACTCCCATTGAGAAAACCGGGGCTTACGCACGGTCCGAAGCCCGAAGAGGTTGGGACTTCTCTCGGATGGAGGCCTGATGGCGACAAAGCCCAGTGGGAGAGGGATTTGGCACCGAAGAAAGGAGGGGTCTAGTGTGCATTCCCCCCTGCCCCTGGTCCTTGGGACCAAATAAGAAAGGAGGGGTAGGGATGCTACCTCATGAAAGAATATAAAGGGGGTTACACCAATATAGTTGCCATTTACCACAGACAAACACCACCCCAAAAAAGAGGATATCATCCCCTTTGAGGGAAGATCTCATCCTCATGGAGACCAGTGGGCCCGAAGAATGTCCAAGGTGGGGGAACCCCACATGAGAGGCACAGGGTGAGGTCACAGTTTAACGTCATGTGCCGAGGACGATGGTGATTTGCAGTTTAATGCCCTACATCTCGAACGAAGTGGGTTTTCTTCGCACCCCTAGGACATACATAACTGTTACCCTCTATTCCTTGGTGCAGGGAGGGGGCAGGCAATGATGTGGTTAAGGGGCGTTATGGAGCGAACCATTGAGTGGTCCACGATAACATGACTTTGTGAAGAAGCAATAGTGTGCCTATGCAATGAAGCATGAGGTGAAGCAACGCAACAGGCAGTAGTGTCCAAGGGTCTTTGAAATCACATCGTACAAACCTAGAGGGTCACATGAGAAAAGAAATTTCAAAGTATAGGGGTTCATAGGAAGGGGACTTGTGATGCTTTGCTACTCCACATGGCGGAGGGTGCTTGCAAAGGGGTGTGCTTCGTGAAGTGGGGTGCCTCAACCTAAACATATGGCAGTGGTGAATATGGGAGGTGATTCGAGAAATGCAAATACATTTGCAGAACACGGCCTTGTGGAGAAAAGGTGCCTCGTGAAGAAAGGTATCTTGAAGAAATGTGCTTCATGAAGTACAGTGACCCTGAATTCGCATGGGGATCTTGTGTACATAAAGGGTGTTTCGTGAAGCATAAACACTCTACAATGACCCGGGTCCACTTGGGGATCCCCTTCCTTCCCGAAAGCCCTAAGGCTCTACAAAAGACAGACCTTTAGAAAGAGGGGGTCAAAACAAGGCACATAGGAGGCACTTCAAAGAGAAAATGTACTTTGCACAGCTCATGGTTCGCAGAGAAGAAGATTCCTCAATATTCGGGATCTATGTTTCTGAAAGGTCAGATGATACGCCTCTTGGACATGGGGGAAGGTTGGTATTTATAGGGAAGAGGGACTGTGAAGTAGGGCTCACACGATGTGAAGAGGGACCTGGTTTCTCCACAGCGCGCTCGCAAATGTCAAATGCATCCACGGAGCATCCCGCCTCCTTGCTTCACGACGGGCTCTGGAACGTCAAATGTGTTCGCAGAGCATCTCGCCTGCTTGCTTCCTGGTGGGATCATGAATGTCAAATGCATTCAAAGCACTTCTCTCCTCCTTGCTTCATGGCATGGGCCGGGCTACTAGGGCTCCGCGAATGGTCTTCATGAGGAAGCTATTGGAGGCCTTCCATTTCTTTTTTCTTCTTCCCACATTTTGGTTCCAACACACTCAGTTTCATATAAAAACTTCCCAAAAAAGAGATAAGATCAATGACTACATTCATTCATTTGGTGTATTGTTTAAATTTAAGGACAATGTATTCCTTATAATTTTATAGTGTAAGAGGGTTATGATGTTTAAAAATATATAATTTTGATACCTAGACACACTATCACTCTCAAAATTAGTAATAATGTGTGAATGGAAACATACAATCTTGCACTTCCACCAACCCTCTCTCTAGTCCACGATCTGTTCAATGTATAACTTTTTAGTAAGTACATAATTGTCCATCACATTTTCTAAACAATAATGTAGTTCAAAGAGAATATAAAATCACTTATGAGGAGAAACTAATAGACATATTAAATCATAGTGATAAATTAATGTGAAACATGGCCACTCACCAGGTTAGACTTATTTGGGAGAATAAAACATCAGAGGAAGCTACATGGGAACCTTATGATATAATGAGGATGAAGTACCCTCATTTTTTTCAAATGAGTAATTAAATTTTTGGGATGAAATTATTTTACCAAGATAAAATATAACACTATTATATTTTACTATGTATTTTACATTAAATGTATATTTTGTTTCTAATAACTTATAATAAAATCAACAAAAATCTAAGACAAACAATGATATAACTTATTGAAAAAAATATTATAATGAATGATAAACAAAAATATATTAAGAAATGTAATATAAAAAATCATTATGAATAATATAAGAAGAATAAAACCACATATAAATAAATATAATACATGGATATAAAATCCATGTCATCATGGTTTTCATTGAAGTCCATACATCAAATTATAACTATGTAAATAATGTAAAACTTTTTAAATACAATATACATTTTCAGAATGAAGTAAATGAATATGATAAATGATTATAGTTATATATATAAGGTTATATACAATAATTTAATATAATCACTATATATATGGTTGTTGGATATGTGGTCATCAAACATATAACCATTACACACATGGTTGTTATACATATTATAATTAGATATATGGTCATGGAATATACTAGTATGCAATAGGTGCATTATATTTTGGTAAAATTTAGTATTAAATTAAAAATAATATCATTTGTGAATAATAAATCCTTTAGGATTGACATAAAAATAATTAATTAAATTATTTTAGTATAAATATATTTTTTACATGTTAAAGTTCCCATAGAGTTTTCAGTGTTTTAAATTTTTTTCAATCCTCTTTTAGAATCATTTGAGGTGCCTAAGATATTGGTTAAAGTTGTTTTTGAATGCTTTTGAGATGACTTAAATTGATATTGAGCTATTTTGAAGTGTTCATACAACGGTTTTCAGAAAGATTATAATTCTATTTGGAGAACAATACTAACTAGGTTATTTTATGTAAATATCATGTAATTAGTTATGTAATACTGATTTTTCTATCTAAATATGCATGGTGAAAGTATACATAACCATCATCTTTTGTTGAGTATGTCTGATATGATTAGGTTTCAATATTCACAATCATTAATCTCTTATGTATTTACACCATCTAAACCCCCTAATCAGGATCCAAATAACTTTTTTCTACTACATTTTAACCATCAGTACAAGTACATAAGAATCATTCTATCTATATAACTAGAAACACATAGAGAATTTTTGAGATTTCAATAGAATAAAAATTCTACTATTCTTAAAGAAACTAAAGAGGATAGTGCTACAGAAGATATTTAATGCTTAAAAATCACATTCAAATATGTGATTCAAGATGTTTAATGAAATATTTTGAATATTATAACCAATTATTATATATTTTTTAAATATTCAAGTTGGTATTTCTATGGTAATTTTGTGGGATTATAGTATGATTTTTATGATGAAGATTTACCCAAATATAATTTTGGTATTTTAATGTGTCCATGATTTTCAAGTTTGTAGTTCATATATTCATATAAATGTAGTTTTTAAGTGATTCGAGCTAAAATATTGAGTTTGGAAATTCTAGTTATGGAGTTGGGGTGTGAATACCTATTGTTTGTTTGTAGTTTTTAATGAATACGAGTTCTAGATAGTTTACCATGGTAGAGAATATGGGAATTCGTATTCATTCACAATTTCGTTTTTTATGAGTCAATCTATTATGCTGATAAAAGTTAGAGAAGATTATTAAATGGTTCTAGTCTTATATCTGAATTAGAATAAGGGTAGAAGTAGAAGTGTGTTCTATATATACTCTAAATAAAATGTAAATAATATTTTGAGAAAATACTGAATTTTGGAGTAACAAATTGAATAGTTAAAATGATAATATCACATGGTACAATTCAGTTTATAGAAGAATATAGAATATTGAGCTAAAAAAATATAATTAAAGATTTATTTTTAATTCAATAAAATTATGTTACAGGAATATGGTTATATTTTGGGACATATATATATTATTGAGCTTTACTAAATATCGAACAAGGTGAAAAAGATGAAGAGTTCCTTATTCCCAACATATATTTGTTTTTTCGTATATCTATTTTTAACTAAACCTTTTAGATAAATTTAATATGTGTTTGTGAATCAAGATATGGGTCTACATCAAGTTCCTTATATTGTGACAAATAATTTCTTTAATATCTTAGAGTCTCATAGAAGAATATCAGCATCTATTGTAATAGTTCAAACCTAAAAATTAAATAGATCTTCTTCATTCTAGTTTTACAACATTTTATTTTTAGTTTGAATATATAAAATATATTTTGACACTAAAATGGGATAGAGTGATTCTATTCACATACACATAATAAGAATTCACTCGTTCTTAGTGTGAAGAATCCAAGGTTAGGTTAACTAACCAATAATGGAATGGAGTAGGCCTTAATAAAAAGATATAATCCTTGTAAAAACTCATGTTTTCATTGTGTTTAATTATTCTACATGTTTAATTGAGTATGATAATTCATATATGAGTTTTTTAATCTTTAACAGGTTAAAGTGGTTGATTTTAAGTGAAACAAAATTGTGAACATTAGGCTATATTGATTCAACCCCTGTTCTAGGTGAAATTGTTGGATCATAGTAACTTCAACTAGCATCAATGTGAGGTTACCTATATTTAATCTATTAAGGTGATTATGAAAAAAACATTAATTATTTTAACAATATGGTGGTTCTTATATTTTATGTAATGAACTGTGAAAATTTTAAGAACAAGATGTTTCTATATCTTTCATCTATTGGATTGGAAGTTAATTATTATACATTTTTTTGTTTTCTACACATTAATGTATATTATAAAAATAACTTTGATGATAAAGAATAATAATGGTTTATAATAAAGAAAAAAATTCTATTTTCATGTATTTTTCTAAAAAGGACAATAAAAAAGTGAAGAGACGTCAATTAAAAAAATTAATATGGGTGATAGAAAGTCAAAGTGAAGAAAATTGAAATTATAAGGAGGTTAAATTATAGATTATCATAATCCAATATGAATACATTAAGATATATTTAATATATAAAATTAATTTCTATCTTCCAAGGGTTAGTGAAAATTCAAGGAATATATGAGGATTTGGTCAAAGTATTTAAGATTATACCATGATAAAAAATATTATATTTTACTTTCCAATTAGTTATTACCATAAATCTAATTTATTTAAGATAGATAAGACCTATCAATTGATTAGTTTCATAATATTATTCTATCTTGTTAGATGAGAATGTTTTTTTCCACCAAGTATATGGTTAAATATAAAATAGACTTTTAAACTATGGGAATGTTAAAAACAAAGTTTTGATGAATTAGATTCAAGTGAATATAAAAATTAAAGGGATGATTGGTACTTTCAAAGAAACATTTATATAATTTCAAAGAAGTTCCATAATGTATTGTTAAATAAATAATAAAATATTCCTCTTTGATATTACCAATCTAATGGAATATTTGATTTTCCCAATAACATTTCTAGGAAAGAGAGATAAAATTTAGAATTTTATAAATATGATAAAACATAAAAAATTAATTTGGATAAAAGTATAAATTTATTATCCATATAATAAATAAAAAATAAAATATTTTTTTATAAAAAATAAAAGAAAACTAATGAAAAAAGAATGTGTTGATTATACATCCAGTAGTGAGTCTAAAAATGAATATGGGAAAAAATTTAAAAATCTTATGGATCAATTTTAGATAAGGATATTACACATAAAGTGGTGAATAATATGATTAATAACTAACTAAGATGCATAACTTGTTGAATTATGAGATTAAAATCTTGTTTTATAAGAATAGAATGCTCATGAAATAAATGTAAATCATGGTGAAAGAGACAAAAAAAAGGTTGAGTAAAGGGAATAATGAGGTTGAAAATATAGAATCATCTCATCTTGTAGAAATAAAAAAATATAAATTTAAATATGATATATATGAGAATATAGTAATATTTATTGAATAAATATTTTCATTGAAAAAATTTAATTTATTCAAGACATTTTATTTGTGTATTAAGGATTAGAATGAACTCATGATGTTAAAGAAGTATTTTGAAAATTATTTTGAAGTCAAAAATGAATCCTTCAGTTTTCCAAAGTGAATTTTCAATAAAAATTATACTAAATATTTAATAAATTTAAAATTATTTTTCTTGTAAAAATTTAGGTTCCAATACAAAATATAATCAATAATTGACCAAATAAATGAGAAGAAAAAATAAATCATTTCAATAGTGAAAAGTAATACATCAATAATCTCTTTTACTCCAAAAAAATAAAATCAATTCATAATGTGTATAGAAAGAATAATAATATGGACCACATATTTGGATTAAAATTTATGATCCTATAAAATATATATTCAAAGGATCCTATTGGTGTTGTGGGGTGTTTAGTAATAAGGTCTTAACATGTGATATAATATGTCACTACCTAGAATGAAGCATAAAGACTTGGGGAGTCATTTAAAGGATATGAACCTGAGTTCTCAAAGATGATAGGACATGAATAAAAACACTTCTTTTTTTCCAACTCATAATGAATTTGAGTGTATTAAGAAAAATTTTGAAAGGTGTGAGAATTAGGATAATATTTTTCTGATTTGTATTATGGGATTTATATGATATATTTCTTATACTAAGAGAAGAAAGGTTATTTAGATTATCAAGGAAGAAGAAACATCTCTAATATAAATTTTATAGAGGACTAGAAAAAGATCTTGGTCATGTGTTCTGGAATATGGATTCTCTTCGCACAAGAAAACTGATGTGACGTTTTTTTAAAACACTAACTATCATGGATAGATTATTCAAATTTTATAATTAATATTATCTAAAAATAAAGGTGATTATTTCTACTAATATTGAATCTCTAAATCTAAAATTGAGTGACATTATCTATGTTTATGGGTTAAAACAAAAAGTTTTGAGTGTTACTCATATTTGTGTTGATGGGAATGAATTTATATCAAAAAGGGACCATGTATAATTAGAATATAAAATGTGGAAAGGGTCATTACACCTGAAAGAAAGGAATAAATTAAAATAATTTTTTAAATTGGGGATACTAAAAATTCCATTATTTTGTTAAATAAGAGAAGATTATACTATATCATTGGAGGCTTAGACGTCATAGAAAAAGGATGATAAGAAGAATTAATAAACATGATGTTGTTAGAGCTCTACCAAATATTGAAAAGGAAATATAGAATTTTGAACTTTTTATAAAGGGAAAATGACCTCGTAAATATTATAAAAAGGTTGGAATTATTTTTAGAAAACCATTGGAATTAATTCACAATGACTTATGTGGTCTTATTAAGAAAGAATCTACAAGTGGGGATTTATAAATCCTCACATTCATTGATTTATAAACATGAATGAAATATTTTCTATTCATCAAGTAAATTTTTTAAGTTATCAAATTGTTAAAAATCATTATAGACATGTTGAAATACAGTTCATACTCTACTTTAATAAATTGAGATATGATTACGGAATGTCAAATTTTTTTTGACACATTTCAAATATATTATTCATGAAATGGAATGTGGAATCAAATAAAAAGAACATATAATCCCTAATAGAATGTAGTTTTAGGGAGTAAGTATACAATAATTGGTGTGACAAGAAAATATGTTTGTTGAAAATAATGCCTAAAAATATTTTGGGTGTGAAACTATGTGTGCTTATATACACATTCACAATGAATTCATTTTTATACCTAAGAAACTCTATATTTCTTAAGATATGTTGTATAATATGATTCTAATAGTAAAACACATCAATGTATGCAATAGTCCATTCATAGAGATCTAACGAAATATTTCCGGAAAATTCAATAATATAGATGAAAACGAGGTGTTTATGTGATACATATCATGTGGAAGTGGGTAAAATTACTAATGTAATAGGTTACATAAGTTTTTTTGAATATCATCATGATAAAATCATTGAAAATTGATATTAATAGAATACATTTATTGAAGTTTATGAAGAGTTCATACAAGTAGGAATCATATATACTTTTAAAAAAAATACTAAACAATAATACTTTCAGAAGAATGTAATTTATATTGACTTTAATTGTAACTATATTTATGATTCGACTTTAAATTTGGGTTTAAGACATTAAATTTTATAAAATCATATTAATAAAAAAAATATAAAAGTAAACTAGTTGGAACCAATTAAAACTAGATGATGGTGGAAAATTGAAAACCAAATAACATTTATATCACATGTTGAATTACGGAGTATTTTTATCACTTGTGAGCATGAATAGTGGGTGAAATCTATTACTTGTATTCAGAAACAAATGATTTAAAAAATATCAACTTGGTAGATTTTCTCATTAAATAAATATAAAAATAACTTCTTCACCAAGAAGTTGTTTATATTCAAAATGAATGAGAAATGTGAATTTAGAATAAATAATTTTAGGTTGGAATATAGGGATATTCTAAAATATAATGAAAAAACCGTGATGAAATCTTTTATCCACTTGAATGTCGTGAAAAAATCTAGATATTTCAGGAAATGCATTCAGAAAATAATTATAAATTCAACCAAATTGATGTCAAATTATCCTTCTGAAATAGTGAGCATGAATAAGAAGTGTTTATTGAGAAACCACAAGGTTTGATTCAAGATATTAATGTTAGCATGGTGTGTAAACTATGTAATGATATTTATGTCTTGAAATAGGATCTTAAATCTTGGTACCCAAAAATTTATGTCCTCTGGTGAAAAATGGGTTATTCTCAAAATTTTATAGAGAAATCAACTTTTATATAAATGAGTTATCCATAAATATAATAACATTAAAAATGTATTTAGAGGAAATAATGTTTTATAGCAATAATTTCTTTCATTGTATAGAGTTTATTGAGAAGATGAAAAAGTAGTTTGGTTTATATTTATTGGTGTAACTAACATAATTTCCCTGATTGCTGGTTGAGAATATTTTAGTTACAATTTTTTATACAAATAAATATATATAATGGAGTTATTTAAAATGTCTGGAATGGAATAGTTATGAAAATTTTCAATGCTAATTTGAGTTGGAAGAAAATTTTGTAAGTATGATTATGGAAGAAAAGTTGATTAAAAAGTGTTTTTATGAGACTTTAGAAGCTTAATTTATTTTAAAGCCTCAATAATTAACATATACTATGTATTGAAACATTGGGAAAGATTTCATAGTAACCCATAAGTGTCACACTTTCTGTCCACAAAGAGACTTTTGTTATATGTGATGGGAATAATTAACTATATGATGTGATACATATGCAATAAATATTTGGACTTTATTGGATCCAATAATATCAGTTGGTACGTTTTTATTATAGATAAAATATCCAATTTAGGTGAAACATAATTCACTAGTGAGGGGTGTGCGAGATAGTATAGTTACAAAGAAAAGCTAAGGGACACTTATCCAAATAGAAGCCGATCATGTGGAAGATACTCAAGAATGTACATAGGTTTTATAGATTAATATGTAGTTGTAGATATTATATTTGATAATGAGTGGATATTGAATATACTATGTAATAATAAAAGTGAAATTAATCTATCAAAGAAACCTATACAACATTCTAGATCCAATCCCAAAAGACATCAGGTTTCATTTCATTATGTAATGTGTGTCCAATAGAGATATAAATATGGAAATATTTATACATAGAATCATATTGTATATATCATCATGAAATCTATTCTAGGATAGAAGTTCTTTATGATTATGTTGAAACACTCTGTTTATCTCTCACTTCTCACTAGAAGATGTATGAAAATTTTCCCAACTAGGTAATGGGTTATGTCGAAAAAATGCGGATAAATTCAGATAAAAATCAATACCAAAGGGAAAGGTTACAATATTAATTTCCTATTTAATATGAATATATGGTTAAAAACTGATGAGGGTTGTCTATGAAAGGGTAATGGATGAATGAATCAAGTTTCTTAGAGTCCTTCCAATTCACATGGAAACAATTTCTTAAAGTTGAGGTATGAAATTATCTTAAAACAGTTTCCTTATCCAGTTGTTTGGAGTAAGAAACGTATCCACATAGATAAGTTATGATTTAATTATTATCAATAGAATTGATAATTTTTTTAATATATCTAAAATTATTAAAAATATTTGAAGGGAGTGTCCATGAAATTTAAGAGGTGGATATTTAAATACCCTTTAATATATTTATGGTTTCAATTTGATTTCAATTTTTATTGAGAATAACTGGAGGATTATAAGGTGTTGATTGAAGTTTTTTGAATTTTTGTTAAGATTATTTTAATTGATATTTATACATTTTATGACTTATTATAATGAAATTCAGAAATCCAAGAAATCATTTTGGAGCATAATACTAGATAATACCTATATATACATTATCTAATTTTTTATGAAAGAATGACTTTTTTGACTATGTAAGAATTATATTAGTCCATTTAACCATCATCTGCACTACACTAGAGTCATCTATAATGGGATAAATCTCATAATCATGAATATCTTGTTTATAAGAATTATCCATAAATTGTAAGCATGATTTTTGAAACCATTGTCTACTTTTACACAATAATTAGTCTACCCATTTAAGCATCATTCTACCTATGTACCCATCATCACATAATGAATTTTTCAGGTCACTATATATTTTAAATTAGTGTGTTCTATAATTTTTCACATTCTTAAGAAACTAATGATAGTGATGCTATATTTAGTCTTCAATTATTATAATAACACATCAAAAATGATATTTAGTCTATTTAATGAGTGGTTTTTAAATGTTATATACATGATTATATATATTTAATGATTAAAGATGTTTTTATTAATTATTTATATGGGATTTGAAAATTTGTTTTCTGAATTAGATTTACCATAAAAAATTTTAGTATTTTATTGACTCAAAAATTTATTCGGTTTTACTTTATATAAAAACTTTTAACTAGTTTTTAAGTGTTTGAATATAATATTTTGAGTCTGGATATTCAAGATACTGAGTTATGTTGTAACGAGTTGTTATGAATTTTTATCTACTGAATCAGATGAGTTTTGGAAAATTTAGAGTGATAGTGAATATGGTTATCCCTAGTAATTCGTAAGTTCATTTAGTTGAGATTTATTTTTTATGTTGATCAAATATAGAGAATATTCATAGATGAATTTTAATGTACATTTGAAATAAAATATGGTTATAAGTGGTAATTTTTTGTAGACTTGAATTAACAAAAAGTGATGAAGATTCTGAGATGACAGTGCATGTTTGAGTGCCTAAATGAATGAGGAAAATCATAGGATCACTTGGTATGATTATATTAATATAATAATAAATAATAACTTTATGGAAATTATAATTCATGAATTATTTTTAATTATGTAAAATCATAGTACCTGATTATATTGGCTTTCGAATAGATAGAAATATTACCAAGCATTGCTGATTATAGATGGCCGTAAGAGAGAATATGAGTTTCTAGTGCCCAAATATTAGTTGTTCTTATCTATATTTATTTTTATTTTGATAATTTAGTTAAATTTAATATGTGTTTTAAAATTATTATATAGATCTATATCCGGGTTTTCATTCCATGAAAAATCTATTCATGAAAATCTTGGAAGCTCGTGGAGGTAGATCCTTATATGTAGTTGTTGTAGCAACCATACCTCTAAATATCTATCTCTCATTATTATTTTATTAAAATCTATATATAGTGTGAATCTATATAATCCAAAATCACTCTAGAAATTTATATCATGATTTTATAATCACACATGTAATCATCATACACCTATTCTTGTAGTGAATAATCCATGGTTGGGGAGACTAAATAACAATGCATTGTAGTAGGTCTTCTGGAAGGATCATTACATTATAAAAATACTTGTGTTCATTTCACATAGTTTCTCTAAATGTCGAGTATGGTTGAGCATTCATATCTATATGGAAAAAATTTACTATTATAGAGGTAGATCATAATTAAAAAGCAATTGTAAAAACTGGTATCCACTGATTCATCCCCTATATTTGTGTATTAATTCAATCCTTGTAAGATAACATATGATTATTATTATTTTAAAAAAGAATTTTTTATGTGTTTATAAATATTAATGAAATATTATAAATCCAATTTAATGATACAAATTGAATGTATAGTTTATAATTAATTAATTTTAGTAGGATGTGATTAATATTATTTAATACTAAAAAATAATGTTCATACGAAATAATTTTTTTTAGTGTCCTTTATTTTTTATATTCTAAAATTAAATTGTTAAATTCCAAAGATATATTATAATAAAAAAATTTAATTTTTAATAAAATATATTAACATTAATTTCATATGTAATTTATTTGAATATGAGTAATATCACTTAATGTTCAAAACTTCAATTTTCTAGAAACAAAACTGTTCATATATTGCTCTTCAATTTAAAGGTAAAATGTTTCATTTTAAATAAAATATTAAACGGATTAAAAAAATTTATTCAAAATTTCAAAATAGATAATAATTTTAGTTTCATTTTTAAGAATAAAAATAATTTACTGGGGTGAAATTTTGAGTTACCATTGTAAAGTTAAAATGAGGATAAAAGAGTTTAACTAAGTTGTAATGAAATACCTTTCATTTCAATTTATAAATAAATTTTTTGTATGAAGTGATATAAAATATAAGAAAAATATTTATTAACATTTTCTCCAATTTGGTTTCATAATGAAAAATTTATATTTTATGGAATGAATATTTTCATAAATGTAACATAGAAAGTACCATTAATATGGCCTTCTATTTGTAATAAAAATAACTGAATGTTCATCATAAAGTATAATGGTGTATATTGTATCATTACATTAAACCTAATAATCATGAATTTCATTATAGCAATACATAACCATGAAATCACTAAAATGAATTTGTTAATAGATAAATAATATAAAAAATTGATTCTACTACCTTTAATAATCTTATAATAATGAAATTTTTATTAAATAACAAGGATTGACATCAATATTACAAAATTTGAATGAAACAATCAAAATTTCTATCATCTGATAATGAATCAAAACAATTAATATCAAATATATGTGTAATTAATGATAGTAATTGATGATTATTATATTTTTAAAATATGAATTAGAATATAAAATAAGTGACTAATATGGTTATGTTTATTATACATGATTTTTAAAATCTTTCATGGAAGTCAAGAGTAATGATATGAGTTTATTTTCAAATCTATTATTGATGTCATTATTATCTACACTTAAATCTATATTTTTGGACTTCATGTGTTATTTTTCCATAAAAACCCATATAGTTTCATATATAATACTTATTTATGGGTTTTAAAAGTCTTCATACCATTTTACTTCCCTTCAGATCACAATTCAACAAAAAGGATGCTTGCAGGTTGTGTCGTTCATATCTTTTATTTTGTCCAAGAATCATTAACCTCCATGTACACATTCAATAAATTCTTATGTATATTATTATCTTTATTTATATGATTTATAATGGTTTTTTCTTATATATTTTAAAATACATACAAAATTATTTTTATTTTAACATTTTTTGTATAGTTTTTTTCTCTCAATGTCAGCCTTCATTATAAAATATTGAAAGGTATATATTTTTAAAATTTCATGAACAATAAAAAATTTTCTCTATATACCTTAGTTTTCATTATGAAGCTTCTTGAATATGTTTTCAGGATTTTCCAAATTAATTTCTACATCTATTATTTTATAAATATTTTTCAATTAAAATTAAATATATCCAAAATGTAAATTTTATATCTTATTATTTCTCAAAGAATTTTTCTCATACTTGTATTATGTATTATTCATATATTTTATTAGCCTTTAATTTTTCATTTAATTATTGTATTTAGACTCTATTAATACCGACCACGTTATTTATCTAGAAAATTATGATTATTCCTTTGATTTTTTATTGAATCTCATTTCTTTCCTATGTGTTAACTGTGATATATTGGAATTATAAATGATTTCATGTTCATATGGAAAAAATATTTATGGTTTGTTAAGATAGGTTTTTTGGGTATATTATATCCCTCTAACTCACTCAATAAAGAGTTAAATATATTGATATGACATATATGTGATTGTGGAATTAACCCAATCCATTATGGGTCTCTATCAACTGTGCTTCTGGGAATGATTAGGGGACCCAATACACTATTGTAATATATCCATAATGTAATTATGATCATATTAGAGTTCCTCTATAAATGAAATGATTTTCTATGCTTGTGCATGTTCCACATTCTTATTCCAATGTTTTGTTTTCATGTACCAGGAGTATTTACTCATTCATATACACAATTTTTACTCATGTATTATGTTCTCCCAAGGGATTTAATCTCTGAATCATGATCTATTAAATATTTTATATGGGTTATGATTCACTTATGTTATGACCATGCACCTTTATTGGGTTCACATACATGAATTCTCTTCATGTTCTCACATATGATCTTCAAATGTTTTCTATCAACATTACACTTATTGAGAATTTAAATATGCACATTCTGATGTTTCTATTTCACTTGATATGAATAAGGATATTATGAATGATATATTTAAAACAATATTATCTATGACGACAATTTTGTGGGATATGTTGTATAAAAAGTTTGTTATGATTGTAATCTCAAAAGACAATAAACCAATATGTTTTATGGTATGATTTATTTTGACAAGTATTGTACAAATTATGGAAATTAAATATTATATATATAGGATGTTACTCAATCCTCCCACTAGTGACGTTTCATAAGACTAGAGATTATTTTATCTCTTGTATTCTTCCCATGTCTAGGGAAATTACTGACTCTTAGGATGATGTTGTCAACAAATGATGCTAACTTTTATGTGATTTATAAGGGATTATACTCTCTCCATAGATTGGTATCACATTTATTACTTTCAAACTAATATGATATACCTTCCCATTGGAATTAAATTTCTATGTATTGATTACTATGATATAATAAGAATTTATGTTTTACTTGTGATTTTTTTAGAAAGACACACTACCCATGAGTTGTTTACTTCATAGGAAAATATTTTATTCCAAATTTTATGAACCAAGACATTATTTTTAGTTGTTATTCTTATAATATTCTTAAGAAAACCCCAACACTATTTAAAAAAGGTATAGTCACAGTTGGGTGGATATGTAATACATGTATAGGTGGATATGGAACAAATCAAAGAAGTAGGACCATTTATTAGAGACAATATTTTTTTGTGGAATATTTCATAATATATATCTATGGAGGATCCTATTTATATCTATATAATTTTTTCATTACCACTACACATTTTTTATAAAATGGGAGTACTTTCTATTTAAGGACCCGAAGTATACAAGAAGAGGAAAAAATAAAAAACACATTAGACAAAAACAAATGGTAAGATCTTGTCCAAGTGTTGACCCACTACATAGCTGGACCATTACATTGAGAAGCCTAAAGGCCAAATACCCCAAAGTCTATTACATTGGTAAACACCCCTTCTTTGAAAGAAAACTGATATATTTAAAACACATCAATTCATGATTTATATGTAAATACACATATAATATAACCACTAAACTTATTAGGACCTATATTACATATTAAATTATTTATATAAAATAATAACTTGAAGTGTGGGTATAATAACCCCATAATATGCCATTAACATCCACTGATATTCTAAATATTCTTGGGATAACCTATGGACATACATAAAAAATGGGTGATCTATAAATAGAAGTAAGAGATATTCAATGAATTACACGATGAAATCAGTAAATATTATTCTTTGGGAACATCATGGTAACATAAAATGGTTGAGAATAATAAACATGATCATTAAAGAATGATATAAGATGATAACATCAAAGAAACAAAAGAATTTTTCCACAATGTAAAAATGATATCATTAAAATAATTTATGGATAACAATTGATAGATCATATATAAGTGTTCTTTTATAACCACAAAATCACTATACGTGGTATACCATGAGATAAAAACATTATAGGACCCCCAAACACCCTGATAGGGGAAGGGTGAATTAGGGTGACAAATTTTTCTTTTAAAAACAGGGATCTTGTTCCCACGTTGGTAGGAAATAGTTAAACTTTTATGATGGATATGATCATCAATGAAACATTCACAATGAAGGATATGAAACAAAAAAATTTACTTAGTTCACCGCTAAGGGCTATGTCCAAGGATCACATACCTACAAGTTGTCGGTCATACCAAATTCCATTACTCTTAATTATATGTGGATTACAAATGTTCATGCACAATCACTCTGTCCCTGGCTCACTACCTTTACAAAAGTTTAGGGATAGCCTACCGAATCCCTCAGGTCACTCCCATTGACTCCCCATGGCTCACGGCCTTTGGTAAAGTCCCCCTCATTTTATAGACGTGAAATTATCTTTTTCATCGCTAATGAATGCATCCTTTGATGTATGTAGATGCTCTATTGAAGTTGAACTTCCACCCAAAGATGAATCATACTTTGCACCAATGGTATTGGGAAAAATATCAGCTTTAGTGATACCCCATAAAGAACGGCATACTTCAAACACACCTCACACGCTTCTCCATGCCCAGTGTGCAAGTTTCAAGACGGCGCACATGTTTTGGCGCACAAGTCCAAAACAGCGTGCATGTTCACCTCAACCACTTGTGCGACACTCACTTCTTCAACTTCAAACTAGTTTGACTCACATCCTTTTATGCACAAACTAATTCTGGCATGCAACTAACATCTAGAACGCAACTTCAAAATCTAGCATGCAAGTATAACCAAACCACTTGCGCCACACGGTCTTCATCAACATAAAACTTTGGTGACTTTGTTCCTTTCTCCCCCAAACTTCCTTGGGCTCACAAAAAACAACTGGGGCACAACATATACTTGCGCGACCACACACCACTTGCATGATCACTATAGCTGCACGAAGGGAGCTCTGATTTTCTCTATGTGTTGAGCTCATCCCGAATGAGGAGGGGTCGACCTGTATTTATAGGCATTTGGACACCCTGTGCGACGGCGCACAAGCATCCTCTTGGTACGCTAGTTTTGGTGTGCAACTCCAACCACCCTAACCTCTTTCACTCTACTCACTTGCACGGCCAAACCAATTTTTGCGCAACCCTGTTTCCTTTTCCATATTTTGAAGTTCTGATTATGAAAACATATGGCGCGCAACTTTCCAATCCTCCTAGGAACCGGTACGCAAGTCCTTTCTCAGTGCGCAAGTCACTTGTGCAACACATGTCTAGCGCAGAAGTCCCTTTACCAAAAAACATTGTTTTCCCATTTTGTAAATTTTGAGATCAAGAAATTTGGAAAACACTGGAAAAAACTGCCACCTTCAATATATGCTTTGGCCAAAACCTTCATGCTGATTTTCTGTGATTTGGATTCATCAACAACTCTTCTTCTTTCATCACAAATTCCACTATCGTGATATATATCCTTTTATATATCAGCTTTAACATCATCATATTTTGAGAAATTGTGAAGTGCATGGCCATCTCAGAATTTCAATCCCTTCCACATTGTCTTCTTCTTCAATTGTCATTCTCTACTTCATGCAAATCATACGATTCTATTCTTAAAGAAGTCTCTTGGATGGTTATCATGTAATCATGGAGAATTGCATGGTCTTCATCAAATCCTCATTCTTCTTCAATCAACCTTAGATGGATTATTCTTCACTGTTGTAAACAATGTGTCATCATTGACACAAGTTCTTTCAATTTATGTTTAGTACAACAATAAACTGAATTTCTATTCCTCCATTTCATTGGAGTACATCTTGATCTCCTTCATTTTGATCGTCATTGAAAACTATTGACAAAAAATACAACCTTATACACATATTGGTTCCTACAATCTCCCCCTTTGTATTTTATTTTCAATAGTTTACATATCTTCTGAAATGAATACGTCAATGTCAAAATGAGAATATTCTATTCAATCAAAATTCAGCATTTATTTTCTAACATTCATTTCACTTTCTATCCTCCTTATTGACAAGAAATACCAAGTTCATGGTAGAGAGGGTATCAACCTATACTTAATCAATGTGTCATAAATCATTTCACTCTATGTCTACATGAGAAATTATCAATGTAAAAAACAATAGGATTTTATTTAGACAAAAAGGCTGTCCATTTTTCACTGACCATGATACCAAATGAGATTAGAACTCATATAATTGTCTTCAAGGGATTTCTGCTTTCATTCCATGATGAGAATAATAACTGTGATTTGAGATTATCCACCTGAAACTCCTACACTCACTTCAATAGCTTCCTTATTGTAAGGCTGAAAGATAGCACTCTCAATCAGCATTGTCCTAGACATATTGTTGACCTTTCGATTCTGGCGCTCAACAACCCCATTTTTTTGTGGAGTTCTCATAGCATCTACCTCATGCTGTATTCCATGTTTTTCTAGGTAATTCTTGAACTCAATGGACATATATTCCCCTCCACTGTCAGATCGCATGACTTTTATTGTCTGTCCATTATCATTCTCGGCAATTTGTCGGTAAGTTTCCATGCAATCAAGTACTTATCCCTTCCATTCTCTATGAGTTCCAGCAGCATTTATCACCCCACATACATTTGTATGAATTCGACCAATAATATGGGATGCCCTTTTCTTCTTTGGCTGATACGAACTACAGACCATCTTCCCACGAATGCAAGCACCACAAGACTTTTCACGCTCACGCTTTAGGTTGGGAATGTCCATGCCAATCCTCAATTATGATATTTTTTCCATGTCTTGATATGTGAACGTGGGGAACATTTATTCTTCTTATGTAACTAATTAAATTTTTTACTCCCCCTTTGTAAAATAATTTTTATTTAGAGTAAACAATGTTGAGAGATGACATACCATTTCTGATGACATTATCTTCAAGAAGTTTTCACAGTAATATGATTTAATTCCTACTGATGTTGATACTGAATTACATAACAATTCTGGAAGCTTCTTCATTATTCAACCCCTCATGGGAAACACTCTTCATTATCTTCATCAGGAGTGCTCCTTCAGCATCTTAACGATGGAGACTCCTTCATCTCAGCTATCAATAGTTGACAAAATTCACTACTTATGAGGTTCTTCCCCTAAGATGATTCTTCGCCTTCAATTCCCTGTATTTTTAGCACATATACAATACACAAATGGTTTAGTGAACAAGGTGGTTATTCCTTGCTTCGTCGATACGAACTGCACGGTTGACGTGTTTCTCTCTACCATGATCCTCCATTTACTCCAGTTTTCATGCTTGCACATTTGAATAAATGTCCTAATATTTGTTGATTTGGCATGGCTCTTTTCACATTCTATCCATCATTTTGTGGAGAATTGTTCTTCTTAACTACCATCATTAATGATACATTTTTACCTCTTTTTATGGACTGCTTCTCGCTCTGGTATTATGGTTAGAGAACCTTTGGTGATGTGACCTGATCTCATACATCTCTCACACAAAACATCATTAACACTTGTTTTTATTTTTATTTTCACTCTCTCATGCTTTTTATCTTCATCACGTGAAATTTTTCATTTTCCTCTATCACTAGCCTTGGCCTTTTCATCTTCAAGTTTCCTCATTCTTTTCAAATCTTCTAGCCATATGACAAATATGTCATCTAGAACTGTTGCAGCTAGTTTGGATCTTTCACAAGGTATAGCAACCCAGACTTTTCTTTCATTAATATTACATCATTTAAAAGATAAAAAAACATAATAGTATTACACATGGAGGATCCCAAGGTTTAGTGTCTTGGGAAAACTAGGACCAAACATAACAAATACAACATCAACCATATACATTTATTGAATTTCATCTTCTCTAGATTCTTATTGGCACTTGTCCTCTCCTTAGTACATGTAGCCACCAGAGGATATAAATCAAAAGAGGTGATCTAGAAGCCCGGTAAGAGTATAGATAAGAACAATATAGCATGGGGTGAGCATAATCATGACATATGAAGGAGATCATGAACATGAGAGGAGCATAAATAATAAACTTGAAATGTGGCAATGCATAAAAATGAAACATCATGTCTTAGTGGTTAACTACCACACATAATTGTGAAAAAATCTAGAATCTTTTTCACACATCATTTCACATTTACTCATGAGATTAATCACTTTACCCAATGCATTGGAGCACTATATAATTCCGGGTGCACCCGTCACATTTAAACATTCATATTGCGCTATATAATTCCGGGTACACCCGTCACATCATAACATTATCATTATCATGATTGCCACATAGAGAAAATATCAAACATGTACACAAATAACCCATGGAAAGGAATGGGTTTCATCTCATAATAACACATTCATAAGCTTTGGGTTTCCAAAAGAAATAGGGAACAACATACTTGATAAAAGAACCATCAACCTTGAATGAGAGGTAAAAGGTGAGATCTTGAAAGAAGAGTTCTTTTGGAAAACATATTGATGGACATAAAAACCAGTGACAAACATGTATATCCTAGAAAAGTAATGGAAATTAAGAAAAATTATCTTTGAGGAGTAACCATATCAAAAATGGAGTGAAAGAGGCAGAACCTGAAGGAAGAAAATTGGGTTCGAGATTTACCCTTACCATGAACTTGAATGCCTCCTTCTATTTAATGTCCTGTATAATGACATTATATCCATTAATTAGAAATTAAAAAACCTTTTATACATTAATACTGTTCATTCTGGTTTCATTATGTCATATTATGTACCTTTGGATGACTTATAGAGTTTAAAAACGTTGTTCGGGGATGTTCATTTTTATGGTTTTCTTGAGCGGTCCACTTGTATTCTTAAATTGAAGTTCGGGTAGATCATGGGTAAACATCGAGAAATTATATTACATGTCATTAGTGATATTATAGGAGCTCGAATGATTTTTATAATGAGTTATGTTAGATCCATGTGGACGAATCATTAGATAAGAATTAAATGAAGATTATTTGGGTAAATTTTGGCGGTATTTGGATCACAATGAACTTGTTTTAACTTTTCACTTAGTAATATAGCCATAGGTTATTTCCAGAACTTAAAATAGAACATAATACATATAACATATTCTGGTTCAACCATAAAAACTGTTTCATGACCATATTTGAAGGTAGAAATGGAAGAAGAGAACATGTCATTTTTTAAGGTGATAAATTTAACACCTCATGAACAACGTTCTCTTTAATAAAATAAAAGGAAGAGGGAAAGGGTGTGGGGTGATATAATATACCATAATTATTACAGTATATGTATAATACTGGAGTTACAGAACAATTTGGATGAATATAGGTTGGGAGAGATCAAGAAAGGAACTTGAACTTGAAAAGAAATTAAAGGAGAAGGGAGAGAGAAATTACCTCTTGAATCCTTCACTTGAGAACCTCCTTAAGGGCCTAAGCATGGTCTTTTGAGGAGACCAGAAGCTCTTGGACGTGGGGAAGGGGATAGGGGAGATGATTGGGTAGAGTTTAGACAATGCTTGAAGCTCGAGAGATGTGGTTTGGCAAGAGGAGGGGGAGGGCTTATTTATACATGAGGAGGGAGGTGTTTTTGGTATTATATATTAAATAAAATAATATATCATAAGTTAGACTTGTAATAGTATTTTTTTGACACCCTAAATCATATATTAATATAATAAAATTTTTTATAGGCTTTAAATCTTCTTTATTATTCTAATTCATTAATTTATTACAAGGAATGTGAAATAAAGAGAAAAAGACACTTTAAGAAATCACCTTTTGACTTTAGCCTTTGGAAAGTTCTTTTTAGGTTTTAGAATTGGATTTATTGTATTTCAAGGAAAAATTTCTGAAATTTAATATGTTTTGGACGAAACTAATGTTCTAGAATGTTTATATCATCATTACATCATTAATTATGCAATTTAGTGTACATCGATTATGCGAAAAACTGTATTTTTTTACTATTCACCAGAAAATTGAAGTATTTCAGAATAAACCCAAAAAATTACCCCTACTACTTTTTGACGTGTAGTATCCAAAAATGATGTTCATGTTTCAAAAATAATTTTCTAAATGTTATTAATTTAATGTTTAATTAAAATTATAATTTACTTAAAAACAGTTTTTAAAATTAAAAATGATTTTGTAGTTCTTTCAAAAATTACGTAGGGTCTTATAAAATTATCTAAAAACTATTATAAATTGATTCAATACATATTGAATACATCTCAGGGAAATAATTATTCTTTTAAATTAATTAATTAATTATAATTATTTATTTATGACTTATAAAATACCAAAAACGTTTACTAAGGTCTAATTGTCACTTTCTAAGATGTCTAAATTTTATTTTATTATTCATAGGTTATGTTACTCTTATTTACTATTCATAAGATTTGGTTACTATTCACCAAAAATTATTTGTGTTTCATTAGATTCCAAAAACCATCTTGAACACAACCGTGTATGTCGGATTTTTAAAATTCCAACCATAGGGGTGGAAAAATTATGTTTAAAGGCCACTAATCCTTTAGTAGTTCATTATTTTGTGTTTTTATGACATAAATATAAGAAGGGAATTTTCCATTGACATAATTTGGGTCGTTACATTCTTCCCCCCTTAAGAAATTTCGCCCCCAAAATTTCACTTTACACAAACAGGTGAGGGTACTTCTCCTTCACCATTTTCTAAAATAGAAAAGGATAGAACAAAACATAACTAAACAAGTCATGAATAACTTATTATTTTAAACAATTTATACAAAAGACATAACATATGGAATCCCTAAGTAAATATTCTTATGTGCAGTTTTGTACTTAATCTAATTCTATAAGTTTTCTCTAGGGTTCACTAATCCTAATTCCCAAATTAACTAAACCTTTCATTTGATACCAACTATAGATACCTGGCCGTTTATTTCATTACTATTAAATCATATAAAAGATAAAAAAAATAGTATTACACATGGAGGATTCAAAGGTTTAGTGTCTAGGGAAAACTAGGACCACACATAACAAATACAACATCAACCATATAAATTTATTTAATTTCATCTTCTATAGATTCTTATTGGCACTTGTCCTCTCCTTAGTACATGTAGCCACCTGAGGATATACAAAAAAAGGGGTGAGCTATAAGCCCAGTAAGAGTATAGATAAGAACAATATATCATGGGGTGAGCATAATCATGACATTGGAAGAAGATCATGAACATGAGAGGAGCATAAATAATAAACTTGAAATGTGGAAATGCATAAAAATGAAACATCATGTCTTAGTGGTTAACTACCAGACATACTTCTGAAAAAAGCTATAATCTTGTTCAAACATCATTTTAAATTTACTCATGAGATTCATCACTTTACCCAATACAATGGGGCGCTGTATAATTTCCGGCGCACCCGTCACATTTAAACATTCATATTGCGCTATATAATTCCGGGTGCACCTGTCACATCATAACATTCTCATTATCATGCATGCCACATAGAAAAAATATCAAACATGTACATAAATAACCCATGGAAAGGAATGGGTTTCATGTCATAATAACACATTCATATGCTTTGGGTTCCCAAAAAAAAGAGGGAACAACATACTTGATACAAGAACCATCAACCTTGAATGAGAGGTAAAAGGTGAGATCTTGAAAGAATAGTTCTTTTGGAAAACATTTTGATGGACATAAAAACCAGTGACGGGAATGTATATCCCAGAAAAGTAAATGAAATTAAGAACAAATGATCTTTGAGGAGTAACCATATCAAAAATGGAGTGAAAGAGGGGGAACCCGATGGAAGAAAATCAGATTCGAGATTTACCCATACCTTGTACTCAAATGACTCCTTCTCATTAATATCATGTATAATGACATTATATCCATTAATTAGAAGTTACATAACCTTTTATACATTAATAGTGTTCATTCTGGTTTCATGATGTCATATTATGTACCTTTGGATGACTTATAGAGTTGAAAAACGTTGTTCGAGGATGTTCGTTTTTATGGTTTTCTTTAGAGGTCCATTTGTATTCTTAAATTGAAGTTCGGGTAGATCATGAGTAAACATCCAGAAATAATATTACATGTTATTAGTGATATTACAGGAGATTGAATGATTTTTATAATGAGTTATGTTAGATCCATGTGGACGAATCATTAGATAAGAATTAAATGAAGATTATTTGGGTAAATTTTGGCGGTATTTGGATCAAAATGAACTTGCTTTAACTTTTCACTTAGTAATATGGTCATAGGTTATTTCCAGAACATAAAATAGAACATAATACATATAAAATATTCTGGTTCAACCATAAAAACGGTTTTATGACCAGATTTGAAGGTAGAAATGGAAAAAGAGAACATATCGTTTTTGAAGGTGATAAATTTAACACCTCATGAACAACGTTCTCTTTAATAAAATAAAAGGAAGAGGGAAAGGGTGTGGGGTGATATAATATAACATAATAATTACATTATATGTATAATTCTGGAGTTAAAAAACAATTGGGATGAATATAGGTTTGGAGAGATCAAGAAAGGAACTTGAACTTGAAAGGAAATTAAAGGAGAAGGGAGAGATAAATTACCTCTTGAATCCTTCACTTGAGAACCCCCTTAAGGGCCTAATCTAGGACTATTGATGAGACCAGAAGCTCTTGGACGTGGGTCAGTGGATAGGGGAGATTATTGGGCAGATTCTAGATAATTCATGAAGCTTGAGAGGTGTGGTTTGGCAAGAGGAGGGGGAGGGCTTATTTATACATGAGGAGGGAGGTGTTTTTGGTATAAAATAATAAATAAAATAATATATCATAAGTTAGACTTGTAATAGTAGTTTTTTGACATCATAAATCATATATTAATATAATAAAATTCGTTTTAAGCTTTAACTCTTATTTATAATTCTAATTTAGTAATTTATTAAAAGGAAAGTGAAAGAAAGAGAAAAAGACACTTTAAGAAATCACCTTTTGACTTTAGGCTTTGGAAAGTTCTTTTTAGGTTTGAGAATTGGATTTATTGTATTTCAAGGAACAATTTATGAAATTTAATATGTTTTGGCCGATACTAATGTTCTAGAATGTTTATGTCATCATTACATCATTAATTATGCAATTTAGTGTACACCGATTATGCGAAAAACTGTATTTTTTTACTATTCACACAAAAATTGAAGTATTTCAGAATAAACCCAAAAATTTACCCCTACCATTTTTCAACGTGTAGAATCCAAATATGATGTCCATGTTTCAAAAATAATTTTCTAAATATTATTAATTTAATGTTTAATTAAAATCATAATTTATTAAAAAATAGTTTTTAAAATTAAAACTGATTTTGTAGTTCTTTCAAAAATTACGTAGGGTCTCATAAAATTATCTAAAAACTATTAGACATTGATTCAATACATTATGAATACATTTCAGGGAAATAATTATTCTTTAAAATTAATTATTTAATTATAATTAATTATTTTTGACTTATAAAATACCAAAAACATTTACTAAGGTCAAATTGTCACTTTCTAAGATGTCTAAATTTTATTTTATTATTCTTAGGTAACGTTACTCTTATTTAATATTCATAAGGTTATGTTACTATTCACCAAAAATTATTTTTGATTCATTATATTCCAAAAACCATCTTGAACACAACCGTTATTCTTTAAAATTAATTATTTAATTATAATTAATTATTTATGACTTATAAAATACCAAAAACATTTACTAAGGTCAAATTGTCACTTTCTAAGATGTCTAGATTTTATTTTATTATTCATAGGTAACGTTACTCTTATTTAATATTCATAAGGTTATGTTACTATTCACCAAAAATTATTTTTGATTCATTATATTCCAAAAACCATCTTGAACACAACCGTGTATGTTGGATTTTTAAAATTCCAACCATAGGGGTGACAAAATTATGTTTAAACGTCACTTATCACTTAGTAATTCATTATTTTGTGTTTTTATGACATAAATATAAGAATCTAATTTTCCATTGACATACTTTGGGTCGTTACACATGGGTTCATCTAAGTTTCATCCCACTTAGGTTTTCTTTTGAATGAATAACCCTTCAATTTCGTGGATCTAAAATCATGGGTCTTCTCAGCTTCCATACCTGAGATCTTCTTGGGGAAATGTGCATTCATAATATTCTTCTGATTTATTCCCATGGTACTTGTTTCATTCTTAGCCGGTATAGGAGGTATTATTTTATTATCGATAGTAAAAGAGTGTTGTGATGGGAATCTGCCTACCTTCCGACCACTGTCGTTAAATACATCACAGATGTTATCAAGAATTCCAAATATTTTTACTATAAACAGATGTTTCTGGTCCTGTAGATGTTGCTTCTTCTTCTCTGGTTTTCTTCCCTTTGATATGAGCTTTCATTGTTCATTTTTATTTAAGGGAATGTACCAACAATCTAGTGCACAATGCTCAAATCTATTGCAGCACCAACGTTGACCCACAAAGTTTTTCTTATTTATATCTTTTTTATGGGGATGTGGGGCCATGTTCTTAATTTTCTATGCTCTATATAAGGAAACATCTTTTTTATTTTCCTTCCCATCCAACCTAGCCATAGTGGTAGGTTCATTATCCTCATATTTCATCATTCATACCTGCTTAGAATTTTTCTTCCAACCTGCACTTTTTGAAGGAACATATTTAGAAACAATAGTACAGTTTTATATGGATGGTACATTCACTTTGATAGATACTTGCGATAGATCAATGAGTGAAGTCATGATCTTCTTATCACATGTTGGAGGTCTTTTGACAATAGAATCTTCCAGTGAGAATTGAGTACCAGCAACACCGGATTCTTGATATCGATAATCAAGAGTTGTAATAATATTCTTGTAACATATTGGGGGTATTTCATCTTTAGAATCCTCTAATGAACATTTAATATAAGCATCACCTGTTTCATTATTTTGTAAAGTCTCAATATGTGTATTCTCAACATTTTTCAATTGGGATTCCAATTTTTGACCTTTAATATTGAGGATGATCTTCTGATCTTCAATCATGATCATCTCCTCTTCACAAGTCTTCTTCAATATTTCAACCTCATCTTCATGAATCTTAAAATTGTTTAGTAACAAAGAGTCATGTTCCTTGAATCTCTTGGAATTTTCTTCTAAATAATAACTCTGGACATCAGTGCTCTTTTTTAGCTCATCTTCAAGCACATGTATCTTTTTATTTAGAGTCTTATTGACTGCCTCTTTTTCTTAGAAGTCTTTAATTGGGTTGGTGATAATTAAGAATTTGAGAATTTTTCCTTCCAATCCCTTTTCCAAATAATCAACTTTACTTTCCAATCGGTTGATCTCAACCTGCGTGCATTGAAATATTCTAAAAATAGCTGCAACTCTTTTTTCCGGAATATCATGCAGATAACTTATTAATTTCTCCTGATCACATGAGATAGAAGTGTCTTCCTTTCCTATTGTAGGAACCTGAGCCACCTGATCGATAAATTCCAAGCCTGATATTTCTTCATTATTGGAAGGGCATAGAGAACTAGACACTGCATCTCATTGTGGATATGAGGGACTTCTTCAAATTCTTCTTCTCTTTCTTTTTTCCTATATGTCATAGACTTTATAGATGTAGGATTCTTCTCAGAAATGACTGAATCTTCATCAAGAATACACTTCATTGTTGACTTTAGGAAAGAAACTCAAATCCTTTTCTGAATAGAATTACTATAGAGTATCCAACATATGTGAACCTTACTCTGATACCACTTGTTGGACTCTGGGACACCTTGAGAGGGGAGGAGTGAATTAGGGTGACAAATTTTTCTTTTAAAAACAAGGATCTTTCTCCCACATTGGTAGGAACTAGTTAAACCTGTATGAAAGATATGATCAGCAATGAAACATTCACATTCAAAGAGATGACACAAAAAATTTTACATGGTTCACCACTAAGGGCTATGTCCAAAAATCAAATGCCGACAAGTTTCTAGTCATACCAAATTCCACTATTCTTTACTAGATGGGGACTTCAAAGGTTCGGGCACAGTCACTATATCCCTGGATCACTACCTTTACAAAAGTTTAAGGATAGCCTAATATGTCCCTCGGGTCACTCCTATTGACTCCCCCTAGATCACTACCTTTGGTGAAGTCCCATTCAGTTTATAGACGTGAAGGTCTCTTCGTTATTTCAAATGAATGCATCCTATGATGTATGTAAATGCTCTATTGAAGTCCAACTTCCACCCGAAGATGAATATTACTTTGCAACAATGTTATTGGGAAAACTATCAGCTTTAGCACAGCCCCAGAAACACTGGTTTACCTCAAACTCACCTGGCACAATTCTCCAAGACCGGCGCACAAGTTCCAATAAGGTGCGCAAGTTTCGGCGTGCAAGTAAAAATCGGTGCGCAAGTTCACATCAACCACTTGCGCGACACTCACTTCTTCAACTTCAAACTTACATGACTCACATCCTTTTATTCCCAAACCGATTTTGGCGTGCAACTGACAACTGGCCCACAACTTCAAAATATGGCGCGAAAGTATCAGCAAACCACTTGCGCGACACAACATTTTTCAACTTAAAAACTTGGGCGACTTCATTTCTTTCTCCCTCATACTTCCTTGGGCATGAAACAAACAAATTGTGTGTAACTTATACTTGCACGACCACTCACCACTTGCGCGACCACCACACCTGCGTGACTGGAGCTTTGATTTTCTCTATGTGATGAGCTCATCCCGAATGAGGAGGGGTCGACCTATATTTAAAGGAATTTTGACACCTTGCGCGATGGCGCACAAGACTCCTCTCGGCGCGCAAGTTCTGGCGCGCAACTCCAATCTCTCTATCCTCTGTCGCGCTACTCACTTGCGTGACCAAACCAATACTTGCATGTCCCTCTTTCCTTTTCCATATTTTGAAGTTCTGATCTTGAAAAAAAAATGGCGCAAAACATTCCAATCCTCCTAGGCACTAGCGCACAAGTCCTTTCTTGACGCGCAAGTCACTTTTGTGACACATGTCCGACGTGCAATTCCCTTTACAAAAAAAAAAGTTGTTTTCCCCTTTTGTTAATTATGATGTCCAGAAATTTGGAAAACACTAGATAATGCTGCCACCTTCAATATATGCTTCGGCCATAACCTTCATGCTGCTTTTCTGTGATTTGGCTTCTTCAAAAACTCTTTTTCTTTCATCACAAACTCCACTATCATGATATAAATCCTTTCATAGATCTGCTTTAGTATCATCATATTTTGAGAAATTGTGAAGTGCATGGCCATCTCAGAATTCCAATCCCTTCCACACTGTCTTCTTCTTCAATCGTCATTCTCTAATTCATGCAAATCATATGATTCTATTCTTCAAGAAGTTTATTGTGTGGTTCTCATGTAATCATGGAGAATTTCATGGTCTTCATCAAATCCTCATTCTTCTTAAATCAAACATAGATGGATTATTCTCCACTTTTGTAAACAATGTGTCACCTTTGACACAAGTTCTTTCAATTTATGATCAGTACAACAATCATCTGAATTTACATTCCTCCATTTCATTGTAGTTCTTCTTGATATCCTTCATTTTGATCGTCATTGACAACTATTGAAAACAAATACATATTTATTCACAAAGTGATTCCAACAAACATTACCCAGTACATTGGAGGTCTATATAATTTCAGGTCCATCTGTCACATTCATATCACGTACATGCATAAGTGTTCCACATAGATCATTCAATATAAATATCTCTTTCATCACTTTTAATATTATTACTAAGAAGTGTGGGTTATTTACATGGTTATACCTAATCAATACTATATATTGACATCTTGTTTAATACCCATGAGTGGAAATAGGGATGGGAATTCAATACACAAATGTCTGAAAAAAAAATCATTGGATAATTTTGATAGCACAATGGGGGTAAGAAAATATTCATGGAAGGGTTTAATGAGAGTGAAAGGGGTTTTTAATAAATATAAAATGTTAATTATTCTAATAGTTTTTCTGTAAAAACACATCTTGACATGAAAAATTGGAAATCAAAAGGGTTAATATAAATATTGCGCTTTAATAAAGAGAAGAAGGAGAGGATCCCTTACCATTAGAGGGTGCCTAAAAAACGGTTCAAGAAGCTTATATTATACATAGTAACCCCATAATATTGATCTAGTGAGGGATAAATAGAGTGTAAATTAATAATAAATGGGTATTGAGTGAATAAGAGTGGGACTATTGGTAAGTAATTGTAGAAAAATATGTGGAATTATTTATTAATTTCTAAAAATTGGTTTGGGAGTCTATATGATTAAATACTCAACACCATAAACCTTCTATTTTTTTCATTCCATACTATATAGTTTTCAATATTTTATATGGGTAATAACTAAAATAATTAAATTAATAGCCTTGGCGATGTGTAAGTGAGTCATGTTCATAATTAATTAATTTTAAAACCAGAAAATGTAATATAGGTTTTGGAGGATTTATTAACGGTTTATAAAATTAATCAATTAAATTTAAGAACACAATATTATAAAGGGGAAGCACAATTTTTGTCCAGGATAATCTTTATAGTATTTATTACATCACTTTTGGTATTTTATGATTTTAAAATACAGATCATATCTAATTTTTAACCAATAAATTGAATATCTTAATAAATTATGAAAAATTATATCTTGGAAAAGATTGATGTGGGGATTTCAAAATTAATATTTATTTTATAAAAATATTTCTATATATTTGATAATTTATATTTTTAAATAAAAATTCCTATTTATTAAAATAGATATGTTTTTACAATGATAACACTTTATGACCATTAGAAAAATAGCATTTGACTTCATAAAATTATATGATCATTTATATTTATATAAATATTATTTAATAAGTATATTTTATTAAAATAAAATTTGTTTCAAAAATTATTTCACTTCTCAAAAACACTATCTTGATTGAGAATATATATTTTCCAAAAACATAATTTATGTCTCATTGAATTAAAATATAATATTTATAAAAGTCATTATTTAATCATCTATAATGTAATAATAAGTAATGATAAATATAATCATTATTTTAGAAAAAATAAATATATTTAAATTAATATTATTCTATTCAAGATACATAACCCATTATTACACCTGTATATTCCCTAAGTGTATGGTGTTTGATTATGCCACTTTCATTGGGTGGTTCGATGAATATGGTTTGAGCCAGGATATTGAAAAGATTAAAGTTTTACAATAAATGTTTTTACTTAATATTTAGATTATAAATCTGATCTTGGGATTTTTAGGGGAAATGCTGAGTGATTCCCACTCTTTGGGAGGCTCTGATAAATGGGCTTCAAAAATTATGGACCTATAGGCCGAAGCAATCATTTATTTTCATATTTTCAATTAAATTTATCATAATCATTAATATTTACTTATAGTAATCATCAGTATACAGTGGATATATTATCAATTATTGTCATGGTTATAAATATTTTAAATATTAATGTATATAACTTATAATGATCCAAAATAACAAAATCAATGCATTTTTTCTATAACTATATTACTTAACAAAGAACTTATCATTTTAGAAGGATAATTAATTAATTAATTAATTAATCATTAAATTCAACCCACCCATAGAAATTTTACCCTCAAAATCTTATTCAATACTCTAAAATAGATAATTGTAATTTTGTTTTATCCCATTTTCCGGTTCCCAAGTTGCTTCCTTAAACATGTTGTTCCACCACAAAACTTTTACCATGTGAGTTTTCATTTTTCAGGGAAATTTATTTTTATGATCTAAGATATTCACCAGATACTCCTCATATGAAATATCAATCTGAAAGGGAACCACCTCCATATTTGGTAAATGTGAGGGGTCTTGTATGTACATTTCCGAGTGAGATACATGGACGAAATAATGTAGCTGAGATATGTTGGGTGGGAGTTCAACTATATAATCCATGGCTCTAATGAAACCAAGGATCTCAAATTCAATTATGTATCAAGTAAAAACTTTTCATTTCTTCAAAAACTCATGAAATTATTCCATATCAATATATAAGGGAAATAATTCCCTACAACCATACACTCTAGGTCTCATCAATAATTATAGACATAGATTTTATATCAAATTTTTGTGGGATTTTTATGATATTATATGGTTTGAACATTTTCAGTCATCTCTTGGATTAGATTAGGTCTTAGAATATTAGGTTCTCTAACATCATCCCATCATGTCATATTTTGACTGTACTTCCTATTCAGAGCATCATAAGGTGCCATTTGAAAGCTAGATTGGAAGATTTTCTTATATTAGAATTCAATTATGGGATGGTGTTGATCCCAAAACCATTGAAAATACATTTAACATGATCTCAACATATCCTCTAGATTTTTAGTTGTTCTATTAGACTGAAAATCTTCTTTAGGGTGATAAGAATTTATAAAACAAAAATCTGTATCCAACTATTGCTGAAGGATTATCCAGAATCTCAAGGTAAACATTATATATCAATTAGATATAATAGAGAGTTCCACTCCATGATGTCTTAAGACTAATGTTATATATATATATTCAAGCTATTAAAAGGAGAAATATTCCTTGATAGCAATGAAATTCACTGACTTTATAAGGAGATCTATTGCCACATTAATGATTTTATTACCTTTAGATGTCAGGGAATGTCCTTTGTCAAAATCCATGGTTATGTTTTCATATTTCCATAATGGTATTGGAAATTTTTTCATCATACCCTTTGACTTATTTCATTTATCCTTGACTTGTTATCATACCAAACATCATGATACAATTTCTATAATCTCCCTCTTCATGTTATTCCACTTGAAATTTATCTTCTGATATCTATGAATCTTATAACTTCATGTATGAATAGAGAAGGATGATCTATAAACATCATATGAATGTATCCTTTTTATCATTGTTTTTTATGGCATACATATTTGAGCTGAAAATATTATAACTCCTCCTTTAGAAAAATTTTACCCGTAAATATTCACTACATTTTTTGTGTTGATCCTCATTATCTTTTTTGGCCTCCTTGGTCTTTTACAGAATGAATTATTTATCATTTATTTGGGAAATATGGGATTAATATCCTTTAACTATTACCATATATATCCTTTTCAGGTCTAATAATATTGGATCCCTTGCAATCCACACCTTGTATATGGTTTCGGGATCCATTCTATTCAGATAATATGTCACTTTGTATGCTTTTAGGGGATGGTAATGAATTGAACAATCACAATCCTTGATTAGCCATAAACATTTTAATTTCCTCATATTGGGCTTCTTTTTATGAAAATATACCCGAGGCATTTATTATGAGAATATATTTAACCCCTTTGTCTATAGATATAATTCATTCAAATATTAAACAAGCAGATCATTGAAATTAATTATAGATAATACGTTGGGAATTCATTCTCATGGAGATTAAATTAAGTGAGGAAAAATTTATCAGTTTTTTCGTCTTTCATTAGTACACAATGCAATCCCATTCATAAGAATCATGTTTTATCAAACCACATTACCTACTAGTGGATAATGTGGGCACAATTGTATTAATTAGCCTCTTATTAAACTCTTGAATGATATATTTTCTTTCATAAATATATAAATCATTAATCAATTCCATATTATCTTGGTTTGATGGAATAGAAATCATGATAAATTTCTCAATGATCAATGATAGTACCCATATAATCCAAGTAAAAAACATATTTCCTTCACATATATTGATATGGGATGTTCGTAAACTACTAAAGTATTTAAATATTCCACACTATCAGTTTTATGGTTATACCATTACCTAGTAATTTTAATTTCTAAATAAGGAATTCACATTATATTTACTTTTCATACATCATTTCTTTATGAAATGTTTTCAATAAGACAATCAAATTCTCCTCATGTTCCTCTTTACATTTAGATTAGATATGTATATAATCGATAAATACTACCAAAAAATTTATGAGGTAATCCCTAAAGACAATATTTATCATGTTCATGAAGGTAGAAGAAATTTTAGGAGTGAATATTTTATTATAATGAATTTTTTTTATCCTTTTATTATAAAAAAAATTATTCAGGGTTATATCATCCTTCTTCACATTTCCTTCATAAAAACTCAAGAGAAGATCCACATTTGAGAAGAATTAGGCTCCATGTTGTTGCTCAAACAAGTAATAAATATATAGAATAGGGTATTTTTTTTCTTTATCATGATGTTTTTGAGATCATTATAATCATTTTAGCGAAACATTGACATACCCTTTTCATAAAAAAATGGACAGATTCACCCCATGGTGATGCACTCAAGAATATAAAAATGATTTCTATATTCTCCAATAGTTACATCTTTAGTTATTTATGATTAATTGTGTAACGTCCCGACACGACTTACCATCCAACCCGGTAGCTAGACTGGTCGCCACATGGCCTCAAGTGCATCTCCCCAAACTCCAGAGGCTTTCGACAAGTAGTGAGCCTAGATGATTCCGTGGGGAGTCTATTCCCTCATTACCAAAGTATCACAATGGAATAAAAACATACAATAGCAGAAGAAGGTAACCAGTAGACAACACATAGATAGCAGTAATATATAACAAACAGGAAGATCTGACATATACATAATGGTGAAAATTGTACAAGAGTCTAAAAAATAGCCAAAGAAGGTAAAATTCAATACAATACAGTACAAGTGTACAAAACACCAAAGAGAAACAAAAAATTATCCCATGTCGCATCACAAGCCACTGCTTGGTCCCATGCACTCCTACTCCGAGTAGCAAGTCAAGTACCTGTACTAGGGAATTTCCCCTTCTCATTACCTGAAATCATAAAATCTGCATGGGTCCAAAAACATGACCCAAACAGGGTGTGAGACTGAATCACAGTAGGTAACCTCCAAAGATCCATGCTAATCTATCTGGGAATATATAAACAGGCAGTGTAATATGGAAAGCAGTAAACAAGGAAACTAGAAAGACCGACCCATGCTTGTGCTTTTTCTTGGCGTCGCTTCCAGTATCCATTCCATTCATTAATCACTTAATTAATGTTTTCAAACCACTCCTTGAGCTCATTCCTATAATACTCAATTAGGAAACCAGGCATCGCTCAGGGAGAAAAATCTACAATCACCCTACAATCCAGTTCCGATGAACCTCCTAGGTACCTGACATCGCTCTACAAGCCCATTCCTGCTAACCTCCTAGGAACCCAGCCTTGCTCTATGTGTGGTATAGTCTGTCATCTGAGACCGTCCCCAGGATCTTATAAATAAGATCCGGGTATCGTCCATGACATATCATTCCATCTTGAGTCCATCCAGGGAATCATACTATGGATCCATGATTCACTCGGAATTTTAGTAACAAGTCTCGTATGAGTCCGTCCATGGCAACTCACATTGGTTCCATGGTTCACCCATGACTTTGTTTCACATTTTAAGCAGTTAAAAAGCATTTAACTCACAAGGTATTTCAATTCAAGAACTACCATACAAGGGTCATGGAGAAAAACTCCATCCCATACCCTAAACCATTTCAATTACAATTTTATTCTATTGAAATTGTATTCATATTAAATTCCATTTTTACAACCCACAAGGGAAAGGAAAAACATTCCTTACAGGAATCATTGGTCAAAACCCATAAAAGAGTCATTCAAGGAAACACACTCAAGGGGTGGTTCCTGTCCAACGTATACAACCTAAGTAATGCACATACCATCCTATTCAGATTACCTACAACATGATAGGTAATAACAGGGTAAAATTCCAGGTTCAAGTGACATCCCAAAAGTGGGTGTGTGGCACTCTGGCATGTATAAACAGCATGACAATCAGTGAAAAGCATGAGACCACCTACCTTGGGCTCATACTAGATAGCACGTCCTATATCAGGCTCTGATTCATCATGGTTTGGATGAAATCTGAATAACAGACGAAGAACGAGAAATTAGGGCATATGAGCCTTAATCCAATCTGTGTTCATTATAACTAAAACAATCGAGAATGATTAAAAAGGAATTGAAGACTTACTATTGCGGATCCAACAAGATGAATGATGTTTGAAACGAAGATTAGACAGAGAAGTAGGACCAAAATCCCTCCGAAGGCTTCCTTGAGATCTCCCAGGCACCTCCCCCTTCTGTCTAGTTGAATAGAATAGGTATAGGTTAGGTTTTTATAAAATTTAATCAATTTAATTAAAAATTAATGAAATTTTCAAAACACATCAAGTCGCAAGGTTTACCCACACGGCCTAACAAACCTTGAGGAGACTGTCCGGACCTTCCTGGAAGGAAAGGGGTAAATGCACGGCCACCCGCATAGTTTCGTCAAACCGTGTGTAGGTCGTGCTCCAGCCTCTGCCAAGCTTGAACCAAGGTGCACGGTTTACCCAGGTCATGCACAAAACATGTGCCAGTCTATTTTCAGCCTAAAACATTGTTCTGGGCTCCGAACAAGCCCCAGACACCTCCGTAACTCCCTCGGTCAATTTAGGCATCCACATTAGGCCTCCACAGGACAGTTACACTGAAAAGAAAAGGATCTGTACCTCGTATGAAAACTTGGGTTCTTACAATCATCCTCCCTTATAGAATTTTGTCCTCGAATTTCTCTCTGAAGGGTGGTCAAGATTCATCTGCAAATAGCTCTGGCCACTGAGCACGTACGTCGGACTCCCGCTCCCAAGTCTCATCCTGTAAACAGCCGTGCTGCCATATCAACCATACTAGAGGAACCTAACTGACTCAGATAACCTTCGTGCTCCTATCAATGATATGAATCGGATGCTCCTCAAAGGATGGATCTACCTGAAGCTTGACCTCCTCATGCTGGAAGGTATGTGACAGATCTGAATAGTATCACTGTAACTGAGAAACATGGAACACATCATGCATGGGTCAGTGCCTCTGAGTTAACTGCAACCGTTAACCAACCGGCCCCACCCACTCCAGAATCTCAAAAGTCCCAACATATCTCGGTGATTGCTTACCATGTCTTCTGATTCGCCTGTGTCCCAGCCTCGGTGAAACATGCCAGAAAACTTGATCCCTGAACTCAAACTCTAGAGGTCATCTCTGGTGATCAGCATATGACTTCTAACGAGACTGTGTGGTAGCCATCTGCTTCTGTATCAACTAGACCTACTCAAAAGTATCATGAACAAGACGTGGTCCCAATAAAGCTGGCTCACCTACCTCTGACCAGAATAGGGTTGATCTGTATAGCCTACCATATAGAGCCTCATACGGTGCCATCTATATAGTCGCCTAATAACTGTTGTTATAGGAAAACTTAACTAGGGGAATATACCTCTCCCATGAGCCCCCAGAATCCAGGACGCATGCTCGCAGCATGTCCTCAAGAACATGTATCGTACGCTCTGATTGGCCATCAGTCTGAGGGTGGTATGTTGTGCTCAGGAGCACCTGTGTACCCAGTTCCCTCTGAAGGCTCTTCCAGAAACGTGACGTAAAATGAGAATCCCTATCCGAATCAATGGTGCAAGGGACCCCATGGAGCCCTACTATCTCTCGGATATACAACCTTCCCAGCTCATCTACACTGAAGGTCTCCTTGATTGGAAAGAAATGAGAATCATTTGTGAGCCTATCAACCACAACCCACACAACATCATTAGCTCGAGGTGACCTCAGCAACCCAGTTAGGAAGTCCATCACAACATCATCCCATTTTCACTCTCGGATAGGTAACTACTGTAAAAGCCCAGCTGGCCACTGGTGTTCCGCCTTCACCTGCTGACAGGTGGAACATCTCATGATGAAACTAGCCACTTCCATCTTCATACCTAGCCACCAGTACTGTCGGTGCAAGTCACGTTACATCTTAGTGATTCTGTGATGAACTACACAAACTGAAGCATGGGACATCCACATCAGCTTCTCTCTAATATCCACAGGAACCCATACACGTCCATGGATATGAATAAATTCATCCTCTCCTATCATCCAACCAGGAGGAGGGTCCTCACCTGACACACCTTCCTGTAGAACTAGGCATTCCGAATATGATTGTTGTCTCATCCTTACTCTATCCAAGAGGGTAGAGGTCACAACTAAGGACAATAGAAAAGACTGCCCTTGGCTATTATGCACATCAAGATGCATATCATAGAACAAGGACATAAGCTTCCATTAGTTGCTAGCCGATTTCATAGCCTGTATTGGAGTCCTCCTGCTCAATGCATCAACAACTACATTGCCCTTACCAGGCATATAAGCAAGCTCAAAATTAAAGGACTGTAGGTACTCCACCCACCGTCTCTGCCTAAGATTCATATCACGCTGAGTAAAGATGTATTTGAGGCTCTTATGGTCTTTGTACGCCACAAAACACTCTCCCAATAAATAGTGTCTCCAACAGCGCACAACATGAACAACTGCTGCTAGCTCAAGATCTTGCATCGGATAATTCCTCTCTTGTGGCCTCAGCTACCATGTTCTGTACACCACGACTCTGTCTCCCTGCATGAACACTGCACCTAGCCCAATTCCCGATGCATCATAATAGACTATATAACTATTGCCATATTCTGGTAGTATCAGTACTGGTGCTGATTGTAACATCCCAATTAAGTAATGAATAATAGATATTTTTATCTATGTCTATTAATGATTAATATAGTGTCATAGAGGCTTAAAAATGAAAATAAATACAATCTTATGCATGGAATACACTAATATTCTTAAAAGATTGTTTTACTGCCTTTTGATGGCAAACCATTTTTGAATCTATCTTTTGAAAATTTTATAAACTATGTTTGTCAAAATAAACTTATTCTTTATGATTGGGACATCAATATTTACCTTGTGTGAATTGTTGGTATTTTTCTGACAATGTTCATTTTTTAATGAATAGTGAAAAATACTGCATTTTACATCAAAACTGCTTTTTAATCTAATTTATTTATATGATTAGATTATGTTTTGAATTGGTTTTGAAGTGAAATTAGAATATATTTTTACCATTTTATCCAATGGTGGTCATTGGAATCAATTTCAATTTTAAATTAGACTTATACTGGTGTCAATCTTTTGATACTTACTGTTTTGTAAAAACACGCTATTTGCTCTGGCAGCGGGAATTAATTATTAAATTAATTAATGTGACTTATATGATTTTAATTTTGTAAAATAGACTTCATTTTTGAATTCGGAATATCAAATATAGCTTAGGGTGAATTTTTGGTAATTTTCTGAAAAACTTCAATTTTTGATGAATAGTGAAACCACTAAGTGGTAATCAAGAAAACTGATTTTTCAGTTAAATGAAAGTTTACCACTAATGTATATTTAATTTTGAAAATCCGACATACATGGTTTTCATTAAGAAGTAAAATGTGGTTCAATGAGATTAAAATAATTTTTTGGTTGAATAGTAACTTATTAAGTTTTTAATCGCAATTAGTGGTAATTAATGTAGTTTAAGGTATAAATAATGAATTAATAATATGAAATGACCTAGACACATGTACCAACCTTATTGGTTGTGTCATTGCCGACCAAGACAAGCCATGGGTAAACTTGGGGACCCCATGGAGACATTTTGGTTGGGAAATGAAATAAATAACTTTTTATTTAATGTAAAAGTAAAAATGACACAAACATAATATGTTTTACAAAAACAATTTTTACATGGGGTTATAAAGATCAGATATATGATTATAAATATTAATTGGAAAGCTAAAAAGATTTCCTACATCATAGTATATTTTTTATGATTTTTAGACATTAAATAAATTAAATTATTTATGACATAATAATGATGCAGCGATGACATCATTATTTGATGATTTAAATAAAATGGAATGACAATGTAAAAACTATGAACTACACATGGCCAAAACCAATTGGATGAGTGGATTTCGAAACCTTATCACCTTATCCTTGAATTATATCAATTTGGGACCTTTTAAAACCGAAACACATTTTCAAATAAAGTAATATTTCTTTACTTTCCAAAAGTGCCCCTCCTCTCCTCTTATAAAAGGCCCCCACCTCTACCTCATTTCACACACTCCTCAAGCCTTTGTCTCGGACAACCCCTGCCCATTTACTCTCTCAACATCCCTCTCCTCATCCTAGAAGATTCCCTTTGGGCATAATCCTTTCAAATGAATCCTTTAGGCTCAAATCAAAAGGAGTTACACATTTAAATGTAATTCATTCTCTCATGTTCATTTGTTTTATTTTGTTTCTCCAACCCCCTAAACTCTTTTTATTTACTTACTTTGTAACAACCCCAGTATCTTAAATGTAATAGTATGTTGTCATAAGATTTATTTGAGCTACACTCTCACACAACTACATAAAATGGTTAAAGAACATACGGTTTCTGTGGATGGCGAAATTCTGCCTCCCGAAACGATGATTGTTCAATACTCATTTAACACCTTCAAAGGTGGCCATTATGATGTCACTATTTTTATATATGATATATAATATGTTTATGTATTCCTTAAGCTTCTGTTTTTTTTCATTTTGGTCATACCTTTAGGGTTTCCATTATGGGTAAACACGATATCTTCATTTTAGGAAGTGCGGACTACCGCCCCCTCAAGGTGATTTGATCCGTTAAATACCATATGTGGGACATATAAAGGATTGAACTATGATATTATATATTATACTGTAATTATAATATACCTTTATATCATTATGATTCCATTCAATAAAATACAAAATAGAAATGAAAGTAGCGTTCATGCGTACGTACGGCTTACCGTCTCCATGAACGGTGCATTTCATTTCTTACCTCTACATGATTATGTAATATTATAAATGCATGTATGTACTGGATATATATGACATATATGATATCTACATCATGAATACCATTCTGGATATAATGAATACATGAACAACATGTAACTATAAAGGGCTTATTTTTGACTCAAGTACTAATGATCGTTAAAACGACTGTTATTAACTTAAATAATTACATAGTGTTCATGACATGGTAATAAGTGATATAAAAGGAATAATGAACTTGAAAAAGGTTCTTAATCAAGTATAAATTAACTCATGTTTATTATTCAGGACATTAAAGAACGATCGAGTCAAGTCGGACCCGAGGTATGGGACTTTGTCTCAATCTCCTTTCATTGAGGCATATTTTATTTTATACACAACTTTCTTTTATACGGTGTATAAACCCCTTTGAATTTTACGTTTATTCAAAATGAATCTTTTTTATACGAAGTGTTTACTAAACGAAAAAAGGGAATGTTTTTGTTGTACGTATGCGGCGACAACGACTTTTCCGCAATCGTGACAGTTATTTGAGTTTCGGCTTCCTCTACAAGCCATACTTTTTTTAAAACAAAAAATAGATACCATGTTTTACTTTGGTATTGAAAATGGTTTTCATAATGTTTTTATTATATCAATGTGTTGTATTGATATCTCGTGATTGAAATGTGGAAATTTTATGTTTCCTTTATGCATGTTTTATGTGATATGATTATGTTATGGTTCTTGGGCATTATTATGAAGACGGGTGGTTTCGTGATAAACTAAGGGCGGGTGAGCCCGTTATAGCTCTCCAATGCATTGGGTAACGCGAAGGAGTGAAACGTTAAGGTTTATCCGAAGAGATTTTAGGGAATATACTGTGATGGGTATTCCAAACGTAACCAAGAGGGTTACTCCCTACGTAAGAATGTTATGAATGCCTCAAGTTACCTTTATGTCTTATGATTTCTATGATTTATTCATGATTTTATGAGGTATGTTAAAGTGCCTGTGTTTTATGGGTAATGTATGATTTCATTCTTATGTATATATGAACTCATGTTTCCTTTCCATGTTTTTATAACCCATACTGAGCTTTTTATGCTCATCCCAAGTTTTTTTGAAATGTTTTTCACAGGTCAAGGGAAAGGTACATGATATGATGATAGTGTCAAGGAAGTGTCAAGAAATAATCCATGTTTTATTTCTAATGTGTTTTCCATTGATGGGAATGAAGAATATTATCTTTATGTAACACCTTTGTTTATATGTGGAATGTAATGTAAGATTTATGATCTAATTCTCTAAAACTCTAAACCCGAAAAGATCCTCAATGTGTAATCTTGTAATAACTCAAGATTAAGTAAGGTTTAAGGCTGTGGGCCTTATAGTTGGTATCAGAGGTCGGTTTAGATAACTTTAGGAGTTAGATTTCTATTAAATTATTATCCAAAAATATATATTTTTTCAAAATGATATAGCATTTAAAGATTACCATGTTGTTTCATCTAAGACATGTTTGTTCAGAATGGTTTTCCGTAGAGGAAACAGGGAAGCAGTGCTAGGAAGGCATACGGAAGGAAATAACCTTCCGAATCAGCATCCAGAAATGGTTGGAATTGGAACTAAACAGTTTGTTGCAGTAATGGCGCAGTTGAATCAAGCGATAAATGGCGGTGGTATCCATGCACGAGATCAGCCAGATCAACCGCATAGGAACATGTCAGTGGTGGAACATTTCATGAGGCAACATCCACCATCATTCAGAGGATCATCTGACCCTGTGCTAGATGAATGGTGGATTAAAGCACTGGAGAAGATTTTTGATGTCATGGGGTGTTTAGACAATCAAAAGGTTAGTCTTGCTATTTACCGTTTGGAGGGTGAAGCAGATCAATGGTGGTCTATGGTTAAAAATATCAGGGACGCCGATGAGATTGATGCTCTTGACTGGGATGAATTCAAAGGTATGTTTCTTGAGATGTATTTTCCTAAGGCTGTTCGACTTAGGATGGAAAATCAATTCTTGGAATTGAGGCAAGAGGAAGACTCAGTGGCTGCCTATGAAGAAAGGTTCACTTTATTGGCAAGGTATGCTGCAAATTTTATCCGGGAACTTGATAGTAAAATCAATCATTTTTACTCAGGATTAAAGCCAAAATATCGAAGGTCATTAGCTTCTCGTGAGTTTAAAAGTTATGAAAAGATTGTTCGATGTGCTGAGAAGGTGGAAATGGAGTTTTCCGATGACCAAGTTATCTATAACAACCAGCAGAAGAAGAGACCGTGGTGGCAGGATAAAGGTAAGAATTCTTCAAAAAAGTCTGATGGTAAGAGAACTAAGTTTCCAGTTTGTGATAAATGTGGAAAAAGGCATGCTGGGGAATGTCTTTTGAATTCTGGGAAGTGCTACCGATGTGGTAAGATGGGACATAAGGCTCGTGATTGCACTGAAAAGGGTCAAGGTGAAGGTAAGAAAAAATTTGATTTACAGTTAGTGAAATGTTATAAGTGCAATGAGATGGGTCACTATGGAAACGAGTGTCCGACAAAAAGTTTGAGTGATGGGAAGCAGTTAGAATACAAGCAGAAAGGGGTGGTGAAATCCTTTGCAACTACTTCAGCAGATGTCGGGCCATCAAATGAAGTTGTATCAGGTACTTTGTTTGTTTTTTCAGATTATGCCAGTGTGTTGTTTGATTCGGGGTCTACACATTCTTTCATCTCTGAAACCTTTTCTAGTAAAATGGGAATACCATCTCAAGAAATGACTCCTGAACTTTTGGTAAAAACACCTGGGGGAATGTTGAGGCAAAAAAATTATAAGAATCTTCCTATCCTTATCTTTGGAAAGAACCTACTTGCAAACCTTATTGTTCTACCTCTAGTAGAGTTTGATGTTATCCTGTGTATGGATTGGCTCTCTATTTACCATGCTAAGATTGACTGTAGAGATAAAGAAGTTTCTTTTCAGAAAGACTTTCAGTTTGTTTACAAGAATGAACCCTTAATTTTGATAACATATCAAGAGGCCGAGAAACTTGTAAAAGATGGAAATGAATGTTACCTTGCACACGTCGTTGAAAATAAAGGAACTGTTCAGATTAATGATGTGCCAGTGGTAAATGAGTATCCTGATGTTTTTACTGATGAGTTTCCTGGAATAATACCAGATCGAGAAGTTGAGTTTACTGTTGACTTAGTTCCTGATGCTAAGCCAATTTCAAAACCCCCTTATCGAATGGCACAAATTGAACTTTTAGAGTTGAAGGAGCAATTGCAAGATTTATTAGAGAAAGGTTTCATTAGACCTAGCACATCACCATGGGGTGCTCCTATTTTATTTGTTAAAAAGAAAGATGGTTTTATGAGACTTTGCATTGATTATAGAGCCTTGAATAATATCACTGTTAAGAACAAATATCTATTGCCTCATATCGATGATTTGTTTGATCAGCTCCAGGGAGCTCAGTTTTTTTCAAAGATTGACTTGAGATCGGGGTACCATCAGATGAAGGTAAATGAGGTAGATATTCCGAAGACCGCGTTCCGTACGAGATATGGCCATTATGAATTTGTAGTAATGACTTTTGGGATAACCAATGCACCTGCTGTATTAATGGACTTAATGAATAGAATTTTCCATGAGTTCTTGGATAAGTTTGTGGTGGTTTTCATTGATGATATTTTGGTGTTTTCTAAAAGTAAAGAGGATCATGAAAGACATTTAAGGGTTATCTTGCAAACCTTAAAAGAAAAGAAATTGTATGGGAAATTCAGCAAGTGTGAGTTTTGGTTGCAACAAATTTCTTTCCTTGGTCACATTGTTTCTAAATATTGAATAACTGTTGATCCTACAAAAACAAAAGTTGTGGAAGAATGGCCAAGACCCACAAATGTAACTGAGATTCGTATCTTCCTTGGTTTGGCGGGCTATTACCGAAGGTTTGTTAGAAATTTTTCACGGTTATCTAGTCCAATGACTAAGCTAACTCGGATGGGTGTTAAGTTTATCTGGACAACATAATGTGATGATTGTTTTCATGAATTGAAAAGAATATTGGTGAATGCTCCAGTTTTGGCACTACCTTCCAGGAATGGTGAGTTTGTTATATATAGTGATGCTTCATTGAAAGGACTTGGTTGCGTCCTAATGCAGAATGATCATGTAATTGCTTATGCATCTCGACAGTTGAGAACTCATGAGGTAAATTACCCTACACATGATTTGGAATTAGCTGCTGTTGTTTTTGCTTTAAAATTTTGGAGGCATCATTTGTATAGAGTAAAGTGTGAAATATATACCGATCACAAAAGTTTAAAGTATATATTCACTCAGAAAAAGTTAAACATGAGACAAAGGAGATTTCTGGAATTAATCAAGGATTATGATTGTATAATTCATTACCATCCGGGAAAAGCAAATAAAGTGGCTGATGCTTTGAGTTGAAAAAGTAATGCTTCATTAACAATGTTGCGGTTGGAACGTGATCCTTTGGTTAACGATTTGATGAACTTTGGGATAGAAGTTGTTGGTGCAGGAAGTCCTTCTGTTTTGTTTCAGGTATCAGTGAGATCATCTCTATCAGATAGAATCAAGCAAGCACAGAAGCAAGACAGTGAGTTGCAGAAAAAGGTAGAGCTGGTTCAGAAAGGTAAGTTTCCTGAATTCATCATTGATAATGATTGTGTTTTGAGATTTGGGAAGAGACTGTGTGTGCCTTGTGATTCACAGTTGAAGAGAGAGTTGTTATGTGAAGCTCATAGTTCTCCGTTTTCAGTTCATCCTGGCAGTACTAGGATGTATAGAGATCTGCGGGAGTATTACTGGTGGGATGGAATGAAAACAGATATTGCTGATTTTAGTGTAAAGTGTTTGACTTGTCAGTAGGTTAAAGCAGAGCGGCAGTTACCGAAAGGGATGCTTCAGCCTTTACCAGTTCCAGAGTGGAAATGGGAGAATATATCCATGGACTTTGTTGTTGGATTACCGAAGACATCTCGAGGTAATAATGCAATCTGGTTTATTGTTGATCGCTTGACCAAATCTGCTCATTTCCTTACTATACGAGATACTTTCTCTCTTGATAAACTTTCCCATTTTTATCTTAAAGAGATAGTCAGGTTACATGGAGTTCCTCTCTCCATTGTATCGGATCATGATCCCAGGTTTACTTCTAACTTTTGGAAAGGCCTTCAATAGTCGTTGGGTACTGAATTAAATTTTAGTACAGCTTTTCATCCTCAATCAGATGGGCAGTCAAAACGAACAATCCAGACATTGGAGGATATGCTATGAGCTTGTTATATGGATTATCAGGGAAGTTGGGACCAACATCTTTCTTTGGTAGAATTTTCATATAATAACAGTTTTCATTTCAGTATACATATGGCACCATTTCAGGCATTATATGGGAAGCGGTGTCGAACTTCAGCTTTCTGGGATGAAGTGGGTGAAAGGAAGTTGATGGGACCAGAATTGGTATAAGAGATGGTAGAAAAAGTTCAGCTGATTCAGAAACACATGAGAACAGCTCAGAGCAGGCAGAAGAGTTATGCGGATAACCGGAGGAAGGATCTATCTTTCGAGGTAGGTGATCATGTTTTTCTCAAGGTTTCTCCTTGGAAAAGTGTGATAAGATTTGGTAAGAAAGGAAAGTTGAGTCCAAGGTTCATTGGACCATACGAAAATCTGGAGAGAGTTGGATCAGTTGCATACTGAGTGGCTTTACCTCCGAGTTTATCTCAGGTACACAATGTTTTTCACATTTCGATGTGGAGAAAGTATATGCCAGATCCATCTCATGTTTTGAGTCCAGAGGTAGTTCAGCTGGAAGATAAACTATCTTATGAGGAACAACCGGTCCAGATTCTTGACCATAGGGAGAAAGTGTTACGGAATAAGGTGATTCACCAGGTAAAGGTTTTGTGCAAAAACTACATGATTGAAGAGGCAACATGGGAATCTGAAAATGCAATGAGGGATAAGTACCCCCATTTATTCGATAAGTAAATAAATTGCGGGGACACAATTTTCTAAAGGGGGGAAGGATGTAACATCCCAAGTAAGTAATGAATAATAGATATTTTTATCTATGTCTATTAATGATTAAGATAGTGTTATAGAGGCTTAAAAATGAAAATAAATACAATCTTATGCATGGAATACACTAATATTCTTAAAAGATTGTTTTACTGCCTTTTGATGGCAAACCATTTTTGAATCTATCTTTTGACAATTTTATAAACTATGTTTGTCAAAATAAACTTATTCTTTATGATTGGGACATCCAAATTTTCCTTGTGTGAATTTTTGGTATTTTTCTGACAATGTTCATTTTTTAATGAATAGTGAAAAATACTGCATTTTACATCAAAACTGCTTTTTAATCTAATTTACTTATATGATTAGATTATGTTTTGAATTGGTTTTGAAGTGAAATCAGAATATATTTTTACCATTTTATCCAATGGTGGTCATTGGAATCAATTTCACTTTGAAATTAGACTTAAACTGGTGTCAATCTTTTGATACTTATTGTTTAGTAAAAACACGCTATTTGCTCTGGCAGCAGGAATTAATTATTAAATTAATTAATGTGACTTATATGATTTGAATTTTGTAAAATAGACTTCATTTTTTAATTCGGAATATCAAATATAGCTTAGGGTGAATTTTTGGTAATTTTCTGAAAAACTTCAATTTTTGATGAATAGTGAAACCACTAAGTGGTAATCAAGCAAACTGATTTTTCAGTTTAATGAAAGTTTACCACTAATGTGTATTTAATTTTGAAAATCCGACATACATGGTGGTAATTAAGAAGTAAAATTTGGTTCAATGAGATTAATTTTTTTTTGGTGAATAGTTACTTATTATGTTTTTAATCGCGATTAGTGGTAATTAGTGTAGTTTAAGGTATAAATAATGCTTTAATAATATGAAATGACCTAGAAACATGTCCCAACCATATTGGTTGTGTCATGGCCGACCATGAAAATCCATGGGTCAACTTGGGGACCCCATGGAGACATTTTGGTTGAGAAATGACATAAATAACTTTTTATTTAATGTAAAAGTAAAAATGACACAAACATAATATGTTTTACAAAAACAATTTTTACATGGGGTTATAAAGATCAGATATATGATTATAAATAGTCATTGGAAAGATAAAAAGATTCCCTACAACATAGTATTTTTTTTATTATTTTTAGACATTAAATAAATTAAATTATTTATGACATAATAATGATGCAGCGATGACCTCATTATTTGACGATTTAAATAAAATGGAAAGACAATGTAAAATCTATGAACTACACATGGCCAAAACCAATTGGATGAGTGGATTTCGAACCCTTATCACCTTATCCTCGAATTATATCAATGTGGTACCTTTTAAAACCGATACACATTTTCAAATAAAGTAATATTTCTTTACTTTCCAAAAGTGCCCCTCCTCTCCTCTTATAAAAGGCCCCCACCTCTACCTCATTTCACACACTCCTCAAGCCTTTTGCTCGGCCAACCCCTGCCCATTTACTCTCTACACATCCCTCTACTCATCCTAGAGGATTCCCTTTGGGAATAATCCTTTCAAAGGAAGCCTTTAGGCTCAAATCAAAAGGAGTTACACTTTTAAAGGTAATTCATTCTCTCATGTTCATTTGTTTTATTTTGTTTCTCCAACCCCCTAAACTCTTTTTATTTACTTCTTTTGTAACAACACCAGTATCTTCAATGTACTAGGATGTTGTTATAATATTTATTTGAGCTACACTCTCACACAACTACATCAAATGGTTAAAGAACATACGGTTTCTGTGGATGGCGAAATTCTGCCTCCCGAAACGATGATTGTTCAATACTCATTTAACACCTTCAAAGGTGGCCATTATGATGTCACTATTTTTATATATGATATATAATATGTTTATGTATTCCTTAAGCTTCTGTTTTTTTTCATTTTGGGCATACCTTTATGGTTTCCATTATGGGTAAACACGATATCTTCATTTTAGGAAGTGCGGACTACCGCCCCCTCAAAGTGATTTGATTCGTTAAATACCATATGTGAGACATATAAAGGATGGAACTATGATATTATTTATTATACTGGAATTATAATATACCTTTATATCATTATAATTCCATTCTATAAAATATGAAATATAAATGAAAGTAGCGTTCATGCGTACGTACGGCTCACCATCTCCATGAACGGTGCATTTCATTTCTTACCTCTAAATGATTATGTAATATTATAAATGCATGTATGTACTGGATATATATGACATATATGATATCTACATCATGAATACCATTCTGGATATAATGAATACATGAACAACATGTAACTATAAAGGGCTTATTTTTGACTCAAGTACTAATGAACGTTAAAACGATTGTTATTAACTTAAATATTTACATAGTGTTCATGACATGGTAATAAGTGATATAAAAAGGAATAATGAACTTGAAAAAGGTTCTTAAGCAAGTAGAAATTAACTCAGGTTTATTATTCAGGACATTAAAGAACGATCGAGTCAAGTCGGACCCGAGGTATGGGACTTTGTCTCAATCTCCTTTAAATGAGGCATATTTTATTTTATACACAACTTTCTTTTATACGGTGTATAAACCCCTTTGACTTTTACGTTTATTCAAAAGGAATATTTTTTATACGAAGTGTTTACTAAACGACAAAAGGGAATGTTTTTGTTTTACGTATGCGGCGACAACGACTTCTCCTCCGTCGTGACTGTTATTTGAGTTTCGGCTTCCTCTACAAGCCATACTTTTTTTTAAAACGAAAAATAGATACCATGTTTTACTTTGGTATTGAAAATGGTTTTCATAATGTTTTTATTATATCAATGTGTTGTATTGATATCTAGTGATTGAAATGTGGAAATGTTATGTTTCCTTTATGCATGTTTTATGTGATATGATTATGTTATGGTTCTGGGGAATTATTATGAAGACGGGTGGTTCCGTGATAAACTAAGGGCGGGTGAGCCCGTTATAGCTCTCGAATGCATTGGGTAACGCGAAGGAGTGAAACGTTAAGGTTTCTCCGAAGAGATTTTAGGGAATATACTGTGATGGGTATTCCAAACGTAACCAAGAGGGTTACTCCCTACGTAAGAATGTTATGAATGCCTCAAGTTACCTTTATGTCTTATGATTTCTATGATTTATTCATGATTTTATGAGGTATGTTAAAGTGCCTATGTTTTATGGGTAAAGTATGATTTCATTCTTATGTATATATGAACTCATGTTTCTTTTCCATGTTTTTATAACCCATACTGAGCTTTTTATGCTCATCCCAAGTTTTTTTGAAATGCTTTTCACAGGTCAAGGGAAAGGTACATGATATGATGATAGTGTCAAGGAAGTGTCAAGAAATAATCCATGTTTTATTTCAAATGTGTTTTCCATTGATGGGAATGAAGAATACTATCTTTATGTAACACCTTTGTTTATATGTGGAATGTAATGCAAGTTTTATGATCTAATTCTCTAAAACTCTAAACCCGAAAAGATCCTCAATGTGTAATCTTGTAATAACTCAAGATTAAGTAAGGTTTAAGGCTGTGGGCCTTATACTGATGTCAACCATCCTTTCAGCTCATGAAAGGCTGCTTCACAAGCATCTGTCCATAAAACATTTCACGCCCTTCTTAGTCAGCCCTGTCAACGGCGCTGCTAAGCATGAGAAATCCTTTATGAAAGGACAATAATAACTAGAAAGCCCATAGATACTCTGTATGTCAAAGTCATTCTTGGGTTGTTCCCAAGAAACCACAGCTCTAACCTTCTCTCGGTCTACAGACACTCCTGTCTCGGAGATAACGTGGCCCAATAAGTGAATCGGATCCATCCAAATGTGGCACTTAGTAAGCTTTTTATATAGATGATGCTCTCTTAGTGTATTCAGGATGATCTCAAGAGGATTGGCATGGTTGTTTCGATTTTGAGAATACAACAAAATATCGTCCACAAAAACCATGACGAACGAGTCCATGTAAGGATGAAACACACAATTCATCAAATCCAGGAAAACCGCCGGCGTGTTCGTGAGACCGAACGACATAACCAGATACTCATATAAACCATACCTTCAACGAAAATATGTATGAGGTATGTCTGTAGTTTGGACATGCACTTGGTGATATCTTGACTTCAATTCAATTTTCGAGAACACCGTAGCTCCATGAAGCTGATCAAACAGGTCATCTATCCGCAGCAAGGGATATCAGTTTTTAACCGTCAGATGGTTCAGTTTCTGATAGTCCACACATAGCCTAAGATTTACGTCTGACTTTTTTGCAAAAAGGACTGGCGAACCCCATGCAGAAGTACTGGGTCGAATAAACCCCTTTGCCTCAATATCATTGAGATATTTCTTGATATCTTGCAACTCCCTCGTAGACATCCTGTAAGGAGGAATGGATACTGGTGCAGCTGCTGGCACTATCTCAATGGAGAATTTCACCTATCTCTCAGGAGGTAAACCTGAAAAGTCGACAGGAAAAACATCCATGAAGCCCTCAACTACCAGAGGAAGGTCCATCTGACTCACTCCCTGATCATACTGAAACAAACTAGTGATCTGGGCTGTCATCCCGTCCCACCCACAACACTCTGGTCCAGCTCGGCTTTCCTGGAGAACCCACTCACCCTTAAGAGTAAACACTGCACCCTCTAGTGATGTGAAAATCACCCTCTGGATGTAACAATCTATGTAGGCTCGGTAAGCTACTAGCCAGTCCATACCTAGAATGACATCAAAACCTGTCATTTCGAGAACATAAAGATCCTAGATGTAGTGACAACCTCCTACCTCAAGGGGGAACCCTCTAAACTTACATACAACCTCTTTCCTAACTCATAGTGGTGTTTCTAGCATCAAGATGCCATCAGAAGACAACACAACTAGCCCAACACATTTCACTATAGGCACAGATATAAAATTGTGTGATGAACCTGTATCAAAGTGGGAAGATGAAATAACAGATGCTACTAAGATTGTACCCCTCACCATAGATGGTCCCGCTCCGTGATCCTCGGAAGTAGGCTCCACTGAATACATCGGTCCTGCACCATGACCCTGTGATACAACCTCACTACCCGGAGCTGGCCAACTCTGAAGTCCTGGTGTAACCTTTGTCAGGATACCTCTTCCACGACCACTACCTTGTCCTGATCGGCTAGTTGCACCCCAACTCCCTATCTAATGAGAAGCTTCCAACCCTGCTCCTATATATGGAGTCGGTTCGGACCGTCTATCGCGGGCTACTGGTGGAAACGTTATGCAGAAACATTCAAGATGACACATCTTTTTACATGTTCGGCACTCGAGTGGGTCCCTCAGACACTGCGGCTTCGTCTGTCCCAGCCTACCACATTGTTAGAACCTCATATTGCTAACTGAAGATAGATTCTGACTGCTAGAATCCCTGTGTGGAAGCTCCAAACGACGCTTCCTAATAACAGTCTCTTCAGTACCTGATCTCAATGCCGAACCGCTCTGGCTCGCACCTCCAGCCTCTCTTAGGTAACGTTATGTGATTAGCACCTGTTTCACAATTCCAGAAACAGTAGTCAAAATGAAGATATTAAACTGAGATCGGATGTAATATCTCATACCATCCTCAAAACACCTGTCCCTCGACAGCTCATCGACCATCTGGATAGGTGCGAAGCACTAAAGCTCAGAAAAACGGGCCGAGTATTCCATCACAGATAGTGTCCCATGTTCCAGACGCAAGAACTCTTGGGCTCGATCAACCCTAAAAGTTTGAGGATAAAATAAATCATAGAAGGCCATATGAAACTCTATCTAAACCATATTCCAATGACGATCCGACTAGGTGATCATGTCCCACCACCTCTTGGTGGAATCACACTGCATGTACGTAGAGAGCTTGACCCTCCACTTCGGGGGTGTCTCCAAATGCTCAAAGACATATAGTATCGACTATAACAAGGACTCTGTAGCCTCTGGCCCGCCATCCCCTGAAAATGTAGGTGGATGCTACTGCTAAAAATCATGCATCAACTCTTCCATAGTCGGGGTAGGTTGCGGTGCTCCCTGAACGGTCTACAAAAAATGCAACAAGATCTCACGGAACTATGCCTCAGCACCTATGTCTGGTATAACTGCTGGTGCCACAGCTGGCACAACTGGAGTTTCCTCTAGTATCCCATGGCCTACCATCTCCAGAACATGGTCATCACCGCTCTCCCGAAGTATGACAGGAGGTGACCACGGTGGCAAGACTCTGCCATGCCTTAAAAAATGCCTTAGTTCATGATTTTTAACAAGGTTCAAAACTCACGAGAACATGAACGAGGACAGGACAAGTCAAGACCTTCGTAAAAACCTTGTCAACCCACAGCCTGCTTCTAAAGCCATGACTACATAAGGACCAGTCACCAAAAACAACTAGAGTCACTACCTCTTTCCCACTTAGAATCTGGGTCTAGGTCAGGCTCTATTTTTCAACATTCAATCTTTTGAAATACCTTTGTTCAAAAGCCTTAACTAATGTTCCACCAAGTTTCGATCCCTGAGGCCCCATAACACCTCATGAATCAAAATTTCATGCCCATATAACCATGCAATTCAATTTCATTTAGCATTTACATCCCATTGGTGCGTCATTTCCCAATCCATAAGGGCCCATACTCCTTATGAATTGAAATATGACATCAATCTTCATGCATTTTACCCAATCTAAGACAACATTAGGCACAACTATCAATCAACTATCAAAATAACATCCAATAGCTATCCCAACACCTGTCACAATAGCATGAAACATCTAATGCATCCTAGATAGTATGGAATAATGCATGACATTTGATTCCTATCAAGGTGCCTATATGATGCATTAGATGGAAAAACCTCATCTCATCGTGTTGAAACGAAATAGAACCCACAATAATATCAATAGTATCAGCAGAAATGATGTATGTCACACAACGGTGAAATCAGAACAACCATAATAATTAAAACCAGAAACACAATTCCATACGAGGCAACTTATCCTTTCCCTATACGTGGGTTTGCAACTCTTGAGCACAGTTTATTACCAATGTCCCTTCCCTTACTACTCTTGTCTATAGTCTCCAAACTGTAAGTCAAATTGGAAAAGTAAAAACCCTCTGATACAACTTTGTAACGTCCCGACCCAACATATCATCCATCCCGGTAGCCGGACCGGTTGCCACATGGCCTCATGCACATATCCCCAAACTCTAGAGGCTACCGAATAGTAGTGAGGGCCATGGTGAGTCCATTGGAAGACTATGCCATCATTACCAAAGTATCACAGAGGAATACAAACATAAAATAGCAGAAGAAGGTAACCAGTAGACAACACATAGACACCAGAAATAGATAACCAATAGAAAGATCTGACATATACATAATGGTGAAAATGGTACAGGAGTCTAGAAAACAGCCAAAGAGGGTATAAGTCAATATAGTACAGTAAAAGTGTACAAAAAAATCAAACAGAAACCAAAAATTATTGTAACACCCCGAGCTTCCATGATACACTTCTCTTTCAATAATTCAATAGTTTGCATTGTATGCAATTTCGAGATTCTAACGCACCGCGACCAATCAAACTAGCCGTTATGAATAGTAATACATAATTTTCAAAATTTTATAAATTTTATCTTTCCAAATGGACTTTGTTTTTGTATTTGGAATATCGTAATTATCCTAAGTTTAATTTTTTGTAATTTTCGGAGAACTTCGAATTTTTTATGAATAGTGAAAAATACTTAAAAACAACTTTTTTAATAAAAATAATTTATAGTGATAAATTATAATATTGAGTGGTTTTAATGTTTAATTAGAATATATTTTTACCATTTTATCCAATGGTGTTAATTAGAATTAATTTCAATTTGAAATTGGACATAAACAATTGTCAATCTTTTGATATATATTGTTTCTTAAAAACACGCTATTTGTTGAGACAACGGGAATTACTTATAAAATTGATTAATGCCACTTATATTTTTGAAAATTTCTAAAGTAGACATCATTTTTGAATTTGGAATATCAATTATAGCTTAGGGTGAAATTTTGGCATTGTTCTGAAACACTTCAATTTTTGATGAATAGTGGAACCACTAAGTGGTAGTTAAAAACTGATTTTTCGTTTAAATGAAACATTACCACTTCTGTGATTTTATTTTCAAAAATAAGACATACATGGTTGTCATTAAGAAGTAAAATTTGGTTCAATGGGATTAAAATAATTTTTTTGTTGAATAGTAACTTTAAGTTTAATTAATCGCGATTAAAGGTAATTAGTGAAAGTTTAGGTAAAAATGGTATTATAAAAATATGAAAATACCCTTAAACTTGTACTAACCCTATTGGATGAGTCATTGAAGACCATGAAAATCCATGGGTCAACTTGGGGACCCCATGGAGCCACTTTGTTAGGAAAATGTCATTAAATTTTTTTTATTTAATGTTAAAATAAAAATGTCACAAACATGAGTTGTTTTAATAAAACAATTTTTAAATGGGGTTATAAAAGTAAACTTTTTTACTATAAATATTAATTAGAAATATAAAACGATTTCCTACATCGTGGTTATTTTTTTATAATTTTTAGACATTAAATAAATTAATTTTTTTATGACACCATGATGATGCAGCAATTAAATCATTAATTAGCGATTTAAATAAAATGATAAGATAATGTAAATCTAAGACATACCCTTGTAGAAAATTTATTGGATGAGTATATTTCGAACCCTTATCACCTTATCCTAGAAATACATAATTTTGGGACCTTTGGAATCAGAAAAGCACTTCATAATAATGTAACATTTCATGAGTTTCCATGAGTGCCCCTCCTCTCCTCATATAAAAGGCCCCCACCACTACCACCTTATTCACACCTTCCAGGCCATTTGTCTTAGCCAAACTCTGCCCAAATACTCTATCAACTTCCCTCTCTTACTCCTAGAAGCCTCACTTTGAGCAGAATTCTTCCCAAGGAAGTATTTTGCTCAAATCAAAAAGAGTTACCCTATTTTAAGGTAATGACTTCTCTAATGTTATTTTGTATTATTTTGCTTCTACAACCCCTTAAACTATTTTTATCCCAAATATTTTATAACAAAACCAGTATCTTCATTATACTAGTATGTTGTTATGAGAAGGAATTTATTTACACTTACACACACCTTCGTCTAATGGTTAAAGAACATATTGTTTCTGTGGTTGGCGAATTTCTGCCTCACGAAACGATGATTGTTCAATCTTCTTTTAACACCTCTCATGGTGGCCATTAAGATGTAAATATATTTATATATGATATATATTATGTTTAGGATTTTATCATTCTTCTTTATTTCTCATTTATGTCATACCTTTATGATTTCCATTATGGGTAAACGTGATAATTTCATTTTAGGAAGTGCGGACTACCACCCCCTCAAAGAGATTTGAATCATTAATGGCATATGTGGGATGTATAAAGGATGGAGTAAATGATATTATATATGATATTATACTGGAATTATATCATACCTTTATATCATTATTATTTAATTCCATTAAATATGAAATACTAATGAAAGTAGTGTTTATGCATACGTACAACTTACCGTCTCCATGAATGGTGCATTTCATTTCTTGCCTCTAAATGTTACGTAATATTATGAATGAATGTATATACTGGATATATATTATATATATGATATCTACATACTGAATATAATTCTGGAGATAATGGATATTCTACCACATAAACAACTGGTAATTATAAGAAGTTTATTATTGACTCAAGTACCAAAGATCGACAAAATGACCGTTATTAACTTAAATGACTACATAATTTTCGTAATATTGTAATAAGTGATATAAAAGGTAAAATGAACTTTAAAAAGGTTCTTAAGTAGTTATATATTAACTGTAGTTTATTATTCAGGAGGTTAAAGAGCAGTCGAGTCAAGTCAGACACGAGGTAAAGGAAATTCTTAACCCAATTTCTGTTCTTTGGGTTAATCTCCTACTTTCAAATTATGTCATGATATCATTATGTCATATCTTTTATTTGTACTTTATTTATGTGTATTTATAGTGAATACACATAGTAGATCTATTTTATTTAAAAAAATGATCTTTGTAAGGGAACTTCTTAACCCAATTTCCCTTTTTAGGGTTAATCTCCTACTTTCAAATTATGTCATGATATTAATATGTCATATCTTGTATTTATACTTTATTTATGTGTATATATAGGGAATAAACATAATATATATATTTTATATAAAAATAATCTTTTTAATGGGATTCATCTCAATCTCCATTCATTAAGGAATATTTTTTTTTTCGTACACAAATTTCTTTTATACGGTGTATAAACCCCTTTGACTTTTACGTTTATTCAAAAGGAATCTTTTTATATGAAGAGTTTTACTAAATGACAAAAAGGAATGTTTTTGTTGTTGTACGTATGTGGCGACAATGACTTCTCAACCGTCATGACCATTATTTTGAGTTTTGGCTTCCCCTACAAGCCATAACTTTTTTTAAAATGGAAAATAAAAACAATGTTTTAACTTTCATTTATTTTGGTATCGAAAATGGTTTTGATAATGTTTCAATATATTAATGTGTTTTATTGATATCTTGTGATTGAAATGTGGAAATGTTATGTTTTCTTTTTTCATGTTTTATGTGATACGATTATGTTATGGTTTGTGATGTGTTTAAAACTGTTCATATGAGGAATGCATTGGACTTAATAAGTGACGGGTGGAGCCTGTTATAGCTCCTCGATACATCGACAGGTCTCATGAGACAAACTAGTGTCTTGGCATGAGGCCATGACAAAATCTTATTTGTAGTCTTGGCACGAGGCCTTGGCTACATGGTTATGATAGTCTGGCATTATTCATTGCATCATTATGAAAGTGTTTATTGATATTGCATGTAATTATACGACTAGTAGAATATCCATGTGAATAAGTAAATGACATTATTTAATTTTATTTTTCCATATTATGATGAAGTTCATGTTTAAAAGGGATTTTGTTTTAGTTATACATTGCCTAAAATGTTAATGTTTATTTATTAATGGTTCCTCTATTTTGTTAACCTTACTGATCATCTGAGCTCACCCCTTTCAATTTTTTAATATTTTCCAGGATGTGAAGAAGTATTTTATGAATGACCTGCATGGATAGGTAGAAGAGGATATGAGTGTGGACTATGGTGACTTTGTTATTGTAGTTTTTTCACTTTATGATGTAATGTAACATTTATGAATGTATTTACTGTTTCCAAGGCTACTAAACTAATCGGTCTTTCGAGACTTGATCTTTTGTGATCATGCCAATGTTATGCAATAATGCACCGACTCTAGGTAACTGGGGTCGGGGCGTTACAGTTGGTATCTGAGGCAGTTTAGTACTGACCTTGGAAGCTAGAGTTAGATAAACTCTGAGTAGAGAACATATCCCTAAGATATACTTTGAGGATTAGTATAGAAGAACATCCTAGAATTTTGGTATTATATAGATTTTTTGAGTTTTCCGAGTAATACATCCTTGTCTAGATATGAGCAGGTAGAGGAATCTCTGGTATAGATGTACCTAGAGGTAAAACCCAAAAACACCGCTTTGAGCTAGACTCGAACGGGAACTGGTGCACGACAGCGGGTCTTGCTGCACTCTTGGTTATGACACTCTCAGGGGATATTGTAACACCCTGAGCTTCTATGAAATGCTTCTCATTCAATAATGCAATAGCTTGCATTGTACGCAACTTCGAGTTCTAAAACACCACGACTAATCAAAGTAGCCGTTATGAATAGTAATAACCACTTTTTAAAATTATAGAAATTTTATATTTCAAAATGGACTTCATTTTTGGATTCAGAATATCGAAATTAGCCTATGTTGAATTTTTGGTATTTTTCTGAGAACTTCTACTTTTTTATGAATAGTGAAAAATACTTAAAAACATCTTTTTTAATCAAAATAATTTGCAGTGATAAATTATAATATTTAGTGGTTTTAAAGTATAATTAGAATATATTTTTACCATTTTATCCAATGGTGGTCATTAGAATTAATTTATCATTGAAATTGGACATAAACAATTGCCAATCTTTTGATATAAATTGTTTCTTAAAAACACGCTATTTGTTGTGACAGCGGGAATTAATTATAAAATTAATTAATTCAACTTAAATGTTTGGAATCTTCTAAAATAGACATAATTTTTGAATTCGGAATATCAATTATTTCTTAGGGTGAAATTTTGGCATTGTTCTGAAAAACATCAATTTTTTATGAATAGTGAAACCACTAAGTGGTAGTTAAATAACTGATTTTTCGTTTAAATGAAATATTACCACTTCTGTGATTTGATTTTCAAAAATCCGACATACATGGTTTTCATTAAGAAATAAAATGTGGTTCAATGAGATCAAAATAATTTTTTGGTGAATAGTAACTTTTAAGTTCTTAATCGCGATTAGAGGTAATTAGTGTAGTTTAAGGTAAAAATAATGTTTTAATAATATGAGATGGGCTTGACACTTGTCCTACTTCTATTGGATGAGTCATGGCCGACCAAGATAATCCATGGGTCAACTTGGGGACCCCATGGAGCCACTTTAGACGGAAAATGACATAAATACCTTTTATTTAATGTTAAAGTAAAAAATGACAGAAACATAAAATGTTTTACTAAAACAATTTTTAAATGGGGTTATACAAGCCATATTTTTGACTATAAATAGTCATTGGAAAGATAAAAGGATTTCCTACATCATAGTATTTTTTTATAATTTTTAGACTTTAAAAAAATTAAATTATTTATGACATCATGGTGATGCAACGATGACCTCATTATTTAACGATTTAAATAAAATGAGAAGATAATGTAAAATCCAAGGCTTACACTTGTCCAAAGCAAATGGGATGAGGATATTTCGAACCCTTATCACCTTAGTCTCGAATTATACATGTGTGGGACCTTTAGAATCCTAAAATCATTGTATAATAGAATAACATTTCATTACTTTCAAAAAGTGCCCCTCCTCTCCACTTATAAAAGGCCCCCACCTCTCCTACCTCATTTACACTTTCAAGCCATTTGGCTCGGCCAAAATCTTCCCAAATACTCTCCCAACTTCCCCCTCTTACTCCTAAAATCCTCACATTGGGTAGAACTCTTCCCAAGGAAGCCTTTGGCTCAAATCAAAAAGAGTTACCTGATTTTGAGGTAATGTCTTCTCTAATGTTGTTTTGTTTTATTTTTCTTCTGCAACCCCCCTAAACTCTTTTTATTCATTTATTTTGTAACAACACCAGTATCCTAAATATACTAGGATGATGTTATAAGAAGTATTCGAGCTACACTTACACACACCTACATCTAATGGTTAAAGAACATACGGTTTCTGTGGATGGCGAATTTCTGCTTCACGAAACGATGATTGTTCAACACTCATATAACACCGTCAAAGGTGGCCATTAAGATGTCACTATTTTTATATATGATATATAATATGTTTATGTTTTACATATGCGTATGTATTTCTCATTTATGGCATACTTTATGATTTCCATTATGGGTAAAACGCGATAATTTCATTTTAGGAAGTGCGGACTACCGCCCCCTCAAAGTGATTTGAATCGTTAATGCCATATGTGGGATGTATAAAGGATGGAGTAAATGGTATTATACACTATATTATACTGGAATTATATTATACATTTATATCATTATGATTTCATTCCATTAAATATGAAATTGAAATGAAAGTAGCGTTCATGCGTATGTACGGCTTACCGTCTCCATGAACGGTGCATTTCATTTCATCCCTTTAAATGTTATGTAATATTATAAATGAATGTATATACTGGATATATAAGATATATATGACATATAAATCATGAATATAATTCTGGAGATATTGGATATTCTACCACATAAACAACTTGTAATTATAAGAAGTTTATTGTTGACTCAAGTACCAAAGATCGACAAAACGACCGTAATTAACTTAAATAATTACATAATGTTCATATCATTGTAATAATTGATATAATAAGGTTAATGAAATTGGAAATGGTTCTTAATAAGGTATATATTAACTCTAGTTTATTATTCAGGAGGTTAAAGAATGGTTGAGTCAAGTCAGACACGAGGTAAGGGAACTTCTTAACCTAACTTCCATTCTTTGGGTTAATCTCCTACTTTCAAATTATGTCATGATATTATTATGTATTATTTTGTATTTTTACTTTATTTATGTGTACCTATAGTGAATACACATAATAGATCTATTTTATTTTAAAAATGATCTTTTTAAGGACTTCGCCTCAATCTCCTTTCATTGAGGCATATTTGGATTTATACACAACTTTCTTTTATACGGTGTATAAACCCCTTTGACTTTTATGTTTATTCAAAAGGAATATTTTTTTATACGAAGCATTTTACTAAATGACAAAAAGGGAATGTTTTTCTTTCCGTACTTATGCGGCGACAACGAATTCTCCGCCGCCGTAACCATTATTTGAGTTTCGGCTTCCTCTACAAGCCATCATTTTTTTAATGAAAAATAAATACAAAGTTTTAACTTTATTTTATTTTGGTATTGAAAATGGTTCTGAAAACTTTTTTATTATATCAATGTGTTGTATTTATATCTTGTGATTGAAATGTGGAAATGTTATGTTTCCTTTATACATGTTTTATGTGATACGATTATGTTATGGTTTATGATATGTTTAAAACTATTCATATGAGGAATGAATTGGACTTAATAAGTGACGGGTGGAGCCCACTATAGCTCCTAGATGCATCGGCAGGTCTCATGAGACAAACTAGTGTCTTGGCAAGAGGCCTTGACAAAATCTAATTTGTGGACTTGGCACGAGGCCTTTGCTACGTGGTTATGATAGTCTGGCATTATGCATTCCATCATTATGAAAGTGGTTATTGATATTGCATGTGATTATTCGACTAGTAGAATATCCATGTGAATAAGTAAATGACATTATCTCATTTTACTTTTTCCATATTATGTTGAAGTTCATGTTTAAAAGGCTTTTGTTTTAGTTATACATTGCCTTAAATGTTAATGTTTATTTATGAAAGCTTCTGCATTATTGTTATCCTTACTGAGCATCTGAGCTCACCCCTTTCAATGTTTTAATATTTTCCAGGATGTGAAGAAGTATTTTATGAATGACCTGCAGGGATAGTCAGAAGAGGATATGAGTGTGGAATATGGAGACTTTGTTATTGTAGTTTTTCACTTTATGATGTAATGTAATGTTTACGAATGTATCTAGTGTTTTCAAGGCTACTAAACTAATCGGTCTTTCGAGACTTGATCTTTTGTGATCATGCTAATGTTACGAAGTAACGCACCGGCTCTGGGTAGCTGGGGTCGGGGCGCTACAGTTGGTATCAGAGGCAGTTTAGTACTAACCTTGGAAACTAGATTTAGATAAACTCTGATTAGAGCACATAGCCCAAAGATAGACTTTGAGGATTAGTATAGAAGAACTTCCTAGAATTTTGGTATTATAGAGATGTTATGAGTTTTCCGAGCAATACATCCCTGTCTGGATACGAGCAGGTAGAGGCGGATCTGGCACAGATGTACCTAGGGGTAAAACACGAAAACACCGCTTTGAGCTAGACTTGAACGGGAACTGGTGCACGACAACGGGCCTTGCTGCACTCTTGGTTACGACACTCCCGGGGGATATGCTTAGGATAAATCTCAATTTCTTTATAAACCACTATGAAGGGATATGAGTATATACTTCCTCAAAGAAAACATTTTTATGGATTATATCCATAAATAGTTCAATTTATGTTAAGTATCTTACAAGTATGGAATTATGTATTTTGATTTGTAAACTAATATTGTTTATGACATTGTTTAGAAATGGAGCCTAGTGGAAGGAATGGAAACCGTATCAATGCACGCACTCCGTGTAGGGATTGCCCTCCTGCTCAAGATAATTATTGTGGAGCTGGAGATACAACTGGTGCTGATCAACTTATTACCATACTGGGACAACTCACTCAGGTTATGAATAATAACCTTACTCGTATGGAGCACCCTGATCCACAATGTGGAGGATCAATGTTAGACCGCTTCATGAGGCAACAACCACCAACCTTCAATGGGAGTACAAATCCTATAGTAGCTGAGCAATGGATAAATTCCTTAGAGAAAATATTCTATGCCTTGGGGAGTAGTGAAAGGGAGAAAGTTGTCATGGCAGTTTACCGCATCACTGGAGATGCCGATCAATGGTGGTCACTAATTCAAAACACAAAAGAAGATGATGAATTAACAAACATGGAATGGTAGGAGTTCAAAGAGCTAATCTTAGAAAAATACTTTCCTCGAGACCATCGAGCGGATATGGAAAGGCAATTTCTGAGTCTAAGGTAGAAGGAGGATGAGAATGTCGCAAAGTATGAGGCTAACTTTACAAGGTTAGCAAGATATGCTACAGATTATATACGTAACCCAAGGATTAAGATTGATCGTTTCTTTGATGGGTTAAAACCATTTCTCCGACAAGCTTTAGTATCACAATCCTTCTCATCATACGAAGATATTGCCTCGTGTTCTATCAAGACAAAAAAGGAATTCTCTAAGTCTTATGACAAAAAAGTAAAGAAAGAGAAGAAGAGAACGGAGGAACAAGAGACAGATAAAGGGAAAAAGGGAAATAAGGATTTTCCATTATGTGATAATTGTGGGAAGAATCACCCTGCTACGTGCCTAAAAGGAATGGGAGTTTGTTATAATTGTGGAGAAAAGGGTCACCAGGCTCGTGATTGCAAGGGAAAGAAAGAGGCTGTCAAAGTTGAATGATACAATTGTAGGGAAATGGGGCATTATGCAAACAAATGTCCTAAGCGTCAGGGAAACTTACCTCAGAAAAGGCCAAGGGATCAAGGACAATATTATGCTGTTACTACAGTTGAAGTAGAATAACTAATGTATTGGTGCTTTTGGACTCATGGATTATATTTTGGTTATTAGAATAATGTGATATATATATAAGGATTGTACTGCAGTACTTGTTGATTTCATTAAGGTTTTAATATGATGAAGGTAATTATATTTTTAGTATGTGACAATAAGAGAAACTTTTCTTTGTTTGGGGAATCTGATGTTACAATTGATTTTGGAGACCTTTTAGGGAAATTCTAGACGGAGGTATTTTGGATAACTATAAAGGTTGGAGTGGATTAAGTTGATCTTTGGATAGTATTGTTTAAGGTTAAAAAATTTATGAAGATTATTTTTGAATATTATGATACTATAGTTTTAGGAAAAGGACAACCTGCAGGGTGGGGCATAACCCGTCGCGTCGGACAAAGCTGCAGGAATCGAACCCACAACCATAGTGCGACAAACCTTTATTTCCTACCACTAGCCTACAGGAAGTCTCTGGTTATTAGAAAATAATTTTACTAATCTAAATGGTATGTGTTAACATTTGGAACCTTATACAATTAGGATAAATAGAATATTTTTGAGTTCCGTTACCATTTGGAGTAAAAGTTGGGTTAGTGGTAAAAATTTATTAACGAATGAAAGTATACATAACAAGTATGTATATTCCCTTACGTTCTTAGTAAATCTCCTAAATAAATTCCTCAACATTATAAAAGGTAACTTAAAACAAAAATGTTGTCGGTTAACTTTTCCAACTGGGGATTCAATGACCGTTTAACCAATCACAAGTTTGTGATTTTCTTGTAGTTAAACATTCTCCTAATCCTGTTTTCTATAACTCTCCATCAGACCTTGATGGTTTGTTTCTCCTCCATATCCATATTTTCATAGAATCCTTGAATGGGCTATATCGGGTGACCTTTGTACTTATCTTGATTTCTTTTAATGTTATATATTTATAACCTTATTTCCGATGTGGGTTTTCCACAAAGGTATTTTCTATTTTCAACCTTTTATTTTCAAAGAAAATTTTCAAATTGCGAGGATGCAATTTATTGAATGAGGGGAGAATGTAACACCCCGAGCTTCCATGATACGCTTCTCATTCAATAATGCAATAGCTTGCATTGTACGCAACTTCGAGTTCTAAAACAACGCGACTAATCAAAGTAGCCGTTATGAATAGTAATAACCACTTTTTAAAATTATAGAAATTTTATATTTCAAAATGGACTTCATTTTTGGATTCAGAATATCGAAATTAGCCTATGTTGAATTTTTGGTATTTTTCTGAGAACTTTTACTTTTTTATGAATAGTGAAAAATACATAAAAACAACTTTTTTAATCAAAATAATTTATAGTGATAAATTATAATATTTAGTGGTTTTAAACTATAATTAGAATATATTTTTACCATTTTATCCAATGGTGGCCATTAGAATTAATTTAACATTGAAATTGGACATAAACAATTGCCAATCTTTTGATATAAATTGTTTCCTAAAAACACGCTATTTGTTGTGACAGCGGGAATTAATTATAAAATTAATTAATGCAACTTATATGTTTGGAATTTTTTAAAATAGAATTCATTTTTGAATTTGGAATATCAATTATATCTTAGGATGAAATTTTGGCATTGTTCTGAAAAACTTCAATTTTTTGATGAATAGTGAAACCACTAAGTGGTAGTTAAATAACTGATTTTTCGTTTAAATGAAATATTACCACGTCTGTGATTTGATTTTAAAAAATCCGACATACATGGTTGTCATTAATAAGTAAAATGTGGTTCAATGAGATCAAAATAATTTTTTGGTGAATAGTAACTTTTAAGTTCTTAATCGCGATTAGAGGTAATTAGTGTAGTTTAAGGTAAAAATAATGGTTTAATAATATGATATGGGCTTGAAACATGTCCTACTCCTATTGGATGAGTCATGGCCGACCAAGACAATCCATGGGTCAACTTGGGGACCCCATGGAGCCACTTTAGTTGGAAAATGACATAAATACCTTTTATTAAATGTTAAAGTAAAAAATGACACAAACATTAAATGGTTTACTAAAACAATTTTTACATGGGGTTATACAAGTCATATTTTTGACTATAAATAGTCATTGGAAAGATAAAAAGATTTCCTACATAATAGTATTTTTTTTAAAATTTTTAGACATTAAATAAATTAAATTATTCATGACATCATGGTGATGCAGCGATGACCTCATTATTTAACGATTTAAATAAAATGAGAAGATAATGTAAAATGAAAGGCTTACACTTGTCCAAAGACTATTGGATGAGGATATTTCGGACCCTTATCACCTTATCCTCGAATTATACAAGTATGGGACCTTTATAATCCGAAAAGCATTGTATAATAGAATAACATTTCATTACTTTCCAAAAGTGCCCCTCCTCTCCACTTATAAAAGGCCCCCACCTCTCCCACCTCATTTACACTTTCAAGCCATTTGGCTAGGCCAAACTCTGCCCAAATACTCTCCCAACGACACCCTATTACTCCTAGAAGCCTCACTTTGGGCATAACTCTTCCCAAGGAAGCCTTTGGCTCAAATCAAAAAGAGTTACCCGATTTTGAGGTAATGTCTTATCTAATATTGTTTTGTTTTATTTTTCTTCTCCAACCCCCCTAAACTCTTTTTATTCATTTCTTTTGTAAAAACACCAGTATCCTCAATATACTAGGATGTTGTTATAAGAATGATCGAGCTACACTTACACACACCTACATCTAATGGTTAAAGAATATACGGTTTCTGTGGATGGCGAATTTCTGCCTCACGAAACGATGATTGTTCAACACTCATATAACACCTTCAATGGTGGAAATTAAGATGTAACTATTTCTATATATGATATATAATATGTTTATGTTTTACTTATGCTTCTGTATTTCTCATTTATGGAATACTTTATGATTTCCATTATAGGTAAAACGCGATAATTTCATTTTAGGAAGTGCGGACTACCGCCCCCTCAATGTGATTTGAATCGTTAATGCCATATGTGGGATGTATAAAGGATGGAGTAAATGGTATTATACACTATATTATACTGGAATTATATTATACATTTATATCATTATGATTTCGTTCCATTAAATATGAAATTGAAATGAAAGTAGCGTTCATGCGTACGTACGGCTTACCGTCTCCATGAACGGTGCATTTCATTTCATACCTTTAAATGTTATGTAATATTATAAATGAATGTATATAATGGATATATAAGATATATATGACATCTAAATCATGAATATAATTCTGGAGGTAATGGATATTCTACCACATAAACAACTTGTAATTATAAGAAGTTTATTGTTGACTCAAGTACCAAATATCGACAAAACGACCGTTATTAACATAAATAATTACATAATGTTCATATCATTGTAATAAGTGATATAATAAGAATAATGAAATTGGAAATGGTTCTTAATAAGGTATATATTAACTCTAGTTTATTATTTAGGAGGTTAAAGAACGGTAGAGTCAAGTTAGACATGAGGTAAAGGAACTTCTTAACCTAACTTCCATTCTTTGGGTTAATCTCCTACTTTCAAATTATGTCATGATATTATTATGTATTATTTTATATTTTTACTTTATTTATTTGTACCTATAGTGAATACACATAATAGATCTATTTTATTTTAAAAATGATCTTTTTAAGGACTTCGTCTCAATCTCCTTTCATTGAGGCATATTTGGCTTTATACACAACTTTCTTTTATACGGTGTATAAACCCCTTTGACTTTTATGTTTATTCAAAAGGAATCCTTTTTTATATGAAGTGTTTTACTAAACGACAAAAATGGAATGTTTTTCTTTCCATACTTATGCGGCGACAACAACTTCTCCACCGCCGTGACCATTATTTGAGTTTCGGCTTCCTCTGCAAGCCATCATTTTTTTAATGAAAAATAAATACAATGTTTTAACTTTATTTTATTTTGGTATTGAAAATGGTTTTTGAAAGCATTTTTATTATATCAATGTGTTGTATTGATATCTTGTGATTGAAATGTGGAAATGTTATTTTTCCTTTATGCATGTTTTATGTGATACGATTATGTTATGGTTTATGATATGTTTAAACCTATTCATATGAGGAATGCATTGGACTTAATAACTGACGGGTGGAGCCCGCTATAGCTCCTCGATGCATTGGCAGGTCTCATGAGGCAAACTAGTGTCTTGGCACGAGGCCTTGACAAAATCTAATTTTTGGACTTGGCACGAGGCCTTGGCTACGTGGTTATGATAGTCTGACATTATGCATTCCATCATTATGAAAGTGGTTATTGATATTGCAAGTGATTATTCGACCAGTAGAATATCCATGTGAATAAGTAAATTGCATTATCTCATTTTACTTTTGCCATATTATGTTGAAGTTCATGTTTAAAAGGCTTTTGTTTTAGTTATACATTGCCTTAAATGTTAATGTTTATTTTTGAAAGCTTCCGCATTATTGTTATCCTTACTGATCATCTGAGCTCACCCCTTTCAATGTTTTAATATTTTCCAGGATGTGAAGAAGTATTTTATGAATGACCTGCAGGGATAGTCAGAAGAGGATATGAGTGTGGACTATGGAGACTTTGTTATTGTAGTTTTTCACTTTATGATGTAATGTAACGTTTACTAATGTATCTAGTGTTTTCAAGGATACTAAACTAATCGGTCTTTCGAAACTTGATCTTTTGTGATCATGCCAATGTTACGAAGTAACGCACCAGCTCTGGGTAGCTGGGGTCGGGGCGTTACAGATATGCTTAGGATAATTCTCATTTTCTTTACAAACCATTATGAAGGGTTTATGAGTATATAATTCCTCAAAGAAAACATTTCTTTTTATGATTATGGATTATATCCATAAATAGTTCAATTTATGTTATGTGTTTTACAAGTATGGAATTATGTATTTTAATTCATAATCTAATCTAATTTATACCATTGTTTAGAAATGGCGCCTAGTGGGAGGAATGGAAACTGTATCAATGCACACACTCCGTGTAGGGATTTCCCTCCTGCTCCAGATAATTATTGTGGAGATGGAGATACAACTGGTGCTGATCAACTTATTACCATTCTAGGACAACTCACTCAGGTTGTAAATAATAAGCTTACTCATATGGAGAACCCTGATCCGCAATGTGGAGGATCAATTTTAGACCGCTTTATGAGGAAACAACCACCAACATTTAATGGGGGTACAAATCCATTAGTAGCTGAGCAATGGATAAACTCCTTAGAGAAAATATTCCATGCCTTGGGGAGTAGTGAAAGGGAAAAGGTTTTCATGGCAGGTTACCACCTCACTAGAAACGCTGAACAATGGTGTTCATTGATTAAAAACACAAAAAAAAGATGATGAAGTATTGAATATGGTATGGAGGGAGTTCAAAGAGCTTTTCTTAGAAAAATACTTCCATTGTGACCATAGAGCAGATATGGAAAGGAAATTTCTGAGTCTGAGGCATAAGGAGGATGAGAATGTCGCAAAGTATGAGGCTAACTTTACAAGGTCAGCGAGGCATGCTCCAGATTATATACGTAACCCAAGAAGTAAGGACGATCGTTTCTTTGATGGGTTAAAACCGTTTCTCCATAGAACACTAGTATCACAATCTTTATCAATGTACGTAGATTAGTCGTGTGTTCTATCAAGATAGAAAAGGAATTCTCTAAATCAAATGGCAATAAAGTAAAGAAAGAGAAGAAGAGAACGGTGTAACAAGATACAGATAAAGGAAAAAAAGGAAAAAAAGTATTTTCCGTTATGTGATAATTTTTGGAAGAATCACCCCGGTACGTGCCTAAAAGGAATGGGAGTTTGTTATAAATGTGGAGAAGAAGGTCACCAGGATCATGATTGAAAGGGAAAGAAAGAGGCTATCAATGTTGAATTCTACAATTGTAGGGAAATTGGACATTATGAAAATGAATGTCCTAAGTGTCAGAGAACCTTACCTCAGAAAAGGCCAAGGTATCAAGGACAATCTTATGTTGTTACTACAGTTGAAGTGGAATAATTAATGTATTGGTGCTTTTGAAAAAAAGGATTATATTATGGTTATAAGAATAATGTGATTTATATAAGGATTGAACTGAAATACTTGTTGTTTTCATTAAAGTCTTAATATGATGAAGGTAATCATATTTTTAGTATGTGATAACAAGAAAAACTTTACTTTTTGGGGGGAATCTAATGTTACAATTGATTTTGGAATTTAAGGACCTTTTAGAGAAAGTCTGGATGGAGGTATTTTGGATAACTATAAAGGTTGGAATGGATTAAGTTGAACTTTGGATTGTATTGTTTATGGTTAAAACATTTATGAAGATTATTTTTGGAATATTATAATACTATAGTTTTAGGAAAAGGACAACTTGCATGTTGGGGGATAACCCGTCGCGTCGGACAAAGATCCAGGAATCGAACCCAGAACCACAGTGCGACATGCCTTTATTACCTACAACTAGCCTACAGGATGTCCCTGGTTATTACAAAATAGTTTTCCTAATCTAAATGATATGTGGTAATATTTGGAACCTTATTCAATTTGGATAAATATAATATTTTTGAGTTCTGTTACCATTTGGAGTGAAAGATGGGTTTGTGGTAAAAATTTATTAAGGAATGAAAGTCTACATAACAAGTAAGTATATTTTGTTACATTCTTAGTAAATCTCATAAATAAATTCCTCAACTTTATGATGGGTAACATAAAAAAACGTTGTCGGTTAACTTTTCCAACTAGGGATTTAGTAACCGTTTAACCAATCACAAGTTTCTAATTTTCTTATAGTTAACTTTATCCAAATCCTATTTTATACAACTCTCCATCAGACCTTGATGGTTTGTTTTTCCTCCATATCCATATTTTCATATAATCCTAGTATGGCAATCTCAGGTGACCTTTGTACCTCTCTTTCTTTCTTTTAATGTTATATTTTTATTAACCCTATTTCCGATGTGGGTTTTCCACAAAGGTATTTTCTATTTTCAACCTTTTATTTTCAAGGAAAAATTTCAAATTTGGAGGACACAATTTATTGAATGAGGGGAGAATGTAACACCCCGAGCTTCCACGATACGCTTCTCTTTCAATAATACAATAGCTTGCATTGTACGCAAGTTCGAGATTCTAACGTACCACGACCAATCAAAGTAGCTGTTATGAATAGTAGTACCTAATTTTTGAAATTTTATAAATTTCATCTTGCCAAATGGACTTCAATTTTCTATTAGGAATATCGAAATTATCCTAAGTTTATTTTTTTTGTAATTTTCGGAGAACTTCCAATTTTTTATGAATAGTGAAAAATACATAAAAACAACTTTTTTAATCAAACTAATTTATAGTGACAAATTATACTATTGAGTGGTTTTAAAGTATAATTAGAATATATTTTTACCATTATATGTTTGAAATTTTGTAAAATAGAAATCATTTTTGAATTCTAAATATCAATTATAGCTTAGGGTGAAATTTTGGCATTGTTCTGAAAAACTTCAATTTTTGATGAATAGGGAAACCACTTAGTGGTAGTTAAAAAACTGATTTTTTGTTTAAATGAAACATTACCACTTTTTGTGATATGATTTAAAAAAAACCTACATACATGGTTGTCATTAGGAAGTAAAATGTGGTTCAATGGGATTAAAATAATTTTTTTGGTGAATACTAGCTTTTAAGTTTCATTAATCGTGATTAAAGGTAATTAGTGAAATTTAAGGTAAAAATGGTATTATAAAAATATGAAAATAACCTTACCCTTGTCCTACCCCTATTGGATGAGTCATGGCTGAGAAATAAAATCCATGGGTCAATGTGGGGACCCCATGGAGCCATTTTGGTAGGAAAATGACATTAAAAACATTTTATTTAATGTTAAAATAAACATGTCACAAACATGAGTTGTTTTAATAAAACAATTTTTAAATGGGGTTATAAAAGTAATATTTTTTACTACAAATATTAATTAGAAATCTAAAATGATTTCCTACATCATGGTAATTTTTTTATAATTTTTATACATTAAATAAATTAAATGTTTTATAACACCATGATGATGCAGCAATTACCTCATTAATTAACGATTTAAATAAAATGATAAGATAATGTAAAATATAATACTTAAACATGTAAAAAACTTATTGGATTCATATATTTCGAACCCTTATCACCTTATCCTTGAAATACATAATTGTGGGACCATTGGAATCCAAAAATCACTTCATAATAATGTAACATTTCATGAGTTTCCAAGAGTGCCCCTCCTCTCCTCTTATAAAAGGCCCCCACCACTACCACATTATTCACACCTTCCTAGACATTTTTCGTGTCCAACCTCTTCCCAAATACTCTCTCAACTTCCCTCTCTTACTCCTAGAATCCTCACTTGGTGTAGAAGTCTTCCCAAGGATGCCTTTGGCTCAAATCAAAAAGAGTTACTCGATTTTATGGTAATGTCTTCTCTTATGTTATTTTGTTTTATTTTTCTTCTTCAACCACATAAACACTTTTTTATTCCTTTATTTTGTAACAACACTAGTATCATCAATATAATAGGATTTTTTTACGAGAATTATTTTATTTACACTTACACACACCTTCGTCTAAGGGTTAAAGAACATACTGTTTCTGTGGTTGGCGAATTTCTGCCTCACGAAACGATGATTGTTCAATCTTCTTTTAACACATCTCATGGTTGCAATTAAGATGTCACTATATTTATATATGATATATATTATGTTTATGTTTTTCTTATACTTCTGTATTTCTCATTTATGTCATACCTTCATGATTTCCATTATGGGTAAATGCGATAATTTCATTTTAGGAAGTGCGGACTACCGCCCCCTCAAAGTGATTTGAATTGTTAATGCCATATGTGGGATGTATAAAGGATGGAGTAAATGATATTAAATATGATATTATACTAGAATTATATCATACATTTATGTCATTATTATTTCATTCAATTAATTACGAAATAGAAAATAAAGTAGCGTTCATGCGTACGTACGTCTTACCGTCTCCATGAACGGTGCATTTCATTTCTTACCTCTAAATGTTACATAATATTATGAATGAATGTATATACTGGATATATATGATATATATGATATCTACATCCTGAATATAATTCTGTAGATAATGGATATTCTACCACATAAACAACTTGTAATTATAATAAGTTTATTGTTGACTCAAGTACCAAAGATCGACAAAACGACCGTTATTATCTTAAATGACTACATAGTTTTCGTAACATTGTAATAAGTGATATAAAAGGGATAATGAACATTACAAAGGTTCTTAAGCAGTTATATATTAACTCTAGTTTATTATTCAGGAGGTTAAAGAGTGGTCGAGTCATGTCGGACACGAGGAAGGGAAATTCTTAACCCAATTTCTGTTCATTGAGTTAATCTCCTACTTTCAAATTATGTCATAATATTATTATGTAATATCTTCTATTTGTACTTTCTTTATGTGTATTTATAGTGAATACACATAATAGATCTATTTTATTTAAAAAAATGATCTTTTTAAGGGAACTTCTTAACCCAATTTCCATTCTTTGGGTTAATCTCCTACTTTCAAATTATGTCATGATATTAATATGTACTATCTTGTATTTATACTTTCTTTATGTGTACATATAGTGAATAAACATAATAGATATATTTTATTTAAAAATAATCTTTTTAAGGGAATTCATCTCAATCTCCATTCATTGAGGAATATTTTGTTTTATATACAAATTTCTTTTATACGGTGTATATACCCCTTTGACTTTTACGTTTATTCAAAAGGAATCTTTTTATATGAAGCATTTTACTAAACAAAAAAAAGGAATGTTTTTCTTGTCGTACATATGCCGCAACAATGACTTCTCCGCCACTATGACCATTATTTGAGTTTCGGCTTCCCCTACAAGCCATACCCTTTTTTAAAATGAAACTAAAAACCATGTTTTAACTTTCATTTATTTTGGTATCAAAAATGGTTTTGATAATGTTTCAATATGTCAATGTGTTTTATTGATATCTTGTGATTGAAATGTGGAAATGTTAGGTTTCCTTTATTCATTTTTATGTGATACGATTATGTTATGGTTTATGATATATTTAAACCTGTTCATATGAGGAATGCATTGGACTTAATAAGTGACGGGTGGAGCCTGCTATAGCTCCTCGATGCATCGGCAGGTCTCATGAGACAAACTAGTGTCTTGGCATGAGGCCTTGACAAAATCTTATTTGTAGTCTTGGAACGAGGAATTGGCTACATGGTTATGATAGTCTGGAATTATGTATTCCATCATTATGAAAGTGTTTATTGATATTTCAAGTGATTATTCAACCAGTAGAATATCCATGTGAATAAGTAAATGGCATTATTTCGTTTTATTTTTCCATATTATGCTGAAGTTCTAGTTTAAAAGGGCTTTTGTTTTAGTTATATATTACCGTAAATTTTAATGTTTATTTATGAAAGCATATCCTATTTTGTTATCCTTACTGAGCATCTGAGCTCACCCCTTTCAATGATTTAATATTTCCCAGGAAGTGAAGAAGTATTTTATGAATGACCTATAGGGATAGTCAGAAGAGGATATGAGTGTGGTCTATGGGGACTTTGTTATTGTAGTTTTTCACTTTATGATGTAATGTAACATTTTTGAATGTATCTAGTCTTTCCAATGCTACTAAACTAATCGGTCATTCGAGACTTGATCTTTTGTTATCATGCCAATGTTACCAAATAATGCACTGACTCTGGGTAACTGGGGTCGGGGCGTTACAAGTATCCCCTGTCGCATCGCAAGTCTTAGATTGCTCTCGTGAACTCCTACTCCGAGCATCAATTCAAGTACCTGTAATAGGGTGTTTCCCCTTCCCATTACCTAAAATCATAAAATCTTCTTGGGTCCAAAAACATGACCCAAAAAGGGTGTGAGACTGATTCCCAGTAGGTAACCACCAAAGATCCGTGCTAATCTGTCAGTGAATATATAAACAGGCAGTGTAATATAAAAAGCAATAAACAAGGAAACTAGCATGACCGACCCAAGCTTGTGATTTTTCTTGGAGCCGCTTCCAGTATCCATTCAATTCATTAATCACTAATTCATGTTTTAAAACCATTCCTTGAGCCTGTTCTTGTAATACTCAATTCGGAAACCAGGCATCGCCTAGGGAGAAAAATCCACCAACACCCTACAAGCCAGTTCCTGCGAACCACCTAGGTACCTGACATCGCTCTACAAGCCCATTCTAAAAAACCTCCTAGGAACCCAGCCTTGCTCTAAGTGTTGTATAGTCCATACTCTGATCTCGTCCCTAGGTTCCTAAAAATAATATCCAGGTATCGCCCATGACATATCATGACATGTTGAGTCCGTCCATGGCATCACACACTGGATCCATGATTCACTCATCATTTCAGTAAAAAGTCTCGTATGAGTCCATCCATGGCAACTCACATTGGTTCCATGGTTAACCCATGACATTGATTCACATTATAAGTAGTTCAAAATCATTTAACTCATGGGGGATAGAAATTCAAGAATTAGCATACAAGGGTCACGGGAAAAAGCTCCATCCCAAACCCGAACCATTTCAATTACAATTTCATTCTATTGTAATTACATTCATATTCAATTCCATTTTTAACAACCCACAAGGGAAAGGAAAAACATGCCTCATAGGCATCCCGGGTCAAAAACCAAAAAAGAGTCATTCAAGGAAACGCACGCAAGGGGTGGTTTCTATCCAAGGAATAAAACCTAACTCAAGAAAATACCATCCTATTTAGATTACCCACAATATGATAGATAATAATAGGGTTAAATTCCAGGTTCAAGCGACATCCCAAAAGTGGGTACGTGTCACTCCAGCATATATAAACAACTTGACAATCAAAGAAAGGAATGAGACCACCTACCTTAGGCTCGTACTAGATATGTCATCCAGTATCAGGCTCTGATTCGTCCTTGTTTTGATGATATCTGAAGAACAGACGAAGAACGATAAATTAGGGCATATGAGCCTTATTCCAATCTGTGTTTGTTATAACTAGAAGAATCGAGAAGGATTAAAAAGGAATTGAGGACTTACCGTTGCGGATCCAACAAGATGAACGACGTTCAAAACAGAGATCGGACAGAGAAGAAGGATCAAAATCCATCTGAAGGCTTCCTTGAGAGCTCACATGCGCCTCCCCCTTCTGTCTGGTTGAATAGAATATGTTTAGGATAGGTTTTTATATAATTTAATCGATTTAATTAAAAATTAATTAATTTTTCAAAACACAGCAGGTTGCACAGTTTACCCACATGACCTAAAAAACTATGCGGAGACCGTGTAGACCTGTCCTGGAAGGAAAGAGGAAACCAAACAGCCACCCCACATGGTTTCCTCAAACCGTGTGCAGGTCATGCTCCAGCCTCATCCAAGCCTGCACCAAGGCGCACAGTTTACCCAGGCCGTGCGCAAACCGTGTCCCAGGACATTTCCAGCCTAAATCATTGTTCCGGGATCTTAACACACTCGAGAAACCTCCGTAACACACTCGGTCAAGTTAGGAATCCACATTAGGCCTCAACAGAACAGTCGCACTAAAAAGAAAAGGATTTGAACCTCGTATGAAAACTCGGGTTCTTACAAATTGTGGCTACATATATCGTGTATTAGATATTAGTAAAGCTTTGGGTATAAGTACAAATGATAACTCAACCTCACATCAAAGGGAAATACAATACAATTTTTAAATAAACACATAATGGAATTCCATTACAATTGGAAAGTCATCAATAACGATTTTTTCCATAGTCTTAAGCATTGGATATATATAATATTCATCACAAATATAACAAATCCTTTTTTGAGATGATGATACTAATGTAGATTCATCCTACTCAATTTAATTTTATATAATTGGATGGATATTCATGATACATATGGTGAATTAATTAACTTAGTAATTTATGTTGGTTTTAAATAAGGAAGGACAATCCATACCCACAACTACATTGATTTTTTAAAGGAAGCATCAAAATGATTTTAGTGCAGTTCAACCCTCATATATGGATAAGGGAGTTTTTATATACTTGATATGGGATACTTTCCCATTTTTTTTCATAGATAGATACACTTCCATGTTCTGAGGTGGTGTTTGAATAGTTATACTAAACATTTTTGATATGAAAGAACACATAGAACCCCAGTCACATTAGATATTTTAATTTCATGAATGGGTTATAAGAATGAAATTCACTGTTTGTTTTTGGTTATAATCATTTACTTCATTAAAATAGAATTAGGGATGATAATTTCAAACAACTAAAAACATAAATGTTAAATTATGAACATTTTATTGATAACTCATTAATGACATATATTCAATAAATTATGAATTTGTAGGTTTCAAACTAAGTTATCCATGATCTATATCCAACGAAAATAATATTGTAGAAATTTTTCCATTCAGAGTTGTTCACAATGAGATTATGAATTTATTAAAGAAAACCCCCATGGGAGTGTCAACCAATGAATGAAACAAGAATTTTTTTGTGCACCAGGTGATGATTGAGTCAAGACCAATGTTCCCTTTTCCTGGTTATTACCCCGAGGGTCAAATTATCCAGATCAAAATCCACTTATAGTATCCAAAAATATATTTGGCCACTCTAGAACTACTTAATCTATATATTAACTAAATTTATGAATTTTTTCTTGTGTTTAGTCTTATTCTTATGGATTTATCTATAGTTTTGTAATCCTAATTCTCAAAATTGACTTGACATTATTATTATACCATCTAAGAAATCATATATATTTAATACACCATAAGAAATTATTTATAACATAAAGAGAGATATAATACAATCCCAAAAGATAATAAGGCATTGTTTCATTGTGATATTAGTTATGTAACATAATAATTTGAGACATGGATAAAAAACTATACAGCATACCCTTAACATCAGTTGATCTTCTCAAACAGCAAAGGATAACCTCTGTATGTATAAAAGAAAGTGGTGATATATAAAGACCAATAAAAGAATAATCAATGAATAACATGATTATATTAATACATTTTAGTAAATAGTCATATCATGATGAAGTAAAATAGGTTATAATTATAAACATTATCATCAAAGGATTGTTTATGATGATAACATCAAGGAATCTAAGGAATGTGGAAATAAAATAAAACATAACATCAAAAACATAAGTCACAGATAACCACTAATGAATCATAACATAGGGTTATTAGGATAACCTATATAGCCCCATACATGGTATATCATGAGGTAAAAACATTACCTAATGAATTGGAGGGATATATAAATTCAATGCCACCTGTCACTTTCATAAGTTGTACATGCCTAAGTGTTCCACATATATAATACTTCATAAGTATGCGTGTCATAATTTTTAATACAATGAGTAAGGTCTGTGGATTACATAAATGGAATTAGAAAATTAATTACAGATAGTAAAATCAACATTAATACCCATGAGTGTTAACATGGATAGGTATTCAGTAAACAAATATTTGTCATGAAAAATTTTAAGGTGATTTAAATAGTATAATAGGGGCACACAAATATTTTTAAAGGGTTTAATGAGAATAAAAGGGGTATATAATCACAAGGAAATTATAAGGAAATTAATATTGATGTTAAAAAATAGATTCCAACAAAAAATTGAAAATTAAATGGTAATATATAATGAAGGTGTTTGAAGAAATAGGATAAGGGGAGTTTCCCTTACTATGAGAAGAAACATATAAATATTTGGGAGGAGATTATTCAGAGTATAGGAACACCATGGTAGGGATTTATCTTGAGAGAGGGAGAGTAAATTTAATCAAAATTGGGTTTTTGTGAAGATTATTTAGAGTATGGGTGTGTATTTTTTGAAAGAGGGAGGAATTATTTATTAATTTTTAAACCTTGGTTTTAGACTCTATATGAAAAAAATAAAACTACCAAAATTAGAAAGATTTTCCCCATGTTTTATATCTATAATATATTTTTTCCAATATTTTATATGTATATGAACATAAATAATCTATATAATACCCTTTGTGATGTGAAAGTGAGTCAGGTTCATAATTAAATTTTTTAAACCTTAAAATTTAATGTCGATTTTAGGGGATTCATTAAGGGTTAATAAAATTAATTAAATAACCCGGAAATACATTATTTTAAAGGGAAAATATACTTTTTTTTAGATAATATTTATGTATTAATTATAGAACATTTTTCATTTTATGGTGTCATAATACAAACCATATATTTATACAGTATCTAATTATTACAATAAATTTAGATTAATTTAAAAAATTCTAAAAAAATCACTTTTTGATAACTTTGATGAGATAATTTCAAAAATTATATTTATTTTACCTAAATAATTAAATATGAACTCATATTTATTTAATATAAATAGTAATTTATTGAAAAATAAATTTTATTTATAATCATAACAGTTTCAAACCATTATAAAAATTTCATTTGTCTTCATTAAATTATAATATAATTTATATTTAAATAAATTTTATTTAATAATAATTCTTTATTAAAAAATTATTTTTTATTTATTTTATTTTCTAGAAATACTTTAATTATTGAGTATATGTATTTCTAAAAAAAATAATTTATGTTTAATCATATAAAGATAATGATTTTACCAAAATCATTATTTATTCATTTATAAAATAATAATAATAAAAGTATAAATATAATCATAAAAATTTATTAAAAATAAAAATATAAAAAATTGTATTATTAGGTTATATATATATATATAAAAATTTATTACTCCTTCATATTCCTTAAATGTAAGGAGTGTTATGGTGAAAATTTAATGGGATGGTTTATTGAACATGGTTTGGGATGTTATCTCAGTAAGATTGAAATTCTCCAGCAAATGGTTTTTACCATGATTTTGTTATTGAATTTTATTTTGGTATTATTCATGGGAAAAACAATGATTCTATCTCCCACAAAATATCAAATAAATGGGATTCATAGGGTAAGATCATAATGGTCGATTCAGTCACTTGTTTCATCTATTCCAATTGGATTTATCATAACTATTAATATATACTGATCATAATGGTCACTGTACAAAAAATATATTATCAATGGTTATGAATCTTACTAGTATTTTAAATATTATAGCTTATAACATATAATAGCCCAAAATAAAAAAAATACGTTCATGTATTTCTTATCATTATATAACATAATAAGTAATTTATTAATTAATGAGGTAATTTTATTTATAAATTTCTAAGTTGAAACACTTGTATCACTTTTACTTCATCATCTTATGTCATAGTCTACATGACAACATTCTTCTGTCAATGCCTACATCATAAATCTCTACCAGGGGGAATACCAGGATTCGAACCCTATTCTTTTCGATACGGATGTAAGTGGTGAGTACCATTAGACTACATATTAGGATACACATGGGAGTATTATTATTTAATGATCAAATTCATTTATGATTTTTACCTTTTCTTCATTTTATGGTAATGAAGATGGGTAATTATTACTTCCACTATGATTTATGGATTATCGTGTAACGTCCCATATTTTTAGAGAGGTATGAACTCATATGTTATTGTTTGAAACGTATTTTTAATTCAATATTGTACTCAAAGGGATAATGAGATGTTCTATCAAGTTTGGGGATTGTTTGGATCCTCAATCTCTTGAATTTCAGGAGGTAGACTGATTAACATGGTTAAGACATGGTTAGTGTTAACCACGTGACTCAACTTCACAAGGAACCATGTGCACATTGGAGGTTTCATATTTTTTTTTCATCCATGGGAGAATGGTAACAAGTTGGTGTAGTGCTGAAACATTTCTTACATATCCTTTTCACTTGGCTATCACTTGGTTATCTAAACAATTTGTTTATCCCATGTGAGGGGGTTACTTGAGAAGTGGTTGTTTCATAGTTGGTGCACAGTTTTGCCAATTGTGTTTCCAAAACATGAAACCCCTTAATGAAGGGTGAAATGACTAATTTTCACATGAAAATTTTTAAACCCATAATTCATTCTTCCAAATTCATTTTTTATCCAAAATATGTCCCTTTCTCTATGTGAAGCTCCTACCTCAAGACAAGCTATGATTTTATATCGCTCCTCTATCTGATCTCCATTTTCATCATTATTGGGTGCGTTACATTCGTCTTAATAATATCTCCAATACTATAACTTTTATTTTTAGAAATATTCTACTATGCTATGCTATTTTGGTGAGAGATTATATGACCTATTTTCTGGTCACTAGTCCATTATTTGGACATCTCTAGTTGTAGCTCGATTCAAGTTCCAAAACTGGGTGAGGATAGAAGTATGATACTAATGTATCAGCTCTAGTTCCTTTCCCTTAATTCATGTTGGTTTAATATCATGTGCTATTGTGTTTTGTTCTAGAACTTCTGATATTGCCTCTATAATGTTAAATTAATTAAGTTAATGGTTATTCATAATCATAGTGAGAGACAAGCTGCCTAATAATTAATTTTGTTTGGTGTTTTCCTAGACATGGACCATCCCAATTGATGTTTTCATATTTATGGTGATTAATTCTCTGTTCCATAATTTTTTTGACGACCTTTAAGGTGTTTATTTACATGTAATAATAGATTTTGTGGTATTAATTGAAATGATATGGATGATAGGACATCTATTTAGACCCCTATGACTCATGATATAATTTCAGAATGGATTGACTAGAATTAAATATTCTAGATAACTTGATTTAAGTGTCTTAATTGTAATTACTTGATAAAGGGTATGAATTACGATTGATAAGAAATATCTATTATAAATTCAACGGTTGATACTTGGATTATGATGGGTTACCGTGGATGAGATCACCATTATTAATAAATAGAAATATTATATGAAGTGTAAAAACATTGGGAGAAATACTTTAAATGCCTTGGATGGGCTCACTATGCAGTTTATCTATCACTAATATGAGTGACACTAGTTCCCTAGGAGAGAAACCATGGATAGTCTCGATGAATATAAGTTTATACTAGGTCACAATTAATACTCAATCCCCTAATTAAGATACTAGTGATGGGCTAGGAGGCTTCATGTATCCTAGAGTTATGGGAGTAATAATTAGGATTCCATATATTTATCACATTGGAAAAACTTCTCTAGTATTTGTTATTTATATTACACATAGAGTGGTACATGGGAACCCTTTTGGATAACCTCGTATGGGATTAAGTTTCTTCTTATTAAATTTAAATGATGACTTTTATATTAAATAATAAGAGTTCATAATTATTATTCTTAGGATGTGTCCTCCAAGAGAAACCTCTTTCTTGGAGACAATCCACTCTTGAGGATTAATTTATAATTACCAATTACTAGACCCTCATAATATAAATATAGGTACACCATGCTTAAGATAAATCCAACGTAGAGTAAAATAGGTAGTGTTGGTGGATTATCCACGAGGAACCTGAATCAATATGTATTATTTATTTATCACCTTGTCTTTATTATTATTGGAACACTAATCATTTTATATTCACATATTTGATTTATCAAGACAAGGTTGTCGGTAGACTACATATTATATCGCATACCCAGTTCGGGCCACCCATGGTACCTCAGAAGACTTCATGATAACATGTGTTGATAAAGGGATGTTTCCCATTTCTGATGATTTATTTCTAGTTCCTGGAAGTAGTAAAGGTGTATAGGACCATGTCTATGATCGGGATACTATTAGAGGCATATTTTGGCCCTTTTTGTTTATTTTTAACATGATGTATGTTCCTAATTCCCTACATATTATAAATACATTTTTTATAGTGATATGACATGGTCGTAATAATTATATATATATAATGTTTTAGATTTCACCTTATTTTTTATCATGATGTTTTATTATTAATATACTGATATTTTTTACTACAACTTATTCAAATTATATTAATTATTTACTATTGTTCTAAACTCTGATTCATGAGGTCATTTCCTCCCCACAGACACACCCTAGTCCCGAAATTCTAGTCATTACCCTCTAGTGCATGGGGAGGTTCTCATTATGTAATTTTTTCAACCATCTTGGGCCACCGCTTAGTGTCATCCATGGAAGGATTTTATAAAGATGTATTAGAGATACTTTTCCTTTTTCTTACTATTTAGGAAATATATATGATACTAGTATGTAATATAATTTAGTAATGATCATGTTACTTGGATTTTAAAACACACATACTAAGAAAACCCAAATTTCCTACGATGTATTGTTGTAGTTTTTGGTTTTTTCCTATTATAGTTGTATTGATTTAATTATTGGGTGATGGTAATTTTTGTGATGTTATTAATATTGATATTATTATTATTATTATTTCTGTTTAATTTTTCCATTTTCACGGTATAAAAATGATGTATCATTTCAGGCAGCATTATAGGAACATAGGACTTATATGCCACACATTTTTTTTCCATGCCATGTTTTCTCTCTATATGCATTACCTACTGTATATTGTGAGTGTCTTTCTTATTATATATTGAAATATTTTAACACTTCTTGTTAGACTAACACAATTGTATTAATTAAAATTCCTACAACTCTCTAAATGGTGTTTTCCCACAAATATTGATAATGAAACCTTAATTAACTAGTTATGCCATAGTTGATCCAAGAACCACTTGTTAAATGGGTTGAAATATTAAATGATTTGTTTGATGAATTACAATTGTAATTTATGAATCTTGTACTTGTATAAATTTGGAATTTAAGTTCATTCAATCAAATCATTATATACGATTGTTATATCCTGATGTAGGATGTGATGTTGAGGATATAGTTATTTGACGTGGAAATTTCAATTTAAAAGAGTATGGTAATTTTTGTAATTGGTAATGTTGATACATATATCTATATTGAGATATCTATATCCATAAAATTATAATGAACTGAAACAAATTACTATTTTTAAATGAAATGTTTAACATTAAATTGGGATTCTATTTCGAATGTAAAGGGTGTTTTCTTTTATACCATGTAATTGATACTACATGTAATTGAACATCCATTATATTATATGATATCGTAACCCAATCCAAACCTTAGTAAAGTGCCATTATGATGTGTATTATATTGACTTAAATGATCTTCTCTGTTATTAAGTCTCAGAATTATGAGTATGTTGAGATGTTTAACTCATTATAGGAATGGCTTGTGCATGTCCCTTCTGGTTATCGCCTTTCATATATGTTGTTAAATACAATCAATGTTGTGTGTTTCGAAATTATATAAATATTCCACCATGATTTAGTAAATATGTATTCTATGATGATAAAGATGACCATGCCCTAGAGTTGGTGGAACCAGATCCCTCTATATTACCTCCTATAGTTCTCTTAAGGAAACTCATATTTATCATTCACTCATAGTCGATGCTCAGTTCTAAGATATTTTCTTCAAATTTATGTAGCCAATATAAGGAGAATTGAGACATGCATATGAAATAGAAGAATTGAAATAGTAATTATATTATCAGCATCCGCCCACCTTTTTTTGGTGTGTAGTTCGGTAGGCTTCTATTTCTTGGCTAGATGTCATATTTCTAATATCTGATCATATAGAGATTCCTCCATAGCGGAGGGTCAATATGACCACATAAATTCTCCATGACTCCACCAAGACGTTGTGTGATGTTATAACTTAGGCTAGTTGATGTTAGCGAATTCCCTATGTGGATTTTATATAGCCTTCCATGATTTATTCTTCCCCCAAATATTTTGAGCAAACCATGTATGAGTTTTAATACCTACAACAGGGTGTCATGTTAGTTATGGAGTATTCTTCCGGTTTCCCCAAGCTTTAATGATTTTTACCAACAATGACCAGTGATGGTATGATAACTAAGAGATTATTTAAGGAGGTAATTTCATATACCATATGATTTCGTGTAATCATTTTTTGGTTGACAACAATTTCTGAGATAGTAAACAAGTCCCTCCTCACAGAGCAGAATAAAAGATTAGATGGAAATGTGATCCTAGGTGGTTCAACATTGATATATAGAGATGGGTTTTCTTATTGTAAGGAAGTGACAATTCAATGGTGTAGGTAGGGGAATTTCCCTCAAGATACAACACGTTGACAACTAAGTGGTGTGTAATCAATGTAGTAGAGTAGATCATAAGAATCCTTAGTTTATGAGGATCCTAATTGAGTGTTGACCTTGAGGCATGATGGGTCACCTTTTTTGCCCCTACCGAACATTCATTATAGTTACAAGTGAGAAGGGATCTATATTGACACCATGAAAAGTTACATGATCTATAGCTCCACATCATTAGGGGATATGGTATACTACAGGTCGATCAGGTTGAGGTGGTGGTCGTGGTCGAGGTGGCACGAATTAGAGGTTTAACACTAACATATTGGAACATACTAGGTTAGTCAAGTTACATCATTGGGTCATATGTCATTCAATATATATGACGTACAACCTAAAAATGAGTAGAAGAGTCCATGTCCTTATATATTATGAGGTACAATTCTAGTATCATATACTTTAGTATCTTCCATATTCAATACATGTTTCTTGCAAACTTTTATATATGTAGTTACTATGGAATTTCAAAGCCGTGAAATGGATTTTTTGAATGGATTTATGACTATCGACACACCATTTGGGGTCTGATCAAAGAGTATTTTCCATTTTAAAGAGTAAACCCTTGAGAGAGGTGGGTACCACTTGTTATGTAATTTCATTTTCCATGTGATGAAAAGCTTTGATTTCATTCTCATAATTGAATTGTTGTAGAATTATCATGCCCATATTGATTTATATTAATGGATTGTTTTCTTACATCACCCTAGGGTAGCATGTATATTCGTAAGGGTGAATTAGATATCCATTAAAGATGAGATAGAACCAAATATCACGTGTTGGGAAAGATGGTGGCCCAAAATGCTAGTCTCTTTATGAGTGAAATGGGAATGTGGATAGTGTAATTCCCTCATATGCTAGATCACATGAAAAATGTCTTCTGTAATGACTTTCCTATCATACCTCTTATGGTGAATCTCTTCAAATATATATTAGTGCATTATGACACTAGACATGGCCATGGAAACCATCTAGAGATATAACAGAATACATTGAGGGAAAAAAGATACATGCTAATCTCAATGAATTTCACATTTGGATTCATAAGATTCACTTCATGGAATATTTTATTTTCAACGATAGCATATCTATTGACCTATATAATGTGAGCACCGTATTTTTTTGGAAGCATCACAATAATATATTTTACATACATGGTTTCTTGGGGTTGGATGGATCTTAATGGAGAATCATTTAGGATTTACCATGCATAGAATAAACTCTTAAGATCCTAAAAAAGAGGGGTGTGAAATTAATATGGTACAAATCTTGTGAGATATCCATTTGGGAGTTGATGGGGAGATTGACTTCAGTACTTATCTTTATTCTGTTGGAGTTGTAAAAATCGATATTGTGTACTACCACAATTAATGGATTGGGCTAGGATGAGTGGTTATATAGGGTGATCCGGTTGTATCATACATCGTCTTCCAGCTGCTACCTCATGATCGGAATTACCATATGCATGAATTTGAGCTAGATGTACTATTTGTGAATTATTACATTGTATTTATTACTTATTGTTGAGTAATTTATTATTTACACAAATCAAAAAATTCTCAAATATATCACCACATAGTGGGACTTGAATATGAGGTACCATAGGTTCATATAATACCTATAGTCATTTGATGATTATCATTCTAACATGCCTTGAAATAGAAATTTAGTAGCTGATGCTTTTAGGTAGAAGACTCTGACATAGGTAGTCCAAGAGGGAAGTGGTGAGTGGTAGTTTATGGATCTTCTTTTATGATGAACCAAGAGGTTCATGAATTTAATGGGATACATATTCTATAATATTAATAAGTTACACCTACCTTCTACAATTGTTTTATATGAAAAAATTATCAAATCTATAGGGCTCATCTAGAGAGAGATCATATTAGGAAATAACCCACTAGCAAGATGGGTTATCAATGAGAATGATATTTTTCAATTCCATGGATGTATCTAGGTTTCTTCAGATATATAGGAAGAGTTTAAGTGAGAATCTCATTCCTATGTTTTGGAAGTTCTTCCGGGAATTACCAATATGTACTAATAAATTCATCATCAGTGTTGGTGTCCTCATATGAAGTGGCAGACTATAGGTTTTACCACTTGGTTTTCCACCTGTAAGTAGGTAATGGCTGATCATCATTGACCTAGTGAACATATATAGCCTCTATACATTCCTCCGTGGAAATGGATTGATTCCACTATGGATTTTGGTATCAGATTATTGAGATCCAATTGAGGAAGGGATGTAGCTTTGGTGATCATTAATATGTCTCCTAAGGTAACACAATTCCAAACAATCCGGATGAATTTTTTTTGATGAGAATGGGAGGCTCTATATCAAGGTTATTTTACGAATTCATGGTTTTCCGAATTCCATCACATAGGATTGAGATTATTGGATTTCATCACAATTTTTTTCGGGTAGCAGAAGACACTATGTTGAAAGGTAATCTTGAGTACATTTTACAACCCTCAAATAGATGGACCTCTAGATAGGACGTCACCATTGTTAGAGGTTGTGTATTGGGTATGCATCATTTCTTTTTAGAGGTTCATGGGAGAAGAATAGACTTTGTTTTGAGTTTTCCTACAGAAATGTATTCTAAGAAAAAATTTAGATACATCAATAGTGGCCAATTATGGTAGGTTGTTTCATTAACCTATGCGATAGTTAGAGGATAGATATGAAACACTACTAGGTCCTTGTCTCATTTAAGAGACTTTAGAGAAATTACAGAACATTCAAAAAATGTATGTATACAACTCAGTCCAGGTATAAATATTATAATGATCTTCACTAAGGACCACTAGATTTTAGTTTTGGACCTCATGTCTCTCCTTGTGTTACTTCTAGATTTGGGAATAGATTTATTTATAAATAGGCAAAGTTATCACCTCGTTATATTGATCCTTTTTGGATTTTTGTGAGAGACCGGATGGATGCCTATTGGTTGAATTTACCACTGATGTACCATTCCATGCATGAAATCTCCCATATACCATATCATCACCAGCATAATTTAGACTCATATCATTCATTTTATCCTGCGGATATTGGGATGGAGGCAGATACATCAATTGAGGATAATCTGGAATGTATTGTTGATTAGAGCTGAAAGGCACTCTGTGGATGGTTAGTTCTTCTAGTTTGGGTGATATAGGAGGATGGACATATATAGGATGAGACATAGGAGAAAGAGTCCATGGGACATGCTCAGTGGAAGAATATTTTTCTCAGACTATGCTTTACCAACCTTATAAGGTAAACATGAGGATGAGTAGTTTAAAGAAGGGTAGTTTAAAATGTCTCGGCATTTAGGAGAGGTACAATCTCTAAGGTCAATATTAAATCCACTAATTATATGGAAATAATGTACCCAAATCGTTCAAGTGTGGTTCAAGAGTGTTTCAATATTATCCAGAGCCCATATCTCTAGAATTTGAGAAGGAAAATTAGTTTAATAGTTAGCATATTGTTAGTTATATCCAATGTACTCAGCTGCGTGAGGATCCCAAAGAACCGAGTAAGCTGTATAGTATTTCTACAGTCATGTTAGAAGGGACACAATTTAATGTGATGTTGTAGGCTTTTTTGACAGAGCCATTTTTATGATATGTTCACAATCAGGCAAAATGTGTTCCTAGCTCGTGCGAGATGGTTCCTTGGGTAGTGGATGTTACATGGTTGGTGGATGATTTGGGAAACCATGTAGCCAAATCGCTCAACCCCTTAATAAATGGAGTCATGAATATTTCCCCTAAAATTTTATAAACCCTAAATTCCTTCTTCCTCATTTATTTATTCTCTAGTTTAAAACCCTTCCATCATGTGAACCTCCTCCCTCAATCCAAGTTACGATTTTTCATTTCTCCTCCATCCGAACTCTATTTTGATCTCCATTAGGTTCATTCAATTCCTCTTGGTAATCTATCAACCTTTATCCATATATTATTATTTTATCTTTCCATATAATGGTCTAATTTAGTTTCAGATATTATTATTTATATTCAAGAATTTATCTATTTTTTCGATATCTCCAAGTCTATCTTGATTCAAGGGTCAAAACTAGATGAGGAGAGAACTATAGAGCTAAGTTTGATGGTTTTTTTGTTTTCCCTTAAGGATCGTATCATTCATATAGTGTTCCATTTTTTCACATGGTCAACCTTTTGATTTCTACACCATAATGTTAAATTAATAAATTCCGTGATTATTCCCAAGCATAGTGAGACACAAGCTTTCTTGGAAGTAATGCTTCTTGGTGTTTTCTTTGACATAGAGCGACACTATGGGTGTTTCCATCATTAATGGAGTAAATACTCTCTACATTTAAATTTTTAACCATATTTGAGGGGGTTTTTCCTTGTATTAAATTATTTTGTGGTATAAATTGAATTGTGATGGATGATAATCCATGTTTTAGACGCCTATGCCTCATTTTATTATTATAAAATAGTTTTATGTGAATAAAATGTTTATTAACATGATTAATGTTTCCTAAATTAAATTACCTACTAAATGGTGTGAATTATAATAGATAATCCATATTTAGTATCCAATTTGAGGTGATAATTGGATCTTAATGGGATTCCTTGGACAACATCACTGTGATTGATAAATTGAAATAGTGGATGGATTATAAAAACTCTAGGAGAGATACTTGGTATTCCTTGATAAGGTTTATCATTAGGTTTCTCTATCTCTGTATGATTTACACCAGATCCCAACATGAGATGATATTGATAGACATAGTGATTAGATTATTATATCAGGCCATGATGGATACTCGGTCCCCTATGTGATATTCCATGGATGGGTTCATAGGGTTCATATCTCACACCATTCCATAAGTGATACATGGGATTTCATTTATGGATCACCATTAATGGATTACTCTAGTATTATGTATTTATAGTTCCACTAGAGTGATTTTCTATATTATTTTTTGGATCCCTTGAAATAGGTTTAGGCTGCCACTTATTAAATTAAAATGAAAAATTTTATATTAAATACTAAGAGTGTATAATTATTATGTTTGGGACATATACATCAAGTAAAACCACATTCTTGGGATTGGTATAATATTTGTGCTAAATAAATAATGACCCTTTGTTAAACCATTATCATATATGTATAATTATACCATTAATTAGATACATATATCTTTGGCCGAAGCAGGTAGTGTTATTTGGCTATCTATGGGGAACCGAGATTGATAAGAATTATATATTTATAACCTTCAATTTAATATTTCTCATACACATATCATTTTATATGAGTATAAGAGATTTATATAGACACAATTGGGGGTAGAATAATGAGTATATTTCACACTCTACTAGAGAAGTTTTTGGTACCCAAGAATACATCTTAAATGTAGTTGCGGATAATGGAAATCATACACCTTATGATGCATGATTTCGTATACAAGGATGGTGTATGGGAGTATAGAAATAATCCTCTTCACCTAATTCTATTATTTTTATCTTTTGTTTCTATTGTTATTTTGGTTTAGAATTTGGTGTATACCTATTTCATATATCTCGTACACATATTTTTCATAGCGATGTTGCATGATCATCATCATTTTGTATCAATTATTTTTTAGCTTCCACCTTATTTATCTGGATAAATAATATATATTATACTTCTATTTAATCACTATATATTCTTCTGGTTCTATTTATTTATTACTACTATGCTACAATCTAAATCATGGGAGCATAATCTCCCCACAAACACACCCTAGGCCCTTGATGCTAATCATTAGCCTCTTCCATATGTGTAGGTGTGTTTGAGGTTATGTAGCCAATCATCTCTGGGAAATAGTTAGTGGAATCTAGGGTCAGATGCTATTGATTGTAAAAAATAGGGTATAGTCTCACCACTTTATACATATACCCTAACCATTGGAAAACAACCTATAGTATATATTTTATACACTTAAGGTGTTTTGATAACCCTTATATCAAGAAATTCTATGTTACCATTGTTTCTATTTTTAATTGGTTTTTTATTTTTACAGTTTGCTCTCTTTGCAAAACATAATGCATTATGATATTGATTAGTGGTTTATTGGTCTTTACTCTTGTCTAATGGTGTTAAGTGTTTATGTGGTCATGTATTATTTTTAGTACATAGGATTAACATGACATTCATGTTCATTATTATGTTTAATCATCATGATAATGATATAATGTTTAGTAATATAAAGTGCCAGCATTAAAATTTATAGAAATTTACTAGATTAATCAATCTCTGAATACATTGTACTATTATAAAATTATTAAATTTAAAAATATATGTATATTTTTCTAAACCTTTAATAGTGGGTTTCTAGGGCTATATATATAACCCAAGGTTATGTGTGACCCTATGTATAATAGATTATGGGTATAGTATAACATGATTCTCATCCTGTTACTATTTATCATATCTATTATATATAGATCATTTATACATTAAATATAATGAGTATGTTTCTAATTTTAGAAATATTAAACTATAATTACCTCATATTGAATAAAAAAAGGGTGGCAATGACAATACCACATTATTTGTGAATCTAGAGTCCCTTCTTTGTGTCTTTAATTCTTCTTCATTAGCTGATTTGTGAGATTATTACTGATGTGATTCAATTTTGCAGATGTTTATCTCATTGAAGTGATCCATCCATATCAAATCTAACAATAGAGTTCCATTTATAGGACCCTAAAATTTTTAATGGAGATATTGGACCCCTATCTAAAGAGTTTTCATTAATTTATAAGAAAATTATTTTCAATCATCCTAAGACCTGACATATGATACAATTGAAGCATGTACTATATATGCTTTGTGGACTTGCAAAGCACTAGTGGTAAGTCCTATTATAGGTTCTCATGTATATGGGTATTTATTTAAAGTACTTCTATCTTATGTTTTTAATTATTTATTTCCTCTGATGTAGAGATTTGATATGGATTCGGGATTGATATATCTTATTTAAGAGATCATTTCAATAGTGGTCTATGAATCACATTTTATTGACCTCATTTTGTTTTATATTTCAATATAATGTGATGATACTTCTTCGGTTCACAATTTTGCGGATTATATGAGGAATTTGATTTATTACTATGTGAACATATTTTGGATTATATATTATTATATTGATTTGAATCAGAAACATATTACAAAGAAAAATCTGGAGGGGGATAGACCCTTCTATCAGTCAAGTTCTTACACTATATTAGATAGTGGATAGTTATGATGCTAGAATAATAGTTTTAGTGATATAAATAGATTATTAAAGGGTTGGCTAGTGAGGGTCATGGATATTCTTCTACCCATCATGGCAGGAATCAATTGGTATGTTATTAGTTTGGAAATCCATGCCATAAGTGACCTATAGTAGAGTGCTGTTCTTATGGGTATATGGGATATCTATAAAAAAAATTTTAGATATCTTATCATCTAGATTATGTAAATTTATTTGTATAATTTTAGGGATCAATTGTTGAATTAGGATCTGTTCCATATGGTGGTAGTTAAATTTTTCTACAATGTTAAGTAATATAAATGGTTGACATTCCCAGACCTAATAGAGGAAGAAAATTAGTTCTCTAAATGGTTTTTAGGGGTCAGAAGTATGGGGTGGATAATGATGGTTATGAAATATTCATTATATCAACCTACCACATGTTAATCACAAAGTGGGGCCCTCAAATATTTGTTGCAAGGTCATAGTAAAATCTACCATTTCATCTATATTTTTCATATAGTTTCACCACATTTTTTTATCACTATAATGTATGCTAGTGATATATGGTTGACCATAGAGTTCATAAGTGGAGTGATTTCTATTTATATATCCTTAGGGGTGAAATCTAAGGGAATCAGTCAATTTATCAAATCTTCCAACTTGATCAGTGTATATCAAAATTTATGGGATTTCATCAATTTAGATATGCATAGTTTTGATGATACCTTTAATATGGATTTGTTACTTCAATATTGAGATCACATAAAAGAGAATCATTAGTGGATATCTTTCATGTTTGACGAGGGTGATATTTACACCCTCTATGATGAGTAGAATTTCTATGTAGACCATTATAGACCAAATCACTGACTGTTGGGGATGATTTCAGCCCTATTTTTTAGTGCATTATAGATACTATTTACTTCTATTGTTGATCAGATGCAATATTTATTTATTTAATAATTACAATTTTTTCTTTTTTAATGTGATATCATGTTTATGTTTGATCTTATTCCAAGTTCATATCCAATATGTATTCCCCATAGAAGGATGAAACCTATAGAGAATAAAGAGTTTATGGATGAACTTGATGATTGATGTTGAAGTGGATTACTTTTCGTAATATGTACCCTCAGGGTAATCTTGTTTTCTTCACCATGAAGGTGGATCGATCATTATTTTTGTGTGTGGATTATAGAATGTTGAACTAGGTGATGGTTAAGAACTGGTATCCTCTATCTCTTGTAATTGAACTATTAAACTATTGGATGGGATCTAAGTTTATTCCAAGATCAAAATGAGGTGTACTTATCATTATTTTTATGTGAGTCCCTATGATATACCTCATATTAAATTTAGAAGTAGGTATGACCAATATGAGTAACATGTGATTCTATTCAGATTGATGAACATGCTAGTAATATTTATGACCCCAATGAATTCATTCTTCCTATAGTGTTTTGAATTGTTTTTTGTTGTCTTTGATAAATTATTTTATTAATATTTTTAGGTGGATCATGTGCATAATTTGAATATCATCCAGACCACATTGAGAGATCATCAAATTTAAATCATGAATTAAATGTTTCGAATTTTAATTAACGATGACTATTTCTTAGGGACTATGAAAAGGTCAATAAAACTAGTTTACCCAAATATGGATGAGGTTTGGGTTAATTGGGATAGACCAATGGATGTTTCTAATATATGTTTCTTCTTAGGATTTAAATGATATTATAATAGACTCGCTCATAACATCTCCTATTTAGAAACATCAATGATGTCCCCGACAAAGAATGAGGTGTTGTTTGAATAGTTTTACCCTAACAAGAGAGGGGTCTCTGATTTAATGAGTTAGTTTAAACCTATACTTATTTTTACCATTCCTAATATAGGTAAGGATTACTCCCTATTTTAGGATGCATCAAGTGTCAATTTGGGATCCATGCAGATGTATAATGGGTATGTTGTTACCTTAGAGATAAGTCATGCAAGGTTATATAATAGAAATTTTATGACTCATTATTTGCAGTTGGTGGTGGTAGTGAATGTTTTAAAATTGTGTATTCACAATCTTTTGTATTATACGATCGTGGTGTATACCGATCATAATATCCTAGCTAGAGTATTTATTTTCTTATAACTACATAAACCATTAGCATAAGAGGTGGGATATGTAAAAAAATATTTATTTTTTTAGATGGAGTCTGGCACTAGGTAGGGGAATATTATGGTTGTTAAACTAAATAAAATGACCTTTGAACATGTAGAGAAGGATGTTAGTAGTGAGTGGTAGATTAGGATTCACTTCTCTAAGAATGATATTGATATTTAGGATCCTCAATATGAATTAGCTCTTCTATCTGTGGCTTTTACCTCCCTACTCTTCAACATGGTTAATTTTATTCAATTGTACAACATTGAATACATATTATTAAGGGATAATGGGGATATTTAAATAGATTGGCCACAAGATGATAACCTGATCCATTATGTGGGAAGAAGAGTTGTGGTCCAATATTAATGTCTGAGGGGATGATGAAATACACACATAAATTAATATATTATGTATACACATGGCTTACTAGGGTGTATTTTACAATTTATAGGTAGTACTAGAATCATAATATGAATATATATATATATAGTGACCCTTATTATATGATACTCTACCTATCACTGGATGATGGATGATAACCATCTACTTAATGATCATCTTTCATTATAAACCATTCCTAAATATAAATGGTATGATGTGATAATAGATTTTTTATTTGGACACCATAGTCACTTTATGGTGTTGATATGGTATGAGTCATTATGCCCATTTTTTCATGATTGTTAAATTTATTTTGATTGTAGGGACTCCCTATGTATACAAAATCAACTAGTTATATCATTTAGAGATAGTATGTATTCCTATTGTGTATAGAAGTATTAATTTATATTACGATTAATGATTTATGTCTTATTTTTTAGGTATTATAGAAGGAAATGGTACTCAAGTGGATTTGAGAAAAACATACTATCAATAGACTGTTGTGTAGTTTATTTATACTATCTGGATTCTATAGGAAAAATTATGAGTGAGTTTCAATGAATTTTAGTTGTTCTTGGGATATTCATATGTACATATCAATTTTCTCCTACAATAATGTTTATCTGGAATAAATTCATATTGAACCTTTCATGTCCATTTAAAGAAGGTCATATCATTGACCCATGTTTTATTTAGATGTGACACTGTTTTATATTATGTGACTATGTATCATTTATATGAAATCATAACATATCTCAAGGATCTATAATATGTTTTATATTGGTTAGTGTATGTACTGTTCATGTGAAAACCAAATATATCGTCCTGTTGACTTTGATGTAGGAAACTTGGTTTTATTATGAATGTCACTAAATTTGGGAAACAATCATTTTTTGGGGTAGGGGGAATTGGAACACATATATGTGGGTACCATTGATACTATTATGAAGCTCAGTATTGTAACACACTAATTAGATATTACTCAAGGTTTTCATACTATGAATGATGTATTCCATGAATCTTGGATTGAAACATATCACGTTGGTTTTTCTCATGGGATTAGCATTGATGATATTTAGTTGTAACCAGATGATATATTCAAGGAATAACCCATGAATATATTGTATTTTAGTGAGGATAATCGTCACAAAAATGGGGTCACTCTAATAGAAGTATGATGACATTTAAAAGGACATGTAGGATCCAATGTTTGGAATTCGAGTTTAGTGGATAGATTTTTTTTATCAATCTGTCACAGTGATGTTCGATCAATCATATTGGGAAACATATTCTCTATATTAGGGAGGTTGTAACACCCCAAAAAATACTTTATGATGGTATATATCCATAGGTTAAAAACATGGACATTGTTCCGAAGACCATAGAGGTAGTTTATGACCATGGTTATCTCAGTCATTGAGGTTTTTGTAATGGATATAAACAATAAGTTATAGACCCAAACATCTAATGGCTATAAGTAAAATCTCCTATATAAATTATAATATGATCAAGGGAAATTTATATGGTCATAAATTTATCAATGGTGTTATAACCATATAAACCATCCATCGATGTTAATTACATAAAATTTTAAAAAAATTAGTGAATTGGGTTTTTATCAAGGCACCAATACTTTACAGTATAACACACTTTACAACTTCCCTAAACGATGTTATACACAAACACATGGAAAAATATATTTATATATATATATATATATTTAATAATTATTAAATATATATAATTATAAATATTATAAATACCGTCATACGTTGCTGGGATCCCCAATTAAGAGACTTGTTGTTAATGATAATTCCCTTGACATATATCCACTAATAGTATATCTTATTGATATAGATTCCCCCCACATGGGAAAATCAGAATTTGTGGTACCACTCATGGCTATAGGGTCCCATAGCATGGAACTATCAACATTATTTGTGATGCATGTGATTATATAGTGCCATCACATTGATAATGATTTCCATATGTGAGTAAATACTGTATATAGGTTCATTCCACATAGATACCTATTTCCATGAGTTAGTGGGCCATGGATATTAGGTCATGACATATGGACCAATCTCCATGTGTAGATCCATTCGTGGCTATACGACTTGGCCATATAGACACTGATTCCGATGAGTGAGCAGATCATGGATCAAGGATCAGGCCAAATAGACACTAAACCACATAGGTGATTGTCCGATGGATATATATGTATTTATATTTATAGGGAACATTATATATATATATATATATAATTTCTTCTCATACTATACACATGGTTCATATATTTCATAAATTCATGGGTGGTGTGGCCTGTTGTTCTAGGACATTCCCATGTGGACCTATAGCCTTGGACAATATATCCCCTAGTTTTGGGGACTCTATGGACACATATATTTTTTATGCATTGTTATTGACAAACCTAAAACCATGGTTTAACTAATCACGGATGTAAACCCATTTCCATTTTTAAATTTTCTAATATAATCATCTATATGAGGTGAAATGTTTATTTATTTATTTCAAAAAATCAGTTATTTTAGTTGTTTTTTGAATATTATATATGTATTAATTGTATAAGGGGTATATTTCAATATAATTTACTTGGTTATAGTATATATTTACATTTTTATATTTCATTAGGTACCGAATATATTAGTACAAGGTACCTAGAGGATGTAGATGTAGAGAAATTAGCTCGTGGGGGACCTTATTTGGTTAGTGAACCTAGAGTAGGTACCCAGTGGATAATTGGTAGACAATTTCTGGATGAATGGTACCTAGTGGGTTCTCATGTGTTTTATTTTAATAAAATTAATTAATTTTAATCATTCTTAAATAAGATTTATAATATGGGAATCCATTTCTATTTTTTTGTCTAGTGAGATTGAGTCCCTCCTCCATTTCCACACATGTCCCTCATACAAGCCATATGTATCGTCTGTTAATGGATAGCTATGTATTAAATCTGTAATATGAGGCAACCAATAGAAAGGCTTTGACTCCACTTCTGTCAATTTTTTATTACTAATGTTTTCTCGTCATCTTTCATTAATTATTCTTAATTATAAACCATTTTCAGATTTTTTTTTCTTTTATTTGAAGTTGAATTAAAAGATTCTATTCATTGAGTAGTATTTTATTGTATTGAGGGTGTTGGTACCTTATCATATTGATAATTTATCCCTAATTTGTGTGACATATGATATATGGTCATGCCACTCATGTGTGATTGATATGAGTACACTTTCCATTTTTTGTATAAAGTATGTAAGGATATAAAATATTTGAAAGAAACTTTTACCAACATTAATAGATTTCACAATAGTATATGGCCATTAAAATGAATAAATTTGAGTTTATCCAAACATTTGTGGACCCCTTTGAGACTTCCTTGAGTTTTATAATGATATTATGGGAATGCATTGGTTCATTTATCCCCCCTTGTACATAGGATATGTATTTAATTGAGAATGGACATCATGTGGAATTTCATATTTAAAACTTTTGAGTTTATCCATATCCATTATAGAGAGTCTTATATGTATTTTGGGTGAGTGTTCCTCCCCTAATAGCTTGATTTTCACCCTATAATTTAAACCTTGATTTATGACATGTTAGTAGGTTTGGTATGAGACAAAATTTCCCAGCTTATATTTAAATTTTTTGAAATAATTTAACATCCATAAATTAAATTTATATTTAATAATTTTAATGTTTTTTATGTATTAATTTTATTTTGATTATGTACGTGGTTCAATATTCCCATTTTGGTGTTTATGGATCGGGTTGGGATAAAATGTCATTTTTTATCGTATTAATTGTGAGGGAAATTATTCCCATTGTTTGATATGTTTATCAAAGGGATTCTAGGCTTGTTATTAGGTAATGAAACTTCCATAATCCCATTAAACATAATACCCACATATCACTAATAATGATGGAGGATGGATGTTAGGCCAGATTATAAGCCGTAACCATGGAAGGAAGTCATATTTACCATGTCTAATAACTGAATAGAAAGAGAAGATATGTTCACGTGTTTATGGTAACATAATGAATATGATCCGTTTACTTATATTGGGAAAACTTTCCCCTATTGGGTGTTATTATTGTCAAAGGGTGTTATTCCATCATTGGATCATGTAGTACAGAAGATATTCCAACTTGTATTTTATTTCTCTGGGATTTAATACCCTATATGGATTTTTTTAGGGATATATTTCCCAATAATATTAAATGATTATTAGGATATATTTCCTATATATTTATTATTATTATTATATCATGGTATGATATATCATCATTTTAACTTTCTTATAAAGACACACAACCCATGATTTGTTTACTTTACATGATGGAACTTTATAACCTTACATATGACTCAGGCTATTATTATTAGTAAGTATTATTTCGAAATGTTATAACCCACCTCAACATTAGGCAAATAATATAGAGTCACTCATAGGTGACGGTGTATTACTCTTGGTGGTGAAATATTTATTCTTGATTCCGTTGTCTGTATTTATTTATGATCATATCACAGTATACATGAACATGAATTTTATGGATTTCCTCAGAACACCATTGATGATAGCCTACCAAGTTGTAATCACACCCTATTCAGGCACACTAGTACAAATAAAGATGTTATGGTTAATAATCCATGTAGGTTCATGGTCTATACTATCAAAGGATGAGCTGAAGAGATTAGAAAAATCTTGGATATGGGACTGGGTATAAGCCCATTGAGAGTTTTTATATCATCCGTAGTATTTATCTTATTTTTTTTGGGGAATGTGGCATATAATCTTACTTGAAAATATCTTCTTTATATCTATATAACTATGTGAAATTAATGCTTCTATATTTTTATAACATGTGAGAGTTTATACTCACTGATGAAATATAGCTATGATGTTTACCTTATTTTAAATTTTTTTACAATGATTGTTGGTTACCATTACATCTATTCTTATTTATATATATTTTTACTAAAGAGGGTATAGTATCCCAACATCATACATATACCCTCACCATAGTTTAGTATCCTCTAGGGTATGAGGAGGTTAACATAATGTACATAGTGACCCAATTTGATCACACTGTAGGTAAATCAGGACTGAGACATTATACAAGTGTAAACATAGATTGTATACCAAATATAATGATGATAATGATGTATGCGGAGCTTCCAATATGTCTCATGATCATGATTATAATCATTATGAATCGTTTAGGTTAGTTATTTAGTAATAATATAGATTCAATAATTTTATTCAAGTTGACGAGTTTCAGAAATATTATGCTAGTTTTAGGGTTAATATATGATGATGAAAAAAAATATTAAGATAGAAAACGTGATATGATAGAAATATTTCGGTAACAACCCTTTTATTCTAACGGTATTAATATTGTGAACATTCTGAGGAAATAAATTGTACTTGATAAATTGATTAGTTTAAACAATTTATATTAATGATCTTTAATCGGGATATAATGTGATTTGGAAAGACTGTATTCTCAAAAGTGTGATAAAATAAAATAATATATATTATAATATTAATATATCTACCTTTTTTTAATTATAATCAGGTGGTATATTTGTATTGTGGTTATTTTATAAATTTTAAAATTTTCTAACGGTTAGTTGTCGAACCATGGAAAGAAATAAAATTGTGATTAAAACTAGTTCTTTATGTCATGAACCTACATGTTTTTCTATTGTAGAATGACTGACAGAATCCCATTATATAAGATTATTTTTATGATAAATATGTGAACATTATGAAAATATGATACATGTATTTTTTCTCCAATTGGTTTATATATAGGATTTTAGTAGTTCTATTATTATGGGTATGAGTACTTCGACCATGTTTTAGCTGTGAGTTGGTATATGGTGATGATGTAGATATCATGTTGATGATTATGATAGAAGGGGTAGGGTTATTACAGATGATATTAATTGAGAGAAAGATAATTAATTATGTTAGAATCTCAATAAGTGAGAATGGGTTATGTGAGATATTGATTAATATATTTTGATGTTATTTTAGAAATTTGAGTACCATTTATTACAGAATCACCACTAAAGGGTGGTTTCTATGATGATGAATAAACATTTGGAATAACGAGATAACTAATGGGATTCTGGGAAATGTATTTTCTCTCTCACCCCACTAAGTGGTATGGATAGTATATATTGATGTTTTTATCTAGTATATAAGTGGATGTATAGAGACTATGGTAATGGGTGGGTGAAATGATGTCCACTTTTTGGAAGTCATATACTTGATGGGGGGATTTGGTTTGTGGTTATCCCTTTATATTTCAGTAGTGTCTATTATATTATAAATAATTTTTAGTTTAATAATTATATTTTTGGCGAGCCTATAGATATAATACATTATCATGTCATATTAATGAACTATGGAATGTATATTACAAAAATAGAATAGGCTGGTGAATTATGTCTTATAATACATCTGATTCTGACAGTTCAGAAGAAAAATATTAGCATATATTTTTCCTGGAAATATTTTTTAGTTTATAAATTTCTATGTGTTATGGTTTTATTATTTGATTACTATGCATTAAATATATTTACATAGTTTTTCAATCATATTGAATAACCTATTGAGTATATAGATATAATGTCCCTTAATATTATATAACGTGTTTTAGGATATTTACGGTGAGGTTTCTAGTATAGATTTTATGATGAATAGGTTATATAATAACATCTCAGTATTGGTGGATTTTAATTTAAAGACAAATAAGATATATGGGTAGTTTCTATTTAGTTAGATTTTAGTGATTGAACAATTATTTTTCCATAGTTTTAGCTATATTTCATTTGGTTAAATTATATGACACTCATGAATTATATATCTTTTTTGGTATTAATTAATCATTTTTTATTTATTTTCATGGATTATTATATTTATTTTACTTATTATTAAACTTATTAGTTATTTAGAGGTAAATGATTCACCTTTTAGATATTCATCCCCTTAGCTCTAGTTGTCATCTTCTGTCATATTAAAAACAGGATTTTGGGGGCTGAAATAATTTGTTCACCAACTCAGTTGTGGTCTCAGTGGAATTAGGTTTTCTTACAGTGGAACTAGATTATTTTGTTATGATTTATGTTGGATTTAAAAGTAGGAACAATAGTTATATTAGTTAGTTTATGTGAAAAAATAGGGAAATAGTACTGGATTTTCTAGAGTTTAGTCTGAATTTATAGATAAATCAATGTCGAGTGTGAAAACTTATGAATTCCTATATAATTGAAAAAATATTTTCAGATTGACTTGAGTACTTAGATAATTGATTCAAATATATATTTTATTCTACATGAATCATTTAATGGTCATGGCCAAATTTATGCACATTCATGTTGGGGATTTGGGAACTATTTCTGGGGTGATGTGTTGGGAAATTCATTAGAAAAAATTTAAAGCTTCTCATTATGACATTTTGAACATATCAAGTATTATAAAATCATCTTAATGATCAACATTACCATGTATGGATATCTATATAAAATCATTTTCTAAGGATGAAAAAGAAATTACCTTTTAGAATGGCACCATCTTTTGATCATAGGATGATGAGAATATCTTCAAGTGACCTAAGTATATGGGGTGCATACATAACTCTATATTGAGGATTGATCTACTATGGAAGATAATATAGTATCTTAGATATCTCATGTCAATGAGGCAATTTATTTTAATGTTTTCTTTATGATACTCACATGTGGGTTGGGAATTGTTACCAACAACATCCACATCGATGGATAATATTATGATGATGTCTTCTTTATTAATGATATTATTTCAATGTCAATTATTTTCAAAATTAGTTGTTTTAGGTGGCGTAAAATAATGATTTTTATTAGGATATGAGTAGTATGACTTGGAGATAGTGGTTACATTTTTTTACAAGGTTTTTTAGTTGCTCAAATTATTAGTATATAAATTGATATATCTGATTATTGACATGTTAATTAAAAGGTATATACCTTTCCATTTTTTATATAGTTTTTTGATTGTCATGGTTTGTTGAGTGAGAAGATTTAATGTATATGTCTATTTTTTGTAAAAGTTATTTTTTACATCAAGTGATAATCTTGCTTCTTGTATTGCTTCGATGAATTTTAATATTTGATTCAAATTGTAATTATTTTAGTGGAGTCATGGATGGTAATTTTAATTCCACCTATAATGACATGATAAAAATTGATATAATGCGCATGAATATTCCAATGGGAATCTTAGTTCGATACTCATGGTTGAAATTTCATATAAAGGACAAACTATATTTGAGATTATATTGGAAGAAATTTTAACTTCCCTTTTTGAAGGGTAGTTCTCTTGAGTTTTATTTTAATGAACCATAATATTTTTATCATGAGTAATTTCAATAGAATAAAGTGTATCACATATTGGAGGAACTGTATAAGGATATATTTTCTCCATGATAAAAAACCAGAGTTGTTTTTTCGTAAGAAAATAACTTAATATATGATCAATTTTAATATTACTTATAGTTTATTTATTTGTTGTCGTTTTATTTAAATGTGGTAAAATAGTTTATGTCATTGGGGTTACCATTAATATGATCACATTGGATTATGGAAACATGGGTTCTCAAGATGTAATTTTTTTAAAATATATTTAAGGACCTATTTATAGAGAAAAATGTAAAGATATCTACAATCATTTGTAATGTTTTCTCAATATAAGACTTTGTAAGAGTAGTCACAATGAATGTAACAAGTTTCCATTAAGAATTATAATATATTATTGGTTGATAAAATATTAGTAATGATATATTAAGAGTTTATATGAATTGAATGGAAGTTGGAGATGGAATGTAAATTGATGATGTAGATGGGATAGTAAAATGTTTATATTATGAATGAATGGTGGGTTAGAAAGGGTGATATTGTGAAATTAAAGTATCATTGGTGTAAAATTATTCCTAAATTTTGTGTATCTTTTAGATGAAGGTGTGAGTGGAGGTTTCTTAGCAATAGAAAAAACATAAAAATGATGATGTATCATGTTATAGTTTCTGAGGGAAATGAAATTTCCAATAAATAATGGTGGTGATATTTATAAAATTAAGGAATGATATTTTAAAATAGTTTTCTCCCTTATTTGTAGTGAAATAATATTTTATGATATGGTACAATGAGTTTTGGTTATGAAACATCTAATTGGGATGAAGTTGAATAGATATTTAGTGTTACATTGTGTGATAAAACATATAATGATAAATTCCCTTCAATGTGGTCAAAAGGATTTCATGAAATCATCCAAGTGTATTTTCATAATTAATTTATAATAACTGTTTAAGATTAAGGTATTTAAAAACCATTACTTACGTAAATATTTGTAATTTAGAGAATTATACATGTTTTCTTATTGATCTTATTTAATATGTTTGATGATATGGATATATATTTTTTTAACTTAATATAGTATGAGTGTTTTAAATTATTCTTTAAAGATAAACTAATATAATGATAACCCATTATTATAGTCTTGTGTAATTTAAATTAGTGGAAAGTTAGATAAAATAGATTGATGAGTTATCCTATGAGGTTGTGTTGATGGGTTTTCATTAACAAGTCTACTAGTGAACGGGAAAATGTGGTTACATAGAGTTATATTTATGGATGTGTTGCATATCAGTATATATTTTACACCATGATTAATGTAGATGTTTTGTGAGGGAAGTACGTTATTCGCATGATTTTAATAAACATTGAGATGTTGAATTAGGTTTGATCATGGAATTATAGAAACATGCAAAACTATAACAAATAATCTTTGTAAAGGATAAATTATTTAATTTATTATAGTGTTATGGGTGAATGTAATTATATGGGTGACCTCCTATTAATCAAAACACCAGATGATATATTAGTGCCCTAATGTATATATTTATTACATTTTATTTTATAGAAATTTTATGTTGACATGTAATTCATAGATAAATTTATGTATTATAAATTATATATTCCATTTATTATTGGTTTTTAATTTCATGAGTTATGTCTTACACCTTTAATGGTTTCTATTTTAAAAAATAGATATGTAATTATAATTTATTCCCATTTGAAGCATTACCATTATGGGAAAACATGTGATGGATTTGAAGACATTCATGTGTTTGAAATTTTATGGTTATAAAGAAAAAAATAGACATTTTTGGGATGATTTCTTTGGGAAGCAGTGTCCATTTTAAGGTTGAATATTTTTTTTATTTGGTGATGTTTTGGGGTTATTTTTTGTAATTTCACACATAAAGGAAAAATTATTAATGTTAACCTTATAAATGAACCCATAATTTTATTATGATTTAATCGATCCCAGAATATGAAATTTAGTTTATGATGGAACTTTATCATTAATCGGAGGAGTTATGATTTTTGAAATTTTAATTAATGGATTGATTTTATTAATTAGCATTGTGTGCGTCATTTTTTTGGTTTTTGGTCAAAAACTATGATATCTTGAAAACTCTATGGCGAATTAAGAAGTCATCAGTCTAGTATTTCATTATACATGATGTATTATTTTACAATAGTATAATTTTATATCAGGATACCAAATTGACTAAGGTCAATTTTCTTATAAATAGATTTTTCCCCACAAAAATTCATCATTTTTACATATAAATCAATGATGAAAAAAATAGAAAATGTATGAATTGTATTTAGGAACTCCCCCCTAAAATGTATAATTAAGAAAGAGTTTCAATACAATTTATGATTTTTTTATGGTGGGTTCTAAAAAATATTGATTTAATTTTCTTAGTGAGAATATATTATTAACAAAGAATGTTTTTACTAAGATTTATTTATTTTCATCATTAATTACTAGATGAGTCCTTAAAACCTTTATACTTTAACCCATGGAACCTTTGGTTCAACTATGGCCATTTATAGAAACTATTGCGGCTAATATTTAACAAAGGCTTCCATGAGATAAGGCTCTATCACCAAATCGTAGTGGTGGATAACAACATGTAAAAAAGTGAAATGGAATTTGATTTAGTCGAGGAATAGTGGATGATAGTACTAGAGGTCTAAAGAAAGATTGTTTGGATTAGGCATATTTCACTCAGAGATGGATCAAAATAGATAAATATAGATATGAGGCTTCCATATGAGTAAATGGGGATAGAAAATAAAGGATATTAAGGTAAAATAGTGGATAGATCTTGGATAGGAATCTAAGGATTGGTATCAAAGGATAGGTAATATTAGTGATGAATCTAGTGGTTTGAGGCATGAAAGTGGTGTGAGGTATTTATAGAGGTGGTTCTTGTCAATATTTTAGAGAATAGTTATTTTGGTAAGGTGATCTCAAGTATCATTTGTAAGGAGGTGAAGTGTTATGAGTGGTGAATTTCATGGGTCCATCCACCTAGATCAGTGGTTAATTAGGGAGGATGCAGTTGTTGACTGGTAAAAATTATATTGTTCATGATATATAGGGGATATAAGTGGGTAAAAGTGGTATTGAAATTCCTTGGATTATTATAGATGGATCTCATGGGACATGTTATATTTATTCTCTCTTTAGTACTAGATTCACCCCAACTAATGTTGCAATATAATGGGTTTCATGTGAATCCAATTTTGGATACAATAGTGGCGGGAACTCCGTACTTTTACTTCGTAGAAAGTTACCCTTAAAAAATATTTATAACAAATAGATAAGTAAATGATCATATTTTTTTTCCAACCAAAAAATTTGATTGTTGTGGATGAATTGAGAGTAATGTCAATTCGAGAGCATTTTTTGGAAGGATGGAAAATTTATTAAATTCATTTTTCCCTTAAATTGATACTCTATTTTATATGAGTAGAAAAAACCATGTAGATAAGTCATTTGACACCTTATAAATGGGTAGAACCATATTACAAATGGTATGATTTTTTTTAGATTTAATAAGGTTAATTAGATTGAACCTAATAAAATATTTGTCTCAAGACACACTTTCCCATTGGTTGGATGTCTCTGTTAGATCACACCTGAAAAGATCAAAGTATAGATTGTACCTAATTTGTGAAATTGTTTGACCCAATATAAAAAAAATTATAAACTAGAACCAAGATAATGTTTTAAATACAGAGACTCCAATAGCCTAGTGTCGGTTCCTTACTTTATTACATTGGCATAGATATATGATTTGATTCCCAAATGACTGGTTGGTTTAATAGTTTTGGATGAAAATTTACATTCATGGATATTTCATCATAATTTAAAATATAAGAAACTAACTATAAAATCCTTTGACAAAACCATTAATATCCTCTATTAACCCTACATATCATTTATAATAATCTTCAGGGAATTCTTGGCAATAAACATAATAAATGGGTGATCTCAGTTCCTCGGTAGGGCTATACATATAATAGAAGTTATCATTAACAAGCCTAAATTATTGTGGAAAGGTAAATAACTGAAACATATTAAATTAAACAATAACTAAAGAATAATATTGAATAAGGAAAGATGATAAAATGATACCATAAAAATAATTCACATGAGTTAGAAAAATTAACCATGGATATTCTACTAGTTGAATAATCACATGGAAATGAGTGACTAATGTCATAATGAATGATTGCAATATATCAGACATATAAAACATACTATCAATGATTCATTACAAAAATATAATAGTTTCAATGATTCATTCCATGAATCTAATACAATCAGGGCTCTATTATAAGAATCCAATATTATCGAGGATTTAGGCAAGGATTCTAACAATTTATATGTTTTATTCCTTGAATCTAATACAGTCAAGGATTGATTTCAAGAATCTAATAATATCAGGTCTTCATATCAAGAATATAATATTGTTAATTCTAGTGCATTAATAATATAAAAGGGGTGAAACATAATATAAACAAACATTTATGTTTATACTAACATATGAAATGTATGTACTTTTCTCATTCAATAAGTATAATTGTAAACTATATAAATAAATATGGTTAGTGCTATTAAAATGACAGATCTCCAATAGAGTAGATCAAAATATATTCTACAAAATATATTGAATGGTATCAATATATGACCAAATAAATAATGTACATGAATTAACTGATGATTTTAACATAGATACTTTAATAAGTTCACTGAATCATTCTTGAGGAAAATACTCTATTTATTTATTAAAGCACATATCTTTAAAAAAAATTCAATCAAAAAATAAAATATTTTATTTTAAATAAAAAATGTATTCTTTTAAAATAAGCATTAAAAATTAAACTTTAATGAGAGAGGGAAATCTACTCATGACATTATATGTTAAAAAAACTCCTTTAGTTTTTTTTAAAAGAAACATTTAAAAAAGTAGTTTTTCAAGAAATCCCCATACAAATATCATATCATTGTAGTGAACATTAATAAAAAAGAATAAATTTTTTTATTAGATTTAAATAAACATAAAATAAATAGATATAAAACATAATATAATAATAATACATTCCAGACATAATCATAGAATGATATTATTAATGGAGTTTATGTTCAACCCAAAGAATGGAAATCTAGTTACACATTATATTACCTCATATTCGAATTTCTTGATATGCGTATGGCCTACCTATATAGTGGGTTTAAAAATTTTATTAATTTATAATATATTCATATTAATATATTTATTATATCAAAATTTGTCCATTTATATCAATTTACCACTTTTTTATCAGTGATATTTAGTTATTACCATTATTTCATTGGTAAACTACTTCATTTTCCTATGCATGTTTTCTCATGTAAGTCTCAGTTATATTGCATCTGGTATAGATAAAAAATCTCTATAATAACTTTTGTGTCATAAATATAATATTTACCCATTATGTATTTTTGTAACCATTCCTGAATGTTGAGCATAGAAAAACAATTACACCACAACGTGGAGACGGTAAGAGGTACATATGCATGTGTGATGCTTTAGTTTTTTCTAAGATAGGTAAAAGGTTGTATATGATTATTTTATGATCATAATAAAATATAAAAATATAAATATTCCTATATGTATTTTTTTTATGGGAAAACACATCAATATGAAGTAAAATATTATATTAATTTGAATGAGTTGATAAAAATGATTACCTCTTTTTTGGTGGAATTCCTTTATATCTCTTCTTAAGGGATCAAGAGATGGTCTTTCTAGAAATCCAAGACCACAAAAAAATGAATAAATATTTTATAAGGATAATTTTCCAGACATTTTTGAGCTAAGAGGATCATGGTGGTGAGATGAAATGATGTAAGGAGGGCCCATTTATAATTGAGGTGAGGGGAACCCTTGGAAAACCAAAAAATATTAAATGATTGTAAATTCATTTTATATCCCAATAAACCCAAATGAATAATGATTTAAATATTATATTGTATAAATTTTTAATTGTATCATACATTAAATTTTTTACATGTTTTGGTTTTACCATAAAACTTATCATTTTGATTGGCTTTAATGAACATAATATTATTTTAATTATGGTAACAATGTATTTGATATTAAAAGGTGGTAATTTTTATATGTAAATTATAAATTGGTAAAAAATAAATAACTTATAATGTTTTAGACCATTTAATATTGTATTTTCATTTTGAGTTATTTTTTTGATTTAAATAATTTAATAAAAAATTTTTTTTTTGAAATATCATTATTGTCAATTTTAAAACTATTCATTACTTTGTATTTATGGAAATAAATAAAACACTAAATTTAAAAAATACATTTAATAGAGAAGTAATGTGTCACAATCATCCATGAAATTATTTTATAACTTTTATTTAATTAAAATTATATTTATTTTAAGATTTTTAATATCATTTATTTGATTGTTTCATTAATAAAATAGTTACTGCATCATTACTATATAATTATTTATGTAATTATTAATTCACTAAAAATAAAAAATAAAAGACCATGATATAGTAAAATATATTTTATTTCATAATAAAAACTATATATATTGACTTATTTTGATTAATTCCACAGTAAAAATAACAAAATTATAAAAATATAAATATGACAATTTTCTCTGTGACTAAAATAAAATATTATAAATACCATAACCTCATCCAGATGGTTCCCAAAAATTTCAAATAAACTTATATAATTGTAATAAGTTTATTAAGATAAAAAAATGACACTTATCAATATTCACAACCAACTTTTGTTCCCTTTTAGACATATATGAGATATTTAAGACAAAGAATATGTTATTAGTGATTTTCTTTAATTTAAATAATATAAAAGTCATTCTCATGGAAAAGTATCAAAAAGATAAATCAAATTATAACCTTAGGTGTTTAGAGTCTAATATAACTCCACTAATAATTTTTTTTTAAATATTTCGTTTGTTTTATAATCCCGATCATTTTATTTATTGAGTATATGTCTAAATATACCCTTTAATAGTGGTTATAAATATTACCAAATATACAATTCATATTGACAAACAATAAGAGCAGAATATTCAATAAACTTTTATATTATAATTCAAAATATGTATTCTATTTTTAGGAATTCAATTCAAAGGATTTTTAGAAATTAATTTTAAATTAAACTAATAAAAAAACTAAAAATAGTTTTCTTGAAAATATATTATTAATAAAATAATTTTATTATACAAAATATGGAATAATTATGAATTAAATTATATTCATTAAATATAAATATTTTTCAAGTTACATTGAGAACAAATTAAAAACATTAATATACTTATAATATAATTAAATTTAAAATTTTATAAAACTCATCATTTGTTCATCATTAACACTGAAAATATATATATTCAGAAAAAATTTGAAAATTTCACACTAAGATATTTTTGACATAATTATTTTAAAAATGAATTTTATTTTTTAAAATTGAATTAATAAAATATAAAAATGTAGGATTAAATCTTGTGTGTAGTTAATCGGTGGTAAAACCACCTTATAAAAAATATAGACTTTTATGCCTAAAACTATATTTATCATCTCCTATGACTATAAAAATCATTCTGATGAATGTAAAAATATTTTATTTAATATATAATATATAAATTTCATTATTTTTAATACTATTAGTTCCCTAAATTTTAACGGCTAGGTTATAAAATGACATTATAGTATTTCATTTTTCGTAAGATGTCAAAAAAATAAAATTTAAAAAGAGACATCCCATAATATCTTGGGGTGTTACATTATCCATTAATTTGGTAATTTTCTCTATTAATATTTCAAATTGAAATTATAAAATTAGAACTTAATACTTAAAATTTATTTTGTATAAATCCCACATGATAAAAAGGGATTATAATACATCCTCCCAAAAAGTGGTAAAGAGATATGAAATGGTAACCACAAAACTAAGATTCTAAAATATGATAAAATTTATTATAATATGGACATGGAAGAGATATTTAACTATCATGTTATGATAAATAGTTATAGAGAAAATGGTCATTATAATATCTACTATAACAAAACCATAAATATGTCTTCAGTTAAAATACCATTGATTTCTTTGTATGAAAAGTAGAAGGATGATGTTTTTTTCAAAATCCATTCCCTAGAGTTGTGTGATTATTTTACTAAATAGATAGTCACAAAAGAAAATAATAATAATAGATTATTTTACTTTTCTTGGTTATAATACTTCTTTGATCTGTTTTCACTTTATCCCTTCCACTTGTATATGAATGTTCATAATGAATTTCTCAACCCTGAAACACTTTTAATGAATCATAATTCATCATGTCATTATTTTATCCTATAAATATTTATCAAAATAAAAATGGTTACCACATATTATGTGATTTGATAAATAATATATTGACATAGATTAATAATATTTAATGCTAAACTAAATCCATTCCATAATTTTTAGAGTAAAGGCTAATTCATAATATATTATCAAAATTCAATGTCCATGAAAATTAGAAGGATGTTAAATAAATTTTTAAAATCAACTAAAAATAAAATTTCTCCAAATAACATATCACTTATTTTCTCATAAAAAATAAATTAATACCTTAATCATCATTAAAAATTTATGAAACATGATTTCATATATGATTAAAATCCCATGTTGTTTAATATATTCCATATCCAAACATCTTACAATTCTAGTATAACATAAACCATCAAATCCCTAACCACATTCATGTTCCCATTAATATCTATTGGTTTTTATCTCAACATCAAGCACATATTTTTTGTAACCATTATCAAATAATGTATTTTCATAAAGATGAACTTAATATAGAATCACTTCTTCTGATCACTAGTGATAATCACTACATGCTTCCAATTCTGTAAAGTAGATGTACCATAATATAATACATTTATATATCATGTATCTAATTAGCATTTAATTATTTCAAAAATACTCAAATAACATAATTATTGAGTCCAAACATAAGAATTATAATCATTCTTATAAATTTATTGTAGTTATATAATCTTGTCAATGATCTATTTGTATATTTTAGGTTATATTATTTTGATGCTCGAGACATTGATTTTTGTAGTTTCCATTCTATTTATAGTTGAATAAATTTAAATTAGAAATTTTTTTATTACACATGTAATCAAAATAATTGTTTCTTTTCTCTACACTCATCTATCAAACTGGAATTCCATTTAAGAAAGTATGAAGTTTCTTCTTTATAGAATTATCACATGTGGGAAAATACATCATTCTCTTATTTCCATTATCCAACATTTTTTCATCATACTCATGTTCACATGATTCACTCTGAATCCATAATACTTATATATTTATTTATTTTTCTATTTAGAATATGATACTGAGTCATCATATGATGAGAATTTTTGGGAGAATTGTTCGCTTTGAAATATTGGTGTAGGACCTTAAATGATTTGATCCCTCTAACTCTTTGGATCATGTACATTAATGATGTTAACATTCTTTCTACTTTTTTCAATATATAAATGGTGGTGTACACACGATTATGTCATGTCACTATGTATAATATCAAAACTAGTGAAATTGTTTAATCAAATTGAATATTTTATCCATACTTAATTTCATAAACAAGATTTGTTTTGGATATTCTCATATAGTTCTCCTCAAAGTCAATCATAAGGTTATATTCACTAATCTATGTTTTCCAAAATGTAGATCCCATGGTTTCTACTAAACTCGCTCTAATAGAAAATGTAAATACCCTAGCCACATTGGCCTTGAGTAGATGACTTAATTTATTACATTATCATAGATATAATATTTTAGTCCCACAAATTGGATCAGTCAATTTTTTAGAGCAGTTTACATACTTGAATATTAAATTAAAATGATAAATATAAAATACTAAATATTTAATCTTTTTAGAAAACCATTATTCTAATAACTTAACCTTGAATAACAGTCATAATAAACTTATTCACATCCTAGGAAAAAGTAAAACATATGAAATGGATGAATTCATATGCTCTGTAATGGTATGTATATAGTAGAGTCTGTCATAAACATGCGTAAATTATTTTGGAAATGTAATCTTGTGAACCACATTCTATTTAGAAAATATCATGAGAATAATATGGAATAATAAAAGATAAAAAATAATACTATTTTAATAATATGCATGAGATTGAAATGTTAACCATGTATATTTGACTAGGTGAATTATCTCATTGAAATTTGTGACTAATCTCATAATGAGGGAATACATCTAAAACATTCCATTGAGACATCATGCTAAGAATCTAAAATCATCAATTCTTAATTCCATGAATTTAATTATTTGAAGGAATCATGCCACGAATAAAATGATAAGAATGATTCATGCTAAGAATATAATGTTTTCAAGGCTTCATGCCATGAATCGAAAAAATTCAAGGCTTATTACCATGAATTTAATATTTTCAAGGATTAATGCCAAGAATCTAAAACATTAAAGGATTTATTCAAAGAATTTTATATTTTCATGTTTAGTGCGTTATTTATATAAAATTTATGAAACATAATCTACATAAAAATTCAAATTTAAGCTACCATATGACATGATAATACTTCTCTCATTCAATAAACATAATTATATACCATCCAAACAAATATGGTGAATATTATCAAAATATTAAATAACCAATTAAAATATACATGACATATTAAAAAAATGTGGTGAATGGTATTATATGAGATCAAACCCAATAAATGGTATGATTCAATAAATTATGTTTACATAGATACATTAATAAGGTCACTTAAAAATATTGAGGAAATTTATACTTTTATAATTGAAATCACTTCTTAAAAAAATGGGATATCATAAAAGAAAATAATTTCTTATAAAATAACATTGTTTTATTTTTAATGGAAATATAAAAATTAAGGCGCCATAATTGTTAGAGAATCTACACATACCATTATATTTTCCAAAAACAAGCATACCTATTATATTTTGAAATAGAAGCATTTAATAGAGTATTTTTAAAATAAAGTCTCTTTAAAATATCATATCATGTATGTGATCATTGGCCAATATATTAAATTATGTGTATTAGATATATATCCATATAAAAAATTGGAAATAAAATATATGATAATTAAAACATATTTCACACTTAATCATAATGTGACTCAATCAATTGACTATAGGTATATCCCAAAGAATGGAAATTGTGTTAGAAATTCCCCTAACTCAGGATTGACTTCCCTCAAATATGTATAGATATTTTATATAGTGGTTTAAAAATATTATTAACTTATAAAAGATAAAAATTAATATTAATGATTTAATATATGATCCCATTATGTCATTTTACTGCTCAGTTGTCAGTGATATTTTGTTATTACCCTTATTTAATGTGTAAAATACATCATTTTCCAATTCAAGTATTCTCAGACATGTCATGGTTGTCTTGAATAGAATATGAATCCAATATCTCCATAACTACTTTAATTTCATTAATATAATATTTAATCATTAAATACATTTTTCAAACCATTCTTGAATATTGAGAATAAAAAATAAATAAAACTACCACGTGGAGACGGTAAGTCATACTTAAAAATTTGTGATGACTTCATTTTTCCTAAGATTGATGAAAGGTATAATATTATTATATCATAATCATAATAAAAAAGTCACTATTAATATTCTAATGGGTTTACTATTTTATAATATTACGAACCCATAAATAGGAAGTCAAATTAGAAATGAACTGGAATGAATTGGTAATAATGATTACATATTCTTTGGAATACATCCAATATATATTCTTAAGGGATATATATGTTGTATTTATAATATCTAGGACCTTAAAAACATGGATAAGGATGTTTTGAGGAGAATTGGGTAAGAAGTGATCTGTCTAAGAGGCTTAAGGTGGTGAAATGCAATGAATAAATTAGTGCCAATTTATAATTTAGGTGAAGGGAATCCTTATAAATCCTAAAAATTGTAAACTATAATAAATTCATACTCTATTAATATACAAAAAATGGACAATGATTTGAATATTAGTTGAGATATGTTTTTAATAACATCAGGAATTAAAAATTTTACATGTTTTGATTTTAATTTAAACCTCATCATTTGGTTTGATTGTAGTCAATATAATTTAATTTTAATTATGGTAACAATGTATTAAATTTTAAATGGTTTTACTTTTTAAGAATAAAATTTCAATTGGGCCATAAATGAATAAATTGTGCTATTTTCGATGATATCATATTAATTTTTTATTTTCTTATAATTTTTAAATAATTTTATAAAATGTGATTTTGATAAATAACAATATTGTTGATTTTGATACTATTCATTACATTGGCCTTAAGAAAATAAAAAAATTAAATTTAAAAAATAAATTTAAAATATAACTAATATTATATAATAGTATATTAAATTATTTTTTAACCATAATTAATTCAAATTATATTAATTTTAATAATTTAAATATCATATATTGGATTATTTCATGTATAAAATATTTACAATAATAACGTTTAGTAATTAATTAATGTAATTATTTATTCCATAGATATTAAAAATAAAATACCATGTTATGGATACATATATTAGATTTCATTTTAAAATTAATAGTCAAATATGTATTCTTAGTAACACCAATGTATAAATAATATAGTTATCAAAATATTACAGTGACATTTTTGATTTTTCTTCAAGGTAGACCTTTTTCCTTTGTGGACATATAAGAGATGTTTAAGATAATGATAGTGATATTTGCAATTTTCATTAATTTTAAAAATATAAATGTCATTGTCATGGGAAATTGTCCAAAAACAAAATCATATTCCAACATTACATGAAAATTATAGAATATAAACCATATAATAATTTTTTAGTAAATATTATTTTAATTTTACAATCTTTATCATTTTATAGCCCAAATTTCCAATTTTACCCTACAACAGTAGAAATAAAAATTTACAAAGATACTATTATTAATGAAAAAAATGAAGGGATCCTATTTAATAAAATTATAAATAATATTTAGAAATATGTAATCCATTTTTCAAAACTCAATTCACAACAATTTCAGAAATTAATTAAATATTAAACTAATAAAACAGAACAAAAACCCATTTTCATGAAAATATATTTTTGAGCCCAAAAGTATTCTTATACCAAATTAAGGTATAATGATTAAATATATTATATTATTTATATATAAATAGTATAAGTTAAATTTATACCAAATTAAAATCATCAATATCCATTTAATATAATTAAATTTAATGTTTTATAAAAATTGGTATTTTCAGTATTCACTGGATAATAAATATTTTTTAAAAATTGCCAAAATTTTACACAAAAAAGAATTTTGAAATTACTATTTTTTAATATATATATATATATAATTTATAAAATTTTAAAAATTTAGTTTTAAAACCAGTGTGCCTTTAATCAGTGGTAAAACAGCCAATAGAAATAAAAAAAATTTCCTTTTATATGTAAAATTGGATTTATCCTTATCTTATTCCTATAAAAATAAATTTATTTTATATAAAAATGTTTTATTGAATATATTATATATTAATTCTATAATTTGGATAATAATATACATCGCATCCAATTCAAGGGATACTTTATAAAGATCTCATAATAATATTCCATTATTTGTAAGATATCAAAGAGATTAAATTTAATAAGATACATTCCATAAAATCTTGGGGTAAAACATTCTCCCCTATATTAATAAATTAATTCTTTAAAACAACAAATTTTACTTCAAAAATTAACGTTTTATAAATAAAAATTATTTTGTTTAAATAACACATCTGAATAATGGTTTGTAAAACTTCTTTTTGAAAACAAGTAAAGAGAAATGAAAAGGTCACCATGAAACTATGATTCAAAAATAAGATAACATTCTTGAAAACATTGACATGGAAGTTAACTTTGACCATAATGTTTTGATGGAGGGTGATATAGGACATGGTCATTATAAATCCTACCATCATAAAATCATATATTTTTTATCGGTTAAAAGTCCATTGATTTCTTTGTATGAAGTGTATATGGATATTTTTTTTCTAAAACAAGTTTCTTATAGTTTATGGATTCCTTTAATTTATAGTGATGGACTTGGTAAAATAATAATACATTTTTTGTTTAAATGTAATAAAAAATATAATCCATTGGTTTTGATTTGATCAATTTTCACTTCATCTCTTACACTATGAAATGAATGTTCATAATGGATTTATCAAACCAAAAACACTTTTAATGAATCATATAAGTCCTAATATAATTCCTTCCTCCCCAAAATATTTATAAAACCCAAACTTGCTAGCGTAGGTTATGAACTATGATAAATCAATAATTATATTCAATCAATAGTATCTATTGTTAATCTTAATCCATTCTATAAGTAGTTACCTTAAAATTAATTCAAAATAAATTTTCAAAAGTCAATGTCCAAATATTTTAATGGAAGGTCACTAAATTTCCAAAACCATCTTAACATATTATTTCTTCACATAATGAACATGTTATAAACTCCTAACAACAATATAAATACCTTAATATCCTTTAAAAATGTATGAAACATGCATTCTTCATAGAGTAAACTTTTAGGTTGTTAAATATATTCCTTATATAGAAACATATAGTAATTACAGAATAACACAAACCATCAAATCACTAACACCTTCATTGTAACAAATAATATCTATTTATTATTATCTCATAATCAAGTTCTTATTTATGGTTATATTTCCCAAGTCATTTATCATAGAAATGATCAAATTACAAAATATTAAGTTTTCTTGATTAATGGTTTTATTCATCCAATGCTTCCATCTCCTTACAGAGGTACATCAGTAATACAATATTTATATATCTCATGGTTGTTGTAACTAGAGAATTATTGATAAAATCATAAAATAAGATAATTCTTCATACCAAACACATAAATATTAATCATTCCTCTTCTTTTGTGGTAGTTTAATAAACATTACCATGATCCATTAGACACTTGTAGTGTATATTCCTCTGATGCATGATACAATGATTTTTCATAGTTTCCCATGTACTTAAAGTTGAAGCATTTTACATTGGGAAAATATTCATACCCTTGTAATTACAATCATGGTGCCCTTAATCTCTATATTTTTTGCAAAATCAAATTATGTTTAAGCAAGTATCTGGGTGTTTCTTTCCATAATAATCATATGTGGGAAAATACATCTTTCTCTCATTTCCTTTATAAATTTTTTTCCAAGAAGTAATATTGTTCACTTAAATTCTCTTGAATCCATATTACATGTATAATTCCTTCTTTCTATCTTTATAATATGATATTATGTCCACGTATACTGAGAATGTATGGTGGGACTCATTCCCTTCAAATTATTGGAATAAGTCCCAAAAATATATGATCTTTCTTACTCTTTAGATCATGTTCATTAAAGAAGATCCCATTAATTATGCTTGGCGCCATCTTCAAATGATGATGTACATGAGATTAGATCATTTCACTATGTATAACAAAAAAGAGTGGAAAAAATAACATAAATTGAATATGTTACACATAGTTAATCTCATAAACATGGTTTGTTTGGGATATTAATCAATTGTTGTCCTAAAATTCTATCATATGTTTATATTATCTAAAATATTTTTTCCAAAATCTAGTTACCAAGTATTATAATAAACTCAATTTGATACCAAATTTAAATACCTTGAACCTAGTATCCCAAAGATAAATCCTTAATTTATTAAATTTTCATAGAAATAGGATTCAAATATCAATGAAATGATATGTTTAGTTGTTTGGGAAACTATTTTACATACATAAAACTTAAATTACAATTTAAAATATAATGAAAATATAGTTAATCATTTGGTAACACCATTATTCTCCTTGATTAACCCTGTATATCAGCCTTTATAAATATCATTACATCTTAGGAGAAATTATACATAATAAAATGCTGACCACAGATGCTCTCTAACGGTATACATACATAAGCTATTATAAACATGCATAATCGATTATGAAAAGGTAAATAACTAAAACACATTCCATTTTGAATATATATTGACCATAATAGAGTGAAACAAAAAAATGAAAAAATAACAACAAATAAAAAATTTATATGTGAAACAAAAACTAACCATGGATATTTTAATATCTAAATAATAACATGGAAATCAATAATTAATCACATATTAAGGGAATTAATAATGTCATACATCTGAAAAAACCATCAAGGTTTCCTAAAAATTATCTAAAATCATCAAGACTTCATTATAATATTAGAATATTTTTAATGCTTCATTCCAAGAATCTAATACATTCAACGATTCATGCAATGAATTTATTACTATCAAGGCTTCATTCATTGAATATCATACTATCAAGGATTCTTGAAATGAATTTAACAATTTCAATAATTTATTCTATTAATCTAATTATATCAAGGATTTATTAAAAAGAATATAATATTTTTATGTCCCATGCATTCCTCATATGAATGTGGTGAAACATAATCTATATAATTTTTTTTATTAAAATAGAAAATGAAATGTAAATAGTTTTCTTATTCAATAAACATAATCATAACCCACCTAGAGAAATATGGTGAATCGTATCAACACAATAAATCCCCAGGGAAACTGGTCATTAAATATTCAACAATATATGGTGAATGGTGTCATATGAGATAAAAATCAACGGAGGATAGGATTAAACAAATTATTTTGACCTATATAATATAATAATATCACTTTTAAATCTTGAGGAAAATAGTATTTTTATCCTTGAAATCACTTATTATTTAAAAGATATGTTCTCATAAAAGAAAATATCTTATCTCAAGATAACCTTAAAATATTTTAAATTTCAATTTTTAGATTAAATCATTGTGAAAATGGGAAAATATGACAGTGTCATTATAAGTTAAAAAACATTATTTGAAAATTTTAATCATGAAACATTTAAAAAAGTAATTTTAGAAGATAGACACTTACAAATATAATTTCAATGATGTGAGCACTAATAAAAATAATAAATTATGTGTTTTAATTTTAAATACATGTAATAGAAGTGGTAATACAATATAATATAATAAACAGGTATTTCTCACATAGTCATAACATGATATATAAATAAATTATATTTTTAACATAAATAATGGGAGTTGTCTTATGAATTCCCTTATAGTGATTCTAAACATATTATTATCTTATAAAAAAAGATATTAATATTTATTATATCATATATAATATGTTAATATCATTATACTACTCATTTGTAAGTGATATTTCATTATTACCCTTGCTTTGGGTGTAAATGACTTCATTTTCCTATGCAAGTTTTCTCAAGAATGTCATGGTAATATTGAATTTTATATTGATGAAACATATACATAAAAATAATAATGTCATTAATATCATATTTAATCATTAAATATATGTTTAGAACCATTATTTAATGTTTAACATAGAAAATGAATTACACTACTATGTGATGATGGTAAGCTATACGTACGCATGTGAAATGGTTTCATTTTATGTAATATGGATATAATGGAGAATACAGTTGTTTAATAACCATAAAAAATAATTTTATGGAAATGATATGAGAGTTATTATTTTATAAGGGAAGCACCACATCAAGAGGAAGTAAAAGATGTAATGAATTTGAATGAGTGGGTAAATATGGATGCCTTTTATTTGGATGACTTCTTTTAGATCTCTTCTGAAGGGATATGTGATGGTATTTATGGAAATATAAGACCTCAAGAATATGTATAAGGCTGTTTTGAGAATAATTGGTTAGTAATTGGTCATTCTAAGAGGCTCAAGGTGGTGAAATAAAATTAAGGACTATCCATTATTAATTTTGGCGAGCGGTACCCTTGGAAATCCCCAACATATTATATTAAAATAAATTCATTTTCTATTAAAATAAAACCTCATGGAAATGTATTTTAATATAAGGGGATATAATTTTTTTACCTCATTAGAAAATAAAATTTAGACATGTTTTGGTTTAACATTACACCTTATCATTTTCACCGACATGATTTAACATAATTTAATTATAATTAGGGTAATAATGTTTTTAATGTTAAATGGTGGAAATTGTTACATATGAAATCCAATTCAGACATAAATTAATAACCTATTATATTTTACACCAAATCATAATCCCATTTCATTTTGATTTTTTATTATTTTTAAATAATTTAATAATATATTATTTTGATTAAAATGTCAATTATGATATTATTCCTTACTTGGGCCTTAAAAAATTTTAAAATCTCAATAAATTCAAAAAACGAAATTTAAAACAAAATTATTATTTCATAATAGTCCATTTAATTCTTGTATAACATTATTTAATTTAAATAATATATATTTTATTATTTTTAACGTCATATATTTTATTGTTTCATTAATAAAATAATTAATTCATCATCATTGTATTTTTATTTAAGGTAATTTTCTCATTCATATGAATTTATAATAAAATACCATTATGTATATAATTATATTATATTTCAAAATAATATTTATTAGATGATATAATTTTAGTAACACCATTGAAAAAATTATATATTTATTAAAATATAAAATTGACATTTTTTATTCCTTAATTAAATAATAAAAATAATTTAACCTCATTTAAATGTATTTAAAAAATTAGAAAAAAATTATATCAAAAAATAATTTTATTATGTTCAAAAGTGACACTTATATTTGTTTTAACCAACCTTTGTACCCATTTGTACATTAACAAGATATTTAAGACATATAAAGTGACATTTGTGATTTTATTTATTTTATACAATTTAAAATCCATTATCATGGAATATTTCCTAATAAATAACTAAAATTTAATCCGTATATGTTAATATTTAACTATAAATCATATTAAAAAAATTACGGAAATCTTAGAGTAATTTTATAATACATATAATTTTATTTCAAACTAATGTTTCTGAATTTACCAATTAACTACATAAATACAAAAACATTGATAATATTCATATTGACCAAAAATAAAAAAGATAATCCTTAATAAAATTTTAAATTCTTATTACAAATTTATAATCAATTTTTGGAAATTAAATTCAAAAGATTTTTAAAAATTAATTTAAAATTAAACTGATAAAGCACAGCTAAAAACACTTTCTTTGAAATGTATTCTTTGGTCCATAAATATTCTTATAAAAATATATGTTTTAATGATGAAATTAGTTATATTATTTATATATAAATAATATTTAAATAACATTGTGATGAAATTAAAATTATTAATATACTTTCAATATAAAAAATTGATAGTTTTATTAAAATTTTAATGTTCACTATTCACTAGAAAAAAACATTTTTAGAAAAATTCCAAAATTTCACGCAAAGATAATTTTTACATCCCACTTTTGAAAATTAAGTTTATTTTCTTCAATACAATCTATAAAATTGTAATATCATGTTTTAAAACTCATCCACCATTAATATGTGATAAAACCACCTTTTGAAAAAATATATCATTTTCTACATAAAAATAGATTTTTTGTTATCTTATGGCAATAAAAATTCATTTGGATGAATGTAAAAAATATTTAATTTAATATGTAATATATAAATTTCATGATTTGTTTAATACTATTCATTCCCTCCAATTTAACATCTAGGTTGTGATTATCACATTATAATATTTCGTTTTTTGTAAGATATAAAATATATTAAATTTAAAAAGTTGAATAACATAATATTGTGGGTACATTATAAATAAAATTCATCCCGTAAATATGAAATTTGACTTAAGAAATTAAAGGCTGATACTTTGAAATTTACTTTTGGAAACCCTGAAATATAAAATAAGTTTTAAAAACATCCTATTAGAAACGGGTAAAGGGAAATGTGAAGGCCACCACAAAACTAGAATTTGAAAATATTAGAATATTAATGAAAATATGGATGTGGGGAAGGATTGTTTTTTCATTAACTTATGGAGAGTTATAATGAACATGGTCATTATAAAATTTACCATAGAAATCCATAAAATTGTGATTGATTATTTGGCCATTGATTTAATAGTATGAAAAGTAGATGGATAACATTTTTGTTTTGAAATAATTTTCCTAGAGTTGAGGGAATATATACTTTTTAGATCGGCACCTGGTAAAATAAATTGAATCTTTTTATTTCCATGTGATAAGACTAATCTAATTCTTTGGTTGTGCTTCAATCTATTTTCACTTCATCCCTTACACATGTAAATAAATATTTATGATGAATTTATCAAACCTAATACACTTTTAATGAATCATAAAGTCCACATGTTATTCAATACTACACTAAATATTTTTCAAAACCACAATAGTTAGCCCATGTTTTCCAATATGATATATAATAATTTAAAATAAAAAAATTACACTTAATGTTCAACTAAATCCATTCCATAAGTAGTGACCTTAAAACTACTTCATAAAACATTTTCTAAATTTAGAGTCTATAAATTTAGAATTAAGGTCACTAAATTTCCAAAATCAACTTTACATAAGATTTCACTAATAAATTAATATATTATTTTTTTCATAAAAAATATTTGAATACCTTAATCTCTTTTAATACATTATGAAACAGGAATTATTTTATGTGTAAAATCATAGTTTTTTGAATATATTTCTTAAATAAAAACATCGAATAATTACATTATAGAATTATAATTTAAATCACTAAGAACCTTTATGATCATCAATAGTATCTATTTATTGTTATGTCAGCATCAAGAATAAATAAGGGTTATACTTCCAAAGTCATATATTTTTGAAAAGATAAAATTACAACTGAATTACATATCTTGATTAGTGGTGATATTCACCACAGGATTCTAATTCCTTAATGAATAATTACTAACATACATTCCTTATATATCCCATGATTCATACAACTGGACCATTAATGATAAAAAAATTAAAATAACATATTTTTTGTATCCATACATAGTAATTTTTATCATTCAACTTTATTTTTTCTAGTGGCATAATCTTTACCTATAAATATTAACCACATTTAGGGTATATTCCTTTGATGCTCGAGACATTGATTTGTGTAGTGTCCCATCTCATTTTAGTTGAATTATATTTCATTAGAAATTTTTTTGTATCCCATTAATCCTAAGTATGGTGGAATTTTCTCCAAATATATAGAAAAATACCATTACATTTAAGAAAATACCATTGTGTTTATATTCAAATTTATCACATGTGTGAAAATAACTCATTCATTTCTTTCCTTTATCCTGGTTTTTTATTAGTACTATTTTTTTCATGATTAGATTCAGTGCCATAATACACATAAAATTTATTCTTGGACTCTTTATATTAGGAAATTATGTCCTTATGTGATGATAATTTTTGGGAAACCTTTTTAATTTTATATATTAGAGTAAGACCATAAATGATATGATCCTTATAACTCATTAGCTGATGTGTATTGATGATGTTACCATTATTTCTACATGGATCCATTTATAAATGATTAAATACACTATATTAGGTCATGTCACATTGAATAATATCAAAACTAGTGAAATAATTAACATAAATGGAAAATTATGTTCATATATAATCACATAAACATGGTTTTTTTTAAAATTTTCTTCAATTGTAATCCTCGAAATATATTATAGGGTTATATTCACTCATCTTTGTTTTCTTGAATCTAGTTCCCATGGTTTCTACTAAACACACTCTGATACCAACTGTAAATAACACAAAACATGTTGCCTAATGATGTTTTCATAATTTATTAAATTTTCATATATACTTGATGCAAATCCTAGTGGTCTAATTAGTTTAAGAGTTTTGGAAACTATCATATATACATTAATTTTACAATAAAATTTATCATATAAAATACAACATAGTGAATCCATTTAGAGAAACAATATTCTCCCAGATTATCCCTATATATCATCCATAATAAACATATTGACATCCTATGGAAAAGTAAAACATAAGAAATAGGTGAGTTTAGATGCTCAGTTTGGGTATACATACATTGAAACTATTATAAATAAGAACAATTGATTATGGCATGGAAAATAGATAAAATATATTCCATTTAAACAATATCATGATCATACCTCGATGAATAAAATATTATAAAATAATTCAATATCAATAATTAACAATAGATTGAGAATTTAATCATGGATATTTTACTAGCCTAATAATCACATGGAAATCAGTGGCTAATCTTATAATGAGGTAATGAATAATTTCTTACATCTAAAACATTTTAACAATGATTCATTCAAACAATATAATTTCATTTAGGATTCAATTCAAGAATATAATACTTTAAAGGCTTCATGAAAATAATATAAAACTGTCAAGGATTTCTGACAAGAATCAAATACTATAAAGGAATCATGGAAAGAATCTAATAAAATCATGTCTTTATTCCTTGAATATAATATTTTCAAGGATTCATTCCTAGAATCTAATACTATCAAGGATTTGTGAAAAGAATCTAATATTTTCAAGTCTACTTAATTTCTCATATGAATTTGATGAAAAATATTCTATACAGACATTTATATTTAAACTATAATATGAAATGTAAATACTTTTCTCATTAAATAAATAGAATTATAAACCTTCCATAGAAATAGGGATAATGGTTTCAAAATATTACATCCCTAGTCAAACTGATCATAAATTATTCAAAAAATATAGTGAAAAGTATCATAAGATAACATAAATTTTATATTATAGTATTAAACAAAGGATGTTAACATATATAATTTAATCATATTAATGAAAAATACTATGGAAAATAAATTTTTTATTATCGAAATCACATATTCTTAAATTTTTCACAGTCATAATCAAAATCATTTCTTAAAAAATAAACATGTAATCTTTTAACAGAACATTTTAAAATAAATTCATCCTGAAATTTGTAAAATCTTATAATTCCATTATAATATTAGAATAAATCCATTTAAATTTTGAAAGAAAACATTTAAAAGTGTACTTTTAAAAGAAATACCCTTACAAATATCATATCATTGGTGTGATCATTAATAAATCGAATAAATAGTGCATATTAGTTTTAAATCCACATTAATAAGTTTAAACATAATATAGGATAATCTAAAAACATTTATAACATAATCATATCAGGAAATAGTTATTTGAGTATATGTTTAACCCAAATTATGGATATTCAGATAAGAATTCCATTACCACAGGTTTGAATTCTGTCAAATGTGTAAGAAAATCATGTATAGGTAATTTAGACTTAATATTAACCTATAAAATAATCAAATTAATAATTATTATATCTTATATGATTAATTTAAATCATTATACCACTCTAATTCTAGTGATATTACGCTATTACCCTTGTGTTTGTTGTAAAATACTTATTTCTCCTTTGAATATTTTATCATGTATGTTACATTTATCATGAATTAGATATAGATTAAATATCTACATAATATATTTAAAGTCACAGTTATCATATTAAATCGTTAAATACATTTTTATAACTATAATTTTATTTTGAACATAGAAAATGAATTACACTGCTATGTGGACATGGTAAGTTATACATACTCATGTGTGATGCATTCTTTTCTCATAAGATATATAAAAGGTAGAATATGGTTGTTTCATATTAATTAAAAATTATTAATATATATATGATACTGGAGTAATTATTTAATAATGAAAATAACACATCAAGTGGATGTAATTAAAGAAATAAATTTGAATGAGTTTTCAAAAATAATTACATCTTCTTTAGTGGAATTATAGTAGATCTCTTATTTAGGGAACATAAGATGATATTAATGGAAATACAAGACCTATAGGACTTGGATAAAGATGTTATGAGAATTATTATGGTCTTGGTCAATATAACAGGCTCATGGTTGTGAAATGAATTGAAGTAAGGATTACCCATTTATAATTGTGGTGAGGGACACCCTTAGAAATCAACAAAATATTAAATTATAATAAATTATAATTCAATTGAAATTAAAAAATTGAAGAAGGATTATAATATAATATTATATTATTATTTAATATTATCATACAATAATATTTTTACATGTTCTGGTTTGACTTTAAACTTTATCAATTTAATTTATTTTAGATAACATAATTTTATTTTAATTACATTAAAAATTTATTAAAAATTAAAAGATGGTAATTGTAACTTATAAAATTTTAATTGGGTCCTAAATTAACAAATAATGAAATTTTCAACCAAAAAATAGTTAATATTTATTTTAATTTTTTTATTTTTAAAATATGTTAATAAAATACGCTTTTTATTAAAGGTCGTTAGTGTCAATTTTTACAGTACTGATTATTTTGGCCTTAAGGACATCCAAAAAACTATATAGAATCAAAAATACATTTAAAAATGAAATAATTTTTCATCATATTCTAGAATTTTATTTTAAAAACATAATTAACTAAAATTAAATTTATTTTAATATTTTTGATATCATTTATTTGATTATTTCATTAATAAAATAACTAATGCATCTTCATAATATAATTATTTAATGTAATTATTTTTCACATAAAAATAAAAAATAAAATACCATTATATATATATATATATTTTATATTTTAGAATAGAATCAATAGTCTGAGATATATTTCACGTAACACTATAGTAAATATAATATATTTAATAAAAGATGAGTGCTAAATTTTTGTCTTTTCCATAAATAAAATATTATAAATTTCATAATAACTTCCAAGTTATTCCAAAAAAATATAAAAAAATTTATATCACAAAAATAAGCATTTAGGTTTAAAATTAAATATAATATTTTCTTACAACCAACCTGTGTCCTCATGTGGACATATAAGTGATATTTAAGACAAAAAAAGTGATATTTTTGATTTTCGTTAATTTAAATAATAAAAAGTAATTCTTATGGAAAAGTGTCCAATAAATAACTCAAATTATAATTTATTTGTTAAATGGTCGAATATAAATAATCCTCTTAAATTTGGGAAATATTAGTGTAATTTTATAATCCTTTTCATTTTATTTTTATCCCAAATTTCAAAATTAATCATTTAATTTTAGTAAAGAGAAATTACCAAATTAACAATTAATATGGAAGAAGATAAATGGAAACTAATTAATAAATATGTAAATTATGATTCAAAATATTTAATCCATTTTAAAAATTCAATATATAGGTTTTTAGAAATTAATTTAAAATTAAACTTATAAAATGAAACAACAATTTTTTTTTGAAAGTCTATTTTTAATATAAAGATTGATCTTATATAATAATAAGGTATAGTGGTAAAATAAATTAAATTATTTATAGATAAATTGAATTTTTAAGTTACACAGAGATAAAATTTACATCATTTATAGACTTTTTGATATTATGAAATTGATAGTTTTATAAAAATCAGTATATTCATTATTCACATGAAAATAAATATTTTAATAAAAATCATAAATTTCACCCTCAGAAAATTTTGACATTAAACTTTTAAAAATGATTTTTATTTTGGTCGATATAATTTATAAAATTATAAACACTTAGTTTTAATAAATGTGTACAATTAAATGGTGGTAAACCTGCCTTTAAAAAATATAGGATTTTCTGCGTAAAAATTCATTTATTCTAATCAATTGCCTATAAAATGAATTTGGATGAATAAAAAAATATATTATTGAATATATAATATATATATTTAATAATTGGATTTGTACTATTCATTATTTCTAATTTAACAGGTTCGTTATAATGATAATATAATAATAATTCATTATTCGCAGTATATAAAAGGGATTTAATTTAAGATGAAACATACCATAAAATATTGGGGTGGTTTATCCACCCCTCATTCAGTTAATTGAATCCTTTAAATTATAAATTACCCTTAAAAATCAATATTGATACCTGAAAATTCCTTTGTGTAAATCCCAAATCATATAAATGGTTTATAAAACATCCTCCTAAAAAGAGGTAAATAGAAATTTAAAGGTCACCCATAAATAAGATTTCAAAATAGTATAAAATTTATGAAAATTTAGACATGGTAGCTAAATTAAACTATCATGTTATGATGAATATTGATATAGATAAATGTTATTATTAATTATAACATTAAAAAACAGTAAATTTGTGATCAGTTAAAAGACCATAGATTTCATAGTAAGAGAAGTCAATGGAATACAATTTTGATCCAAAATCATTTTACTGAGTTTTTGGTGTTCTTATAAAATATATATAGTAACATGATAAAATAAAACTACTTTTTAAAATTTCATCTCATCCTTTAGTTATGCTTTAATCTATATTCATTTAACCCCTTACATAATGAAATGACTGTTCATAATGAATTTCTCAAACCTGAAATTCTTTTAATGAATCATAAATTCTTCAAGTCATTACTTCCTCCAATAAAGGTCCCATGACTTATACTTTCACAAAATTATGTCATACCCACATCAAGTTAATCCCTCAATGCAAATATTAGCTTCTGTATTGCTATCCCTGCCAGCCCTTGATCAAGTAGATGATCAATGACGTTATCTTCCTTACCTCAGAATCCCTCAATCCACAAAAGATCAGTAGGTATGTCTTTATATCAATGGAATCCATTAAGTTTAATCACCAAGAATCAGTGTCTCACTGGGAAAAAATCTCTTGAGAGTAAAGATATTATAGAATGAGTAGTTCACCACCTCACATCAGTGTCTTTCACTCGAAGCATCAATTTGACAGAGCTCTCATAAGGATGTCTAGAATTCATCAAAATGCTTGATCCATGTTCAAATGACCTTATATTTTTTGGTAAGTGTCCCAAAAGACATCTCGGATCCCAACGGTCAGATATGTTCTTGGAAATGTTGATGGATTTGGAAACCTGGCACTCCAACGGTCATCTTGAAACATAAACAATGAAATTGTTTTATAATATATATTTAAATGGAATATATTTCATCATTTCAATAAAACGGGATTCCTTTAAATATGGTTTTATTCTCTAAATATGATAGAATGGGCCCAAAAATCATTTATCTCTTCCTATAAAATAAAACCATGCACAATATATGTGTATGATGATTTTTGTTAAGACAGTGAATAGTATTTATCTTTTGAGATAAATATTTAATGGTGTATAGGATGGTAAGCGTAATCGGCACATTCGATGGAAATCATATTTAGTGAGTATGATTTACATCGTATCTAGGGTTATAAATATAATCATGTAAAATAGTAAAACATATGAGAATGATTATTATCATAATGATATCATAAATCACAATGATGAAATATAAATCAAAATACCTTAAAGTAAACAATATATCCATTAATTTGAAAAGAGTGTTTGTTGTTACAAAGCAAAAAAGTAATATCAATTTCAAAAGAATATTTTTGGCTTAACAATGTACTTTTTTGAAATCGCAAACTACAAGTTAAAACAAATAGAGGTTCACAAAAGTGTATAATTTTTTTAGAAATGAAAATTTATATTTATCAAACTTTGATATTTTCAATCTCTTTTGAATATATTTTGATTATGACTATCCTCCCCCTATATGATATCAAAATATTTAATGATCATATTATAAAAAAAATTCTCCCACTTATGAAAAAATCCTTCTTTTAATTTTGATTTACCCATTCTGCTTATATTTATTACATTATTCCCCTATATAAAACGTTCTCCCACTTTTAAATTTTAAAATTTTTTATGGAAGATCCTATAATACTTGAAAAAGGTGTATAGAAACAAAACATGCGAGGAAATAAAGAATTTGATCATCTACAAAATGAAAAAGCAATTTTGTCCAAAAAAAAATATAAAACATTCAATGAAAAGAATTGAAAATTTCCAAAATATTCATTTTGAGTTTAAAAAAATTAAAACAAGAGTCAAAAAATATTTATTCTTTTTGTGTTTCCATGTATTTATCCTCCTTCACGAGATCTAAAATAACTGTATTTATTTTCATGAATTCCCTTCTCTCTTCCTTTAACATATCAATAGACTCCTATTGAGCCTATATACTCTCTTATTAATTTGAAGATTTCTAATATTGGTTACGAATACATTATTCTTGGATATAATACTTCTCTTCATGATCATGAATCTTTTTTGTTGAACCTTAACCTTTTCATCACAAGCCGGATTGTTTTGTACCAAAAGTCTAGTAATATTTTATATGATTTTAAATCTGTTGTTCAATAGAGAATTTTGGTTTTTAAAATAAAATACCCCATCCTTGAGTTCTTTGTGACTTTTAATTTCTAAAGAATGGAATTTGAATTTTCAAATTAAATCCTTGATCCCTCCAAGATGATTTTCTTATGATGAACTGATTTGTATTAAAAAAATAACTTTTATAGTGATTTTACTTATCATTATATTGAAATCCACTGAGATTTAATTCACCAGCTTTGTCACATATTCAATCATATTCTCTGGACTATTGACACATTCATAGACATTATAAGACCATTTAAAAAGTTTTTTGAAAGGATTTTTTATTCCAAGGAAGCCTTATTCAAATAAATTTACATCAACTTCATGATATATTAACCTATGTTTCATAATTTTGAAGATTACAATCTATCATTATGACTATCAGAAATTGATTAAATCAGTTCATCATGTTTTGGAAAATATGGAATGAACTTTCTCTAATTTTTCAATGCATACACAATGTATTCATCTCCTTTTATCAATACTGTTATTTTAGAATTGTGACCTTTTAAAAATTAAGAAGCTTACTATAATGAGTTCTAACAACCACGTACTAAAAATATTGATTTTGATTTTCCTCAAACTCCATTTCCTCTTCTTTTTATGAAATGTGGATTACTTTATAGAGTAAGAATTTTTTAAAAACTTGTTTTGATGATTAAATACCTAGAGATCGAAATTTGAAGGATATTTCATTATATGATTCAATAGGAATTTTATTTGAATAAGTAAATTTACTAGGAATATATTTTTCATGATTTTAATTTTCATTCGTTTATTCTTATTATTATTCTTCCCCTTTTTCCTATTCTTCTTCAACGTATTGATCAATTTTTCTAAAATCACTATCTTAATCATATTCTAGTTTTTTCTTTTGAAATTAATTTTATGGATCCAATTCTTCACCAATATTTTATTTTGTTTTCCATTTTTCTATTTCAATATGGAATAGATGGTCTTACATAAACATTTTTTTTAAACAATATCATTACTATATTTTTTACACCCTTTCACAACCTTTTGATATCAATGGCCTCATACTTTCTCTTCACATTCAATTTTTCTTATCTTTCCCCTTGAGGATTTTCTATGAATGGAATTTTTTTGGCAATATCCTCAGCAGGGTCAAGACCAAATTAGAGTTCACACACTTTCATTACTACTTTTTTTCTTCCTCCACTCAACTATAACTTCATTGGGTACTTTTTCCCTTTATTTACATTTTAGTGCATTAGTATTGGGATTTTCTCTCTTTCACAAGAAAAAATCAGCAACAATTGTTTTGAAACCTGTTGACATCCTCCAACTACTTTATTAGATTATTCAGTTTCAGCATATTTTTCTACCATATTTTTTTGTAAATTAAAATAAAATATCATCCTTTTTATCATATCGTCACTGATAAAGAGATATTTTAAAATATTTGGTTCTGAAATTATTTCCACCTTACACAACTTCAATCATTTAGTAAGAAACTTACTTATAATTCCATGAAAAATAATCAATTGATATTTTATCGCATATGACTTCAATTTGTTGATTGTCAAAAAGTTAAATCCCATCAGATTTATCATTCACGTTTTGAATAAATAGTTGTGTAAGAAAATATTAGAAACATTTAGCGTCTACTTATCACCCTTCATTAGAACTAAAAAACCATACATCCACAAATCTTTAAGATGTTGTTCTGAAAAAATATTATAATCATTTATTTTATCCTAGTAAATCAAAAAGTGATAATACTCTAATTTTTTCCTTTTAAAACCTCCTTGTTCATTAAGGACATTATTTGAAGTATGGATAGTGTCTCCCGCACAAGGTATTTCAAAAATAATTTCTTCTTGTTTTATAGATATGGTGAATTTTTTCATACATAGAAATGTATATCTTCATATCATCACTAATATTCACGATATAAGAAAAATCAAAAACATCATCAAAATGGAAATGATCCTAAATGGTTTTGGTTTCTTCAATACAAATAGACTTCCAGCCTTAAAACATTATATTTTATCTTAAATTAGAGTCATATTTATCAAAACATTACTTTTCAACTAAAATTTTTCATTTGAATTTAATTGATGAAAATTAATTTAGAGTCATCTCATTTAAAGGAATGTCCTGGGGAGAATAAAAAGTGGCCTCTATCATGAATACACAATATTTCTTTGATCAAAGACACTTTCAGATTTCACTATTTGAGAAGTAGAAGAGCTTCAATGCAAAGTAGAGAAAACCAATATGGAACAAAGAATGGGTTCTTCTATATAGTCAATGGAAATAAGACTGTTGCGCATATACGTCTCAGATTAGATCAAGAATATCTAGTGGTTGAAAAAAATTCAACTCTCAAGTTTTAAAAAAAATAATGAAAATTTATCATATTTTGGATGAATCCAATATAAGTTTTAAATTGAAATGAATAAAAAACAAAATAGAAATGAATTGAAATAGTGAAGGGTAATAAATAGTACATCTTAGAAACTGAAAATAGATTCTTTGGTTTAATTAGATTATTTATAAAAAATGGATACAAATTTTTTTTAGAAAATATTAATGAAAAATGCTACTTACTAAAAAAATTTATTACAAAAAATTATGGTTACTAAAAAAATTTGATTATGAAAATGTTGGATACGAAAAGATATTGATAAATAAAAATTTTAGTTACAAAAAAAAATTTAAATTATTTTTTCAATGAACGTTTTTTATTATGAAATTTTTTGTTATGAGAAAAAATTGACTATGAAAATTTTTTATATTAAAAATAATTTGATTAATTTTTTTTGTTACGAAAAAAATTTTGGTTAGGAAAATTTTTGGTTAAGATAAAATTTTGATTAAGAAAATTTATTGTTCTGAAAAAAAATTTGATTGTGAAAAATTTTTTGTTACAAAATAAGTTTTAGTTGTGAAATAATTTTGGTTAAGAAAATTCTTGGTTATGGAATAAAATTTATTTTGAAACTGTTTTTGGTTATTGAAACATATATACTCCCCCTTTCTAAAAGGATTTAAATTATGTAAGGAGATGGTTTATTATGAAGTATATATAAATGACTAAATTATAGTGAACATTCCAAAATTCTATTTAATATATTCAAATCTATCTGACTATAACCATTTTGTAAATATATCATCATGTTTTTCTTTCATTAAGATAAATTGTAAAATGATATCTCCTTTAAGTGTTTGATCCCTAAAAAATTGAGTCTTAATATCTATTTGTTTTTCATGTGACTGATGTGTATCGTTCTTTAAATAGAGATATTTAAATGGTTTTATCACATAGTATTTGAGTTTTCTTAAAACACATGCCATAATTAGTGAGTGTGTATTTCATCCATGACACCTGAGCACAACATCTTCTAGCTACCACATATTCAGATTCTTCAGTGGAATGTTCTATTGAGTATGGTTTTATTTATAACCAAGAATCTAAAAATCACTTGAGAAATGACATGTTATGGATGTATTTTATCAATAAATTATAAAACCCCCAAAGTCGGAATCTGAAAAACATTTTAATTCAAAATAATTTTTAGAAGAGTAAAATTTTCCAAATCCATAGTTCTATTTAAATAATAAAAAATTCCTTTAACGGGTTTTAAATGGTATTCTTTTAGATTTTATTGATACATTTTACATAATAATACTTAAAACATTAATTTTGGACTATTCGATATAATGTATATTTGGTTTCTTATCATCCCTCTAAAAGTTATTGGATTTACTGGTTTACCTTATTCATCAATTTCAAGAGTATTTGAGGAACTTATTAGAGTAATAATCTATTTTGTATTATCATATTCATATTTTTGAATAATATCATTAATATACTTATATTGGGATATATAAGTCCCTTCTGGTTTTTGATATTCTTAAAAACCAAGAAACAATGTTAACTCACCCTTTATACTCTTCTGAAACTCATATTTCATAATATTCAAAAATACTTTTTTAATGATTACTTAGTTGATCTGAAAATAATTTCATCAAAATAAATTTTAATCTTCAATTTGTTTTTTTAATTTACTTATAAAAAGGTTTGGATCATCAGTTCATTTAACATAATTTTTTTGAATAAAAAATCAGGTTAATCTATCAAAGTAAACTCCATGGGATTGTTTAAGGCCATATAAAGCATTCGTATGTTTGTAAACAAATTTAGGATTTTTTTATCGACAAAACTATGAGTTTTTTTAATAAAAACATCTTCTTGTACATATCTATTAAGAAAATAACACTTCACATTGATTTGAAAATGTTTGATATTAATGAATGATTCAATGGTTAAATGTATCCAAATATATTCATGTCTATCTATTGAATAATGGGTTTATTAATAATATATTCCCTCTTATTTATTATAACCTTTATAAATTATTCATCCTTTATTTCTAATTATTATTATATTTTTATCAGATTTGTTTCTAAAATCCAATTTTACTTAAATTATAGATGTGCATTTACGTCTTTCAACCATAGTTCATACATTATTTCATTAAAATTGTTTTAATTAATCATTCATTGATTAAATACAATATTCATCACATAAAACCTCATTAACACTTTTCTATTCGAATTGATAATGAAATTATAGAAGTTCTATTTCCTTTCTCAAATAAATTCTATTCCTTACAAGTTGATTTACATCAGCAATTATAATATCACCTAGATGATTCTTAAAAATGTTATTTTGGATTTATAACACATGCTCATCAACATAACCTAGAATGTATTCTCAAGTGAATACTTTAGTAATAGTTTCATGAGTATTTTCTTAAATAAAATATTATTCTATGAATGTTTGATAATCAGATTTGGAAAACACATCAGAAGATATAGGTTGGGGTAGTTTAAAAAAAGGGATCAATTTAATCAAATTTACGTTTCCACAAGAGTACAAAAATTTTTATTGAAGACACTATATTCCATATATGTAGTGGAATATCCTATGAAAATACCTTCAATGGATTTGGGTGAAAATTTATGTTAATAATATTTTTTATTCAAAATGAATACTTTGCATCCAAAATACATTGAAGAATGATACTTTTACTTTTCAAACATTATATAACTCATAAGGTGTTTTATTAGGAATTTATCTAATTATAAATTGATTTAACGTATAACATGAAGTACTCAATGATTTAGCACAAAAATGTAATATAATTTAATATTCACTCAATACAGTTCCGCTTATCTCTTAAGTAATATGATTTATTCATTCAACAACACCATTTTGTTGAGGAGTTATGAGAGATAAAAAGTTATGTGTAATGATTTTATCACTACAAAATGTTTCAAAATCATAATTTACACATGAACCACTATGATCAATACAAATAGTACTAAATGAAAGTATTTTATCTTTTTTAGATTTTTCTAAAACTGTTTTAAAATAATAATAGTCTTCATATTTTTTTATGGAAAAAGACGCAAGTATATTTGGTGTATTCATCAACAAAAAAAATATATAATACTTTCCTGCAATACTTCCATTTTGTGTAGGACCCAATAAGCCCATGTACACTTACTATAAATCATCAGATGTTAATACTTCACTAGTACATTTAAATCTCGACATATTTTTATTTTCGTATTGATAAGGTTCAAATATGATTGAATATTAAAATATAGGTTCCAATAGATCCTCAATAGGTATTTTGTTAAATAATTTATTTAGGTTCCAAAGGTTTTAGTTTCCAAACCTTTTACGCCATCACCAATATTGATATTCCATTTCACTAAGGCAAGGTAATTCTTGGCTTCTATGCTCTTGTACATTAAGTTTGTATACATTCTCAGACTGATGGGAAGAAAAAATGAATTCATCCTTGAAATTTTGTACTAAAGATTTATCATTACTATAATTCATAATGTAAACATGATCACATAATTAACATATGATAATAAGTTTGTGCTTAAGATCCTTAACAAATACTACATTTAAAATTAAAGCTCTTCCAAGGAGAACAACATTACCAATAACCACAATCATTTCTTGAGAAGGTTCTCTAAACACAACTCTTCCACTTTTAATTTCAATAATATTTTCAAATATGTACTTTTTAGAAGTAATATTCATAGAAAAAAACTATCCATGCACCATATTTTGTTCTTGTTTTTATATCCCTTGTTTTCTGAAAAACAAAAGAATTAGACTTTTAGAATCCAAACATTCTGGGATCCAAAAATGATAGAAAGAGAAATTTTGGGAACCCACATATGTTTTGGAAAATAGAATTATGGAACCCAAAAGATTGAATTTAATTACATGGAAAAAAAATCTATTGACCTCCATATTGACATTTGGCACAAAAGGGGTCAGTTTTTGAAACAAAATAATTATCACTAAAAAATGAATTTGAATGAGTATATCCCATTCATGAAGTATTACCTTGTTTAAAAATATTTTTTTACATTTTGTAAAAACGTTCTATACTAGTGGTAGATTTTGAAAAAAAAATAACTGTAATGAAAATATTTCAAACATTAGTCTTAAAACAATGTTCATATCAACATTTTTATTAGATTATGAATTGAGTTTTTGATATAAAACATTTTTCTCAAAAATATCTTTTTTAAAATATTTGGAAAGATTATCCTCTTAATAATTAGCATCCTCAGGGTTTTTAGAAGTATAATAAATTTCAAAAAATATATATCACAATATTTAGAGAGATCTGATAATTCTTCTATTTGACAATTTATTCAAGCATTTTCTTTTTCATGTTTCTTACTAAATTTGTAATTTTCATTATCAATCTATTTAGAAAATCTAAAAACCTCTTCATGTAATGGAAAATTATTATTATCACTTGATGAGGATTATTATTCATATGAAGATGAGGAATTATTCTTATTAGGATAATTTACACTTAAAGACATATTGGATAAGGAATCAGCAGTGTGTACCATTTCCATGAAACATTGATTTTCAGTAGGTATTTTAGAAAGAAGTCCAATATTAATTTTTCTAGAATACTCATTACCTAAAGATTCATCTAAATAGTCTCATCCACTAGCACTCCAGGAGTCTTTTTCCTTTAAGAATTTGTTTCTTTTCTTTCTTTCAATACTTTTTCTAATTCCTCTCAGAATTTCTTTATTTTTTTATTATTTTAATCATTGTATAATTAGGTATTATTTGACCATCTTTTTTTCATTAATAATAGTTAACATTAATATCCTTTTTATCCTGGTTAATTTTCTTGTATTCATAATGAAAATATTTCTTTCCAACCATCTTCTTCATACTTCAGGCAAGATTTCCAAATCCATTCTCTAAATGTCATGATTCACTTGACTCTGATTGAACAAAAAATTTCATTGATTGTGTAGACATAATAACTTTCTCAGGAGTCTTGGATTTATTTTTATTTGAAGTAGAAGGAAAAGAAACTCCAAAATTCTTTTTCTTTACCATTTATACATCACATTTAACGATTTCTTCACGTTGAAATAGAGTTCCAAACAACTCATAAAGAGTAACACTTATAACCAATCATGATTCACCAATTTCAGTTTTTTATTCCCACTCATTATACATGGGGATTATGATCTTATCAATAAGGGATTTATCATCAAGTTGTTCCTTTCAAAAGGATTATAAATTATTCACATTTTTCTTAAAATACTGTATATTTAAAATAGGTTCTCTATAAGGAAACTCAAAATCCTGATAGTCTACTCTTAGTATATCAGTTCTAGTATCAACCACCTTAGATGTACCAAATTGAGTAATCTCTTGTTTCTTCCATATTCTATTATATTCTTCACAATATAAATTCTGGATATAAAAAATTATATTCATAGACAAATGTAATGTATTTTTTACCTTATAATTCAACTGATATTTTTGATTCTCTTGATTAGTAAAATGTCTAACTTAAATGGAAGGAATTTTATATTCTCCCGTCATTATAAAAATGTTATCAAATCATTTTTTGACCATGAAATTATTCATTCGATCACTCCAATATTCATAATTGTAGCCATAAAAAATTGGTGTTCATATAGGATTGAGATAGGCAATTGAACCGACGTTATGTTCTATAATTATTAAAACAATACAAAATTTCATTTTCCACAATAAACATTATGGTGACAAATATTTAGAAATAAAAATTTTACAAATTAAATATAACTTACATGGAGGTATAAGGTAAGAAAATTTATAAGAAGTTTTATAAGAATTTAAAACCTCTTCTAATACAAATTGTTGGATTCTAATGTATATGAATATAGAACAATACAATAGGGGGTGAATTGATGTTTTAAAAAATAACATTTTTATCCAAAAATGAATTTAGGATGAAATAATTTAAACTAATTCAATTCTAAGAACCTATTAATGTATTAACACATTAATCTGATGGGGCCTTCGGTCTGATTATAAAAGTATTGTAATCGGGTTGGTTTCTATAATGTAATCAAAATGCCTTAATTAAAATTATTCGTATTCATGATTGAAATGATTAAAATAGAGTTAGAGTGTAATATTTCATAATCAATATTGTTATGATTTTATGAGTAAAACAATACAATGATTCAATCATAAAGCATACAGAATCATAATAAGTAATTGAAAAGATCATAATCATAAAAATTGTAATTAAAAATATAATAATTTGAGTATATTACTAATGTTTTGTAATAAGAATGGTTATGATAATCAAAATAAGAAATATGAAAATTAATATATAAAATGATTCAATTTCTGTTACAAAATAGTTGAAATGTAAAAGAATAAAATTATTTTAACCCAACGAGAAGGGTACCCAATAACCTTGGATAAGGGTCCATTGATTTATTTTGTCAAATAAGGACTATGTTACCCACACCAAGGTAAGCCCTTGATGCAAAGATATTCTTCTATATTACTATCTCAACAATCCATCGATCATGTAGTTGGTCAGTGACTCTTTTTTCCTTTCCATAAATTCACTAGACCTGTAAAAGATCGGTACATATGTATTCCTATCGAATGAATTCCTTGATCATAATCACCAATGATCAGTGCTGCACCATGAAAAGAAAAACTCTTTATATTAACAAGTATGTTCAATGAGAAGTTCTCAGCATGCCTTCAGAGTCTTTCTCATGAAGTATTATTTTGACAGAGCTCTCTTAGGGATGTCTTAAATTCGTCAAAAAGTTTTTTGCACGTTCAAAATGGTCTAGTATTTATAGGCCAATGTCCTAATGGTAATATAGGATTTAAATAGTCAAATTTATTCCTAAAAATGCGAAGGGACTTGGAAACATATCACTCCAATGTTCATCTTGTAACTTAAACAAATACATTGTTTGATAACACATATTGAAACAAAGTATACGACATCATTTTGATAAAATGGGATTCCTTTCAATTTGATTATGATTTCTTGATATGATAGACTGGGTCCAAATAGAATTCATCCCTTCTTGATAAAATAGTATTTTGAATAGTATATGAGTATGATAATTTCAGTAAAGGAAGAGAATTTGATTTATAGTGTCAGTGCTATACTGAATGGTGTGTAAGATGGTAATCATATTTGGCATGTCTGGTTGAAGTCATATTTAGTGAGTAAGATGTAGATCATATATGGCATCATAAAAATATTCAAGTAAAATAGTCAAACATATGGGTGTGATTATTATCATAATCTTACAAAAATTTGTAATCATAAAATGGAAATCGAAATCCTATAATGTAAACAATATATGAATTAATTTGAAGAGAAATATTATGAGTTCCAAAAAAAGGAATAGAAATGTAAAAAATGTGACTTTTTACTCAACACCATCAAATCATTAACCACCTTCATTATCACAAATACGGTCTATTTATTGTTACCTCTACATCATGCAAATATTTAGGGTTATCTTTCCAATGTCATGTATATTCAAAAATATAAACTTACAACATAATCAATTTTCTTGATTATTGCTGTTATTCATCACATACATCCAATTCCTTGAAGAATAAGTATTATAGTACAATCCTTATATATCTCATGTCTCTTATGACTAGTGAATTATAGATGATATACTCAAATAACAGAATTCATGAATCCAAACACATGAATTTTTTTAATTCCTCCACATTTGGAGTTGTAGTATAAGCCTTACCATGATCCATTATCATCATTTAATGTATATTCAGTTGATTCTCAATAAATTTATTTTCATAGTGTCTCATCTCTTTGTAGTTAAAAAATTGAACAATGGAAAAAAAATTATACCCTTTTAAAGATATGAATATTGTCCATGTCTACACATTTATTTCGAACTCCAGTTTCTTTTAAGTAAGCACCAATGTGTTTCTTCCAATAATTACCCCTTGTTAGAAAATAATTCATTCTCTTCTTTCCATTGTCCATATTTTACCTAGATGTACTCTTGATCTTGGGCTTCCCAAAAAACTGATAATACATATATAATTCATTAGTAATCTCTAAATAATAGGATCTTATGTCCTCATATGATGAGAATAGTTTAGAGATTTGTTTCCTTTGATAGATTGGAATATAACCTTCAAATAAATTATCCTTCTTACTCTTTGTATCAAGTGAGTCGTTGAAGTTCCCATTCATTCTTCTTATGTCTATATAAAAAGGATGACGTACACTAGATTAGGTCATCCCACATTTTATAATCATAAAAATAGTAAAATTATTAACACTAATTGAAAAATTTATTCAAATGTAATCTTGTATAGATTTTTTTAGGGATTTTAATATCTATTTATCATTAAAGTCTATCATAGGTTTATATTCACAAATCTATGTGTTCCAAAATCTATTAACAAATATCTCTACTAAAATAACTCTAATACCAATTGAAAATTACCTGACCTTACTATCCTATTGTACAAGCCGTAATTTATTATATTGTAATAGATACATGATCTTATCCCAATGTACAAATTATTTTAGTATTTTTGGAATCTAGTTGACATGCATGAATCAAACATTACAATTTAAAATATAAAATACAACATATTAAATCCTTTGAGAACACTATTATTCTCCTATATAATCATTGTATATCCATTATTGTGGACTTCTCGACATCATGGGGAAAATTATAACATAATAAAGAGGTGAGCTCAGACTCCCAGTTAGAGTATACATACAATTGAATCTATCTTAAACTAGCATAATTTTTTTATAGAAAGGTAAATAACTAAAATATATTACATTGGCACAATGAATGGAGAACAAAATTAAATAATAAACGAAGATAAAATAATACCACATATATAGTTCACATGGTATATAAAAATTAACCATGGATATTATACTAACCTAATAATCACATGGAAATCATTAACTAATTTCATAATGAGGAAATGCATATTGTCGAACATCTAAAACTCACCATCGATGCATCATGGAAAGAATCTAATATCATCAAGGCTTCATGCAAAGAATTTAATACTGTCAAGGATTCAAGAAAATAATCTTATAATATCAATGACGTAATAAAAGAATCTAAAATATTCATGGATTAACACCATTAATATAATACTATGAAGGCTTCATGCCAAAATTCTAATATTATCAAGGAATCATGCCAATAATCGAGTTCTAACAAAGATTCTTGCATAGAATCTACAATATTAAGGTCCAACACATTAATAATATGAAATTCATGAAACATAATATACATAGAAATTATTATTTAAACTAGAATTCAAAATATAAACACTTTTCTCATTCAATAAACATAATTATAAAACATCCATAAAAATATGGTGAATGGCACCAAAATATTACATCCTCATTCAAATTGGTAATAAAATATTCAATAAATTAAATTTAATGTTATTATAAGATATCAAAATAAGTAAATTAAAATTTTGATTGAGTATTTTTACCTAGATACAATTATATGATCACATCTTGAGGAAAATACTATTTTTATCTTTTAAATCACTTCTTTTTAAAAAGGTGCACAGTAAAAAAGAAAATAGTTTCATTGAAACCAAAACATGTAATATTTTATAGGAATATTTAAATTTTAAGGAATCATGAAACTGGGAAAATACTATTAAGATGTTATAAGTTAAAAAACAATCATTTTAAATTTTGAAAAAATAAACATTTAAAAGTGTATTTTTAAAATAAAGTCACTTACAAATGTCTTATCATTGATGTGATTGTTAATAAAAATAATAGATTATTTATATTAGATAAAAATACACATAAAATAAGTTTAAATACAATATAATATAATAAAAATAAATTTCACACATAATCATATCATGAAGTACTCAATAGAGAAGAAGTTTAACCCAATTAATGGAAATGGGATTACGAATTCCCTAACATCAGGTTCGAATTATTTGAAATGTGTCTGAATCTTATGTATTGTTATTTGAAAAATATTATTTACTTGTAAAATATACATATTAATTTTTATTATATCATATATTAAACCCTTATAACATTTTAATAGTCACTTTTCAGTTATATTTCATTATTACAACTTTTTAGGTTTAAGCTTCTTTATTTTCCTATGAATGCATTATCATGTAAGTCCCAGTTATCATGAATAAGATATAACACCCCGAGATTTTTTGAGATATATTATTTTTAATTTCTTTGATGTCTTATATTATACACTACACCATGATTATCGTGTACTATACGTAGCACCGTATTAGCTTGCAGTATACGTAGCACTATTCTTGGCTTGTGTTACACACAATTTCAAGTTTGTTTTGTGGAAATTATTCTACGCAACATTAAGTATAGATTTTGTTTAATGAATAAATGAAATAAGTTTTTATTATGTTATATGCAACACCAAACAGAGCATTCACTACACGCAGCCCTAACTTAGCTTGCATTACACGCAATCAAGACCTTCTTCGATAGCGTGTGTAGTACGCCATACCAAGTTTCACTAAACAATATATTATTATAATAATATTATGAACTAGCTGTTATGAATAGTAATACCTAATTTTAAATTTTTTTTTAAATTTTATCTTTCAAAATGGACTTCATTTTTGGATTCGGAATATCAAAATTAGCATAGGGTGAATTTTTGGTATTTTTCTTAACACTTTCAATTTTTGATAAATAGTGAAAACACTGGGTTAATATTTAAAAACCGACTTTTTATTTAAAAAATTATTTATTTTATTTAAATTTATATTAGGTAAAAATTGATACATAATACCTATATATGTTCAATGTAATTCATTAGAGTCATTTTATAATAATTTTAGATATATATTTTTGTTTGACAGTTTCACCGTCTTTTACCTACCTCCTATGAGCTTTTTCAAACTTACATAAAACCTACTTTTACCGCTTATGTGAGGGAATTTCAAAAATTTGAGAGACACGATTAATATCAAGGAGTAAAATGTGGATCAATAACATAAAAATAATTTTTGGTGAATAGTAACTTTTTACTTTTATTTACCACGGTTAAAAGTAAATAGGGCAATTATGGTTAAAAATGATATCGTTATTACCCTAAAACATGTCCTAATTCTGTTGGATAAGTATAATTCGACCAAAAACAACCATTTGAATAAAATATTACCCTTTAGGTCCACTTTGATTAGATTAGGACATTAATTATTATTTTCTTTAAAAAAGAGTTAAAATAGTTAAAATCCCTATTTAATAACTAAAAAATTTTCAATATGGGATTATACATTAGATAAATTCTACTATAAATATTCATTAGAAAGATAAAAATATATCCTACTTAATGGTAGTTTAATTATAATTTTTAGAAATTAAATAATTTAATTTATTTATTTCAGAACAGTGATGCAGTAATTACCTAAATAATGAAATATTAAAATAATTGGTATTATAAATACCCAAATAAATGTAATTTGAGACTTTTTATGAATTAAACTAATTTTATAGTTTAATATGACATGTTATTATTGATTTAATTAACATATTTTGAACTAATCAGGCTGTTATAATATTCACAAAAATTAATTACCAAATAGTGTCAAAATTGAAAAAAAATAGTTTTTAAAACAAATATTATATTATTAATTGTTATAATTTTCCTAAAAATATAAGGTTCGGAAAATGACTTAGATAAGGTTATATATATTAATAATGAACCAATTGGGGTTCATTTGGTTGTTATATATGTTTATTAATCATGTAGTGTAATAAAACAAGAAGAGATGACAAAAGTTAAATTATTTAACTTATAGTTAAATATAAAAGATACGGTTAAAATATCAACCTAAAAATGTCTAAAACCTATTGGATGAGAGGATTTCGACCCATCACCACGTTATCTTCGAAATAAATCTATTTGGAGCTATTATTAACTGAATATTACTTTATTGTAAAATAAGATTTTAAGTTTTTCCAAAGGTTCTCCGCTCCTCCCTTATAAAAAGGGCACAGATTCCCTCTTCACTTCACACCATTTTTAGCCTTAAACCTCGACCAACCCTTGAGAATTACTCTACTCAACCTATCTAGTCACATCATAGAGGTTGTTTTCTTCTAAAAATACCAAATCCATTTCCCTACAAAGAAGTTTAAAAGAGGTGCGTCGATGAAGAGGTAATCTCTTTTACCGACTCTTTCAAATTTTTTTCTTCTTCTACTTCCTCTTATTTATTTGTTTCATTATAAAGTAATAACATCAGTATTAAATATATAATAATATGTTATTATAAACATTAAAAAAACCTATTTCACCTTTTATCCATCTTATGGAAAACAAAATCATCGCACGTGCGTACGTATGGAATACCGTCTCCACGCCGTGGTGTAATCTGTTTTCGACCACCACCTTACTTAGATGGGTATAATGGTGTAAATAAATAACTATATATTATTATTGTGAAGTGATATATATTCATAAATATTATACATATACTTCAATACAATTCCATGATTTTGAGAATGATATCATTGCTTGTGCGTACGTATGGACTACCGTCTCCACAACGCGATGAGATTCATTCTCCATGTTAACCATTTATGAATGATAATAAAGTATATATAATGAATAATAATGAAATATATGACATAATAATGATACTGGATTTATGTTTATATATATATATATATGTATTTCATCTACTTATTTCCATTTAATCCAATAAGGAAATGAAAATAGCGTTCATGCATACGTACGGCCTACCGTCTCCATAAACAGTGTATTTCATTCCATTTATCGATCTATCATATATATATATATATATGTATATGATGAATATATATTATATAAAAATCATGTTTTAAATTAATGAATTAAGTAAATCAGGATATAAGTAATAATTTCAAGAAGAACAAGTCGAAACACGTACAATAAATGAAACGATTTTACCAAAATCACTACTTTTACATCGAATTTACAAAAGAACGGGTAATATAAAGTCATAAGAAAACTATATATGATGTAATAACAATTAATATTATTCTTTAATAAGTAAATGAAATTATTTAAATTATTATATAGGATGTTCGGATACATACGAAGAATATCAGACATAAGGTAAGGGATAACTATTCCAATCTTGCTCTTATCTAAAATTGTTTATTTGTAAGTATTTACTAGGGTTTTTGTTATCATCCATGTCCCTACTTTCTAAAAATGTTTTCATGTATGTTTAATGGACCTTTTACCCATTTTTTTAATTTTACCACATGTTATGAATGAAATCTTACTTTTGTTTACCACACGATGAACTTTTTGACTTTTCCGAAAAAAGTACGAGGAGAATGTTATTTTTAACATTTACGGCGTGAATGGATATTTATGGTTTCATAATGCCTCATTTTTATGAAGATTCCTCTACAAGATTTCAGGATTATTTTCAACAAAAACCTTTCCTTTTAAAATTTCATGGCATTTTGTGAAAATAAAATTATTTTGAAGAAGAAAGGATATTTTCCTCAAGAATTCATTTCAAGTGTTTTATCAAAACTATTTTCCATCTAAAATGACATTATTTAATATGTTTATGTTTCAAGTATAATGTATCAATTATTTACATGTTTTTATTATTCTTATGATGAAATTATATCCATTTTTTATATGGATTATGTTATGATGGCATGATGTTTAAGAATCTCATTCTACTACATGGGTTATGCTATGATGTATGATTTATGATTTTGTGGAACATGAAAGAATGATTTCATTATGAGATGGGTGGGACCTATATCTCACTCCAATGAATTTGGTAAAAATTTATATATCATGAGATAGACATGGTTGGAATGGTAGGTTTTTCTGGTTTAGTAATACAGGACTGGAATGAGGAGTGAACTCGATTCAGAAAGGGACTTTGTCCACTAAGATGGTATTGGCAGCAATGCCTTGGATACTATGGAAATAATATCATGTGATTAATGGTTTCCACAAACACATGTTATATTCACATTCTATTTTATCATTATTGATGTTCCGTTATGATATATTCCTTACATACGTCCAAGATTTATGTCTTTGCTTAAGATTTTGATGTTTAGATTTTTGGTTCACGTTTTTGAATTCAAATGTTTATGGATGGTTTTATGTTCTCTATGTTTACCCTTACTGGGAATTTGAGATCTCCTTTTAAATGTTTTATTTTCCCCAGGAATTAATGAAAGGTTTTAGGTATGAAAACCAAAAGGGGGAGATATTTATGGGAGATGTTGAAGATCTTTCACCATGATTAGAAGATTACATTCCGAGTTTCCATAGACACTAAAATAATACGATCTTTGGGCATTATTTTTTGTCATGTATTAAGTATTCCGAAAAATTAATGTAATTCCATGTACGTCACTCTTTGAGTCTCTAATGTTGGTATCATAGTGAAGGTTTATTTAACCTTTGGAAACTAGGATGCGAAAACTTTAGTGAGATCTCTAGAGATATTTTTATGGTATGTCTAGGGATGTCCCTAAGGATAAGTATAAGTATAGGTTATAGTCCTAGAATTACGGCAATGATCTTAGAATTTAACCTAAGATGTTTGATATTGAAGGTAATCCCCCTTGATTATGATTTTGGCCTCTCACACTATTCTTTTTGGGTTTTAGAAATTGGCTGGAAATGGGAAGATTCACGATAATGGAGGATATGATGGACAATGGAATGATATTCTTCATGAGAAACCAAATGAAATTGGATCTGGAGGTCCACATATCGTTATTATGCCTAATCATCAATCTCATAATATGATCAATAATCTCAACATTGGTATGATTTTCGAATCAGCTAATAAGAGATAGATAGAGTTTCATGATGATAATAGAGGAGACAAAGTTCAATTTCTCTCATGTAAATCATGTGGGAAGAGGAATCAAAGAAAATGATTCAAAGGAACTGGAAGATGATTTGGGCGTGGAAACGAAGGACACAAATCTAGTAAGTGAAAAAGAAAATGTTCATTTAACACCATCGAAAAGGATAATGGTATTGCTACGACATCAATAATGATTAGATGTTTTAAATGTGAAATGTATGGGCATTATTCAAACCAATGCCTTAAGGGAAAATCTCATGAAAAGAATCAGCATGGTCATATGGGTTGTATTTATGTGGATGATGATGAAGAGAATATAAATGATATATGAGATGAAATAAATTATGAAGCTCAGTCAGTGGTTTAAGAAGTTAGTGGAATGATTGTTTGTTTATCAAGAATAATGTATGGTACTATGGAATAAAGAATCATCTAAGGATTGTTACACTATTGTTTTTCCTAAAGTAATTGAATGTATATGTTGAATGGTACTGGTAACCATGAGAGGTTATTCAGATATTTTTGGAAAGAAGATGATATGCGTATAATTAATGGATAAGGAGAAAATAATATGTTTGATAGTATTCATGAGCTCATGATTGATATAAGGACTAAGTGATATAATGGTTTGAGTATATTGATGTTTTGGGATTTTGGTAAGTGGAAAGAGTTAACTTTTGACAGCACTCAAGTTTTCAATAAGGTTCTATGGTAATTCATGTTTCAAAAGAATACAGGATTAAGGTATTCACATGTTTGGAATGTGACAAAAAAGATATATCATATGATATATGGGGTATAAATGATGGTATTCTCGTGATTTTTATGTAACCTTTCACGTAATCATTTTATTTATACTATGAGATTGGACAGATGTATTATGGATAAGCCTAAAGATTGGAATGGATTATGTTGAACATCAGCTATTATTATTTAAGGATAGAAATTTTATTCAATATTAATTTTGGAATGTTATGATAGTATAGTTTTAGAAAAAGGAAAACCCATAGGATGGGAGACAACCCATCGTGTTGGACAAGGTTGCAGGAATCGAACCCACAAATGAAGTGAAACATGCCTTTATCGCATACCAATGGCCTACAGGAAATCCATGGTTAGTAGAAACTAGTTTTATTTTATTAAGAAATATGATAGATGAAGTATATGTCCATTGTTGGAATCATATTCGATTTATCTCACCATAGATGGACTTGTGTATTTTTAATAAATTATGCTAACCTTTTTATGATAGAAACATATGGAATGATTTATCATTCTATCGCATGATCTGCTAACAATTCATGAATGACAAATGCAACTTAATTTATTTAAATAGAGATGAAGTGGATCTTTTTCATGGAATGACCAACGATGATATTACACAGAAATCAAGTAAGTATTTCTCCTCATTTAAAAGTTCATCAATATTAGGGAAATGATCTTGAAAACCAAAAATGTTGTCATAGTGCTCTTATATCTGATGAATCAGATGGTACCTTAGATCATCACAAATTTATGGCTTTGTGATTGTTGGCTTTTTCATATCCATGTCCTCTACCACTCTTTATCAGAAGTTGATGGTTATATTTCTCTTCCATATCCATATTTTCACTTATATTGTCTTATGTGGAAACCCAGTGCTGAGTTACTTTGGGTGACTATTATGATTCTAACTTCCCTTTTTGAAATAAAGTTTTAGTATTCCTTTTTACGATGTGGGTTTCTATGAAAAAAACTTTCAAGTAGTAAACCATTTATAACCGCGACGAATTTCGAGGACGAAATTCATTTTAATGGGGGTAGAATGTAACACCCTGAGATTTTATGAGATATATTATTTTTAATTTCTTTGATGTCTTCTAATATACACTACACCAAGATTAGGTTGTACTATACCCAATACCGTATTAGCTTGCAGTATATGCAACACTATTCTTGGCTCGTGTTACACACAATTTAATGTTCGTTTTGTGGAAATTATTCTACACAACATTAAGTATAGATTTTGTTTAATGCATAAATGAAATATGTTTTGATATTTTTATATGAAATAGCAAACGGAGCTTTCACTACACGTAGCCCTGACTTGGATTTCCTTACATGAAATCAAGACCTTCTTTGATAGCGTGTGTGGTACGCAATACCAAGTTTCACTAAACGAGATATTATTATAATATTATTATGAACTAGCCGTTATGAATAGTAATAACCATTTTTTAAAATTTTATAAATTTTATCTTTCAAAATGGACTTCTATTTTTTGATTCTGAATATCGAAATTTGCCTAGGGTGAATTTTTGGTATTTTTCTAAAAAAAATCAATTTTTGATGAACAGTGAAAACACTGGGTTACTATTTAAAAACCGACTTTTTATTTAAATATTTAAATATTTTATTTAAATTTATTTTATGTAAAAATTAATACATAATACCCATATAATTTCAATTTAATTCATTGGAGTCATTTTATAATAATTTTAGATATATAATACGTTTATTGAACTTTCACCGTCTTTTACCTACCTCCTAAGAGATTTTTGAAAACATATATAAAACATAATTATACCACTTTGGTGAGTGGAATTTTAAAAATATGAGAGTAATGGTTAATATCAAGGAATAAAATTTGGTTCAATAAGATAAATATTATTTTTGCTGAATAGTAATGTTTTACTTTTATTTACCACAGTTAAAAGTAAATAGGGTAATTAAGGGTAAGAATGATATCATTATTACCCTAAAACATGTAATAATTCTATTTTCTAAGAATAATTCGACCAAAAACAACCTTTGTAATAAAATATTACGTTTTAGGTCCACTTAGATTAGATTATGGCATTTATTATTATTTTATTGAAAAAAGAGTTAAAATAGTTAAAATCAATGTTTAATAACAAAAACATTTTTAATATATTATTATACATATTATAAATTTGACTATAAATATTCATTAGAAAGATAAAAATATTTCATACCTAATGTTATTTTATTTATAATTTTTAGACTTTAAATAATTTAATTTATTTATGACACAATGGTGATGCAGTAATTACCTATATAATAAAATATTAAAATATTTGATATGATAAATACCCAAATAAGTGTTATATGAGAACTTTTATGAATTAAACAAATTTTCTAGGTTTATATGACGTGTTAGTATTGATTGAATTAACTTTTTTCGATATAATCATGCTGTTATAATTTTCACAAAAATCAATTACCTAATAGTGTCAAAATTGACAAAAAATAGTTTTTAAAAAAAATATTATATTATTAATTGTTATAATATTCATAAATATCTATGGTTCTGAAAAATGTCTTAGATAATGTTATATATATTAATAATGAACCACTTGGGGTTCGTTTGTCTTGTTATTGTACTTTTATTAACCATATATTGTACGAAAACAAAAAGACACGGTAAAAGTCAAATTATTTATCTTAGAGTTAAATATAAATGATAAGTTTAAAATACTAACCTAAACATGTATCAAACCTATTGTTTGAGATTATTTAGACCCATCCCCACATTATCTTTGAAATAAATCAATTTTGAGCTATTATAAACTGAATATGACTTTATTATAAAATAATATTTTATGATTTTCAAAGGTGCTCGTCTCCTACCTTATAAAAAGGGCACACCTTCCCTATTCTCTTCACACCCTTTTGAGCCTTTAATATCATCCAAAAACTAACAATTCCTCTTCTAAACCTCTCTATTTACATCATAGAGGTTCTGGTATTCTCAAAAGACCAACTCTTGTCCCCTAAGAAGATGTTTAAAGGAGGTCTGTCGAGGAAGAGGTAATCTCTTCTAGTGACTCTTTCAAGTTTCGTTTTTCTTCTACTTCTTCTTCTTTATTTGTTTCATTATAAAGTAATAAAATAAGTATTAATTATATACTGATATGTTATTATAAATATTAATCATCTCTATTTAACCTTCTATCCATCCTATGGAAAACGAAATCACCGTACCTGCGTAAGTACGGAAACCGTCTCCACGTCGTGGTGTAATCTGTTTTCGACCACTACCTTACTTGGATGGGTATAATGGTGTAAATAAATAACTATATATGATTATTGTAAATGATATTTATTCTGAAATATTATACAAACACTTCAATACAATTCCACGATCATGAGAATGATATCATTGCTCGTGCGTACGTACGGACTACCGTCTCCACGACGCGATGAGACTAATTCTCCATGTTTACCATTCATGAATGATTATAAATAATATATAATGAATAATAATGAAATATATGACATAATAATGATACTGGATTTATTTATATATTTATTTATGTCATCTAATTAATTCCATTCAATTCCATAAGGAAACGAAAACACCGTTCATGCGTACGTACGGCCTACCGTCTCCATGAACGGTGTATTTCATTTCATTAATCAATATATAATATATATATGTATATGATGAATATATATTATATATAAATAATGTTTTACATTCTGGATTTATGTAAATCAGGATATAAGTAATAATATCAAGAACAACAAGATTAAACACGTACAATAAATGAAACGATTTTACCCAAATCGCTACTTTTACATCGAATTTACAAAAGAACGGGTAATATAAATTCATAAGTAAACTATATATGATATCATAACAATGAATATGATTCTGTAATAAGTCAATGAAATTATTTAAATCATTATATAGGAGGTTCAGATACATACGAAGCATATCAGACATAAGGTAAGGGATAACTATTCCAATCTCTCTCTTATCCGAGATTGATTATTCGTAAGTATTTACTGGGGTTTTTTTATCATCCATGTACCTATTTTATAAAAAAAAATTATTGTATGTTTAATGGCCCTTTTACCCATTTTTTAATTTTACCACATTTTATGAAAAAAATCTTACTTTTGTTTACCACACAAGGAACTTTTTGACTTTTCTGATAAAAGTACGAGGAGAATGTTATTTTTAACTTATACGGTGTGAACAGATTTTTAAGGTTTCATAACGCCTCATTTTCATGAATCTTACTCTACAATATTGCATGATTATTTTCAAAAAAAACATTTTCATTGAATATTTCATGTAACATTTTTAAAATAAAATGATTTTGATGAAGAAAGGATATTTTCCTCAAGAATTCATTTCAAGTGTTTTATCAAAACTATTTTCCATATAAAATGACATTATTTAATATGTATATGATTCAAGTATAATGTATCCATTATTTAAATGGTTTTATTATTCTTATGATGAAATGATATCCATATTTTATATGGATTATGTTATGATGGAATGATGTTTAAGAATCTCATTCTATTACATGGGTTATGCTATGATGTATGATTTTTGATTTTGTGGCAGACGAAAGAATGATTTCATTATGAGATGGGTGGAACCTATATATCCCTCCAATTCATTGGGTAAAGATTTATATCTCATGAGATAGACACGGCTGGAATAGTAAGTTAATCTAGTTCAGTAATACAGGGCTGGAACGAGGAGTGAACTCGATTCAAAAAGGGACTTTGTCCACTAAGATGGTCTTGGCAGCAATGCCTTGGCTACTATGGGAATCATATCATGTGTTTAATGGTTTCCAAAATCACATGTTTTATTCCCATGCAATTTTATAATTATTGATGTTCCTTTATAATGTATGCCTTACATACTTTCATGATTTATGTCTTTGCTCAAGATTTTGATGTTTAGATTTTATGTTCAAGTTTTTCATTAAAATGTTTATGGATTGTTTTATGTTCTCTATGTTTACCCTAATTGAGCATTTGAGCTCACCCTTTTTATGTTTTCTTTTCCCCAGGATATAAAGAAAGGTTTTAGGTAAGAATACTAAAAGGGGAAGTTTTTTATGGGTTAGGTTGAAGATCTTTCACCATGATTAGAAGATTACGTTCCGAGTTACCAAAGACACTAAACTAATACGATCTTTGGGCGTCTGTTTTTGTTAGGTATTAAGTATTCCGAAAAAGTAATGTAATGTCTATGTACGTCACACTTTGGGTCTCTACGTAAGATATATTTCAAAAATTTACTTAATAACCTTAATTTCATAAATATCATATTTATTCACTAAATAAATTTTTAAAACCATTACTTTATTTTTAACAAAGAAAATGAATTACACCGCTACATGGAGATGGTATGTTGTAAGCACGCATGTGCGATGATTTTATTTTTCATTTGATTACTAAAAGGTTGAATATGTTTGTTTTGAAATCGTAATAAAATCTCATTATATATAAGATAATTTATTTATTATTTTTTAAGGAAAATACACTTTATGAGTAAGAATAATAAGAACCGAGTTTGACTGAGTTGGTAAAAATGATTAAAACTTATTCGACAAACTTCATTTAGATCTCTTATAAAGGGGTCTAGTGACGAACATTCATGAAATCAAGGACCTCTAGAACATGAATAATTATTTTATTAGTATAATTTGGTATTACATGGTTGATCTAAGAGGCTATTAGTGTTGTAATAAAATTAAGTAATGAATTACCATTTATAATTAAGTTGAGGGGCACCCTTGGAAAACCACAAAATATTAAATTATAATAAATTAATTTTCTATCAAAATACAAACATATGACCTATGATTTGAGTATAAGATTATATGATGTTGTAATATAATAATATGATAAAATTTTGATGTGTTTTGGATTTACATTGAACATTATTATTTTTACTGAAATTAATTAACGTAATTTAATATTAATTATTGTAATATGGTATTTAAAATTAAAAGTTAATAATTATGACTTATAATATGTAATTTGGGAGATAAATGAATAAATTATAATATTTTAGTCAAAATAAAAATCACCTTTTATTTTTAATTATTTATTATTATTTTTAAATAATTTATTAAATATTACATTGATAAAATATCATTAGGGTTACCATTGAAACTATTCATAACATTGGACTTAAGGAAATCAAGACAGATGGATAACTTCAAAAAAGATATTCGAAATAACTATAATATGTTATAATAATCCATAAAATTCCTTGATAACCTTTATTATTTCAAATGATATTTATTTAAATATTTCTTATAGAAATTATATTATTGATTCATTAACATATTATTTAATTCATCATCAATGTAAAATTAATTAAGATAATTATTTTTCCTCTAATTTCTTTTAAAACTCTCAGATGTATATAAATATGCTAAATTTAAAAATAATATCTATTTTCAAAAATATATTTTGGATAAAACCATTGTAAATATTATATATATATTAAAATATGAATTTGATATTTTTGTATTTTCCTTAAATAAGATATTATAAATTTCATAGCCACATTAAAATCATTCCCCAAAATTATAAACAGTTTCTAAAACAAAAATATGTTTATTAAGATAAAAAATTAACATGTATATTCATTAAAAACCAACATTTATTCTCATGTGGACAAATAAGATATGTTCGAGACAAAGAATGTGACAATTGTGATTTTACTTAATTTAAATAATATAAAAGTCAATATCATGGAAACGTGACCAATAAATAACTAAAATTAGAAAGTTAGGTGTTAGGGATATACTATATATTATCAAATAAAATTTGGGAAAATGATAGGGTAATTTTATAATCATTATAATTTTATTTTTATCCCAAATTTCTATATATACCCTTTAACCGTGGTAATAAAAATACGCATCTTACTATTCCATTTCACTAAAAATAAAAGGAAATTAGTTAATAAATTAGTAAATTCAGAAACCAAATAGGTAATTAATTTTTGAAAATTCAATTCACATGAGTTGTAGAGATGAATTAAAATTTTAAATGATAAATGCAACAATAAAATTATTCTTCAAAGGGTTTTTTATCCCAAAAAATGTACATTTAACAAAATAAGGTATAATGATGAAATATATTATATTTTTTATACATAAATATTATTCATTTAGTATTGAAAAAAAAAATTCATTATTATTGTATTATTACAATGAAATTGAGAATTTTATAAAAATCGTCATTTTCACTATTCACTACAAAATAAATATATTCCGCAAAAACCAAAAATTTCACCCTAAGATAATTTTGACCTTATTATTTTAAAAATTATATTGATTTTGTTCTATAGTGATTACAAATGTGTCAACTTTTATTTTTGAAACTAGTGCACCATTAAAAGGTTTTAAAACTGCCTTAAAAAATATAGTCATTTATGCATAACATTCTATCTATTCATATCATATGGATATAAAAAAATTTCAATGAACATATTTTTTTTACTAAATATATAATATATAAATTAAATAATGTAGTTAATACTATTCATTCCTTCCAATTTGATGACATGATTTTATCTATCACATAATAATATTTTATTGTTCGTATGAAATAAAATAGATTAAATTTAAAAGGAGGCTGTCATGAACCTTACTGGGTTGACACTAAACCAATAACCCAATCTAGTCTGTGACATGGATTGAAGGGTGTTCCTAATCCCCACAGGCAAGGAACCAGTTCCAGGCATAAAAAATTTAATCACTGGGAATGATTTACCAATAAAATATAAATAAATAATAAATAATTAAAAAAATAAATCTAAACTCTAGTTGAAGAAAAATAAATAAAGATAACAACTCTAAATACCTCTATGTGTACCTCTAGGTCACCACCCAAACAAAGGCCTACCTTGTGCTAATAATGAAAAACATATCCAAGATAACCTGAGCATAGGGGAACCTACAACTGAAATGATAAAATAGGTAGGAGAATTAAAATGATCAGTTGGGTTACCATGATAAACCACTGAATCCAATGTCTCCTTTCAGGAAACAACATACTAACACAAGTTTAAAATAAATTTTTAAAAATATATTTTCAATATTTTAATAAAAAAATATCATTTATCCATTTTAAAAACCCAATGCACATCATGTGCCATTTTTGAAACAAATTGCCTATTTGCAAACAAAATCCAATCTAGAAAACAAGGTAGTTCTAAAAGAAACAGGTGACAATATAAGCTGTAAAAACAAGTATAGTTGAATGTAAACAAGAAAAGAATAGAAAGACCATGGTTGATCATAAACATCCATAGAATAACCTTGGACGTACTCGGTTTTGGAACCACCTGCCAGCATATGGTGAAGATTTTATGTCTATAAGCAACTGGCCGCCCTATAACTGAACAATCCAGTGGAAAAGCCCACCTAGCCTAACAACCATCCAGGGGTAACAAACTGTCTAATTGGGGTTGATTAGAAACCATCACTTGATAATCTAAAATATTTCCAGGAACCCATGGTGGTCATAAAAATATTGTGTAAGTAGGAAGGACCTCTCACACATGACCAATCTCACCGCACTTGCCTTCCCTAAACACGGACGTTTTCTATGCATTCACCCATTAGTGTTTACCTTATACATGAGCACCCCCAAATTCATTTTTAAATATTTCACACTAAAAAACATTCAATAGAGTCTTCACACCCTTTAACATTTTAAAAATTTCATAAAACACTCAATGTTTCCAAATGGGAATACACTTTCTCCAAAACAAAATCACCATTAAAAGTTAGGGAAAACGTTACCCTTGGGTTAGAAGTGCCAAATGGGCCTTCACGTCACATCATGTCAAAACCATTTTTTTATAAAAAAAATTTAAATCTCTTTCCAGATATAAATAACCTTCCAAACCACATCCCATAATATGAGCTTTGTCAACAATAACCTTTGTAACTTCAATGTTTTAAACGGTCCCTTATCCATTCAAGACAAAAACCAAATCATTTTCCAAGGCTTGATGGGAGAAATACATATAAAATTATTTTACAGTTATTTAAGGGAAACAAACCAATGACCAAACCTCATTTAAGATAACAAGAAATATTTGGAAATCCATAGATTTAAAGATACACCATTTCAAAGGTGCCATTATCATTTCTGAGAACATCCATGTGTTCACCTCATGAACCTATGAATGTGCCAACATCCAATTACACAATAAAATCCAAAGAAAATATTTTAAAAACAAACCCAAATGCACATTGAAACACCTTGATCCTATGATTTTTATTTCAAACATCATTTACAAAATCATTTACAAATTTAAGAAAAATCTTTTCAAAAGAACCAAAAAAAGTCTTGCGTCATGATATAATAAACATCACACATGAATTACATTTAAACATATGATGCATTTAAAAGCATTTTAAAAACTACTTTCTCACCTTTAAAAACATGACTCACACCACTTTTACAACCAATAGAACTACTTGAACACTTTATGAAAACTAACACATAGCTCAAAACATGATTTCACGCAAACACACTTCATGCCATACACACATAATACCATGAATAAAATGAACACAAGTTTTATCTTCTTAAAAACTATGTTTTTACCAAAAAAATTTAATTAAATAACTTGTTATGTTAATTTGACATGAAAAATGATTTAGCAAGTCAAAATTTTCAAAAAACTACTCAAAATGAATCAGATAATTCATCCCGAAACTATTATTAACAATCGTAACTAACCCAGAAACACTAGTTTAAAATAACTATAATATCAATGAGTGTGCGAATGAAATATAGATATTAATTCATACCAAAATACTATATATTCGTTATTCGGGAAATAAAACAGTTAGAAAAATCTGCTTTAAACCAAGAGCGAACACAACAACACATCAGTGGAAGGAAGAACAGAACATCACGGACTGACTGCAAACCATAGACAATGAGAGAATAACATGAAGACAACATGATGAATTAGATTTAGTTAAATTGAAGGAAAATTCCAATTCAAAAATATTACACACAAAATGGGAGGAAACCACGTACTAGTGAGGAGGCGGTGGCGTTCAAATTAGCTCTAGAAGACAACAAAACAGTGGGGTTTGGGTTCTTCGGAGGTCCGAGTGCGTAGAGGGATTGGGATAACAGAGAACATCATGCATATGGGTTCAATTTTTTCACTTCTGGCTACCGAAGAAAAGGGTCAGGGAAGGGATTTGCACCATCAAGGGTGAGGTCGGCACTGGGGGGTCGGGTGCATTGGTCTACTGGGAGGGTTCAGTTGGTCTAGGTTGTAGGTTATGAAGAGGTTTGGGATAGTGTGGATTGACTAAAGTGGCATGGTGAGGCTGTATAAGACTGGGCATGAGGGTTGGGAGCATCAGATGCAGCTAGGTCTGGTAGGCGACAGGTACTAGAGACGGGAGAGGGTGCAGTGTCACGAGCGAGCATGGAGGGGGCGAGCAGCGAGGCTGGAGATGGTCAAGCCATTGAGGGATATGCTAGGATGGTTGGTGGAGGGAGAGGAGGGAGGCCGAAGGCCAAAGCCGAGGGAGGGGACCTAGGTAGGCATGCCAAATGGGGGTGGTTGGGGAGTGGCTGGTTCGCAACAGGGAAAGGCGGGGTGCAGGTAGTAAAGGGTTTGTTTTAAAAGATAGTATTTTATAGTAATAATAATAACAAAATAATATTAATAATATTAACAATAACAAAAATAATAATATAATTATAACAATAATGTTACAAAGGAATGTAATAATAATAAATATAAGTAATTTAACGACACTTGGGTCGACTCTGCAGCTACGGTCAACTCCTCAGTGACTATGCATGGGACTGAAACCCAGTAAAAATATTAAACAAAAAATAATAATCTTGGTCCCATCTCGGACATTGGCATGAGAACCCAGAGAAAATAATTAGTAAAAAAAATCAAAGATTAATTTAATGAATTTGGGGTTTGAAAATTCTCCCCACAGGCAGTTTCAACCCCTAGAATGTAACCCAGCCGAAAAATAGACAAAACAAGAATCCGTGCCTGTTTGAAACTGAATGAAACCACAATAAAAAAGAACAAGAGAACATGAGAGGGGTCTCCCCACCACAAGAACTCAACTAGAACAAGACTTGACCCCCAAAAATGCCAACCTGGAAAGGTAGGGGGCGACATGAGAACTCCTAATCGATCCAAACTAACTTTTATAGCATGAGTGATCAACACCTCTTCTGAAACATGAAACTATCAACTACAACCAAAGAAATCCCAAACACTAGATAAAAACCTCCAATTAGAACATAAATCATGTTGTGAACCCGAGCATAACCACAACATCAATCCTTCCATAGGACCTTACATCTCCAAATGAACACATCCATACTGAGACTAACCCACACAAGGTAAAAACACACTTTAAGAAAAACACATGATTGGGAAAACCATAATCAGAAAAATGAAACTGTGTGGATTACAATAGAACATGTCCATCGTAACTATATTAATAAACAATGAATTTGCCACTACATCAAAAATGTAACGTCAAAAAAATAATAAAAAAAGTCTTTAAATATTCCACCACCAACATGGAACACAAAACCTAAACTGAGGCTTCACATACCAAATAACTCTTATCTATAGGTAAGCATCACCCCAAGACATGTGGATGGGGATCTAATGGTTGAAGAATCTCCTAACAGACATTTAGGAACTGAAATAACTCTAGTCACAATGTCTTCTTCAAGTGACGCTTCCTGCAAAACGTCTCCAAGTGACCCAGACACTCACAATAATGAAATGTCATCAGAGGGATGTGGCATGAAGGCTTCAAGTGCCCGAACCGGCCACACTGGTGGCACACCACTGAATGGTCCAATAAATTGGAAGCCAGAACCATTGAAGAGGACTCTTTAGAAACATTTCCCTTTAGCACACTCTGCTCTAATGATGGGGAACCTTCATGAGAAACTGGATTCGTGTGATTTCAAAGCACCTTAACTTCAGAGACCAATTCATCTTGGAACGCCTCATCCACTGGCTTCTCGATATGATGGTTTTATAAAGGATGACTCGCTATTTGTTCCCTAGATAAATACCCCAAATGAATAGTGAAGTTTTCATCAAGTTTTGTGATTCTACCTCTGGAGAAAAGGACACAAGCTCCTTGAAATGGTCAATACATGTCTTTACCTTTCGTTGGCCTTATTGAATACGCCTAAGATCTTCCATTTTCTTCATCTTAACCTATTCAGGTATAAACATCATATGAATAAGGATTTTAAGACATCCCATGTCGTCCTAACTTTCTTTGATGGTGGGGAGAACAACTCCCATTTATCCAGAATTAGAACCTCAAATAGACCAAAAACAGCACACACTCTGACAGCTTCAGGAGTTCTTAATATCTTGAAGACGTTATCGACCTCTTCAAACCAATCTGCTACCTCTAACAAGACTCGATCACCGTAAAAGGCAAGAAATGTCTGAGAAGGACCAAAAATTAGACATGACTTATCAGAAACTCTGGGGACCTTTCTGGGCAGCATTTTCTGAACAACATATAAAAGAAAAATCCAAAACCAACATTAAGCCGTTGAAATATCATTGAAAGCAATTTCATCCAAAAACAGCCAGATCAAAAACAAAACAAAACCCAAAAATCTCCTTTCAAAATCTCCTTTCCATTTTATATTTCAAAACCATCTTCTATCAAGGAATCTTTACAAATAAAAACACCACATTTCAAACCAAATTCAATTTTACAAAAATCATTTCCTCTTTTCATTTTCAAAAACACACTTAAGTCAATCAAAACCAAAACAAAACCCAACATACAGAAACCAATGGGATTAGGAAGTATCAGTTATGCTTAACATGGAGACATGGTAGTGAGCTATGCCCCAAGAAAGCGTAAATGTCTAGGAGAAGCTCAATCGTGCAACAAAACTCTATGTGGTTTAGTAATCCAGGACATGACACTATTCTGCCTCCATTGTCATTCCTGAATCCAAAAACAAAAGAAGAGGACTCAAAACCTAGACTACCCCTAGGAACTCGATGTTTGTAATGAGTAAGGGTTCATGATGCCCTTCCCATACTTACCTCTTGAGTCCCGATAGTCCTAATCTGCATATACTAAACACCCCAAATAACCAGGGCCTCCTTTGATACTATTTTTTCAGGAACCAACCCAGGTCAACCCTGAAATGGTAACCTGATTCAATCTGTGACATGGCCTAAAGGGAATTCTTGATCCCCACGAGCTAGGAAACAGTATCGGGAATCAAAAATTTATTAACTGGTGATGATTTATCCCGTAAAAGATAAAAAAATAAACAAGAATAAACAATAAAATAAAACTAAACTCTAGCAGCAGAAAAATAAATAAACAGAACAACTAAACACACTTTTATGTGACCCTCTAGGTCAACACTAATCCAAACGTCGACCTTGCTCCAATAATGAGCAACCTACCCAAGAGAACCAGAGTAGAGGGGAACCTACAACTGAAATGATAAAATAGGCATGAGCATTAAAATACTCAGTAGGGTTTCCAAGAAAAATAATTTAATCCAACATCTCATTTCCCAAGACAATCCATTAAGACATGTTTTAAATACAATAATAAAAATAATTTTCCATATATTAATAAAACAACATAATTTAAGAATTTTAAAAACCCAGTGCACATCACGTGCCATTTCTGAAACAAATTACAATTTTTCTAACGAAATCCAAACTTGGAAAACAAGGATGTGATAAAAGAAACATGTGATAGTATATGATGGAAAAACAAGAATAGCCAAAAGTAAATAAAAAAAGACAAGAAAACCCATGGGTGATCCTAAACATCCCTATAATAAAATTGGATGTATGTGGTTTTGTAACCACCTAGTAGCATATGTTGAAGCTCCTAAGTATATAACCAACTGGACACCCGATAACTGACCAATCCAGTGGTAAAGGACACCTGGACTAACCACCAGTCTAGGTGGTACCAATCCGTCTAATCGCAGTTGATCAATAACTATCACTCGATCATCTAAAAAACACCTAGGAACCAATGGTAGTTATAATAATACAGTCTATGTAGGAATTCCCTCACACACGTGACTCGTCTCACTGAACTTACCTTACCAAAACATGGATGCTTCCAATTCATTCACCCTTAAAGGGTTACCCTATACCGGAGCTCCCGCAAATACACATTTAACCATTTCACATTAACAAAATTCCAACTAGACCATCACACCATTTAACATTTTAACAATTTCATAAAATGCTCAATGTTTCCAAATGGTAATACACATTCTCCAAATCATAATATCCTTTAAATGTTAGTACACACATTACCCTTGGGTAGAAAGTGAAAAATAGGCCTTCACATCCATAATATCGAAACCATTTTTTTCTAGAAACGTTTTAAAGCTCCGACCAGACGCATACAACTTTCAAACCAAATCCCTTAATGAGATCTTATTCAACAATCACATTTTTAAGTTGAAAGTTCTAAATGAGCCCTTATCCTTTCTAGACACACACCAATGCATTTTCCAAGGCTCAATTGGCCAAATCATTAAAAAAATTATTTTATAGTTATTTAAGGGAAACACACCAATGGCCAAACATCATTTAAGAAAACTAGAATTATTTGGAAAGCCATGGATTTAAAGATACACCATTTCAAAGGTGATGTTATCATTTGTGGGCACATTCATGTGTGTAACTCATGTACCCATGGATGTGCCAACATCCAATGGAACAATAAAATCCAAAGAGAATATTGGAAAACCAAACACAAATGCACATTGAAACAACTTGAAGCCATGATTTTTATTTCAAACATCATTCACTAAATCATTTAATATTTTAAGAAAACCCCTTTTAAATGTACACAACCAAGGATTACATCCTTATTCTATCAACTTTGTGCAAAAAATCAATTTAAAAGACTGATGCATTTCCAAAAATATCAAAAACTACTTTCGCACCGTTCAAAACATGACTTCCACAACTTGCACGACCAAAATAACTACATGCACACTTTATGAAAACTAAGACATAGATCAAAACATGTTTCTCTCTAACACACTTCATGCCATACAAACATACTACGAAAAATAAAAGAAACACAAGTATTATCTTCTTAATAATTTTTTTTACCCAACCGATTTAATTAAAGAACATTATAAGTTAATTAGTCATGAAAAATAATTTATCAAGTCATGTTATTCACACAATATACTCAAAATGAATCAGATAATAATCTAGAAACTATTTTCAACAATTTTAACTAACCCAAAAACAAAATAATAAATTAACTATAATATAAATGATGGTTCGAACAACATATAAATATTAATTCAAACCACGCAAGTGTCTATAGTTTATGTGGGAAAGAAAATAGTCTGAAATGCCAACCTCAAACCAAGCATAGACGGAGCAACACTACAGCAGAAGGAAGAATGGAATGTCACAGACCGACCACACACCTTAGAAAATGAGAGAAATGTGTAAACACAACACGATTCACTAGATTTAGTTAAATTGATGTTACATGCCAATTAAAAAAGGAATACACACCAAGGGGAGGAAAACATGTGTCAGGGAAGAAGTTATGGCACTGAAATTAGGGCTGGAAGACCACCAGGAAGTGGGGTTTGGGTTCACTGGAAGACCGTGCACGCAGGGGGCATGGGCTGCTAGAGAACAACATGTGCAAGGGTTCATGATTTCTACTGCTAGCCACCAGAGCAAAGGGATGGCATAACAAGTCGCACCATTGATGGTGGGGCCAGCACTAGGGTCGATTGCGTCGGTCGGCTGGGAGGGTTCGGCTGGTGTGGGTTGCAAGGGTGCATTGAGGAGGTCAAGGTGAGCGCGGACAGGATGTAGTGGTAGGGAGAGGAAGATTGGGAGCATGTCTGTGGGTCAAGAGTGCTAGAGGTAGTCAGATGTGGGAGGAGGCCTACTGGGAGGCGGGTACTAGAGACCAACAGAGGTGCGGGGTCCCGATAAAGTGAGAAGGGGGCGAGTAGGGTGATGAGAGATGGGTGGGCCCTCGAGGGAGAGGCTGAGATGGATGGTGGCCAGATCCGAGGGATGCTAGATCCCAGAGCTGAGGGATGGGGCATGGGCAGGCGTGCCAAATGGGGGGGGGGGGTAGTTCTTGACGGGGAAAGGGGGTGAGTGTAGTCTATGTTTTGTTTAAAAAAAATATTTTATTATAAAAATAATAATTCAATAACAATAAATTTTTTAAAATAATAATACTAATAATACAATTATAATTATAATAATAATATAAAGATCTATAATAATAATAATAAGCAATTTCACAACACCTAGGCTGACTGCGTGACTACTTCCAACCACGCAGTGATCACGCATGGGACTAAAACCCAGTAAAAATATTAAACAACAAAAATATTATTATGGGACCTAGCTCAGACCTTGGAATGAGAACCAAGATCCATGAAGTACTAACAAAATAACAATTAATTTAAAAATGTTTTTGTGTGACTGAGACGTACCATAAAATATTAGGGTGTTAATAATGTGACGAAATGATCTGGTAGAAAAATAATTTCACCCATAGGGACCTCACACTGATGTAAAATTTTAAGTATGTAGTGCACCATAAAAGTTCCACATTACATAATTATGCATGTGCGCATGGAAAATGTGGTGAAACAACACTATAGGATTACTCTCTGTTAGTATATAATTTTAAACCATAATAGAAGGGTTATCTATTTTTAAGGAGACCCTAATTCACCCCTCTATCAAAAGTTTTATTCCAACAAGTGTCCACCTATAAAATTTTAAAAAAATAAAATAAAATATTCATTTTTTTAAACATAAAAATCTGACCCAACACCACCACACACACATTATTTTAAAAATATTATTAAGTCATATTATTTAAATTAAATATAATACTATCTTGGATATAACACATATAGATAATTTGTATCTCCTTATTTGATACTTTATATAATATAGACAAATCAAATATGAATATTGAAATAATTGAACACTGCCATTAACATTTAACTCTTATTATTGTTTACATTAATCCTATATAATTATATTAAAATTAATCAAGTATTAATCTATCATAGAAACAGTTATGTCCATGTGTTATTTATCCCTTCATGAACAATAAAGGTCCAAATTCATACGTTCTTTGGTCCATCCGAAATACTCCATTAATATTGGTGAACGAAAATGTGTTCTCATGTTTCAACACTTCTTTAATATATTAATATCATTAAGTGTTTAAAATTAACCCTCATTTTATATTGGGAAATGAATGCATTTATCTAGGAAATAATTTCTTTTGGTGTTTCACTCATAGATATGATAGTGTTTCTGACATTTAACTTATATATGTGAAGTTATAACATGTTTAGTTGATATATAATCATTGGTTAATTTATTATAATGATTATAAACCCATTCATAAGTAATTTTTATTCAAAAAATCCCTTAATTGTCTATTTTTTAGTTGATCAACCAAATTTTTTATCAATATACAAATTTCACAGTTATGATACCATCTTGTTTCCACTATGTAACACAACTATGTTTGAGAGCTGTGTTATAAAATTATATATTATAAATATTTCAATATATATTATCTAGAATTTCTTTACTATAATAATATATTAAAATATGGAATGTTAGAATATTCCATAATAATATATCTAATAAGATAGATATAATCCATTTATCTTATTTACTAGTAGTTACTACAGTTAGAAACTTATAATACATAGTGGAGTCCATATAAAAGTTTGTTTCATCAATCCCCATGAGATCTATACACCTATAAGAGTATAAAACTAACTTCTAAAATAATAGGTATACTTCATATTACTAATCCATCATGTATTGAAAAGTTTTTCTTACACCCTTGGGTTTTCTTTATAATAGATACAATAATATATAGTACCCTTAAGATACTTAAGTACTCTTTTAAATGTATCCCACTCTGCATAACCTAGAATACATTTTTACCTACACAACTTTTCATCAACATATGAAACCTAAAGTCTTTTACTAGTCATGAGATATATGAGTCACTTGATAACCCTTACTTATTCTAATTGAGAAACTACCTTACATGTATTTGGTAGTATCTTACCCTGAGAATCATATAGGGTAGAAATAACCAAACAATCAAAATTTTTAAATATTTTAGACACCTTCACAATATAATGAGATTTATCGACAAAAAATATTTATTATTCCAAATAATATTAATCCCTAATATATCATTTTCATCACTCAAGTCTTTCTAATAAAAATTTCTGGATAAAATAGACTAAGATTATTTTACATGATTTATATTAATACAAATTATTAATATTTCATTAATATATAAACAAAATCACAACACCATTAATATTATATAACCTATTATACATAAATTTTTAGCTAGGTTAACTAAAAATACATTTTAGAATATTAAATCATTAAATAAATCATGAAATTTCTTTAAATCTTATATAAACCATATAAGGATATACCAATTTTTAATACTTTTATTTGTTTCTAGGTACTGTAAATACTTCTTATTATTCCATATATATTTTTAAACCATATAGATACCCTTCCAATTTGTATACCTAATTTTATTTTCCTTTTAATATAGTTAAATCAAAATAGTTTTGGATATTGAGGTTGATCAAATAATATCCAAGAATTGATCATAGTTATAGATCATATTTAATCATTTTTAACTTCCTTCGAAATATATAAATCTTAATATAACATAAATTAATCTAATTTTTTTATATCAGACTATATATTAATAGAATGTAGAGTTTATGTTGAAATAATATCATTAATTCTTTCCAAAAAGTACATATAGATATCATATCCACAGGTCATCAAAATCTGAGGTCATTTACTTTAACAAAACTTCTTTACTGATTCATCTTGAGATAAAATTTTAGTTTAGTTAAATACCTTAGTTTTTACCAACTTACGTAATGATGTAAACATTGAGTCATCAATGATAATATCTAATGATTACAAAAAAGAATTAAGAAATATTAAATCATTAGATTCTATATCTATTAATCTATTTAATTCGGAATGACCTTCATATCCAATAAATATGAAATGAATACCTATTTTACCTCACCATTACCTTTTAGGTTCATGATATATTATAATTACATGGGAGACCAAAATAATTACGTAATTGGATTTGGCTCACATTGTTTATATAATTCATATAGTTTCACAACATTCCCCTTCATGTAAACCGTATTCATGATATAACAGGTGGTTAATAAAGTATCTCCCTAAAATCCTATTTACAGACCTAATATAGACATCATATAATTCTATGTTTCTATTAACATACTATTCTTTGTCTCAGCTACACTATTATGTTGGGTTTTATAGGGATATGTGACTTCGTGTATGGGATCCTGGGATTAAAAAATTATGGACTGTAGTATTACCCTACCCTAATAGATCAAATGCACTTAACTATAATCCATCACTTATTTTTAACCTCATTTTATTATATATAAAATTTTTCTATAACTTCATCATTAGAATGTAAAAGATAGTCAATGAAATATCTATACCAATCAACAATGAAATTTACAAAGTAAATTTTATTACAAATTTCTAGTATAGCATACAAATAATAAACATCACTATGTATTAATTATAATGAATATTTTTTCCTTATTCACTTCCAAATGGTCTCCAATATATTTAATATTTCATATTAGTCACAAATTTATGATCATTTTTATTCATACAAGGTAAGAATTCCATTTTTGACATTCCATTAATTTATTAACAAACTCTATGACCTAAAAGATTATTCCATAAATCATTTATCATATATTATAATTTAATATTATGGATAAATACTACTTTGCCTGTTGTGATGTGTAAGTTCATCCTCTTTCAAAACCTCAGGAAATTATTGTCATCCAATTGCTCCACCTTCAACATATTTTTGAGAAAAACAATTTCCAAAATGACAGAATTCTAATCCTATGTTTGTTATGGATATTATTGGTTAGTGACTCTATGTAATTTTTGTTGATGAATATATTTAGATCTCACCAAAAATAATTAAAAAGTATCTCTCCTTAACAGTATATTCACCCTTACTAAACTAGTTGTATAATGGGTTTTAAGAGAATCATATTTAGTATAAAACATTGGATATTTATTCTACACATGAAATTAACAGACAATAACCCTTTAAGAAGCGTTAAAATCAAGAGAGAGGTTAACAAAATTTGATATTGGGAACGAACAATGTTATTTTTGATGCTTATGGGAGACTTGAATGAAATTTCATTTTTTCCATCCAATAGAGACCCTATTTTATAGGCATGAATTACCCATTCATATAAGGCATACAATACAATAGAATTGGGTATATACCTATTTTCAAAATAAATGAATTTTTTGGATTTAGTTTGTTTCTTTAGATCATTATTGATTAAATATGAGGCCTATTTCACACCCAACTATGTAATGGATTTGTCTGTTAGGTCATGCTTAATTGTATTTATGGTCCAAATTATACTCATTCATTGTATTTAATTAGATCACTAGAAATAAACATTTTTTTGTAGGCCCAACTCGATGTGATCAACAATTTCATTAGGACAATAATGTACTAATGTTGACATTTCATTTATGTGTCATGTTAAGTTAATAGTGTTTCATCAAAGTGTTACATTAAACGATGGTGTGAATGTGAACACATGCATGGTCTGTGTGTTGAACTATCCTTGTGAACTAATAGAAAAGGGATTTTCCCCGTGTAGATATACCTCGTATTCAGAGAAACCATGGGTATATTAGTTTTCTTATTATCTTCACCAGCCGTTTTATTAAAACTATGGTTATTCAATCCCCAATTTCAACCTACTGTCTAGATTCTCCTCCTCACTCACTATGTTCCATCAGGCTCCCCCACTTGAACCCTCACCACCATGACCTCTTCCTCCCAACCCTTTCCTCACATCCCCAGCCATATCCTTCTTACCATCTAACCTCTGCCTCTCAACCCTCTCCTCAAATCTTTGACCTCTACCATAGGGTCATATGACCACCACTTCCTAGACATCTCCTCCCTTACCTGACCTATGCCTCTTGGATCTACCTCTACTCTCGACCACAACCTCTCATCATTAGACTACGACACAATTTTCTAGCCTCCACCCCCTTCCCTCATCCCCTATTGGCTCCCACACCTATGATGATACCCCATTCCCCCACTCAGATCCCTCTCCTCCGGCAACATCCCCACCTGATTCACTGCATCTTGGTTTTGAATTTCTTCTCCTTTCTTTTTTATTTTTTTTAAACTAATCACTTATTCATATATCAACAAGCTCAATATGATGAAAACATAAATTTTCTTTAGCATTGTTTATTTAATAAATACTCATTCAACTTAGAGGTAAATTCTACTTCCCCACATGGTTAATGAAACACCCTTTTCATTTAAATGTTTTATACTACGAAATTTTTTTCATTGGTTATAACTGAAAAAACTAATAATTAATGATCATTTTGTTTAGGTCCTTTATAATATTATCTTCCCACATAGACATTCCATGATGTCTCCCATATGTTCCTCCCTATTTTATGATCCATATGTTATTTCATTGATGATGATTATTCATAGTAGTGGAAGTAAAAATTTTCATGGATTTCCTAGCTACTTGAGTTCTTATCATTGATACAGGTAATTAAGAGACTGCTTTTTATTTCCCATTGGTAGCAATATTCATTTTCTGTTTCACCTTCCATTCTAGTTCTTCCATGGAAGTGATTCTATTTTTACACATTAAAATTGCTTGTTTACAAAGGATATCTATTATTTACCCTGTTAAAGCCTCATGTCTAGGTAGTGAATTACCTCAATATTATATTTTTGGAGATCCACATTCTCATGATTTTTTTTCTACCAGACTCATATATAAGTTTCATTGTAATAACTATTTTCAAATAATAATGTACTTCTTTAATTTTTAGCATCACATGATCCATATTATTTCCCAAACAAATGATGTAGGGACCATATTTTATTACTACCCATGATGTATCATTAGTATCATATTGTGGAGACCAAGGTTCCTCTCTGTATAACATATAAAAATAATGTCAACTATTGATTAAAATTGGATCTCACAAAATGTCAACCATATTCATTTCCAATTTCAAATATAACTCTAGCGTCTTGTAATCATCAACTGCACCAGAACACTCATGAGACTGCTCTATAATTATGAATGGACATTTATTGCTGAGTTGTAGTTTATTCTACAATATCAATGAAACACCATTGAAATACGTATGAAATTACATCATCTCTTTCATATATTTTTCCCAGTTCCAATTTCAAGTTACGACGTTCTCCACAACTGAGGTCATCTTCTCTGTTGAGACATTCAATTATTCTAGAACTAAGAAAATATGGTCTAGGAACTACTCCAATCCCCTTGATATATAATTCATAACTCATATATATCTTTTATTGAGCCCATTCCCCCACCTTAATTGATAACTAAAACTCCCTTGTGGTTCTTTCCTTTTCACTATAAAGGATATATTATACTATAAAAATATTGGGGTCCACAACATCCAAAACACCAATACAACACTTGAAATCGTTAACATTAAGGTTGATTCAAGATCAATCGAGCTCCATGTTATAGTTTTCATGATGTCATGTAACCCTACTTCACAAGTGAAACATTATATTGTATCTCCTAAAATGGGTGGCACAATGATTACATAAAAACTCTGCGACAACATGCTTATGTAATAAACTTATCTTGAAGACTATATCCAAGATCCAATGAACCACATTTAATCTATTATATCCCCACATGTCCCAGAAACTATAGATTCCTATTCTATATTCTAATATCATAAAATAGAGAGAACCCTTATTGTTTCTTGAAACCATAGGCATCTCACCATGTCATACAATGTAAATGAGAACTCTTAATTATATCATCATTTTATAATTCTACTAGAGTTCATTCACAGTTTCACTAATATTTTAAACTATTATCATAAGTTTATAGGGTCGTGCACATAATCACTTTTTCATTGAAAACTGTAAATTCTGTCAAAACACTAACCCACTGAGCGTATTAATCTCGAGATCAACAAAAATCTACATATTCATGAACCCAAACTCCTCCAAGATAGTTATTACCATTGGCCACCCGGCATTATATCCACCATGAATACAATTGTTCTACCTGAAATGTACTGAAGACACCTAGGCCAGAAATATGAATGATACTTCCCTTCTCAAAAACATCAATAAGGATGAAATAACTGTCACATAAGTACTTATATTAGAGAAAAAATGTTACATAACACACATATTATAAATAAATTGTCACCATTTTCTGAATTAATATCATAAAATGGTGTTTTTGACTTATGAATCACACACCTAAATCTTCCTAAAAACGTCCAACTATTCTGATGAGTTACCCTCAAACGTTAGAATGCACTAAATTCCAAAATTGGAGTCATGATAAATAAGGTAACCAATCTCTCAATCCTACTCCACACATTATTCATAATAATGTTCATAACTATGGATTCCACTTATCCTCATCTCAAGGTGGAAAGGTATTTAACATTATAAATAATTACTTTTAGGTTTCAACCATCCATTGAAATTTATTTTGACCTACCTACTATTGGTCAAGCATAAACCAAATTTTTCTTATGTATTCACTATAAATCTCAAAACAATCTCACTCACACTATGACCTACATAAAAACTCACTATAGGTTTAGTGCCTCCACATTATAGGGATACCACATAACTCTGCAAGTCTCAATATCCCCAACCTCCCAAACATATGGTCCACATATACTACCCACCATGTTAGTAAAATATATATATATATAATTTATAATTATTTTCATTACAATTTAAAATTTTATATTAACCCAAAAATTCCACAATAAGGTCTTAGATAAATAAAATTTATATAAAATATTATAGATAAAAACAGTCCTTATGATTTAAATTGAATTTTAATTTAGATTCATCCTCATAATAATAATATTAAAGAAAATAATAATATACTTTAACCATTATCTTTTACCCAGAACTCCATAGTTATGCCTCGGTTAAATAATATTTCAATTACATGTTATTTAGGAAAAAATAAATTGTTTAATAATTGGTATTTTTTATTAAGAAAATTTTGATAATCTCTCAAAATAGTCATAAAATATGTCTTTTATAATTTATGGGATTGGATATGTAAGTTGAAACCTTGCACTTATACGAAAAAAACATATATATTTTCCCAAAAACATAAAACAACCAACCAAAGTCATATTTCTCATAAACGATAAAATTATATCATTCACAAGAAAGGTAAATGAAAGATAAGATTCTTGAAAATACCCACTCTTTTCATAATATTACATGAGATGAATCATATAATTCTTCACCTCAAAATCAACTGTATCACCTATAGTTAAATTAGATCAATTATATAATCAAACATCATCAATAGAAATTTAGTCCTAGATAACATGGACTCTCCTCATACATGGGTTTTCTAGTCTTAGGGAAATTCTCAATACTATGACTTGACACTTTATTATTCTCTTTTGTACATTTTCAAAATAGTATTACTAAAAAAACTTCTTATAAAATATTACTAGGTCCTACCACCACATACCACCAATTGGTGCTTGGTCTATTGGTAGATATAATACCCCAAGAATGCTTACCCATATGATTGAGGATGATGAATAGTGGTGAGGGTGTCAAGTGGTATGGTGGGGAGAATATACCCACATATTTCATTAAAAAGCTTGTAAATAAATATACTAAAATAAAAATATGTAAATAAATTATTTAATGAAAAAATAAAATGTTTAAATAATAATCAAAATAATCCACACAATAAAAATAATTAATTTTATGAAATTCCATCTGGTAGACATAATATAACTGGAATATGAGAAGATAAAAATATGAAGACTATGAAAAATGGTATTGATTAACAACCTTGACTCAACACCCATACATTTTCCTAGAAACTATGAAATAAAAAACATCAGGTCCTTTCACAAATTTAAATATAAAATATAATAATTATAACAAATTAGGCGACAAAGTTCCATGGTAGAAATTATAGGGCATAATTATAACTCAGTAAGACTCCAATAATGGTGTCCGTAAAATTAAAATTCAATTGTTTTTTTTCATTGAAACGTGATTTAATAATAAATTATTTATTATAATATTAATATTTTTCAAATTTATAATTTATGTAAAAGTGTAATAATAATACTATTGATGCTTGGTCTCTACAATGACACTCAACATCATTCTGTATCTACTTTTTCCATTACTAGAGAGTCTATGGTCATGGTACATGTCAAATCATAAATGGAAACAATGTAAAAAATCAATGATATTGAGGAAATAATAATCTGATGGAGACAATATGGATCAATAGAGCATTATCACTCAATAAAATACTTAAAAAATAAAAATGGGTGATCCTTTCCATTCTTACAAATCTATTCTTCCAGTCTAAACTCAAAAAACCATCCTCGAAATTTAGAATAATTTTAGTATTATAATCTGTACCATAGAATGGTGGTATTACAACCAAATAGATCAAATATAATCCCGTTAACTCATCATTAAAAAATTAAATGAGGGTATGACATAAGAATCCAAAACATTAATCAATGATATATTGTACATATGACATTACCTAAATCCTAGAGGAGACTTCCCTGGACATTTCACATCAATTTCTATGATTTTAATTCCTTATGAGAACTTTAATCATTGTGTGTGCATAATTTAGGGTTCAATATTAATATAATAATCCGTATTTTATTTTAAAATTTAATTCAAATTTAATAATTTTACCAGAATGTGATTTTCCTTTTTAATAGTCTTGTTGTGACTTGTTCTACGTGGAATGCAGTAGGTGCTTCTATGTAATTATTATATTAAAAAAATAATGAATTGGTTTATTTTATTAAATTCATCTTCTAGAATATTTATTTCAATATTTGATATACAGGATTGTGTTATATAAATTATCTAAATGATTTACATTCTTGGAGATGATGTTTTTTTAATTAAATTTCATTTCCCTATGGAATTAAAATTTTACCCATGTAAAATATTAAATTAAATTAATGTGGGGATCATTAAAAATATTTTAGATGACGGGTGAATATTTTTATCTCTCCCTAACTTTTTAAATGAAATTACTCGTGTTTATGGGTGCGTTTTAATGTCAAAAGTTGATTTTTTTTAATATTACACTAAAGGGAGGATAAACGTTTTTTATCCCTCACTTAGTTAAACTATAATGACACATACTACTATATATTAGTCATGGAACCATCTTTCCCATTATGGATTACCTTATTGATCATCCCTTTATATGATAGAGGGAATAATTTTATCTCTGATACTAAAAGAGTTGAAATTGGCTATAAAAATAATGCTCATGCAATCCAAATGTGAATTAACTATTATGATTTTATATTATAATAGTTTAATTTTCTATAGTACATATCCCTTTTTAAATTACGGTTTACATTTTTAATTAGAAGATAACATTTTTTTTCTTATTATAGAATTTATAGAAGCTAGATGTATCATACCAAAATGATTTCAATAGCATTTCAAAATAATTTGTAGAAGTTTCTAGATTCTTCATTTGACAATTCTTTAGATTGAGGTTGTATAAAGTGTCCATGGTATAGATGTGTTGGAATACCATGTTTAATTTGAGAATAAGTTAGAAATAATATAGTGAAATTTTGATTTCAAACAAACTATTATGTTTGGTACCACCATGGAGAGATGATTAAAAGTTCATTTATTCATGTACAAAATGAAATAAACGATATGAAGAATTTGATATTTGATAAATTTACATTTTTGAATCATACCAATAGATATATTATGATAGTTTAAGAATACAATTATATCAATACACATAATGAAAATAATGAAGTTTATGATGAGAGAGGGGAAACATTGTTGGATGATTCCATGGTTATAGTATAACATGAATGTACTAAAATGGCCATGTTGGAATGTTTAATGTCATTATTTCTTGGGTAAACTATGTGTGGAGTTTATAATACCTTTATTGAGTATATTTTTACATTTTTAAAGTACATTATTCCTGGTGGTGCAGATAACTCCTCAAATCATTACAAGGCATGAATGTTAATTAAGAAGATTGGATTTGAAACAAATAAAGTCCAAGATTTTCCAAAAGATTTCAGTTTATTATGGGAGGAAAAAAATTACTGTAATGAATGTAATGAATGTTTTACATCTTGATGGAAGACCAATACAGATGGAATTCCATGTCATGTTGCACAGAAGTCATGGGGAACCTTCCATTGATTTCAAGAATTCAAAATATAAACATTTCAGTAGAAATATCAGCAAATATGGGATGGAATAATAGTGAGAGAATTAATGGTAATGATTTGCTGGTGTATCCTATTGATGGATTAGCATGGCCTACATTTTATACACAACATCCTAATTTGGCAGATGAGGTGCATAATCTCAGTTTGGGTCTATCCAATGATGGTTTTAATCTATTTGGTCATATGCTTACTGCTCACAACACAAGGCCAGTTTTTATTCAGGTTTAAAATAATCCTCCATCAATGTGTATGAAAAAACCATTAATTTGTTTGAGTATCTAGATAGCTGGACCTTCTTATCTAGGTAATGATATAGATTTCCACATGCATTAGTTAATTAGTGTGTTGAAAAAACACTGGTATTTGGGTCTGCAGACGTTCAATGCTTTTCAAAGAATACGTTTCATATGTGTGATTCCCTTCTATGAATGATAAATGATTTCCCTACATATTAAATGATATTTGGGTGGATCAAAAAACGAAAACTATCATGCCCCATTTTTATGAACAATACACAATTGAGAAGGGTTTAATATCTTTGTAGTTTTAGTTTCAAGGGGCATCAACAATTCTTGCCAATGGATCATCAATATAGGATGAATTTTCAGAGGACTGATAATTCCGTTGACACTAAACAACCACCTCAACATATGTCAAGATGTGATGTGCTTAATGAATTGATATATTTTTGTTTTTTATTAGGTAATGGTCAGCTGAAATCCAAAAATAAGCAGAATGTTGACAGTAAATCAACTTATAATTAGAAAAAGGTAAGTATTTTTTTCAGTTACCATAATAGTCTACCAATTTCATATGTAATTGTTAATATGTAATGTATATTGAGAAAATTATATTTTAAATGTTTTTTCAATTATTCTGAATATCAATGTGAAGACCAAAGATGACTTTCAGTCTCTTGGGGACATGTTGGATTGTGTTATTCAACTAGAAATTCATCATGTGTGTATTGTTGAAAAAATGGACAGTTCCTTGTGCATCTTATGTGATGACAGCTTCAGAGAAAGACCAATTTCTAGCATTGTTGGAGAATATAAAGATTTTTATGGTTATTCTAGCAATATATCTAAATGAGTCAACAAAAGATATTTGAAACTATAATCTCTAAAAACAACCATGATTATCACATTCTTCTTCATGAATTGATTCAAATAAAAATTAGTAATTTTATATCCAATAATTTAAGGGTTACAATTATTATCTTGTGTTATATTTTATATTCCATTGTGGTAAAAGGTTATCCAAGTCATTCTTGATAAAAATGCAGCACGAGGGGCCATTAATTTTATGTGATAAGGAAAATATTTTTCCTCGATTTTTTTCACATGCATGTTGCATTAAATGGTTCATCTTCTAACAGAAAAATTTTTATGGGACCAGTTACTTGTTGGTGGATGTATCATACAAAAATAAATATGTGAACAATGAAATCATATGTCCAAATCAATAATTATTCTGAAAGTTCGATTTAATGGGTTATCTATATCTAGAATTTATGGATTTTTATTCAATGTGTTTGTATGATATCACAATATGACATAACTGGGCATATGAGAATTGAAGATGATAGATATTGGGAAATTGAGCCCTTTTTTATATCACATACCTAAATAGGATGAATATTTCGGTCATAAACATTGGCTACACAGAGCCTTGAAAAGCTGGAGATGTTACTCCACAGAGTCTTGTTTAACTGTGATTTTTTCAATGATAATATCAATTATTAATTTTTATATTTATATGTTATCCCATATTATGAAATTTCACAAATACCTTACACTTTTTTTTATCATTTTATATAGGTAACATAAAAAAAAGTATAAGTAGAGTTAATTTATATTTTCCTTGGAGAAGGAGAGAGGCTTTTTCATTCCCAGAGTTTCCTGCTTGGTTGAAATCAAAGGTATTATAATTACTCTTTTTGGGATTAAAATATAAATATCCCATAAATTTTCTAATTCGTATATATTTCAAGTGTTGAGTTTACCTGTTGACTTTGTTTCTTGAGAACTAAGAACTTTGGTTTCTGGTTTTAAATTTTTAGTTCGTGAATGATAATCATTAATAATAAATGGGTATAAATTTGTTTTAATGGATAGAGTAGTGAAAATTAGAAGACAACATGATGTTATTATGTTAACTACTACAATGAATTGTTAGTATCACATAGTTATACTCGATATAAAAATGTGTATTATTATGGACTTGTTGAGAAGTAATATTTATATTGGATTATTACTCTCAAGGTAGAGTCATTATGATGAAATGTAAATGGATTGATTCAATGTTACAATAGGGAATATTTATCGATGTATGTGGATTTAAAGTTATTCATATAAATCATTTACTACATAAATATGAACCATACATTTTGGAATTAATGTATAAACATGTTTTTTATGTGAAAGATCATTTGAGACCTGATTATTGTGTCATTAATGATGTAATCCTCATACATATTTTTCATAAATATAGTGATTAAATTTCCACCATTGACTCCCCCATTGTTGTTCGAAAAAATATTGTATCTGATAAATCCAATTGTCCCATTGTGAGAGTTGATGTTGAACCTGAATTAGTGGTCTATAATATATATAATAAAACATATATATTCATTGATCATTTAGTTTAAATAGGCATGAGTTTTTCATGTTAGTATTATTATAATTATGTAAATTTTGTTTACGTTTTATATGATAAGTTTGTTTTTTTGTATTTTCTAGTTTCATTTCATTAAATATGATATATTTCAATGAAAAAAAATTAGTTTAAATCTTGTTTTTAATAAATGTATAATATCTTAATGAAATTTTAAAAACTATTTTTGTCATTTCTTTATAATCATTTGTACAACTAGTTATTAAAAGAAGTCAAATTGGTTCCTCTCATGAATTATTGATAGAAGTATGTTTTATGCATGATTTGTATAAAATATTTCTAAAAACAATACATTTAAATTTTGTGTAGATTATGAAAAATACTACAGAAGGTCGAAGGAAGTGACTATTTGAACTCGATTGATCGAGTAATGAGCATGAATTACCTCCTTCACTTCAATCATTAATTATAATAATTGTAATGTTTTTATTCTTCATTACATAAAATTTTAGGTTGTTATTATTAATCATTTTTAGGGACATTCAGTTCTACTAGATTTGATTCATAATCCTATTAGTATGTGTATGAGTGGGCATTCTCCTAGAACTAGAAAAATAACCTGTCATTCCTATTTCCAGACTGGCCCACCAGTTGACATCCCTTCCACCACACATTTCTATCCTCCAATGCAGTCTTTGGAGATGTTCTTATTCATGCCACCATCATTATATCTGGAACCTTTTATTCACATGACATGTATATTGTACCTTCAACAATGATCCCACTTATTCCTCCATCATTTAATTTTTCCTCTTCTTCTCATACGATGACTAAACTACCTCCATAGATTTTTCAACCATTACCATATCCATATATGATGATGTATCCCCCATCCTACTAAATATATGTTGTCATATCTAAAATTCCTCAAATTCCTACCATCCAACCAACATATGATGAGTATATTCCATTATCTTCCACCCCTGTGCATGAACCCGGAGCATGCACTAGAATAGACACTTCCTATAGAGGCTGCTAAGTTAGGATAGCCCACAGATCCATCATGGTCTATTGAGAATCCTATAGACTGTATTTTGATTATAACTTTCTCAAATTATATCACTTTATTTTTGTCCTGATGTACTATGACTTAATTATTCCCCCACCCACTATTTTTCGTACTCATTTGTGTCTTCTTCTAGGTGACATGGGTGAACTCCTAGGAAGGATGATTGGAATCACCAGACAAACTAATGGTGGATTAAAATTTACAATATCAGATGGTAGGTCCAAATACAATGTAGTGCATAAGATTCATGGCCACATTAGACAAGTATCATTATATCATTCCAGTGCAACTAGTTTCATGAAGACATATTAGTAAAGAGATCAAGGAAATAGAATGGGAGATAATATGGGTAAGAAAAATTTATAAAGGCATGTCTGTATTATTATTGTATTTAAATGAAATAACATCTTCATTGAAGATTTGGTTTAACTTTCCTGATGGATAAGCTGCTAAGACTACATGGTTGATGGATTTTGTGGAGTTCTGGCACTCATACCAGCATGATTTTTATGTTGGTTGGAAGAGAGGGGTTGGTACTAACTTATAAGAGTACCCATATTCCCTGACTATACAAAAAGTCAATATATAAAAATGATTGCACATTGGAAGACTACTAAGTTAGGTAATCTCAATCTTTAATAGTTTTTATTTGAAATTTAATACTTATTACTTGTATTTGAAATTTTTTAGAAATTTTCTGATAAAAACCAAATGAAAAAGTATTGAATGTCATATTTCCACATATTAGGGAGTATTAAAAAGCACGATCATGAAAAGCACTAGGTACTTTAACCGATTATTGTGATGTTATATATGATGTTCTAATGAAAATATTATTGAATAGACATAGACAAGATTTTTTTATTTTAAATATTTGGTTACAAGCTATATTTGTATATTTCTCATTTTCATCTTGCTGTATTGGGAATCCAAGGTACCATACCTCGTACCAAATTTTTTTCTTTAGTAGAATGATAAAAAGTATGGAAGTTTAGTTAATGCACAAAATCAAGATAAAATTGTATGTTTGTTTATTTATATTTTAAATATTTATAAAAAATCTATAATTTAATATGTTTATAATTTTAAAATTCTACCATGGAGGCCCTTGATAGAAAATAAAATTAAATCGTTATGCTGCATGATCAATTATGATAGGTATTTAGTGATGAGCACTCAGAGTGAGTACAATGTCAACCAGAGAAAAAAATCATCCCTTCAAGGTATTACTCTTATTCGGGCTCATCTCAAGCCTCACATACCTCTGACCTAGAAATAAATCATGTTTAAGTAGCTGAGGAAAATAAAATAGCCTAAGATGAGCGTGAAATAAGTAAGCTGATGACCGATAATTTCATGAAATCTATTGTAGTTTTGAGTCAGTCACTTCCATGAGAAGTTGTTTCTAATTTTGAATCATATATGGTGTCAATGATCTCATTAAATGATATGTCGGGTAATTCCAATGAGGGTTTTAGTGGTGATAAAGGTGGTGGAAATATAGTTGTTAGTGGTGAGGATGTTTCTGATGTGGTTGATGGTGAGGATAATAACGATGTTGATGCTGATGATGATGATGATAATGATGATGATGATGATGGGCATTGAACTGGGGATAGGGATGTTGGTGATGATGGGGATATTAATCCCCTCTATTTTTGATGTATCAGGAAGACTTATGAATGCACTTTAAGAAAATGAATTGATTTCTTGAATGGATGAGAATGGGTATTTTATTTTCCAATAAATTTTTTTTATGAATTTATATAAAGCTAACATTTGAAACCTTAGTCATTCATATGGGTAAGTAGGTGAGGATGTTATCCTACTTCTATGCAGAGGTATTTTTTATGTATCTTAGATATTAACATATGGTACTGTTTCCCTAGTATTATTCATATAATTCCTATTTCATTTCAACACTATAATAGTTGGTGTTAAAATTTCATGTGAGGATAATTTATTTAACACTTCACAAAAGATATTGATCAACTACACGAATGGGTTGAGCTAACACAGTCAAACTAAAATACCAAGAGTGAAATAACCTGAATAATTACAGGTTGTAAAATTATTAATGAAATTTGAAATTTCCATTTTTAGTTGTTTTTTTTGAGAATCAAGACTCAAAATAATATTTTGAGATTCTGCAATCTTTAATAGAATATTTTTGGGTTGAGATTATGGACTAGGTGGTGACTTGGGGGATTCAAGAAGCAGCAGAGAAAGGATGTTGGTTTGTGTGTTTCAGTGATGATCGCATGTAATTATTTTCTATTCCTCTTCTATGTTTAAACCCTCATTAAATTTCCCCTCATTTAACTTGGTATATTTTAGGTATTCAATGAAAATTCCACAAGATCATGTTAGAATTGACCAAAATGGATGGGGTTTCTACACCCTACTTAGAAGTCATCCTAGGATGACATCGACATGTCACCCCTGTCTTTTTTGTTGAGAAATGTAATAATTGTTATTTATTAATAAATTTTTCTTAAATTAAGAAAATACAGTAAATGATTGAGTGTTTTGGGTTAGGGATTTTTCTCAGGTTGGTGATGGGGTGTGTTTTAAACCCTTTGGTGTGCTAGGTCAAGGCCTCTATGGTGAAATGGTTATTTGTGATTCGTTTGGTGATTATTACACCTCATTTTAAATGAAATAAATAATTAAAATTATTTATAATTAATTATTAATGTCATGTGATGCAAGGTATGACCTCTGGTGGAGGTATATGCTTAGATGGTGCATGGGCGTGATTGCCCAATGATTTATAGAGCTTGGAGATGGATGTAACTCCTTGATAGTGGTAGGTGGTCCCTTTAATAAAAATCCACATATGTGATCATGCATGAGTTTTCTTCTATATTAATGTTACCTCCCAAAAAGCACCCAATCTTAACCTTTTCCCCCTCCCTCTGAACCTGTAACCCTCCCCTCCCAACTTGTTCCCCCCTCCCCCCTACCAAAAAATTCCTCCCACCCTCCCTACTTGCAACCCCTCACTCCCAAAATGCATAACCCACCCAACTTTTCCCCACTCCTAACTTGCACTAACCTCCCCCTCCAAACCGGAAGTCCCCACCCCATCCCTTATGAAATTAAGCCCCCCTTCCAACCTATACACCCCTCCCTCCCAACCTACACACCCCTCCCTCTCCCAACATATTTCCCCCTCCTTCCCAACCTGCACCCAAACCTTCCCTTCGAAACTACACACCATCTCCCCCTCCCAACCTACAACCCCCACCCCTCCCTCCCAAAATTTATCCCCCTCCCAACCTACACACCCATCACTCCCAACCTACACACCCACCCTCTCCCTACCTGTTTCCCCCCTCCATCCCAACCTACCCCTCCCTACCAACCTACACACCCCCTCCCCCTCCCAAATTTTATGACTATTCATTTTTGATGGCATCTTAGATAATTTTTTTTAGGATTTGTTGACTAAATATGATATATATTTTCTACCAGTGTAGTTGGTTATTTTCATCATAGTCAATACGTAAATGTGAATAAAATATAAATATAATTTTTTGAAAAAATGAATTGTTCTTATAATTACAGATGAAATAATTATTTCTATTAAAATTCCTGACATGGGGAAAAATATATTTCAAAAACATTATTAATGTTGAAGTTAGTTATTAATGGTGTCATATGGACATAAAAGTGTTGGGTTTTTGGAAGTATATTTTTATTAATAGATTTAGAAAACTAGAAAGCGGGACTACAATAGGAAGTTTATTGTTATGAAAAAATTTTAAGGAAACCATTGGTCAATATTGATGTGGTTATAAGATACCACATGTATCAGAAATCAATAAAAGTGAAAAATTATTAAAAACCCATTGAATCATGCAAATTGAAATTGTGAATGTAACAAAATAGATATTGTTTTGATAAGATGGAAACATAATAATAAGTGTACACACATGAATTAATTAGAAAAATAAAGGTTGAAAACAATAAAAAAATATTAAAAAATTTTAACTGCATCTATTATTCCCTGCAGACTAATCTTTTCCATTCAGTGTGCCCTAATGTGCCTAGTTGGTTCCCTACAGACTCAAATTAATGTCTTTTTCCCGAGAAATTCCATATATACTCAGATTTTCCCTATTGTGACATGTGAACTCAAAATATATTCATGTTATTTAACATCACATGTGAATGTTGGGTAACAATAATTTCATTCCTTGCTGCATTTAATAATAGCATAGAAAGAAACTGTGAAATAAGTTCAGTGTACAGTCTATAATTATCATAAATGACAATTCTTTCCATATATGTCTTCATAATAATTTTATATTAATCTATAATATCACTATTGTGATAATGTATGAGAAAATTAATGTTCTTAAGAGGTCCCAAGATAACCGTAGAAGTGATTGAGTCTCATATCCATGGTGTTGAGTAGCTCACTATGAATTTGGATAAATGACATTTGGATGAATTTTTTTAACTTCACTGAAGATTTTAATTAAAAGATACTACTAGTTCATTCAGTGATTTTTTTAAGAGTGTTCGGGAATGTTGATTAAATGAATATGATTGCTTCAGAAAGGTCTCTATTATTCATAGAGGGAGCTAGGATAGAAATATCATTGTTGTTTGAGAAAGCTGGTGGTGAGGATTTGGTAGTTGTATACAACTCTGGGCATTCCAGCACAATTGGAAAGGATTCCTTAGAATGCTTGATATCTTTTGATAATGAAAATGAATTAGACCTTGACTTGGTCACTGACGTATTGTATGTGGTTGAAAACAAACATGTTCTTACTGGAGTGTGTGAAACTATTGGTGTCACTGGATAGCTCACTTCCAACACGTTGTTAGTGTTGGTCAAGTATACTGTAGGTGGAAGATCAACTATGCCACTGACATCATTGAGGGACTACCATTTCAATGCTTATGAGGTCGATCCATGTTATGGAGTTCCACCTTGAAGACATGGTTAGTTTTCATCATGGGGGAGATGTTGTGAATGGTGGTGAGGGATTCCATGAGAGTCACTATGGCATGGGTATTTTTAGAACTGGTTAGGGCTACAGGTGATAATGGGGTGTGGGACTGTCCAAGTGTGTGAATGAGTATAATAAGCTATTGGGGAAGTATTTTACTTGGATTTAGTTAATTTTTTGGTAACCGATATTAGGTAACCAGTAATATTGGTTTATGTTATAAATTGGGGATATGTCAGATGTGGTTATGTTGATATTTGCATTTTATATGGTGTTGGGCGGTGTAGATAATGGATGGTTATGCATTTGATGAAAATAATTAAAATCATAGATAAATGATAAGATTTTATAAAAAAATAATATTGATATAAATAGATTTCATGAAATTAATAATTATTTAAAAATCCAAAACAAAACAAAATAAAAGAGTTAGAGAGAGCTAAAAATAGGTAATGCATGTAGTGAGGTAAGGAGAAGCGTTGTGGCGCCATAAAAAAACATTAAACTCCATTCGAGATTGACAATAGAAACATGAAACTACGATCAAGATTGATAATATATTCTGACTACCGATGGATTCATTCAAGCATGGTTTCCCTCTTAATAAATCTCAAGAATCTTCATTCCCTAAAGACTAATGAAATAGAACTTCAATTATCCATTATTAAACTAATTAAAGAGCCTGAAAACACATGATGGAAAAAAAAACAAAAATAAACTGATAGCATGTTGGTTAATTTGGAATCTTAAATTTCATTGGATATAAACCCATGAAATTGTCCTAGTCTTTTTGGACATTTCTAAATGAATTGTAGAATACGCGTACATGATAAACCCATCAAAAAATAGAACATTTTGGTACCAGCCTTGGTAACACTGTTGAACTTATGGTGACACAATAGATCTATAGAAATATCTAAGATCCCTCTATTGGTATGCATTTTGTTCAATATAATGACTGGGAAGATGGATAAATTGACATCCTCACATTATTGAGTAAAAAACACAGAATAAAAATTTTCCCATTAGCAATGTGATACACATATCCGAAAGCTACCTCATGGATTACAGTAAAATTTTCCATCTCATCAAGAATTTGATTTTGGAAAGGAGAATAGTTAAAATCTAGGAAATAAACACGCCGCCCATGGTTTACTTGTAGAGGACATAGTTGGGTACACCTTGATTCAGAGATTATTTCATCTTTGTTTCTTATCATGTATGAGGAGGAAAAAATAATATAACTATGAAGAAATGATGTGCCTTCATCTCTCCCTATGAAGCTAAGATTGTCCGGATAAGATCAAATGGTTATGACCCCATTGTGATGACATATTCATCCAGTGATCCACTGATGTATTCCAGGTAAGGGCAAATATGAATGTAATTATCTTTGTTAAAGAATAAAATCAATGCATTGGTTGCATCAAAATTTTATATACGTTTTTTTTATAATTTTTTATTTATTTTATTATCTCCATGGTCTTTATAAACACATTAATATTGTATCTCATCCAATCATGGTGTCTTCGCATTGTTAATGCAGAGGGATTCTTTGGATTGACCATATAGTTCATGAACTAATTAGTTCATGAAAACATAAATAGAAAAACCTAGAAGTTACCAAAGTTATGCTCTAGGATTTAATGTCAGTTATGTTTGGGTAAAATTATTTTTACTTGTAATGAGGTTCAGTTTTGGTTTTTATCTCAATTTATTTTAGATTGAATTAGTAATGCAAGTTCAGTATTGGATTTGTATTGGGTGTTCTTTGATTCGTTCGGGTCTAAAATATGTGGCCGATTAAAACATTCATTATTTAAATATTCATTTTATGTTAACATGAAATATTAAAATATGTGTTATGAATTCCATTTCTAATATGCGACATGAATTCTATTTCTAATATGACATATGTATTATGTTTATTATGAGTATATGCAACATGTATTCTATTCCTAATACAATGTATTCATTTTTTTAGTATAAATATATGGAATATTCATTATTTTTGTTCAAAATGTATAATATAGGAAATATGTAATTTTTATTCTCAATATATGCAATATGGAATAAAAATTATGAATATATGAAATAGGCAACATCTGTGTTTTATATATTCAATTTTAAAAACACAATTTAATTTAACAGGGGAATAAATATGAACTAATTTTACTTTTTTCATGTTTCATGATATGAATAATTATATAGGATATCTTGAACCGAACAGTCAACAAAGATTTAGATGAGTTATGAGTTCCAAATTATATGTTCTCATACCTTCATCACTAAGGCTTTATTCTTCACTTTTTCTTATAATTTTTATTGGTTTAATTATTGTATTACCATTTTCATGGGATGTTGATTATGAATTACATAATTCATTGATTATTTTTTCATGGACCCAAATAGTATTCTCACTCTTCTTGAATTCATTTTTTACAATGTGGTATCAAATTGTATGTTATAATATAGTAATCCATATACATGTAAAATACATTATATTTATTTCTATTTTATAGTTTCTATTAGGGTTTTTAATGATACTATTGATCTTCTTTCACATAATAATTATTATAGTTTTTATTTTCGGTTCTATAAATTAAGAGGTTGTGAAAATTGGTATATAATTTTTGACATTGAAGCTCAGATTAATTGTTGTTCAAGAAGCTTGTAACGTCCATTAAAATATATATAATTTTATCATAATTTTGGAAATTTCTAGAATTACTCATGAGAATTTAATATCAATAATAATTTGTTAAGTCAATTTTTATTTGTAATGAAGGTTCAGATTTTGATTTTGTCACACTTTATTGTTATTTTCATTAGTTATACAAGTTCAGTATTGGATTTTGTCAAACATTATTCTTGTTATAATTTCCATTTATGTTTCTTAATTTCAGTCGTTTTCATGTTCTTATATTTAGTATGAGAGAATTTAGATGGTTATGAAATCTCAAACATTCATGATTAGATTAATTGGTTTTCTTAATGTTCATATTGCAGGTTCTTTAATGATTTGTTATCATACTTTGGATAGTGATAGTTTTCATTATATTAAATGAGTTAATATAATGATTCAACTATTATTTGATTCATTCCATGTCCTGATAGGTAATGTAATGTTTCAACCCTTATAATATTCCTTCTAGTATTCTTATCTCTTCTAATCACCATTTTCAATATATTGCATTCTTTTTCCAAGATCCTTCATCTCGAAGAGTCTGGAAAAACTAATTTCAAATTTTCAATCCTTGAAAATCCATTTTGAACATCAACTTTTAGTCTGCATAGAATAAAAACTGATAATGGTTTAAATATTCCATTGCTTCTTGTAAAAAATTATAAATTTTACACAAACTGAATCCCGATTCCTCTAATAATGAGTCAAACTTATGGTTCCATTCTTATTGTGGTTTCTCCAATCCATAGAATATTTTAATCATCATGTAGACCAATATTTAGTTATCATCTTCTTGTAAACCTATCAGTTTCTTCATGTAGATCTCATCTTCAAAATCACCATGAAAGAAATCTATCTTCACATCCATTTATTACAGATAAAAACAATTTGATTCCATTAATCATAGAATTGTTCATATGGTAGAATGTTTAACTACCAGTGAAGTGATTTTTGAGAAATCTAATCCTTTTTTTGTTTGAACCGCTCCATTACTAGTCATGTTTTTATCTTTTCCTAGCATAATATTATTCCTCAATATAGTAATTTCATAGGTTCTCAAGTTCTATTTTATCCTCTACAAGTTCAATTATCTCCCATTTTCCATTTAAAATCAATAAATAAGACTCTTATTTTAGGGATAACTCCCACTGTTTTGAGTCACTATGTCAAACTACATACTATGGATTTTTAGGATCTCTTATATATGTTATAATAACAATGATAAAATCATTCCACAACCATTACACTAGTCTCCTAATACTAGTTTTTATCATTAACAGAATCAGATAAACATAAATAGTTGGATCTTTTGTTTCTAAAAGTATCTTAATTACCAGTTCAAGAACATCTAGGTCCCATAATTTTAGTGATCCCACTAAATATTTATATGTTTTGGAATGTTTTTGGAGTTTTTAATGCTGCATTATTCTAATGCTACATTCCTTCCTTCTGGAAGAAGTTCCAAAAGTTGTGCCAGGTGTACTCACCTCCATTTTCCATCTAGATGAACTTCAACGTCTCCCCATATCACATTTCTACTGGTGATTTACACTGAATAAACACTAAAAATACATCATTATTATATTTGAATAAGTGGATAAATAATTTCATAGTAGTATCCTTGATGAATGTGAAAATGTAGAGGCAACCACCATATGTAGAAAACGGGGAAGGTCCCCAAATATATAAGTATCCAAGACTGATCTTAAGATTCACAGGATTCCAAAAATGAATGTTGAAAGACATTTTTTCAGTATTTCCCAGCCTAAAATATTCAAACATTCCAATTCCCATATAATTAATATGATGATTTATTTAAATATCAAGTAGGAAAAGTAAAAAAACACAACCGATATCAGGTAAATAGGGTCGAACAATAAAATTCAATGATAAATTTAGATGTAAATAGGAATACTAAAAAAATATTAAAAATTAGTTCACATCAAAGCACGTTTGACTGTCATGAAACTTAGAAAATGGCATTGGTATCGCTCATAATTCATGACCATGGATCAACACACTCCTTCCCAATTGGACTAGTGATGGATGACCCTTTCATCTCTCTCTTTGGTTTCACTATAACACATGCATTGTCATTAGAATACAAGAAGACACCAGCCTTTCAGTGAACTCACTCATGCTACCAGACAATGACAACAAGAATAATCTTCTTAAAAAGATCAGGATTACTCTCCTTAATGGTGGCCATCACCATGTCCCCAATGCAAGTAGATGCAAGCTTATTGAGGTACCCGTTTATCCCCTTCACATATTTTATGAAAAGGTTCTTGGAACTAATGTTTTTAGAACTATTCATGGTGGCTCCCACAGGCATCCATAGAGATATTCGAAACATTTTTCTATAAGATCCTCAGTGGCCTCGCTTCGACATCCTAGCCTTTGAATAAAAAATGCTACAATTTCCATATAATCAATATTCAATATTCCGTTAAATATTAAAAATTTTATGTTTTTATCAATGAAGTGTATGAACTTATAGTTCCATACATCTTGATCATAAAATTTTCAATTCCAATAACCTCCACCCCATCTGAATATTTGATCATATAATTGGTCCCATCTATTAATCCTCATGAAAATATCATTGATCGTCAAGTAACATTTCATACCTAATAAAAAATATACTTCCATTTCTAACATAATCATGTTTTCCAATTAAAATTAGATTTTTTTTCTGGTCTATATTTTGTGTAACTACTTCTATTCTGATCTGTATTTGATGTAAAAGATGGCAGAAAGGAGGAAGCAGGAAGGCAGACAGTAGCTAGAATTTTGTAGAAGTAAATTGGCTGAATGTTTTTGTTTCCCAAGGGAGTCACCAAGACCCATGGTTCATTGAATTGTGGGTATATAATATTTTGTTTAGAATATATACCCATGGTTCAAAAAAACCATGGGTATTATGCTAGTTTGGGAATCACCTATACCCATATTTCATTGAACGGTAGGTATATCATATTCAAGTAAAAATATATTCACACAGTTCTGAAAATTGCGGGAATAGATATATACCCACGGTTTCAGTAAACCTTGGGTATTATGAAATTTTACTCAGTTATACCCATGGTTTTGAGAAAACTATGGGTATAGATAAACCCTGACACCTCGGGAGCCCAGGGTTCATGAAACCATTGGTATAACCTATACCCATAGTTTCATGGGCTATACCAACAGTTTCAAACTGTGGGAATAAAGAAATATTTTAGTAGTGATGTGATTATTACCTATCACCTTATTATTTTACATAATAATAAAATTACTCACCCTTATAAGGGAACCCCACTCAATCAAAAATTCCAATGTGGAATTTGAAAAAACAAATCCCCATTACAAAATAGAAAAAATTTATTTTTTATAAATTTTTTAAATCATAAAAATATGAAATGATGGCTATATTCATATGCATCAATAATAAAATATAGTTAAATGGGTCCCCCTTATAAATATTAGGGATTCATTTTTGGGAAGTACATAATGAATTAGTTTTTTTATGCTAATTTAATTAAAAAAATATAATATAAAATAGAGCACGAGGATACTACCGAGAAGCAAGAAGAATTAGAATTCCATAATATCCCTTTTATCCATTATATATATATGTGGATTTTTATGGTTCATAATAGATATTCATGGGTATTTACTAATTTTATATTGTTCATAATATGTTTTATTATCTTTTAGGAAGCTACTCGACACTTGAAGCTGATTCATAGGAAGTTATACATTTTGTAGATCAAGTTAATAATATTGTACGAATAACGTTACAAACCAAGAGTGACTCCAGTTTCATGCTGTAAATCATAAATTGAAGATCATGAAATGTACCATGGGGATAAATCCTAAAATTGGTATGTTGCCTTTATTTTCATAAGTGGTTTAAAATTCAAATCACACATTATTATCAACAAGAAAACCAGATGAATAAAAAATTTCAATAAAAGAAATTATCAATGAAAACATAGTTGAGTATTTTAATATTATTGATTTCTATATTCCTCTAATTGATTTCGATACTCGGGGAATTTTATAGAATTGTTTTTTTGATCCTTGTAATGTCAATTTTTCAAATTTCGAAATAAATCATATTAGGACAGGTCAGATTATCCACATGTATAATATTATAAATATGTTGACTCAAATAAAATAATTATTGTATTTTTTAAATCACAATACACATTATAATGAGTTTTATTTAGCTTGAGTTTTTTTAGTTTTGTGTTCTATAGTCTTAACATATAAATCCTTACTGCTTGGTGGACTTATTTTCATTACCTTTGTTCTGGTAAATTTAGAATCTTTGTTGAACTATATCCATCAGAACATAGAGCATTATAGTAACAAAATTGTTGAACATTTTGATCGAGAGTTATCTATCTTTATAAGTATATTGTGATATATCCATAAATAGATGATGAAGCTTCTGATGTTGTTTTAACCATACATGATGACTATAGAATGTAACCATTTGGTTTTTTATAATTAAGGTAATTAATGTTACTATAGAATTTGAGGAATGAATGATGTTACAATATGGTTATATTTCAAGAATTTTTGTTGATGTCGTCATCATCGAAATGATTTTAGTACTTCATATTATAATTTAACATTAAATTAATTTTCTCTAAGATCTAAATTTTTGTGATGAGTATTTTTAAATATATTACCTTCTATTTTAGTTTTCCAATGTGAGGTGCTATAATAAATCAAGTTCTAGTGAGGAATAATTTATTATCGATCATGTAGATCAAATAGATTATAGGGATTCGATGTTATAACTTTTGAATGGTTTGTTCAAAAATGTCTATAATATTGGGAATTCATCAAATCATTTTATTGAATAGATTATTGGGGATATAGAAATATTATTCCAACATTTTAGTCAAATAAGGTTAGGTTTGTCAACTTGTTATACTCTAATAAATTTATGATTAAATATATTTTTGTGTGACTTGGATTCCCCATTTTAGTTAATTAAACAACCATGTTAATTGGTTTAAAATTGAATGATTCCTTTTATTGTAATTTTTCTCACATTTTTTATTTTTAGTAGTTTCAATTTTATTATCCCTAACTCTAGGAATGTTTTTACATGATTGAGTTTATTTCTAATTATTTTATGATGGTTTTTATAGCTTATGTTTTTGACACCTAATAATATTTATCCCACTATGTACTTATACTTATACATTGAATAGTACGAACATTTAAAATTGTAAAAAACTTACTTCTCCCAATGGGATAAAAATTATAAGTAATATTTTATCTTAAATTCAACCTCCCTCTTCATGTTTTCTTACCAAAAATTATTGTATTGAAATTCAGTATCAGATCAAAATCTTCATTTTAAATGATACATTAAGTATCATGTTTTCATAATTGAAATATGGACTTATTATAGTGATCTAGTGTCTATTTATATAATATTCAATATGTTAGAAAAGAGTGGATCTATTTTTTATTCATTGAATTCTAGTTAGATTTGTTTATAATATTTACTCGAATCAACCATCTATTATTAATGAAGGTGTCTATGAATAGTTGTGTTATATGATGGATAAATTATTGACAACTTCTAGAATTGAAAAAAATATAATTATTACCAGAAATTATAATATTCCAAATAAATAACATCATCGTGTGACCTGTAACAAAAGAGATAAATTCTAAATTAACTCCCACATGAAGAATACATTACTATAATATATATATATATATACTCAATATTCATGTTAGAAAACATGTGAAATTTTGAGAAATATAGATATTACATGCTTTAAAAATTATATCATTCTACAAATATAATGAGCTATAACGATTATGGATTTTGAATGTCTTATTTTTCTACTTAGTGATTATATGACTTAAATGAACCATAATATTATGACCAGAATTAATTATCTCAAATTTCATGGATAAAATAATTATCGGATTAAAAACTTATGGATAAGACTATAGATATTCTACATAAAGAATTAGAGTCAATGTGAATAGTTATTGATGGTGCCAAACATATAATGAAGTTTTGTTTAGATGACTTAATTAGATATCTCAAGAAATTTTAGAGACAAATTAGAATATATTATGATAAATAGAGGAATAAAAATGGACTATTGTTGTTATCAATATATAGAGATTTAAATTCCTTAAATCGAAATTCGATTTTGTGAACGTCCAATGGAAATTGTTCTATAGAACATAGAAATAGTGATATTTTTCAATTCACTTGGAGAATGAATAAATATATGAGAAATAAATACTAATATAGGGACAGAAAGAATGAAATAATAGAAAAATATGAAACGAAATATTATATGCACACCATCTTCTATGACTATATAAAAATAAGTCATAGTAAACCTGATTTTTCTATATTAAATATAAAGAATAATTTTGGGACATATTAAAGGGAAAGATAGGGAAAATTTTAAATTTAATAATGAAACATAGTGGTCTAGTGATAATCTGCATACAATTTATAGTAGTGGTTCATAAAGTGATGATATCTAAAAAATAACTATTTTCTATGCTAAAAATTCATAGAATGATTTTTTCTTTTGTGGGAATGTTACGCATGTATCAATTTAATTTTAACCACATGATTCCATTTTTCTTTTTACTATAGATAATGATAATTACTTATCTTTTTCAGATTATGATGATGATTAGGAATCTATTTAAAAAAATTCTAGGTATATGAATCATTTTGAGAAGAGAGATAGAAAGAGTAAAGAAGATTGTAATTAATAAAATTCATGGATATCAAATATTTAAAAGATATTTGCAACATAATTTTGAATTCACTGATAAGAATAATAAAAATAAAATGGCTTTATGTAAGTTATCTATGTTTGTAAATAGGTTTAATAATTTGGAATATGAAATTTCAAAATTAGAACAAGAATATAAGGTGAATATGAAATCTTTTATTACATTGGACGATAAAAGTAAGGCAGTAAACATAAAAAACTAAGTCAAGAGTTTGAAACATTTTTGTTAAAATTTTATTCATGGATGGAATACTTTTGAAAACTTGTGTAAAAGATAATACCAATGAATAAATCTCCCAAAATGAGTAGTAAATCCAACTGAAGAGGACATTAATAATCAGAATAAATTTTTTAATAACAAGAATAGAATAGATGAATGAATGTGTGTATAAAATATAATACATTATAAAACTTTTAAGACTAAGAAGTTTTGGATTATTCAAGATTAATTTATTATTGATGAATTAATTATTTATCAGTAGATGAATTAATATATCTAGTACATTGTAAATATTTCTACATTAATGTGTTGAACTTTTTTTACTTATGTTTATTCAAGTTACAATTATGTTTCCCTAGGCATATCATATATATACTAAGGGTATTGAAATTTACACTTTTAGGTTTAAAAATTTTTACTCACGTGTTTTTATGATTTTATTTACCTTAATTTTTTTTACATTTACATTATTTTGTACATTGGGAATGTATTTCATTATATTTTAACTCTTTTATCACGAGGGGTTTTGGTTTTTTCCTTGGATAACATTATTTAGTTTTTCTTAAATGTTTTTAATTTAAACATAAGACATGAATTTTGTTTAAAAAACTACTAAAACAATATTCAAAATATGAATTTTGTGACAAAATTATGAAAGAAAAATTCAAGAAGGATAAATACTTATGCATCAATATATAATGAAATTTTATATTTACAGTTTTTTACATTAAATTTCATACTCAATTTAATTCTTATATTTTCACGATTTTTACTTTTTCAATTTATCTAGTAATAAAATTACTCACTTTATTAGAAGATTCATAATATCACACAATATTTTTTAAGGTATCATTCCTCTTATTTTAAAAATTATTGTAGTTATTTTTATAAATAATTGTGTTATTTTTATGCTATATTTTAAATAAGTAATTTAACTATATCCTTAAAAAAGGAGGATATTTTTTATTTTCTAACCTAGTGAAGAAATATTATATTTTCTAGTGAATTTACCTAAAAGATAATTAATGGTTGTTCAATGAAATATTTAATAGAATTTTTATTGTGCATAAAAATATCATATAATAGTATGAGATATATTTTAATTCATGTATAAGATAATTTTATGAGAAAATGTTAGGAACCATCCTTGAATATCGTTATGAATTTAGATCTATGGATCACATGGAGTTCTAAATTTTTATTTTGGTTGAATCTTTAATTACAATATCATTAATTGTTTGTTTTCAATAAAAAGGGAGCATGTTTTTTTTGTTTTTGAGTATTTGATATAGGATGAAATTTTTTGGTTATTACTGAGAACAAAACATTCACCTTAATTCTTATTGGATCTTAATGGGATATATATTACAAGGGGAGAGTACTAGATGGTAATTTGATTTCTATATTTAATTTTTTTAAAGTTTTTATTTTGTTCTTAATGACCCTTTTTTGGATTATCTTCTTGAAAATCACAAATGGGTTCAAATTAAAGGAAGAAAGTTTTCTTTTTAATTTTTAAATCATTCTACTTGTTTACTATCACATTATTTGAGTTAATTTGTGATGATTGTAAAATTTAATAGATTATAAAATGGGATACATATTTATAAAATTTGATTCATATAAATGTTGGGATCAATGTGAGTCTTAGTAGATGTTATAGGAAGTCTTTCCAATTTTTTTATAGCAAAAATATACTTTCACTTTCATGCTTTGTGATTTTCAAAAACAGGGAGATTATTGAGTCAAATGAATTCCTTCTTATCCTTTGTATTAAAAACTCATTTCACATTATAATGAATTTTATTTAACTTGTAGTTTATATTTGTTATATGTTTTAGTGACACTAAATTTGATGCACTAATATATAGTGAACCAATTATCCACACCATTGTTTGGGAACATTGATAAGTTATACAAAACTCTCTACATTTAAATTTGGACCATTCTAGTTACATAAACTATTAATGTTATATAGGAACACATATCAACATTTTCAGAATATAGAGCTACATATATCAGCAGATTATTATATTTCAGATCCTACTAAAACTGTACCCAAATATCCCAGAATGTGACCATCAGAAATTTTTTCCACAAGAGATATGGATTAAACTATTTACATCAAGGAAAAAAATATGTTACAATAATCTAAGAATTGTTGAAATATTATTGATCTTTTTATCATTTCAATTCATTGACCACTTCTGATATCAAATTTTATTTTAGTGACTATTTTCTAAGAGCTATAGTTTTATGAGGTATTTTTTAGATATATTATATTCACAGGTAATTACACACTATTTGATCCTTTCGATCACTTATATTTAGGTGGGAATATATTATCAATGAACATAATAATGGAATATCCCCTATAGATAAAAAAAATTTCTTTTAAATTTTCTATTTGATTAGGGATTATAATTATATTATGTCATGTTATTGAAGAGGAGTTCTAGGAATGGAAACCCAATTCATGATGTTTTAGTAAATTGTTTTTTTATTTTTATCTTGATACCATCTAATGGGTTCAATGTTGATGATGTTCTCGTGGGACATTAATCTCTTTGTTTAAGATATAAATCCACCATAAAAGTTAGATTAAAATATAATATTTCTTTTTATTAAAATTATTATACTAATTATAGTCTCTTCGGAGTTTGACGATTTTTATCCATAAATCCTTGAATTTTTTTAAACTATGAATTTGCACTTGTACACTAACATTTTCATAAATTGTAATTTCTAAATAAATTACTTTTTTGTGTTGGATAAAAATAATTCATATTTTGAATTCAATTCACCTATATTGATGATTTACTTCCTTTATTGAGACAATAATATGTTTATAAATTATAGAAACAAATATGGATCTAGATATGTTCTAATAAAATATTGTTATTAATACATTATATTAATATTGATATTTATTTTTTAATTAATTGTTATTATAATTATATTTCATCCCCATCATCATTAATAATATATATATATATATGAAGAAAAATTTATTTCTTCCCTACTGTGCAAATTTTTTAAGTAAATAGTCAATATAGCATGTTTTTTCATATGTATATCGTGATGATAAAAATTTTATGGCCAATAGAGATTGTTTATATGGTATTTATGGATTTCAAAATTTATTTTGAACCAATATTATTGATGTTATATCCTTGATGTTTACATATTTATCCCTTAACTTATTTTCATGAGTAAATTATAATTTCACCCTCTATTGTTTTATCAAAATTATAGGAAAAAGTGATTTATCTATAAGAGATATTGCCTACTCATTAGTGACCAACTGAATCCCTTATTCCCCACTCCCTAGAGTGGTATGGACATACCATAGAATTAATACCTCCTCTCCAGGTCAATGTCCAATATTTTACCTCTGTCACATACCCAAAAAAATTCAATTTTCCCACAAATTTATATCTTCCACAAAATTTATTGGATTGACTAATAAGGCTCTATCATTATTTATTTCTCTTGTTCATTTTGTTATGGAATTTTCACTTTTTTATTTATAACTAATTGTATCCCTTATATGATATATATCTTTATTGTATTTTTTCAAAATCTTATCATTTGTGATGATGGAATAAAAAATGATGTTGTGGTGGGTATTTTTGATTCTCGTCAAATCATTATTTAATTCAGTAGTGAAGATAACATGATGTGTATGGTCCATAGCACCTCGAAACATTAAATTATCTAGCTTTTTTTTTATTTATTTTGATGTTTTATTTTCATATGAATTTTTATCCTCCCTTTTTAATCACATGGATTCGTATTTCATGTTTATCCATCCCATTTTAATATCCCAACCTAGTTTTTCTGATTTTATTTATTGAATAGGTGTTTCATGTGCTCAGATAAAAGGATTCAATCACTTTGTCGCCATATTACCAATCAAATATATATTGAGATATATGTATCAAAATCCCTTATATATTATATATGAATTGAAATTAATGATGGATATCTATATAAATAATAGATAATATATGATTCATGGACATACTAATACCTGATTTGGAATAGTCTTACTCATATGGACTAGAACCTTCATTAGTTTATTAGAGATAACCTTTGGTGAAAGGTGAAAACCAAGCAATGTTTTCTAGATATATAAGCCTCAAAAACACATTGATGAATAATTTGATAGGTTCATTGATATAATTTTTTTTAAAGGCTATCCATTTGTTAAAATATTTATCCCATCTTGGAAAATGGATCTTACAATAATCAAATATGTTATGTGAACGGATCATGATATTATGTGGGTCTCAAATCCATTATCTTCAATAGTGGATTCACCAGTATTGTTAGTTGGTCAATTAAATTCATCTACATTAGTTGTATTTTCTTGGGATATTATCGAAATATAATCTAGTTTTGAGATTTGGAATAGAACTTTTGATTGGGGAGTGTATCCAATAATTTAGCAACTAGTAGGTGTTGAAGAATGGGCTTTCCCCACCTATTTAAATGATATACTAGAATATATAGGATGAGTTTCACTATAAGATGGTGCTTGGTCTATCCGGGATGAAGTGGGATGGGCCAATAATGAACCCCAACCAAATTATCATCTTTCCTGTCAGGATATCAACATTAACATAATTTTATAGAATCATTTTGATTGTATGAATGATTTTAATTTTTAAAAAAAATTCATATGGCAAATACTAAGGTCTAAAAAGAAGAAGAAAATGTCTTTGGTCATATAATGGGAAGGTTCCCTAAAAAAATCTATAACATATGATAGTGTTAAGTCATATAAAGATATCACCATTGATTCCATGGATTCCATCTGTGATGGAGAGTATATTTCTCAATTTTTATCAAAATTTGAATAGTTCAAAAAGACAAAAAATTATTTTCTAATGTAGGGAGAACCAATGAAAAAATAAATTAATGACAAGGAAGGTTACATGGTGAATATGGGGAAGAATGAAAGACAATACAAGAACTACTCTAACATACCTAAACATATGCATTCCATGTTAGTAAAAAATGTTTTTGTATCTAAGATGTTTGAGAAGGATAATAAATAGTTCAAGGAACTACAACAAAAATTTATGGACCAAACCCTGAAGAGAATGGGTGGATTCCTAGAACATAAGGTATCTGGTAACCCCTCTTACCCATATATTTCTGAAACAATGAATGTTATTTATGAAAATTTTAGAAATGGTATGAACAATGAATGTGAGAAATAAATTGATAGAAACGCCAAACTTAGAATTTCACTATAGAAATTAGATTGAGAAATGATTTTTTAAGGCCATCTTGATGAACTATCAAATTTGTTTGAACTAAAAGATAAAAATAACTATATCTAAATGGAAACTAATATTTTTTATAAATATTTTCTTGCATTCATGGATTTCATATCATCTATCATTTTAGATAACATTCTGTCAAATTCTAAACTATATTTCTAGGTTAAACTAAAAAAATTTGTATTTATACTCCCAAACTCAATTGTCAAATAAAATTACTAGTCCTTCCATTTTTTTGAATGTTTTATAGATATTATTATATAGTAATGTATTTATTTGTTTCAAACATAAACATCATGTTATTTATTATAATTAGAATATACATGAGGATAATGTTTTTAAAATTATATGATATTTAAATTTTTTATAAATATTTGGATATATGTGTCCGCATGGATATTATTAAACATATATTGATTAACAGAATGTACAAGGAGGTTGGGATGGGAGTCATGGTCATGAGTATAAATATTGAAACTCATATAGGTTAATGATTGAGCTAGGTAATATGGTTTGATGATGTTATTCATCATGGGAAGAAATAAATAATCTTAAGAATGTTTTCCAGTCGAAGAGATGATTGTGTTGAAATATAGAAAAAAAATTAATGTGATGTGACATAAATGTAGATGGTGTTATCCTTATGTTATCCTTTTATTATAAAAGTGTACTTTTCAAGGATATGATGTGAAATTTATATGGTAAATATTTATAACATTACATATTTACAATGCATTTTTATAATGTGTTTTAATTCGATATATTATTTTTACAGAAATAATTTTTTGACATGAAAATGAATGTTATAATATTTTTAACTCAATAATATTATATTTCGTGAGCGATGTTTTGTGTTGGAAAGCCCAATCTTGAATTATCCCTTATGAAACATACTTTTGGAATAATGATTTGAACCTCAATAAATGGAATACACATGATTTTAGTAACTAAACTATGAAACTAGGCTCTAAAATCATTGTTCCCAAATTCACCCCCCAAAATAGAAACTTCAAAATCTAAATAAACCTAAAGAGAAAATGAATAAATGAAATGAAACATATAAAATTATATGGTTTGTACTTTGTTCGACTCTATTGGAGAAACATTGTAAATTTTCGATTTAGAGATAAAAATTCAACTTATAATAACCCAAAAAGATGTAGAATTTCACATAATTAGAATATGACATATAATAATAATTTTTTGAAACAAATGAATTCACATTACCTTTCATAGATGAATCCAACTAGTTGATATTATCCCACTTTCATATATTTTTTGTGTTTTTCTTGTACATGATCATGAAAATGACATGGTTCACATAATTTTCACTACCACATCATTTCAATCCTAATTAATAGTGAAAGATTTTGGTTTCCATCTTATATATAACACTAAACACCTTAATTCATCCTTCAAAAACTCCACGTTACTCATATGAAAAAATTTACTTACTCTTATGCAAGACAAATTAATTAATCCTCACTTCCAATATTCAGATCTTATTTCATACATCAACCTAGTTTTATTCTATATATTTTTACTATCAAACTTCATATATTTAGGTAGTTATACCTAAGTAATTCTAGAATCACTCATCAAT